>CM022299.1:478199863-478926844 GCA_011799875.1 Thinopyrum elongatum | reverse complement strand
TAGCTTTTCTCCCTTGTTTGTTTTCCTTGGCGGGGACTGCGCTTCCGCGGCCTCGGCAGCGACCGCATCCCGGTACATCTTGTCCATGCATATAACTGCCCTGTAGTAGGTGTTATCCCACTTGATGGGATATCCATTATAGGTAGGGTCAAGAAGGGCATATCTTGACCATAATGAAGGACCCACAACTCTGGATGTCAAAGGACCTTCGGGTCTTCGATCCACTCGGACGATGGTTCCCGTCACTCGGACAACATAACATTCACTCAGACGTGCAAATCCACTCGGCTGCCTCATGAGGACTCTGACAGGAGAAGATAAATAGCCAACATGGAATCTGGAGCATAAAGAGGTGCATGACTTCATGCGTTACTAGTGTTTATTACATCTGTTACCATGTGTAATGCTTATCATCAACGCAACCATTTAAATTCCTTGTAACGCAGCTGAGGAACAAGGGTTCGCAATCCTTTGTAATACTCAGACACAAGAGAAAGACACAACTCCAGGGCTCGAGACTTAGGGTTGGTACCTCCACCACGAGGGGCCCAAACTCGTAAAATCTCTGTCTCACACCTGTGCCATAGCTAGATCTCGCCCTTGTTTGTACCCCTACTTACTGCCAGGGTCATTCCCATGACAGTTGGCGCCCACCTTGGGGTTGCGCATCATGGCACAGGAGGATTCTTTGTCCTTCATTGTTCCCGCGTTGAGATGGTGCCCGGTAACAAAGTCCGCTTCGGTGCCCTTTGCTTTATAGCTAATGATTCGGCCTGGCTTCAGGAAGCCCTGTTGGATGTTGAGTTGTTGCCCGTCCACGACGCAACGCACTGATACGTCTCCAACGTATCTATAATTTTTGATTGTTCCATGCTGTTATATTATCATTCCTGGATGTTTTATATTCATTTTATAGAAACTTTATATCATTTTTTGGGACTAACCTATTGACATAGTGTCGAGTGCCAGTTGTTGTTTTTTAGCTTGCTTTTTACTTCCCAGAATATCCATATCAAACGGAGTCCAAATGCAGTGAAACTTTTTGGAGATTTTTTTCTGCTCAGAAGACACCTTGGGAGCCAAGGAAGTACCAGAGGGGAGGCCCGTGGGGCCCACAAGACACCAGGGTGCGCCAGAGGCCCTTGGCGCGCACAGGTGGTTAGTGGGGCCAACGGGAGTCCTTTCCACCTCTTCTCAGTTCTATAAATACCCAAATATTCCAGAAAACCTAGGGGAGACGACGAAACACAATTCCTGCGGCCGCAAGTTCCATAACCACGAGATCAAATGTAGAGCCCTATTCCGGCACCTTGTCGGAGGGGAACACGATCATGGGGGGGTTCATCATCCTCATTGGTGCTCCTCCGATGATGCGTGAGTAGTTTAGCACAGACCTACGGGTTCGTAGGCAGTAGCTAGATGGCTTCTTCTCTCTTTTTGATTCTCAATACAATGTTCTCCTCGATGTTCTTGGATATCTATTTGACGTAATGACTTTTTGCAGTGTGTTTGTTGGGATCTGATGAATTGCGAGTTTATGATCAGTTCTATCTATGAATATTATTTGAGTCTTCTTTGATCTCTTATATGCATGATTGTTATAGCCTCATATTTCTTCTCCGAAACTTTGGTTTGGTTTGGCCAACTAGATTGATTTTTCTTGCAATGGGAAGAGGTGCTTTGTGATGGGTTCGATCTTGTGGTGTCCTCACCCAGTGATAGAAGGGGTACCAAGGCACGCATGTATCATTGCTATTAAGGATGAAAAGATGGGGTCTATTCCTACATGAATAGATCTTGTCTACATCATGTCATCGTTCTTATTGCATTACTCCGTTTCTCCATGAACTTAATACACTAGATGCATGCTGGATAGCGGTCGATGTGTGGAGTAATAGTAGTAGATGCAGAGTCGTTTTGGTCTACTAATCTTGGACGTGATGCCTATATACATGATCATTGCCTTGGATATTGTCATAATTATTTGTTCTTCTATCAATTGCCCAACAGTAATTTGTTTACCCATCGTATGTTATTTTCTCGAGAGAAGCCACTAGTGAAATCTACGGGCCCCGGGTCTATCTTTTATCATATTGTTTTCAGATCTATTGTTCCAAAAACCCAAAAATACCTTGCTGCACTTTTTCTTTAGTTATTTTATTTTATGTTTTCGCTAGATCTATTTATCCAATCTCATACAATTTTATCTATCTCAATACCGAGGAGGGATTGACAACCCCTCTTACATGTTGGGTTGCAAGTATTTGTTATTTGTGTGCAGGTACCATTTACATAGTGTTGCTTGGTTATCCTACTGGATTGATAACCTTGGTTTCATAACTGAGGGAAATACTTACCGTTGTTGTGCTGCATCATCCTATCCTCTTTGGGGAAATACCAACGCAGATACAAGCAATCAGGAAGAATTTATGGCGCCATTGTCGGGGAGGCATCATCAACATCTATCAGGTTCCCAATCACAAATCTCATCTCCTTGCAATTTACATTATTTGCCATTTTCCTTTTGTTTTCATCTCCCCCACTTCTAAAATGTTTTTGCAAAAATCAAAAAAATATTTGCCTTTTTATTTGCCTTCTTTTTCGTTTGCCTTTTTCTCGTGTGATCTTTTGTTTGCTTGTGTTGCCATGTGCCTTCTATTTGCTTGCATCTTCGCTTGCTAAAAGTCTATTGATATGGATCCTCATCCACTTGCTAATATTTTTAAAAGATCCAATCATGATGAACCAATTGCTAGTGAGTTGAGTGCACTAGATTATATTTATGAAGTTTTGCTTGAAATTCGTGAATCTGAAAATTGTGATGAAGTGTTAAAATAAGAAATTTATAAAGTGGTTCACGATAGCTCCTTGAATGAAAAGCATGATTGCAATGATGTTATTATAAATTCTATTAATGTCAATTGTGTTAATAATATGCAAAAACCCAAGCTTGGGGATGCTAATTTTGCTATGTCCACTACTTATTGTAATGATCATGATTGGGGTGATTCTTCTTATGATCTTGAAAATTTATTTAAGCCTCATGATGAATATGATATTGATAATAGTGTTTGCAATAATATTGAAAGTGGGCTTGGAGAGGTCATGACTTTATTTGATGATAATCCCACTATTTTTGAAGAGTGTCAACTTTGCGTGTATGTGGATCATGAAGGGAAAATTTTATATAGCTATATTGTTGAATTCGATTATAATCTTACATATAATTATTATGAGAGAGGAAAATATGGTTGTAGAAATTTTCATGTCACTAAACTACTTCTCGTTATGTTGAGATTGCTATTGTTTATTTCTTTTTCCTTGCATATGCTAGTTTTCGCTTGCCTAGATAAGTTGTTTGCTTATGAAATGCCTATGCATAGGAAGTATGTTAGACTTAAATATGTTTGTCACATGTTTTATGACGCTCTCTTCGTGCTTCAATTATTATCTTTTATGTGAGCGTTAATAAAATCTTAAGCCTATCTTAATGGCTATAAAGAAAGAGCTTGTTGGGGGACAACCCAATAATTATCTTTTCTGTTTTTCAATAATTACACAATTATGCCTCTTTTATGATTGTGTTTTTATGTTTTAATTAGTGTTTGTGCCAAGTTAAGCCTTTGGGATAGCTTTGGGTGATAGTTGATTTGATCCTGTTGAAAAACAGAAACTTTTGCGTCCAGTAGCAGAATTGTTAATTTTTTTTGCACAAGATCGATATACAAATTGCCTCTGTTGTCCTAATTTTTTAGAACTTTTGGAGTTACAGAAGTATGAGTAAAATTCAAGTCTTTATAGACTGTTATGTTTTTGACAGATTCTGTTTTCATTGCATTGTGTGCTTATTTTGATGAATCTATGGATTGTATCGGGGGGTATAAGCCATGGTAAAGTTAGAATACAGTAGGTATAATGCAATAGCAAAATATGAATGGGTTTGCAACAGTACTTAAAGCAAAGATTGGTTTTCTTATACTAACGGATCTCACAAAGGTTTTGTTAAGTTTTGTGTGATTGAAGTTTTCAAGTTTTGGGTGAGATCTCGATGGATGAAGGAATAAGGAGTGAAAAGAGCCTAAGCTTGGGGATGCCCATGGCACCCCAAGGTAATATTCAAGGAGAACCAAGCAACTAAGCTTGGGGATGCCCCGGAAGGCATCCCCTCTTTCTTCTAACAACCATCGGTAATTTTACTTGGAGCTATATTTTTATTCGTCACATATCATGAGTTTTGCTTATAACGTCTTGTATTATATGAGTCTTTGCTTGTGTTGCTTTTTAGCTTGTCGCAATCATCCTTGCTAGACACACCTATTTGAGAAAGCCATAATGATGTTATGATTTGTTAGAATTGCTCTATGTGCTTCACTTAAATTTTTTGAGCTATGGAATTGCTCTAGTGCTTCACTTATATCTTTTTTAGCACGGTGGTGCTTTAGTTTTTGAAGAAATACTCTCATGCTTCACTTAGATTATTTTGAGAGTTAGTAAAATTTTGAAGAAATTCTCTCACGCTTCACTTATATTAATTTGATAGAAGGAAAAATTATTTATGCTCATGTTCTTCACTTAAATTTGTTTGAGAGCTTGTTATAAGCAATGGTAATATATCAATCTAGTCCCAAAGTGATAGATATCCAAGAGTGATATAATAAAAACTTTCATGAAAGATCATTGGACAAAATAAACTTGATTCTTTGTAATAGTTTTGAGATATGATGATAGTAATATGTGAGTCATGTTGGTGAGTAATTATGCTCTAGTAAAAATATTGGTGTTAAGGTTTGTGATTCCCTATGCAAGAACGAAAGTCAATAGTTATGCAATGAAATTACATCCTACTTGTGGTGCATTATTCGGTGTTAGTTATGCTTAATGCTCGTTTATGAGAATTTTTGCTTTTTGGTTGGTTGCTTCTCAATCTATTTGCTAGCATTTCCTTGTACTAAGTGGGAATACTACTTGTGCATCCAAAATCCTTAAACCAAGTTGTGCCATATGAGTCCACCATACCTACCTATATGCGGTATTTCCATGCCATTCCAAGTAAATTTGTATGTGCCAACTCTAATTTTCAAAATGAATTTCCTTTTTGTGTGCCCGTACAGCTCATGAAGTGGCAGGCGGTGGCCAATATTTTTCCATGCTAGATGTGTTATTCTCAAGATGAGTGTTTATTCACTTGTCATTGCATGAGAGTGTGGCAGTAATAGGGATGCCCTGTCCCGAAATGAAGAAGAAATTTACTTTATGTTGTTAAATAATAAATTCGCTGGAAAGTGTTGGTATGGAAGGCACCCGTGGATACGGCTAGCCATGGATTGTGAAAGAATGGTGAAAAAAGGAATAAAATTTATTTTATGTTTGGGAACCGCCTATGATGTATCTAGCATGGAAAGTATTGGGAATTCTCGGTCCTTTTCGTTGACGGGAAAGTATGCCTCTCAAAATATTTTTATCTCTCATTTTAAGCTTTGATCTCTGGCACCTCTACAAATCTCTGCTTGCCTCTGCGAAGGCCTATCTATTTACTTTATGCAATTTTTATTTTTATTTGAGTCTCCACCTTCTCTTATAAAGCACCAACTAGGGAGCACTATGATCATACTTGTGCGTTGGATGTAGCTAATATTCAAGTGTGTTTCATGAATGGATCAATGATGGAGCATGATGGGCTACGGATTGCTTTCTTTAGTGTTGATATTTTGGAAGACATGGTTGCTTGTTGATATACTTGATTAGTGAAATCTTCATGTCAAATATAGACTATTGCTTTGAATCATCTAAAAGTCCAAATGTCCATGCTACAAAAGAAAAGAATATGTGATGAACATGTTAGGCAACATTCCACATCAAAAATTCTGTTTTCATCATTTACCTACTCGAGGACAAGCAGGAATTAAGCTTGGGGATACTGATACGTCTCCAACGTATCTATAATTTTTGATTGTTCCATGCTGTTATATTATCATTCTTGGAAGTTTTATATTAATTTAATAGCAACTTTATATCATTTTTTGGACTAACCTATTGACATAGTGCCCAGTGCCAGTTGCTGTTTTTTTGCTTGTTTTTTACTTTGCAGAATATCCATATCAAACGGAGTCCAAACGCAGCAAAACTTTTTGGAGATTTTTTCTGCCCAGAAGACACCTTGGGAGCCAAGGAAGTACCAGAGGGGAGGCCCTTGGGGCCCAAAAGACACCAGGGCACGCCAGAGGCCCCTGACACACCCAGGTGGGTAGTGGGGCCCACATGAGTCCTTTCCATTGCCTCTTAGCTCTATAAATACCCAAATATTCCAGAGCCCTAGGGGAGACGATGAAGCACAATTCCAGCCGCCGCAAGTTCCAGAACCACGAGATACAATCTAGAGCCCTAATCCGGCACCTTGTCAGAGGGGAACACGATCACGGAGGGGTTCATCATCGTCATTGGTGCTCCTCCAATGATGCGTGAGTAGTTTACCACAGACCTACGGGTCCGTAGGCAGTAGCTAGATGGCTTCTTCTGTATTTTTGTTTCTCAATACAATGTTCTCCTCGATGTTCTTGGAGATCTATTTGATGTACTGACTTTTACGGTGTGTTTGTTGGGATCCGATGAATTGCGAGTTTATGATGTACTGACTTTATAGCCACATATTTCTTCCCCGAAACTTTGGTTTGGTTTGGCCAACTAGATTGATTTTTCTTGCAATGGGAAGAGGTGCTTTGTGATGGGTTCGATCTTGCAGTGTACCCAGTGACAGAAGGGGTAGTGAGTCACGCATGTATCGTTGCTATTAAGGATAAAAAGATGGGGTCTATTCCTACATGAATAGATCTTGTCTACATCATGTCATCGTTCTTATTGCATTACTCTGTTTCTCCGTGAACTTAATACACTAGATGCATGCTGGATAGCGGTCGATGTGTGGACTAATAGTAGTAGATGCAGAATCGTTTCAGTCTACTAATCTTGGATGTGATGCCTATATACATGATCATTGCCTTGGATATCGTCATAATTATTTGCTCTTCTATTAATTGCCCAACAGTAATTTGTTTACCCACCGTATGCTATTTTCTCGAGAGAAGCCACTAGTGAAATCTACGGGCCCCGGGTCTATCTTTTATCATATTGTTTTCAGATCTATTATTCCAAAAACCCAAAAATACCTTGCTGCACTTTTTCTTTATTTATTTTATTTTGTGTTTTCGCTAGATCTATTTATCGAATCTCATACAATTTTATCTATCTCAATACCGAGGAGGGATTGACAACCCCTCTTACGCGTTGGGTTGCAAGTATTTGTTATTTGTGTGTAGGTACTGTTTACATAGTGCTGCTTGGTTCTCCTACTGGATTGATAACCATGGTTTCATAACTGAGGGAAATACTTACCGTTGCTATGCTGCATCATCCTCTCCTCTTCGGGGAAATACCAACACAGATACAAGCAATCACGCACTTCCGTGCAAGTTCAAGTGGAGTACTCCTTTGGCAGCCGCCTGTTCCTTACCAGGCGCCCCCGACTCCCCCTAGGCATCGTCGCAAGCGCTCTAGATGATTGTGACTCCAGCGGTGGGTAAAGCACGCAGTGGCCCTTCAGGTCACGGCCGAGCAAGTGGCTACGCTGGAACCTGATGAGTCGTTTCTTGATCTTTTCGCCTCCCTACTTGAGCGAGAGGGGGAAGAAGGAAGTTGTGAGAGCATGGAGTCCTCGGTGGAAGTTTTGATGACGGGTCCCAATAACAGCCCGCTGTAACACCCCAGTGTAATGCTACAGTGAACCCACGCTAATGATGCCAACCTTTTTGCTAAGCCAATTGTCACATGATTAAAATTCAAGTCAAACTCAAATTTAAAATAAAGTCAGGAATAATATTTATCCAAATAGCAAAACAGAAATGTTTGTATTATTCTATAAATTCCCTAGTCAATTATCATGTTGAAACCAACTTCATTTGACCCGCAAATAAATTCCTAGGAAATTAGCAAATGTTCCGATAGCAAATAAAGTAGCCTTTTCGAAATAAATGATTATTTATTTAACTCCAATTGTGTCCAAACTATGTGGATGGCTCCTAAATATTATCTAGTATTTTTGTACAAAGTTTCATATAAAACCAAAATCATTTGGCGGTTCAATTAAGTACAAAATAGTAGCTAAAGTATAAAACAGTGAAATGAAAGGAAAATGACCTATTCTACTATGCACTTTGGCCCATCTACAACAATGGCCGCCCCATCCCACCTCACCTCTCCTTCCACCTCCAGCTACAGGAGCAGGGGAGCCGTGGCGGGCATCCATGGCGCCCCGGCCACATGTCGGCCATCCCCGCCCCCCTATAGGTTAAGAGCATCGCTGCGACCCCCTCGGCCGAACCCTAGCCTTCTTCCCCCTTTCCCTCGCTCACCCTCTTCTCTGCAACACGCGCTACCGCAGCCATTTCCATGGCCTTATTGTCCTCGCGGCCTTCGTCATCCCCGCGCTGAGCTAGCATGTCAAGGAGCTCCATCGCGTCGCGCTCGTCCTCGCCAGCTACTTCGTTCACACCGAATGATTTCTTGCTAGTTGCACATATTGTTAGCAAGAAGGAATCATGTACATGAAGATACTTGATTCTCATTTCTTTGCTCTGATGCATGTAGCCAAGATACATGTAACACATAACAAATTCCTTCCTATTGTGCATCTACATTCCAAAATCAATTATGACTTAAATGGCTGCACACTTGTAGGGGGGAGCATATGCATGTTACATGTTTCTCAAAGCTCTCATACATTTCTTGTTACACTTTTATTTGAAGCTTTGATGTATGTTGACATCAATTACCAAAAAGGGGGAGATTGAAAGCACATTTGCTCCCTTGGTGGTTTTGGTAATTCATGTCAACATACATGTTATTGGACTAACACTTTCACCTAGTATATTTCAGGAAAGCTCAACATTGGCATGGCAAGTATGTGAGGATGTGGACCCCTTCAAGATGCTAAGAACATGGATTGGCACAAGCTTCAAGACTCTACATTTTTGGTTAAGTGATCCAAGATCACATTGAGTCCATAGGAAAGCCAATACTATTAAAATGGGATGAGGTTTTTATCATGACTCAATTGCTCAAGTGCTTGAAGATATTACTCCAAAAACCCTCAACCACCTTCTCCAAATCCTATTAGTCCAAACCCTAAAAGTCAAACTCGGTCCCACCAAAATCTCCACATCCGGACCCACCGAGTTGATCCTAGACAGAGCCACAACCAAACCCTAACAAATCGGTTTCACCGAGATGACGATCGGTCTCACCAAGTTGCACTGACCAAGTTCCTGTAACCCTTCCACTCCATTTTGGAATTACCGAGTTGGTTTGATCGGAAGTACTGAAACGAGGTCTTGCTTAGGTCATTGCACATCGGTCCCACCGAGTTGTTCCATTCGGTCTTACCGAGACGCCCAACGTTCGAATCTTTTACACAGGTCGGTTTCACCGAGATTTTCATTTCGGTGTCACCTAGTTGAGTCAAAAGGTTGGATTCTTGGTGAAGGCTATTTATACCCCCTCCACCCCACTCACTCTTAGGGAGAGCCATCAAAACGAAACTACACTTCCACCATTCATTTTCTGAGAGAGAACCACCTACTCATGTGTTGAGAACTTGAGATCAAGAGATTCCAATCCAACCATTTGAACCTAGATTTCTAGCCTCCCCAGGTTGCTTTCCACTCCAATCCTTCTCCTACCCAAGCCAAATCTGTGAGAGAGTGATTGAGTGTTGAGGAGACTATATTTTGAAGCACAATAGCAAGGAGTTCATCATCATCAAGAACAACATCTATTACCTTTTGGAGAGTGGCACTACAAAAAAAATACACTTCGGTGATGATACGTGTTTGTCACAGTAGGTCACATTTTCTATCATGCATGTACATCCATGACAATTTTATGACAGAATCAAGATAGTCATACCTGTGTTGTCGTAGAAGTGTTCCATGACAATACCAAAATTATCATCACGGAAGTGTCCACTTCCATGATGATAAATGGCGCGTCATGGAAGTGTTTTCGTCAAGGGTGACCGACATGTGGCATCCACCATAACGGGTCGCCGTTAAGCTATCGGGTTCTGGTTTGGATCCGATAACCCGTTAACAGCCCTGACCAATGGAGATTTTCCACGTGTAAAATTCTGATTCACCGGAGGATCCACATGTCAGCTCAGCCTGGGACAGATGTCATCCAGCCAATGGACGGGACGCGCCTATGATAAGTCGACATGTGGCTCAACCCAACAGAGGCCCATTCAGGTGAAAAGGCCAGCCCGTTTGACTTGGTCAAAAGGTAGCGGGTCGGCCCACGGAAAGCCTGTTAATGGCCTGTTAGCATATAGCCCATTTACAGCCCGCTAACTCACGGCCCGTTATGGCCTATCCGAATTGGGCCCAGTAGCGTCATCTGGGCCGTCCCATATGATTCCAGCCCATTGTAACTTCCGACCCATGTATGGCCCATGACGTCTTTCGGCCCACATGAGGCCCTTCATAACTCTGGGCCCATTAAAGGCCCGTGGTGAAACTGGCCTATAATGAACAGTGTATCTCTTTACACCCATTAACAGCCCATTATTCCGTTGGGCCATTTCTAACCCGTGTTACCTTTCGGCCTTCTAAGGGCCCATTTATTCTTGGGCTCATTTCCAGCATTCGGTTACTTACGGTCTGTTACTGGCCTGTTCCGCTTGTGGGCCAAATTCAGCCTGTGGTTACAGTCGGCCCGTTTGTGGCCCGTTAACCCGTTGGGCTGTTTCCATAGCGTCATCAAATACGGCCCATTAACGACCTATGATGCCTCTCGATAGAATTAAGCCCGTTATACATTTCGGCCTATTAACGGCCCGTTATGGTCGGGCCATAAACACACGATTTCCACTCTAGCCCGTTTACGGCACATTTTGCGGATCGTTATAGTACGACCCATATTTGGCCAATCGATCATACAGCCCGTAGAAGGCCCATTGATTATACGGCCCGTCGAAGGCCCATGGATTCTACGGCCCGTAGGAGGCCCATGGTCACTACAGCAGGTAGCAGGACCATGGTTACAATGGTCCGTATGTTGCCCATGGTTATTGTGGCCTATAGTTATAAAAAATAGGTTATTGTGGCCACTAGAAAAATGCGGAAAAAAGAACTGCAGTGACTACAAGCAAACTACTAAACAAGACAATAAGGAAATAAATATACGGCTATTAGACATATTACATCCACTGGGCATCAAAGTTTGCCACCAGTGCAAATATAGAGAACAAAGCAGCATATCACATACATTGGTTGTCAAAGTTAGCGACCAGTGCAAATAAACGCCACAGCAAAACAAGTCCAGAACTAAAACCACTTCAGAAGAGCTCAAGAAACAATATCCTGGGTACCCAACCTGCTGGCAAGATGCTTAGCAAGCTTATTAACTTTCTCTTGTTTGGCGCTTAAATCCTCCAGCGCTTGCTGTTGCACCAGAAAGTATGCATCTGAATTCTGCAGGGACTTCCTCAGTCCTTCGGCTTCCTGTCGCAGCACATCTGATCGATGTCTTTCAACTTGAAGTTGAGACTCAAGAAGCCGAACTGATTCAGGCAGAGAGTTCGAAGAGCTTGTGCCAGCAGTAGTGGCCAGTAACTCAAACACTACATCAAGAAAGGACTTTGGGGTTGTCTCACTATCTTCAAGATAGTTTTTATCAGCTTTCTTGGAGACCAACAGGGATGTCTCACTATCTTGAACCTTATCTACATTACTTCATTTACCACTGCATAACGGGGTACTCTTCTCCAATATTTTGTCCGCATTCTAAAAGAGAAACAAGCAGACACATCACAGGTTTACCATGTTGTATATGAAACTCATTTTGGTAAACCAGTTCAGCAGTAAGGTGGATAGGATAACAGCATGAAACAAACATATATCTATGTACTATGGTCACTGTATGGTCTATATCATTCTAGTGTATGTTGTCAAATCAAGATAGAGATGTTCAAATCATATCTGTTTAAGACAAAGCAGCATAGACAGAATATAAGTGCGGGAAACCACACAGCATGACATGAGAACATAACTGTTTACTCAATTGAAACTGAAATCAACATAAAGCAAGTTACAACAGCAAACCAGTTAAAGAAGTAGGTTTAAAACATACCTGTTGTGCCATTGGAGTTTCAATTGCATCCTTAAAATTTGAAATTAGTTGGTATAAGTGAATACAGTGATGCAAGAGCAAAGGAGTATGAACCATAGCTACGAAACCTGACCTGAGAACAATTCTTCTTCTGCTTTAAGCATTGAGTTGGGGTTTGGAGTGGTGGTCCTCGTGCTTTGGGCACTACAGTTGCCTTACTAACTACTCGTGTTTGGGTGCTCTGTGGTGGAGACGGTGCTGTGTCAACTGGAACTGGGTTACTATCTGCTGGGGTTGGGGTTAGAAGAGGTGTAGCTGGTTGTCTATCGAACTGGGTAGGGGTACAATCTGCAAGAGTCTGGGTTATGTGTGGTGGGACTGGTTCTTGGGCAAGTACAACCGTGGTTCTATCTGCATCGACGGGTAGCACTATCTTTTCTGAAGACCATGTTTTTACTTCCTTAGATACTGCCATCACCCCTCCAATTCAAATGGCTGATAAACAAGAAAAGTAATTGAATGTACAGACATTGTATGATAGACAGGTGCAATGGATAGTGGGGAATAAAAGAGGGCATGAAATAATTCACATTTATGTTGTCTAATCAAACAGCATAGCATGACACAATTTCAAACATATGATGGCTAACTAAACATGATAGCATGACACAATTTCACATATATGATGGCTAACTAAACAGGATAGAATGGCATAATTCAAAATATGATGGCTATGTAAACAGGATGACATGATATAACTATATGATGTGTCTATTAAAGTGGTTGGCATGCTATAATTCACATACATGCCGTCTATGGAAACCAGATGGCATGATATAATTCACGGATAGAATGACAAAATTCAAAATATGATGACTATGTAAACAGGATGAGATGATATAACTAATATGATGTCTTTATTAAATGGGATGGCATGGCATAATTCTGATACATGTTTTTCTATGTAAACATGATGGCATGATATAATTCAAATACTGTATATGATTTATGTACTAAGCAAGTAAGCAGATGGCAATCGCATATATGATGTCTAAACTAAGCAGATGGCATTCAATATTTTGTATATGATGTAAAAACTAAGCAATGCAAGACAACATACGCATGATATGAGTAATATAACACTGCCAAGTTTGAGCATACACCTCAGGGGGAAAATAGGACTGGTCATCTGTCTCTGAATCCTCCTCCGAGGAGCTATCTGTAACCCACAAGATATCTGCTTCAGCAGGTAGCATTGTCTGCTTGGAAGACCTTGTTTTCACTCCAGATTTTTCCATCACCAATTCAAATGGCTGATGCATAGGAAGAGTAGTTGAATATAAGAACATTGTCGACAAATGGAATACGTGATACAAAAAAAGGATGGCATGATATAATTCACATATATGATGCTTGGCTAAACAGCATGGCATTGCATAATTCACATACATAATGCCTTGCAACAAGATAGCATTGCATAATTCACATATATAATGCCTTGCAACAAGATGGCATTGCATAATTCACATATATATGGTAATTAGACACTAAACAGGTGGCATTCACACAAAGAATGTCTAAACTAAGCAAATGACATAGCAAGGCAAGACACCATATGCACGATATGAGCAAGATAACCATGCCAAGTTAAGAGCATACACCTCGGGGGGGGGGGGAATAGGACTGGTCATCTATCTCTGAATCCTCCTCTGAGGAGCTATCCATAACCAGCAAGATATGCGCTTCGTTAGATAGCATTGTCTGCTTTGAAGACCTTGTTTTCACTCCAGATTTTTCCATCACCGTGTCAAATGGCTGATGCACAGGAAGAGTAGTTGAACGTACTTACATTGTTGACAAATGTACTACGTAATGAAAAAAAGGATGGCATGATATAATTCACATATAAGATGACTGGCTAAGCAGGATGGCATTGCAAAATTCACTTATATCATGCCGGGCTAAACAAGATGGTATTGCATAATTCACATATATGATATAGAAAGTAAATAGATGGCATTCACACAAAGCATGTCTAAACTAAGCAGATGACATTTTTAATGTATAAAGTAAGCAATGCAAGGCACCATATGCATGATATGACCAACATCAGCATGGCAAGCTAGAGCAAAGACCTCAGGGGGTAAATAGGAGTGGTCTGCTCCCTCTGAATCTCCCTCTGAACAGTTATCTTCCTCTTGATTACAATCTGGAATGGGGGGAGGGGGGCTGCCTTTGCGCCCACCATGGAGCGACGTCTGCATGAAATTTTGTTGCCACACAAGGCTCGTCTCTTTTGCTCTACATGTTCAGTACCATTGTGTACAATAACTGACATGCATAGGAATAAAACATAGTGAGATTATGTAAGGAGTGCATGCAGAAATCTAGAGTGATGGTAGCAACCTGTGGACAGACCCAAAACCAGTGATAGCAGGCAGATAATAGCTGCCGTTAAAAAATACAGATAATGGCTCCATTACTGTTTGTTTCCCACCCAACATGAAACTCATAGTAGACACCCGAGATTAACCAGGTAGTAAACAGATAATATTCGTTGCTGCGCCGATATGTACCCCACAACCATTTAAAAACTTAAGTTTGAGCATTAGTTTGGAGTTGACTCGGAGTCTAACAGGTGAAGAGGACGATAAAGTAGCAGGTAATATTAAGCGATGCATAACGTAAGCAGACACGAAAGGGTGCAACCTCTCTTGCGGACCCGTGTAGTCCTCAAGGTCATCTGCTCAGTTGATGATGGTAATGCAGTTGTGGTGGCTGCCGGCGGCGTAGAAGAAGATCTAAGGCGGCGAAAGACAGTCTGGAGGGTGGATCCCTGTTGTGCTGGACCCTTCCGTCATTGGAGCAGCTGAGCTGGGGTGGACGACGGCGCGGCAGGAGCGGAACAAACCACACAAGGTTTTCTTCGACACCTATCTGTAGCAGAAGTAATTCTGTAAGGGCTTGTTTGAATTGGAGGATTCTAACAATGCAGGGATAGGAAATACACAGGAATAGGATAGGAATGCATGTGCAAAACAGAGCATTTGCAAATACATGATTTCTGTCAATCTGGGTGTTTGGTTCACAGGAATGCAAAGAAGCATGGTCAAATTAAGTCAAACCACAAGAAAATGTACAGTTATAATGCTATTATGCTACTATCACTTAGTCTTGTTCTTCATGAATAAGAATTTAAAAAGGAGGCCCAAGTGGATATTAAAATTCCTACGGTTTTATTTGAAAGAGACACTAAAGGAACAAGTAATACTTTGGACCCAGGCCACTGCCCTACTAGCTCAACTCCCAGGCCCATCTACACATGCACAGCTCCAACGCGCAGAAATAAATAATGATGGCTTTCGAGAGAGTCCATCATGGATAGCTAACTTGCCTAGTACCCACTGCTTGTCATATAGGAGAAACTAATCGTATTCCTCATTACTACGCGTGGTCAGTGGACAATATATATAACCTGTAAAGTAAACAAACAATGCAACAAGTGTACAACCTCTATGGCAAAGCCATGTCAATCCCAGCATCATTGGGTTGGTAGCTGAGGATGTTGAGGATGCTGGGGCTGATGTGGCTGTCGGAGGAGGGGAAGAAGATCTTAGGCGTCTGGAGATGGAGTCAAGGGTACTGCTCCGCTGTGATGGAGGGTTTCATCGTTGGAGCAGCTCTGGTGAGGTGTACGACGGCGAGGCTGAAGCAGGACAAGAGAGACAACATTAACCTGAAGTGGTATTCTAATAGCATCTGCAATAGATGAAGTAAATAAAATATATCACCAAAAAGTGCTAGATGTAAAATACATCAGCCGCTCATCTCTGAACTTAACTGTCGAAACTGAATTTAACTATCGAAACTGAATTTTACTGTCGAAACTGAACGCACTAGTAGCAGAAAAGCAGTGCACTAATAGTTTTGGCCACTCGAGCACTAGTGGCAGAGGAGCAGTGATCTAAATCGGTAGCTGCTCCAGTAGGGAACGTACTACCAGAGAGCAGCCGGGGCAGCTGGTCCTGCAGCAGCAGCGCCCGGAGCAGCAGCGCGTGTGAGAGCCGGGGCACTTGGTCGTGTTGCAGCATCTCGGGTAGCAGCAGTAGGGACTCGAGCGAGAGCCGGAGCTGCTGCTCGTGCAGCAGCAGCATGAGCAAGAGTAGAGCAGCAGCGCAAGCAAGAGCAAGAGCAGCAGCAGGAGCTAGAGCAAGAGCAGACGAGGCAGGGGACCAAGAGCAAGAGCAGAGCAGCAGCGCGAGCGAGGGCCGAAGCAGCAGCAGCAGCACGGCCAGCGAGAGCCGGAGCAGCATCAGCTCCTACTGATGTGGACGTCGCCGCCGAGGGATCGACGCCATGGAGGAAGTGGCCGGCGACGCCGTCGTAGATGGAGCCGCGCCATGGCGGCTCCGGACCGAGCGCCGACAGCACCGTGAGATTGAATCAAGAAGAAAATGCAGCGATTAATGTAGAACCTCTTTGGTGGCGCCGATTAGGCCTCAGCTTCATCCAAGGAATCGGTGATGGTGCTGCTCTTCCGGTGGTGCAGGTGAAGACGACGCTGTGGGAATGGAGGTGGCGTGAAAGACGAGGCGAACATCTGGGCAGCTCCTTGGAGGTGGAGGACGGGGTGGCTGAACCGGCGGGACGACGAGATCGACGATGGATCCTCATCCGTTGCAGTGGATGAGGGACATTGAGGTGTTGCTGTGGACGATGTCGTCGGGGATGAGGCTCCGGCTGGGTGGCGGACGGAGGAGGGTGTGGGGCTTCATGGGTTTTCGCGGCCTCAGTGTACGAATGGGGGGAAAAGGGGATGGGAGGGGGGAACCATGGCTTAGGGACGCGCTTGTCTGAAATGTGGGGTAAGTTACAAAAGTAGCCCCACCGATTTGAACTACGTGGTTCTTTCGGTTTAGGGGTATCACGGGAATTTCGCGTGTCGGGATTTCGCAGGAGGTGGGAGTTTTCGCGCGTGTTGTAATTTTGGGATAGCATGGCGCGGGTTGAGATGGAGGGAATTTTAGGAGCACAACAAGACAAAGAGATATCTTAAAATTTCGGGATAACAAGGCGCGGGTTGAAATTTCCGGAGAAGCCTAACATGTACTGTACCAAATCAATTTGCACTTCCCACGACGAAAAAACCAAAAATAAATCAATTCGCACCACACAAGAGAGTCTAGTCGCGTTTTATGATCTTTGTTAGTCTCTTACACCCACACAATCCTCTAACCTTTGTACCTAGCACTAACTTTCTCTCGTGCATGCACACGCCCTCCTCGCCCTCCCCCTCCCTCAGCATTCTATCCATCGCGCACATTCATTTTTTTGTTTAGGTCGTTCTCCCATGGTCTCCACAACTCCTTCTTTCCGACACACACCGATCGATAAACCTCTATAGCGATGTCTGCCTACCACATACACACACACACTTTCCATCTCCTCCTTTCTCTGTCCATGCCTCATGTCTCTCATACGGTCCCACACACGTGTAAACTCTCGCCCCTCTTTTCATCGATCTCACACTCGCACACTCCTCCCCCCTATCTAGTAGGCCTCTCGCACCACCTCCTAGCTCCATCCCTCTCTCTCTATCTGTCTCTATGGGCCTTATTTGCCTCTAACAAATGGATGTATACCAACCGATCTCCCACTACACATGTAGCTAGCTAGGTCGTTTATAACTCGTTTTCCCCAAGCGTCGATCGATCTATCTCATTAGTTATGTCTCTCCCTTCCTCCGACACACAACAATTGATCTATCGATCTAGTTAGGTCTGCTTACCAAACACATATGGTCCCCCTTCATCATCCATGCATGCCTCCTGACACATCTATCACGCACACACACACACACAGAAACACATCCCCTCTCTTCTTGATATTATAGTTGTACCCCCAGTTTGTCTAGTAGGCCTCTCCCACCATCTCTGAGAAGCAACTCCATCACCCCTCCGGCACTCCACCTCTCTCTCTCTCTCTCTCTCTCTCTCTGTGTCCCAACCTATTTCCCGTCCTACACTTATGTATGGATGTCGATCGATCTCCCACAAGACATAGCTAGGTCTCTCCTTCTCAACACATATATGAGTCGATCTACCTCTCTAGTTAGGTCTCTGCCTCGCCCCTCCCCCCCCACCCCCCAAACACACCGATACATCGAGCGCTCTAGTCATGTCTCCCTACCACACACAAACTTGCCCTCTGCCCTCTGACGTTCCGGTAGGTCAGTCGCCCTATATCTTTGACGTGCACACACACAATTTCGATGGCTCTCTTCATCGATCTCGCACCCACACACTTGATCCTTTCTTCAACTCTACCGATATCTATGACCCCTCCCTCTCTTCTCGTGGATCGCCCCCTCTATATATGATATAGATAGGCCTCTATTTCACACACATTGCATGTGGCACTTTTTTTTGAGATATCATCGACACATATCCTCTAACCTTTGTAGCTAGCACTAACTTTCTCTCGTGCATGCACACGCCCTCCTGGCCCTCCCCCTCCCTCAGCATTCTATCCATCGCGCACATTCATTTTTTTCTTTAGGTCATTCTCCTACGGTCACCATGACCCCTTATTTCCGACACACACCGATCGATAAACCTCTCTAGCGATGTCTGCCTACCACATACACACACACTTTCCATCTCCTCCTTTCTCTGTCCATGCCTCGTGTCTCTCATATGGTCCCACACACGTGTAAACTCTCGCCCCTCTTTTCATCGATCTCACAATCGCACACTCCTCCCCCCTATCTAGTAGGCCTCTCGCACCACCTCCTAGCTCCATCCCTCTCTCTCTCTACCCGTCTCTCTGGGCCTTATTTGCCTCTAACAAATGGATGTACACCGACCGATCTCCCACTATACATATAGCTAGCTAGGTCGTTTATAACTCATTTTCCCCACGCGCTGATCGATCTACCTCATTAGTTATGTCTCTCCCTTCCTCCGACACACAACAATTGATCTACCGATCTAGTTAGGTCTTCTTACCAAACACATATGGTCCCCCTTCATCATCCATGCATGCCTCCCGACACATCTATCACGCACACACACACAAAAACACATCCTCTCTCTTCTTGATATTGCAGTTGCAGCCTCAGTTTGTCTAGTAGGCCTCTCCCACCATCTCTGAGAAGCAACTCCACCACCCCTCCGGCACTCTACATCTCTCTCTCTCTCTCGCTCGCTCTCTCTCTCTGTGTCCCAACCTATTTCCCGTCCTACACTTATGTATGGATGTCGATCGATCTCCCACAAGACATAGCTAGGTCTCTCCTTCTCAACACATATATGAGTCGATCTACCTCTCTAGTTAGGTCTCTGCCTCGCCCCTCCCCCCCCACCCCCCAAACACACCGATACATCGAGCGCTCTAGTCATGTCTCCCTGCCACACACAAACTTGCCCTCTGCCCTCTGACGTTCTGGTAGGTCAGTCGCCCTATATCTTTGACATGCACACACACAATTTCGATGGCTCTCTTCATCGATCTCGCACCCACACACTTGATCCTCTCTTCAACTCTATCGATATTTATGACCCCTCCCTCTCTTCTCGTGGAACGCCCCCTCTATATATGATATAGATAGGCCTCTATTTCACACACATTGCATGTGTCACTTTTTTGTTTGAGATATCATCAAAACATATTCCCACAGATACATTCACGAAACCAACCCCCCCCCCATAACAAAAAACACTCACGAACACACACGCCATCTCTTAGGTTTGTATCTCTCTCACACACACCCACGTAGGTGGGGGACGTGCACGAAGAGAAGAGGTGCACGCACGGCGCATGTACTCCCGTCTCTTTCCCAACCACACCCGCGTGGGTACACGGTGGAGCTCATTTCTGTATGAAAAGGCAGCCCACGTGGTAATTTGACACGTGTACTGGTTGTCCACTTGATGGAGGATCGTGTACCACGGGTGAACAAACAAATTGCGACTTGCCGCATTATTCAAAAAAAGAGGCAAACCATGTGGGGCCTACCTTAGAGGCAAGGCTCTATACACTGGAGATGCTCTGTACTACTTTTGATGTGTCCTGTCAACTCGCAGAACGAGGAGAAGATTGCTTAGTATGCCCTATCCCCCGCCCATGGGCGCGGTGGCTCGCAGAGTCGCATGACGAGGAGAAGCTTGCTTACTACGCCTACGCCTGCTCCCTCGCCCACGCGCGCGGTGACTCGCAGGATGAGGAGAAGCTTGCTTTACTATGCCTACGCCCGCTCCCTCGCCCACACACGTGGTGGCTCGCAGGACGAGGAGAAAATTTTACTACTCCCTCCGTTAGACGTATACTCCTCGTCCCTACCTTGGTTAGAGAGATTATCATATTGTTTGAAATATATGTCTTTTAGCAGATTTCAATATGAACTACTAGTACATACTCCAAATACTGATGTATATAAACGTATTTTAGAGTGTAGATTCACTCATTTTGCTCCGTATGTAGTCCATATTGAAACGGACGTAGTAGTATGAACTCTCCCTCGCCCCTCGCCCCTTGCCCACGTGGTGGACGTGCAGCAATTCATTCGGTGTCAGATAGCCAGAACCATATATTGTACTACCATCATTGCTCGACTTCCCGAAGAGGCGAAGAGGCAAGCGCAAGGTTAATATTTTTTAGATGCCAAGTGCAAGGTTTATAAGAGAACGAGTAGTAGTACTAGTACGTACTGTATGGGAAAGAAGGCAACAAGAATGTATGTTTTGCATGACAGTCTCTTCTTACAGGACGTGCTAGACCTAGTGGACCTCATTGTTGCAATGGGAGTATCATAGATGGCACGATTCAGAGTGGTGGGCAGCGGGAATAATATTCGGAGCTGCTTAGTCTTAAACCCCATGAAGAAGTCCCATCGAAAGGAATAGACATCCTCTACACGTGCTCCTATGTATAATGAGTAAATGAGACAAAAAGAGAAAGAGACAAAGTAAAAAAATCACCAGCCTTAGTGCCAGCCCTATTGTATCAGTGAATGATATTTCTATGTCGTGATTGACATAGCTATATTAACCATGCTGCGGAGGTAGCAGCGGATGGATATTCAACGAGGAGTGAAATGATGGCTGCTTCCTCGGTCAAACATAGAGAAAGGTGGGCCTCGTGATTTGACAGCTCATTAGTCATTATTACTACCTATACTCTTTGACCATATAATAACCACGTGGTAGAGTAGTTGGCCTACTAGACATGCTCGAAATGACAGCGTGGTAGAGTAGTTACCCATATAATAACCGCGTGGTAAAGGAAGGAGTATACTTTTAATAACCATGCTCGAAGAGAAGAGGTGCACACACCCACGCACGTAGCACTCTTTGCGTCTTCCCCAACCACACACGTGACATGGTGGAGCTCATTTCTGTACGATGATGCAGCCCACGTGATAATTTGACGCGTCGAGTAGTAGTTACTCACTTAATGGAGGGTCGGGAACCACTCATGAATGGTGCCGCGTTATTTATAAATAAAGTTTTTCTCTTCAGTGGCACGTAAGCAATATAAATAGGTTCATATCTCTACTCTTATAAAAAACCGAGTTGGTGATGATGGTGTGCCTGCCATCTTGCAATATAGACCGTCCGATCTATATCTGACGGATAGAAAGCAAACTATGGCAATTTTGCAAAAGGATACTCGCAGCTCTCTCGTTCATCCTTATGTCCCACAACTTCATTGTTGAGTAATTAAAAAAGGAAGCCTCTGGACCAATCTGGCATGGTGGCCGCTGCCGGCATCGTCCATCCCCATGCCTCCGCTAAGTCCGACCACCAATCACCATCGGGCCCCACTCCTCCTCACCTTATCACTCATCTTTCTCGAGATATCATTTTTTTGATGAAATTCTCGAGATATCATTAGTTTTTACACATGGGATTACTCCTGCATGGGTCAATCACAACAGGTCTTTTGTAAAAAAATGCATCTTGATGTTCCGTGCAATGCACGGGCATCTTGCTAGTGGAGAGAAAAACAAGCTGCTCCACTATATACATAGCCATGAGCTTACATGGTTGCCTGCTGGGGTTGCTCTCTTCACACTCTCTCGCACAAAACGACTGTGGCCACATCTCTAGTCACACATCCCGGAGGATCACGTCCGCCAGGGGAAGGGGTGGATGCTTTGTATAGATGCGGTTGCCGACGGCGAAAACCCACTGTCGGCGCATCCCGATCAGGGGTCCCCGCCGTTCTCTCTCACAAAGCCGATGCGGTTACCTTAGTCCCTTGCTCACTGCCGCGATGTGGGTAGTTGCCCTCTCCCGCCGCTCTCCTCTAGCTACATCCCGACATCCCTCAGGTACAACTTCCTTTACAGCCGGCTTGCACCACTGCCCCAGCTGCCCACAGCGCTCCATGTGGATATTTCTCTACTTCTTTGCCCCGCACGTACCTCTACTGGCTTCTACTGTATTTTTGATCAGTTTATGTCTCATAAAAACTAGTCCCACTAGTCTTATTCTAATCACACTTCAATTTCTTTGCCACAAGGATGCTCAGCTCGATTTTAGTGAAACTGCACAAAATGATCCGATGGTCAAAGGGTTGCAAACTTCATTCCTTCGGAAGGTTCAACCTCACCAGCAAATTAAAGCCTGGTTAGGGTTTAGGGTTCAAGGCCTAGGGACTGCATGGATTGTTTTTTTCTTTAGCCGTCTCTGTTCCAAAATAAGTGTCAACTTTGTACTAAAGTTGGCATAAAGTTGAGACACTTATTTTGGAACGGAGGGCGTATTGGCTATGATCTGTGAATCAATGAGATGCAATATCATGCATGTTAGTCTCCTTTGTGTTTGATGGAATGTTGCAACGGGGCAACCTTGGACGCAATATATATGAAACAGAAGCTGAAAGCTTTCATAGCACTGTACATTTTTCGCTGCTGTCGTGTTTTCGATGAGCTGTCGTGTTTTTGCTGATTTCGCACTCCTCCGCTATAAGAGTAGAGAAAATTGTAAAGAGTGGAGACACTCTACCTCCTTTCACCGAAACTTGGGACACCCATCATCCGGTGCACGTGTGATGCACCAAAGTAAAGTGTACAGTACAACTAAGACTCAGCACCGTCGTACCACCTTAGTAATAATGACCAATGGGCCGTCAAATCACATATAGACCCGGCAGTAAGTTGGACGAACGAAGCAACCATCACTCTTCGTTGGAATCCAGTTCTCCCTTCAATGCATGCGCCAGTGAGAGGTCACGTCCACTCTGCCTGGGTATGCATGCGGCACCGATTCCTAGAGCGGGGCTGACCATTTTGGGCGGGAAGCGCGCGCGTGCGATGGCCAGTTTCAAAAATATTTTTAGATTAGGGCCATTTTGTGTTGAAGTTTTGAAAAAGGGCCAGTTTCGTCCATTTTCACCCTTGGGTGGTCAGGGGGCGTGGCAGCTGTCCCAACCGGACGCCCGGAAACGAGAGTATGCACCGACTCTCGCAGCTTCGTAGTACTACACACCATCTCTCTGTAAGGTCGATGTGTCGCTCTCTCTAACACACACACGCTGTTAAACACACACACACACACACACACACACACGCGCGCACACAGGTTCATAGAATAGGAATATCATGGGAGTGGGAAGCCACAGGAAGTGAGATAAATGGAGTACGTACAAGAAGAGAAGAGGTACACACACGTCCGTCGGAGACACAGTCGCTGCCTCGCACTATAGCCCAGCCGACCACCGTGCGACGGCCGGATCTGTGCCTCTCTCGTCCCAGCGCCAGCGGTCAACCGCTATATCTGCGGCCGCGGGATTTGACGCACGCGCTGCCGGATTTGGAGCATTCCGACCGCCTGCGACGACGCCTTGCCATGCATTGTCCGTGTACCGGGTCACACAACAATGGCAATGCCTCCACGTCGCGTGCAGGTACTGAATCTGCCTCTAGCCGCTCGGATCTATCCCGTCGGCAGATCACCGGCAAAGATACGGCCGGCCACCGTCCGGGCTCGGCCCTGGCCCAGCGGCTAGTCGGTTCACATGTTCACATTCCAAGGTGCATTAAATTGATGCATGCAAGGATTAAAAGAAACCAACCAGTGCATGTAACCATTCCTACTCATTTAGTGGTCGTCCATGAATATATTGTAATTAATGCAGATTAAAGTTTGAGTAATTTTGTAAACTACGAGATGGAGTATATTTCTCCACTCATCATCTGCCTTGGTTGATGAGATTTCAAATTTAAGCCCTATAAACCGGATAGGAGGGAGTAGTTAAAATTTTTGGTCAAACTTTGACAAAAAATATATGACGTGGCGTAAAAACCTGGACGGAGGTAGTAGTACAAGATACGGTGGCACACTGACTTAGGCCGAATACAAGTGCCTAAAATTATTGGAAGAGAGCAAAGTGTACATACAAAGTAATTAAAATTGAATTTCTCGAAAATATTTAAAATTGGAGGATGGTGCAGGCTGCAGCCCACCTTTCCGATATTTTGACCATGTGTGGTTCAGTTGTTGTTCACTTCGGAGGGTCGTGTACCACACATGAACGATAGTAAGTGCGACCGGGAGGCGTGCAGTGTTAATTGCGAGTTGACTCCTTTGAGCGTTAAATTTTCTTCACGTATTAGCATTGCCCTAGTAGTATTTTTCTTCACTACGTTAAATAAAGAGTTCCATTTCGTGCACAATTTAAAATGATTTTTATGGAGAGAAAAAGAAAATCACTCCAACTATATACGCTGCAGCCTTGGTGCTTGTTTTCTAGGGTTTGCTCTGTTCACACACTCTCTCTCCACTATATATATACATGCTGGAGCCTCAGCGCTTGTAGTTGCTCTCTTCACACTCTCACCCTCTCCAGATCTAAACAAGACTACGTTGGCCTCTCTCTCTCTCTCCCCCCTCACTGCTAGTCAAAGAGCCGGCAGGATCCCGTCCGCCGGGGAAGGGAAGGAGGCTTAACGCTGTCGCCGTCAGCGAGGGAGGGAATCCACTACCGGCGTCGCTGTTCTCTTTCACCCAGCAGCGGCGCGGGAGGGCCTCTGACCCCTTCTTCCTCGCTGTCGTACATAGTGTGGGCAGATCGGCCTCCGGCCGCCCACTGAGCCACATCCCCAGAACCTTAAGGTATAATTTACTTAATCCACATGCATTGCTCTAGCTGCATGTGGATTTTTTTTGCTTCTGCACTCGAATCTAGGTGTTGGATCAAACAGGAAAGTAGTGGGGAAAGTTGTATAGCATGAATCTAGGACGTGGTTCAAAGAGGAAAGGAAGGGGGAAGTAGTACAAACTGGTTATCCAACACCTACGTTGGTCGAAAAGGGAAAACTGACAAACGCAGTACACACATCTGTCACGAACTGATCTTTCTGTGGGTGGGGGACAAGGCTGTAGAGTTTGAGCAGGACTAGATTTGCTGCCCTCACATAGGGAAAGGTGTCCAAAGATAACAAAACTGGGACCAACACAAATATGCTCCTTGGTTGTTTGTTCTTTGTTGCAACAGACTGTGTGCTTCCACTGTCCCGTACAACTCTTTAGCTGTTGTTAATCTAATAATGCCGCTGGAAAATTGATGCAATGCCACAGTTAAAAGCAAATTACATGTTTAATGAATTTTATTGTTAATATAATCTCTCTGTTAATATGAATCAATGCCACTATTTGACAAATGCTACTGTCTTGCTTTCTTTCCCATTTAGATAAGTTAGATGCTTCTTTTTGTGGGCTTCTATGTCATCCACCGTTATTGACCAGTAATTGTTTCCTTTGCACCTCCGTGTAAACAGGGTTATCTACTTCACCTCGTTGCTATTGCGACCTTTTGTTGCACTACACAAAACACTTTTGTTTTAAGAGTGTTTTGTGCAGTTCAACCAAAATGTCACACGGACAACGTTGCTTGATTGCTTGATCTTAGTGGAACTGCACAAGAGGATATCTGACTTCCTATCCGTGTTGGCAAATTTGTTTCAGATTTTCTTCTTGTGAGTTGTTTGAATTCCGCATCATGAGAGGTCAGTACTGGCCTTCTTCCACATGATTGTGCAGTGTGCTTTCATATGTTGTGCTACTTATACGGTAATGTTGCTTGATTTTAGTGAACTGCACAAAAGGAGACCAGACTTCCAATCTGTATGTGCACCGTAATATCCCATTGAGGTAAGATAATGATATTTCGCAACTGTTGTCCTATATATTGCTACTGTCATCAGAAAAGTAGTGTTGTTGTTTAGTGCTATACTTGTGCTCCCTAATTGACATGCCAAATCTTACATTGAAGGCGAAACTTGTCTATTATTGAACCAAGTGATGAAGGGGAAGAACAAGTGGAAGAAGAACAAAAATCAACTCCCGGTGCTGTAATGAAGCACTGGAACTGTGATGACACAAGTAATGATATAGTTTTGCATCTTAATTTATTGCTATGGCTGGAACGAGCAATTGTTTTGCCACTGTGATTTGATGCCACTCTTAATGTAATATGTAATTATCTCTACTTGTGAAAACAGGGATCTTGTTTGAAGATAACATATATTTTAGTGGAACTGCACAAGAAGATGTTGGAAACACTAAACTAATCGAGGAGTATATAGTAAGCATGGCAACCACAGTAGATAATAACTGATGTTTCCCAAGAAGTGCTTCATCTGCATGCTCTACACAATAAGCCTCCTGGCAAAAGTTGGTACCGGCCCACGGATTTCATTCATATGATTGAGCTCTGTCATCTCTATTGGTGTTGTGCTACTGTTTAGCTACTGTCATGAGAAAGTGGTATTGTCCTCGAGAAGTGCTTCATCTGTGTTGTTTTAAATATTTCATTTCCTTTTTTTTAGCAAACAGGGATGCTAGCTTCTAGTTGTTCTCCTATGTTTGCACAAAAGGATCATCCTCCTCTAAAGAAGAATATGGAGTACATGAAGTGCCTAGTTCCGATTATGCCAGGATGAAGAAGCCAAGCCCCTCTTCTTATCAGAAGAGAGCAGTTGAAGGATGGTTACATTACTGCCCACAAGAACAAACTAACTTCAGCTCAGAAGGACTCACAGATCTCCATCTTTGTTGCTGTGATGGCCAATACAATGTTGTTTTAGGATTCTTTCTGGTGAGTTCCATTTTTTTATATGTGTGCTCTGCATGGATCATGTTGGTTGCCTGTTTAAACTGTAAATTCATAATACAATTTGTTTTGTACTAATCACTTTTTTTGTATTTATGCAAACAAGTATGCTCAGCTTGCTTTCAACGGGAACTGCACAAAATGTTCTGATGGTTCGTGCCCTCCATTATACTTCATCATGCATAATACATCGAATGTTCTCGAATCATCCATTTCCACCCCCATCCACAAAATTAGGTACAAGAAAGGAGGTGCCGATATGTTCAAGGCGTTGCAACATATAAAGGTGAAATCAGCTACACCCGAAGTTGGTTGACTTTAGTGGAACTGCACAAAAAGAACAGCTGGTTTATAGCACGAGGTGACATGTCAATGTCCGAACTGATGGCAAACCCCGCCCATTCCACAATCGTAGGCATTTGATATTTTGGAATGGGAAAACCTTGTCAAAGTTTGCTCATTGATGTACGCAAAAAGACACGCATTTGATATTTTGGAATGGGACAACCTTGTCAAATTTTGCTCATTGATGTTAGCAAGAAGACATGCGTTTCATATTTTGGAATGGGACGCCCTTTGCCGCAGCAGCACCGATCAATTTTTCTTTATTCTTTAGTTGTGAAGTAAATATTGGCTCTGACGTGTGAATCATTAAGATGCATAATCATCGATTGTTTTTTATGTTCTCTATGAATTGCCAGGCCTGTGAGTTTGATTGCAATGTGCACGCTAAAAAATTGCTCAAACTTTTTGCATGTGTTAAACTGCTGCAAACGAGGTGATCACCGTGCGTCCTTAGAATAATTATTGTTTTGCATGTTCATACACGGCTGGATCACCGTGCACGCTAAATAATCATGCCAGTGATACAAGAATTCGAACTAATCGGACTAAATTCGTTCATACACGGCCGGGTTTCATTACATTTCATACATTCTTCAACTAAAAAGGGGTGCGCTGGAGGTATAATTAATTAACCTAATCTATGATCTCCGGCGCCCATTTCCCGTGTCCGGCTGAGCCAAACAGAAGCTTCTTCTCCAGCTCAGCTCTCTGACTCCACGTCACCGCCAAGCAGCTAATCAGCCGTCAAGCTTGGCTTCAACCGGAGGGTAGCAGCGGTGGCCTTACTTGGACCCGTGCGGCGGTGACCTACCGTGTTCTACTCTTCCTTGTTTTCTGTGTGGCGCGGCCTCGTTGGCAGTGGGGCGGGGCCTCGACAGAGCCGGTGATGTCCTCTGCCTCGTTGCCGGCGGGGCAGCGCCTCAGCGGAGCGGGGGAAATCCTCACCTCGTTGCCGGAGGGCGGGACCTCGACGGAGCCGGCGATGTCCTCTGCCTCGTTGTTGGCGGGGCGGGGCCTCGCCCAAGCCGGCGAAGTCCTCTGCCTCAGTGCCGGCGGGGCGGGGCCTCGGCGGAGCCGGCGATGTCCTCTG
The DNA here is from genome assembly GCA_011799875.1 of Thinopyrum elongatum. Classification (NCBI taxonomy): domain Eukaryota; kingdom Viridiplantae; phylum Streptophyta; class Magnoliopsida; order Poales; family Poaceae; genus Thinopyrum; species Thinopyrum elongatum. Next base: position 478,898,136 of record CM022299.1, on the reverse strand, counting down.
CCTCGTTGTTGGCGGGGCGGGGCCTTGGCGGAGCAGGGCCTCACCAAAGCCGGCGAAGTCCTCTGCCTTGGTGCCGGCGGCCTCGGCGGAGCCGGCATTGTCCTCTGCCTCGTCGTTGGTGTCGCCAAACAGCGCCCTGCCCGCTTCATCGCCCTCTTTGTAGGCGGCCGCAACCTCCGCCACCCACATGCGGTACCACCAGCGCGCGAGGCGGCTCTCGCGGGCGGAGCGGTATGACTCGAGCAGCGCCTCCTGCTCCGCCCGCTCCGCGGCGATCTGCTCCTCCGCTTGCAGATGCTCCTGGAGGACATGGTGGTTGTAGGCGGCATCGGCCTGCGCCTCCCGGAACTACTCCTCACGCTTTTGCCTCACAATGTCCATGTATTGGGCACGGGCCTCGCCGATGGTCTTGGTGCAATGCACCGGCGAGGATGGTGCGCAGGAGGGGGTTGGCGCTGGATCGTCGACTACCACGTTCTCCATTGGGACGTCGTCGTCCTCCAGCTGCCTGCCGGCCAGCCAGTCGGTAGCAATGGCTGCCATCTCCTCCTGGTTCGTCGTCCGCCCGTCCCGAAGAGCGCTGGAGCGCGAGGAAGCCATGGTGGGAGTGGTGTGGACAGGAGAAAGGGAACAGAGGCGGATGACTGCGGCTATGGCCGACGCAACAGTTTATATAGCAATGGTGGGTGGCAGAGGGATGGACGGGTGGCGCCGGAGTAGCCGCCTTGGCAACCGCACATCATAAATGTGGGCGGCAGAAAGACGGACGGACGGCACTTGTGTCGTTTGAACACGGAGCAATCGCCTGCACCGGGAAGCGGCGCGGGCGGCGCTGATCGTTTCCGGCAGAAAGCGCGCGCGGGCGAGGGAGGGGGTCTGGGTGGGCTAGGGCGGTCAGACTCGTGCTTGTCAGCGGTCCGGTCCAGCAGCCGGACATGCTGGCTCGCCAGCGAGCTCACTGAGCTCAGCGACGACAATCAGACGATGGACGTGGCTTCCGACCAGGAGCCGGCGCCACCGCCCAAGCCTGTTCATGCCGTGTTCACCATAGAGCAGGTGCGGCCGCATTTCGGCGCCCTAATGGCGGAAGAGCTACCAGTGCAGGAGGACCTGTGCTGCAACCTCTGTCTCCTCAACAAGCACCGGCTCGCGGAGGGATGAATCGCCGGCTAACAAGTGAACGACAATGCCCTCATGGACATGTGGCCCTATGATCCTGGCTTCCTGAATGAGCAGTGGGCGCGGTATCAGACCATCCGTAGGGCCCGCAAGGCCCTCTTCGTCGTCCTTCGAGTTGTTGCGCTCGCTGTGGCGCCGCCATCTCGCGTTGTCAACATGGTCAACGAACATGAGGAATCAGGAGATGACTTTACTTGGAGAGGATGACAATGGGGACCCACCAAGGCCATAGCCGCACGTACGCAAGTGTCTCTTTATTATATACAACTATAATTTTTTTTGCTTCCTCTTGGTTTTCTGACATCACGGTCCCACACCATTGTCAACCTATATAGTCAATAAATGAGAGAATTGCACAAGGAGCGGCCGAAAACTGGGACCCAACAGCTAGAGCAGTATTTGTGTTTTTAAGGTGTGAGCAGAGTTTTTCTTGAGCGATGATTTTGTTGTTGTTCAGAGGAGCAGGGTATCAACTGGGCGGGATGTGGCCCGTCTAGCCCAGGCTATTATTTTATGTCGACCAAATATCCAGCCTAGATATTAATTTTTCAAGGTGAAAATGGCTAGCCCAGCTATACTTTTTTTGAGGAATACCCAGCCCAGGTCAACTTGTTATTCTCCGCCCCGCTGGGCTGCAAATCTTTCCTAGGAGGGATGCATTAGGCTTAACAAGAAAATGGGCTTTAAGAAATAATAAATGGGATGTAATTATCAAAACTGGGTTGTAACTATAAAAAACGCATCAAACAGGTAATTAGTTAAAAAATATTATTTCTGGATTTTGAAAATTTTAATTTCATTACTTGTTGCGCGCGCAATATTTCGTTGGATATTTACCTAATACAAATTTATTGTGAAATTATATTTAATCTGACTCGAAATTTAGGGATAAAAATATTTCTGATCCCATCAAAATGTGGGAAATTTTGTCGAATTCTGTTTTGAGCGGTTGGTTGAAATTATTAATTGTTGTCCTGGCTAGAAAATGGGCTATAATTTTAACAAACTGTAAATGGGCTGTAGTAAATTCCATTAGAATTCAAAAATGGGCTGTGCATTATTACAAATCGCAAATGGGCTATATGTTCTCTGCCACGCACTTGTGGGCCTACTAAGTTGACGCCTACGCAAGGCTTTGTCAACTTATAGTCAACACACGATTCTAGCAGTAGTGGCCGTTGGATGTCCATCCAACGGATGTTGTGCTTGTTCAATCTCGGATATTCTTGCTTCAGTCGCCCAAACCAACGCCGGCGGTAACGCTTGCTACTGCCTCCCGTGGCCGGCTGTGCTGCCGCGCAGGACTCACCGGCCCACCCTACTCCCATCGCCGTCCAGGCCATTCCTCTACTCACCAACACCTCCTGTTATTCTCCGGCGATGGCAGCCTCACACCGCAGCCGAACCAGTGAACCCTCATACTCCCCTCCACCAGGGCATCCACTACTGTGTCTTCACCGGCTCCGGGTCGTTCCCTTCCTAGGACTCACCATCGTTCACCGCGTTGGTTCTCTCGGCGCGGCGTGGTCAACTTTGTCAACAAACGACAGCCATCGGAAGAGGCATGTACGTGGAGTGGCTGATAGTAGGGACCCACATGGCCCATGGCCGCACGCAGCAAGTGCCCCCTTATTATGCGAAAACAAATGATTTCTCCCCCTGACAGGTTTGACCCACCAGCTACATCTTCGTACGCAAGGAAGTGCTTCCTTTATTACGCGGAAATAAAAAGTTTCCTCTCCCTGACAGCTGGGACCCACCAGCTTTATCATGATTTATTTCATGAAAATATAGATTGTACCAAAGATGCTAAATTGTTTTCTTTTTATTCTAACTCGAAAAAGAAGAAATTAAAAAAAAACAGAAAACATCTTCGCACGCAAGGAAGTGCCACCTTATTACGCGCAAAAAAATGATTCCCCCTGCTAGCTGGGACCCACCAGATTTGGAGGCTGACTTGTGGGCCTACTAAGTTGACGTGTACGCAGGGCTTTGTCAACTTAGTCAATAAACGATTCTAGCTGCAGTGAGTGTTGGATGTTAATCCAACGGCCGAGCTGCGTCTTCAACATCTGGTCTTCTTGCTCCAGCCGCCCAAACTTGCACCCGTCGTACCGCCTGCTCCAGCCTCCCATGGCCGGCTGTGCTGCCACACAGGCCTCACCGCCCGACCATACTACCACTGGCCAGGCCTTCCCTCTACTCACCCACACCCCCTGTTATTCTCCGGCAACGGCAGCCTTACACCGCAGCCGAACCAGTGAACCCTTGTACTCCCCTCCGTGTGGGCATCCACCTGCCTCGTCTTCCCTGGCTCAGCATCGTTACCTTCCTAGGCCTCGCCGTTGTCCACCGCCTGGGTGCTGTCCGCACGGCGTGGTCAAGGTGGTCAACGAACGACAGCCATATGAAGAGTACTGTAAGCGGTGAGGCTGACAGATGGACCCACCAGCTACATCTTCGCACGCAAGGAAGTGCGTCCATATTACGGGCAAAAATAAATGATTCTTCCCCATGACAACTGGGACCCACCAGTTATATCTTCGCACGCAAGGAAGTGCCTCCTTATCCTCCCTGACAGCTGGGACCCATCCGGTCGAAGCGTGCGTATCGTTGTCTGTCTAGTCACGAATGTGTACGTATGTACTGGTCGATCGGTCTCTCTGCAAGTATTAACCATGGCCGAGTAAGTAGCGGCACGTGTCATAGTAGAGCACCCGACGTATCAGTTCAGGCAGTCCCATCTAAATCGTGTACACATACGTACAACCATAGGGCAAAAAATACGGCCACGTACGTACATACGGGCGGGGTCTCGAACACGTACTCGCGCATACGGATGGCCAGGGCTCGTGTACATGGAGAGGCAACGGACAACAGCAATGGCATCCTGTTCATCGAGCAGCCAACTGGCTGGGTCGAAACGGAGAAACAGCGTCGTGTTCATCGAGAGGCAACAGACTGGGTCGGAATGCGTCCTGTTCAACGGGAGCAGCCGAAACAGGGTGTGGCGTACCGCAAAATGGAGGAAACGGACTTGTGTTGGAGCACCTACGGTCGAAACGGGGTCCTGTTCATCGGGAGGGGTGTGGCGTACCGCAAAATGGGACTCCACGGGCTACTGTTCATCCACCGTCTAGTGCCTCGCTCTAGCCTCCACGGGCTATTGTTCATCCACCGTCGACTTCCTCCAGCCTCCACCTACTACTGTTCATCCACCGTCGACTTCCTCCTGCCTCCACCAGCTACTGTTCATCCACGGGGTCGCCTCCACCGGCTACTATTCAACCAGCCCTCCACGGGGTCATGTTCATCCAGCCTCCACCGGCTACTATTCAACCAGCCCTCCACGGGGTCCTGTTCATCCACCCCCAACTGGCTTGGCGGCCTCCTCGATCGGGGTCCTGTTCATCCAGCAGCAATGGCCTCTACTACCACGGGGTCCTGTTCATCCAACCCCCACCGGGAACTGTTCATCCAACCCCCAACAATGGTCACTATTCGTCAAGAGGCAACATGTTCAATCGGCTTCAGTTAGCAGCAGTAGCGAAGGAATCGCTCAATCGGGTTCAGTTAACAGCCAAGGGATCGATCGCTCGGGTTCAGTAACGCGCGTAGCTAGTGCAATTGCTCGGGTTCAGTAAGCGAAAGCCTCGCTCGGGTTCAGTTAGAGCCCAACGCCTCGCACACACGCGCGTACGTGTACGAGAGAAATGCGCAAACCTCTGTGCATCACTTGGCCCCGACCACCCACCGTAACCGGGAACTCCCCGATATTTTTCTCGCCCTTGCTTCTACCATGATTTTTTCCCTCATGGATGGCCCAAAGAATGTCATGCATGTGCGTCCCCGGCCCGCCCAGGACAAAAAGCCCATTTTCTATCATGATTTTTTGTCATAGAAGTAGGAGCCCACCACATCTATGATGATACGTGCTTTTGTCACAATTATCGTCATAGAAGTGTCATAAGCATGACAGAAAAAAATTTCGTTTGGCCCAAAATGTCACGGATGTGTCTTTTTTTGTAGTGTGGTGTCTCCTAGATTGGTTAGATGTCACTTGGGAGCCTCCAAGATCTTGTGGGGTTGAACCAAGGAGTTTGTAAGGGCAAGGAGATTGCCTACTTCGTGAGAATATACCCCGAGTGAGGCTAGTCCTTCATGGACGTAAACCATGGTGGAATAGACAAGGTTGCTTCTTCGTGGACCCTTCGTGGGTGGAGCCCTCCATGGACTTGCATAGCCATTACCCTCTGTGGGTTGAAGCCTCCATCGACGTGGACATACGATAGCACCACCTATCGGAACCATGCCAAAAATCACCGTGTCTTCATTGCGTTTGATCTTCCCAACTCTACCCCTTTACATTCTGCACATTTGCATGTTGTACTATTTCTGATGCTCTATCTCTAGATATGCATGTGTAGAAAGTGTTGGTTCTATCTTAACTAGTGCCAGAATCTAACTAAACTTCAAGAAAACTAAAAACTGCACGTTTGGTTTCTTAAGAGTCTATTCACCCCCCTGTAGACCTAACTTCTCGATCCTACAGATAAAAGCAGACAATTCATAATAGCATGATATGGTATAGCCCTAGGCGCCGGGAACGTCTCCATGGTCCTCCAAGGTCTTCATGAAGTTTTCTCCGGAGGCGTTGTTGTGGCGACAATTTTGAAAACTACCGTCGTGGCAATGATTTTGTTCTCCTGCGCCTGGTGAAGCTCCGGGTCCTCCGTGTAACCTATAGGCTATCTCTACATCTATTACATTAATGTGGCAATCCGGCGGCTCCAGCCATCATGCCATGACATGCAGACCACTTAACATTACAACATATAACCATCTCATACATAAACTCATTATCATGATGAAGGCTATACCACATGATATGCAATCTTGCAAAACCAAGATAGACGTCCTTTAATCAGTTTGGCAAATTTTAATTATGTGTCTTCTAGGGTTTCTGGATAACACTAGCTACCTACGCACACCATCAAGGCAATAATTCTTATTTCTAGATTAACTTTCGGGGTGTATGAGGGAAGAGACTTAATTAAAAATCTCTATCCGCACACTAAACTTCGTCTAATATGCATGACCCCCTAGAAGATTGTTCATCTTCATCACCCTCTTGTGTACGCGATGGTTCACTATTCTTGACTATGATGAAGCCCAAGGAACTGTTAGTAGATCATCGACAGCCAGAGCCGATCGATTTTCAAAACCTTATAAAAGCGACATCATGCCGCCAATGAACTGAACCGAAGCAACACTCGAGGGAAGCATAGAAAGAACATCAAACCCTCACATCCACATGTGATCTAGATCAAAACCTGCATCTAATCATAGAACCGCTCATGATGCCACTGCTGGGAAGCGTAGTAGAAAAAAATCGCCCTACGATCACCCAGGAAAAATATGAAGATGCATATAAGGTTTGGATCAATGATCATTACCGACTCCAGAGTGTGGCGGAAGTAAACGAGTCGGTGTAGATCGTACTTGGAGTCCCTCGAACCATTGATGACGATCCCACGAACCGCCCTTGAACGGTCCCTCAAACGAAAGACCGAAAGCACGGCCTCTCTACTTGGTTGCAAGCGTAGGTCTTCATGATCCGGCAGCGCTTTGCCGTCCACAGCTAATTGTCGCTGGAGAATTAGAGGGAGGAGATTGGAACCACACCGGGCTTCTAATTATGAGGATTATATGAACTAGGTCTATCTCTAATTAGATCAACTCAAACTAGAACTAGATGAACTAGAGGAGGCTCCAAAACTTGTGTGTCAAATAGCATCAAAACCTCTAGTATATATAGGTTGGGAGGCGCCAGACAAGGGGGGGATCCTCCCTCCTTGCGTCGGTCCTAGGGGAGGAGGATTGCTCCCCCAAGACCAATTGGGCCTCCCTCAAGGGGGAAAGGGGGCGCCTCCCCTACATGGGCCTTGGCGGCCCAATTCTCCCTCCACTACTTGGCCTTCTAAGACCCGTTGATATTAAATTAAATATAAAAGCCTTCTAACAATTACTAGAGCCTTTTATTATTAATTTAACATCTCCGAAAACATTTTCCACCTATATATTATTCATCGAAAATACCCGGTATTGCCCAATAAACTCCGAAACCCTTCCGGTGACCCTAAAACGCTTCTGGTTCCTCTCGAAACTATTATGAACATTAATGAAACAATTCCACAAATAAATCCTCGATACTCTCATCCTACTAACACTCAATAGATCATGATTACCTCAAGCTTGTGACCCCGCAGGTTCGGTAAATCATAGACATGAACGAAACTCCTTCGTTCAATAACCGATAACGGAACCGTGGACGTCCATATCGATCCCTATGATTACATGAATGATATTCAAGTGAATGTTTGGTTATCATGTGATGTTTCCTTTGCTTTCCAATACTTTACAAAACCCAAGGTGTGCCTATTTCCTCTTGAGCCATGCACATGCTCACTATATCGTTCTTCTCGTTAACAGTTTTGTTTTTCTTTCTAGTTGAAGTGTTCCGGCATCCCCGTGACATGGTCAACTGTGTCGAGCCAGACAATGATGGATGCCATCACATCGAGAGGGCCCTAAGAATATCTCTCCATCGTCGGTGGAGCAAATCCCACTCTCGAGCTATCTAGTCCCTTGTCAAACTTTCAGATGAACCTGTAAGTTGTCGTTATGATCACCGTGTTACAGATGAAGTTTGAGAAACCCCAAAGTCCACCGCATGGTAGGAAGTGACTATGATACTCTCATGGTCTAAGGAACTGAAACCACATGCTAACAGTCTGTGTTATAACAATTGATCTTAGACGATATTATCTCAAAGTATAACAAACAAGTTTGGGTCGATTCAATATGATCATTCTTCTAACGTCACACTCTCAATGTTGTTTTAGGACTATCGTTACACTTAACGATATCGTAAGATCTAGAAAATATGATCACCAACAACACTTGAGTCAGTCTTAGAGGTGAGACTATGAACCTATTATTTACCATTTATCATTCCACACGTGCATATGAGTTTTCCACTGAATCACATACTCCAGGATCATAGCAGTTATAGCATGAAATATAAACTCTTAATTATGAAATGGAAATATAATAACAGAATATTATTGCCTCTAGGGCATATTTCCAACAAATGAGACCCACGTAAGTTCCCATGGGGGTAACCGAACCTATGTGATCAGAGATCCCGTGAATTAGGACCTGGGAAAACAATCCAGTGGTCAACTGAGGAGAGTATCATTACTAACCCACTCAGTTGGAGATGTGAAAGTGCAACTAATCCCCGGGTGGTTTTGGTAATTCATAGCAACATATAGCTCATTGAACTAATATCCATTGAAGATAAATATTTCAGGAAGTTCAATGAATGGCATGGCATGGACTAGAGATGTGGACCCCTCAAAATGCTAAGGACATGTGTTGGCAAAAGGTCAAGACTCTCCATCTTTATTTTAGTGATCCAAGATCACATTGAGTCCATAGGAAAGCTAATACTATTAAAAGGGGATGAGGTGTTGCTTAATGGCTTGCTTGCTCAAATGCTTAGTGATATTACTCCAAAACCCTCAACCACTTTCTCCATCCAAATATGTCAAAACCCTAAACTCCAACTCGGCCCCACCAATTCTTTCTATCTGGCGCCACCGAGTTCATATGACATAGCCACAACCAGAAACCCTAACAGTTCAGTCTCATCGATACGGGTCTCGGTCTCACCGAGATGGCCCTGCCAACACTCTGTGACTTGTTGCATTTATTCCGGTTTCACCGAGTTATGCAATCGGTCTCACCGAGTTGGCTTGGCAAATTCTCTGTTTCCTTATTGCTTCTCTTCGGTCTCACTGAATTGATGCAATCGGTGCCACCGAGATGATGCTTGCCCTAAAGCCCTAGCACATCGGTCTCACCGAGTTGTTCCAGTCAGTCCCACTGAGATTCCTAACGTTCACATTTTGAACTAATCGGTGCCACCGAGTTTAATCATTCGGTCTCACCGAGATGGGTCAAATGTGTGTAATGGTTGGATTTTGTGTGGAGGCTATATATACCCCTCCACCCCCTTCTCCATTTGTGAGAGAGCCATCAGAACGTGCCTACACTTCCACCATACATTTTCTGAGAGAGAACCACCTACTCATGTGTTGAGATCAAGATATTCCAATCCTACCACAAGAATCTTGATTTCTAGCCTTCCCCAAGTTGCTTTCCACTCAAATCATCTTTCCACCATAGCCAAATCTGTGAGAGAGAGAGTTGAGTGTTGGGGAGACTATCATTTGAAGCACAAGAGCAAGGAGTTCATCATCAACACACCGTCTATTACCTTTTGGAGAGTGGTGTCTCCTAGATTGGTTAGGTGTCGCTTGGGAGCCTCCGTAAAGATGTGGAGTCGAACCAAGAAGTTTGTAAGGGCAAGGAGATCGCCTACTTTGTGAAGATCTACCTGAGTGAGGCAAGTTCTTCGTGGGCGATGGCCATGGTGGGATAGACAAGGTTGCTTCTTCGTGGACCCTTCGTGGGTGGAGCCCTCCATGGACTCGCGCATCCGTTACCCTTCGTAGGTTGAAGTCTCCATCAACGTGGATGTACGATAGCACCACCTATCGGAACCACGCCAAAAATCTTCGTGTCTTCATTGCGTTTGCCTTCTCCAAACCCTTCCCTTTACCTTCATATGCAATGTTTTACTTTCTGCTACTACACTCTTAGAATTGCATGTGTAGGTTGATTGCTTGACTTGTGATAATAGCTAAAATCTGCCCACAACTAAAATTGGGAAAATGCTAGATTTTTATTTGGTCAAGTAGTCTAATCACCCCCCCCCCTCTAGACATACTTTCGATCCTACAAGATGCAATACTCTCGTAATCTGTAAGGCAGGTTGACCTTTGTCTTAATGTGTTCCAAAGCTTGTATAAGCAATATGCTATCCTACAGAGCGATCTTTGGAGGAACACACCTATGTGAGCCCGACTACTGGTCACAGTCTATGAGATAGGGTAATCTCTAGGAAGCTCATGAGAAGGTCAGGAGTATGACTAATAAGCTCCACCCGTGGGGTTTAGCCTTCGGCAGGCACATATCAGCTGACAATAGGTGAAACTTCTGCATGCTAAACTAACAATTCAAGGCATCACTACTAGGAAAAACCTTATAGATAGATGCTTAGCAGTGGCGGGGGTTTATAGCACGCGCTGCTGCTAATTAATAGTAGCGGTGGTGTAACACCCCGCGCTACTACAAGGCAATAAACCCACGCTACCTCTTTAGGTGGCCTAAGGGTTCCCTCGGGTCTCGCCATAATAGGAGCGCGGGTTACCTATCCCGCGCTACAACTAACCACGTAGTTGTAGCGCCTGTTCTTGGCCCACGCTACTACTATGGCGAGCCCCGGGGAGGCGCTGCGGCCCCCGTGGGCCCGACTTAGCATTAGAGCCGGGTCTGTAGCCCCACGCTACAGCTACACAGCCTTATCCCCCGCGCGCGACCGTCCACCTCACTCTCTTGTGCCCACTCTCGCTCCCACAGTCGCCGCACGCCGCCGTCCACCATTGCCGCGCACCGCCGTCCACCATCCCCGGTAAGACTCCTTCTCTCTCCTCATCCTCCCTCCTCCCTCGTTCCACAGTCGCCGCCCTCCTCCCTCCAACTGTCGTCCCTCCTTCCTCTTCCTCCTCCAACTGCCTCCCCTCCTCCATCCGCCGCCCCTCCTCCATCATCCTCCTCCTCCCTCCTTCCCCCCCTCCAGCCGCTGCTCTCCTCCCTCCAACCGCCGCCTCTCCTCAGTCCCCTCCAGCCGCTGCCCCTCCTCCCTCCTCCTCCAGCCTCCTCCTCCTCCATCCTCTAATTTAGGTTGTAGTTTAGTAAATTAGTTTACACTTTCTACTTTACTGAAGTTGTTAAAAATTTAGTTGGTAGAAACATGTATTGGACACTTAGTTGGTAGAGATTATAACTAGTAATAGAATAGAAAATTTAGTAATAGAATCGAAAATAAATTATAGTAATAGGCATTTTTTTAGTAAAAAAATAGTAATAGAAATTTTTAGGTGTAGAAAATTTTCAATATAGAAATTTTTAGTAAGTGTTAGGGTTTAGGTGTAAAAAAAATTCAATATAGAAATTTTTAGGTATAGAAATTTTTAGGTTTAGAAAATTTTTAATATAAAAAATTAGTAATAGTAATAGTAACTAGGGTTTTTTGTTATGTCAATCTCACATTGCCAAATTTAGAGAGAGAGGGAGAGACCTAGTTTCTATGTGGTTGCTTAAATACGAAAATGAAGTTTTCATAGATGTTTTTATAGATGTAGTAGTAGTAGATGAGTAGCTGTGACAATGTGAAGCTAGGTTTTTTTAAATGATAATTGATCCGGATAGAATTTCAAGTTTAAAAACTGTTGTATGTGTATGGACATCTTTGTATCGCAGGGAAAATCCGAGTGGCCTATGTTTTGCCGGAGTGTTGATTCATTTCCGTTCTGGCAAATTTTAGGCGCTTGATATGTCCTATTTTAGCAAAGGTCATGCCGGATTTTTCCGTGAATTTTAGCATGACTTGTGCTAGAATATGTAGGAAATATCGACTGCCCCGGATTTGCTAGAAAGAGAATTAAACGACATTTCGGGTTGACTTTAAGTCTGTCAGGGCTCCATACATGACAGTCAAAAAATCATTGAGGGAGAGTCTCCACCATATATGAGAGAAGAAGAATGCCGACTGTTGTCGTGGGGGTCGCTTCTCCTTCTTCTGCTTGTGCTAGACCTTTGTTATGCACTAGGGGAAGGAGGAGTAGCGACCATCACCGACGGTCGAAAAATCAGTGAGGGAGTGTCCACCATATATGAGAGAGGAAGAAGAATCCCGACTGTTGTCGTGGGGGTAGCTTCTTCTTCATTCCAAGGTGCTAGACATTTTGGTGTAATGCACTTTGGAATGAAAGGAGGATCTACCATCACCGACGGTCGCAAATGTCAGAGAGGAAGAATCCCGACTGTTGTCATGGGGGTCGCTTCTCCTTCATTCCCATGTGCTAGACATTTTGGTGTAATGCACTCAGGAACGAATGGAGGAGCGACCATCATCGACGGTCGAATATATCAGAGAGGGAGTGCCCACCATATACACCACGTGAGATGAGAGTTTTCAAGGAAGACTCGACAGACCAAAAGTCAACCCGTGATGAATAATAATAAAGATTTGCATAGCGTATCAAGCATAGCTCACATAGTTATTTTATTTGTGTGCAGGGAAGATCACCGACGTGCCGCTCGACGACACCTAGAAGATCACCGGCATCCTCGATAGTCGTCCAGTGAGTAAATTAAGATGGTCTATCTGTTACTCCGAGTCGCCTATATTTTGCCGGAGTGTTGATTAATCTCACGGGTTGACTTTCAGTCTATCGATGCACTTGAGTGTCCAACATATATTGTTGACATATCAGAGAGGAAGAATCCCAACTGTTGTAGTGGGGGTCGTTTCCTCTTCCTTCTGCTCGTGATATACCTTGGTAATGCACGAGAGAAGGAGGGGAAGCGACCATCACTGACGGTCGAAATAACTGTGAGGGAGTGTCCACTATATAAGAGAGGAAGAATCCCGACAGTTATCGTGAGGGGAGCTTCTTCTTCATTCGAAGGTGATAGACATTTTGGTGTAATGCACTTTCAAATGAATGTAGGAGCTTCCATCACCCACGGTCGCAAAATGTCAGAGAGGAAGAATCCCGACTGTCGTCATGGGGGTCGCTTCTCCTTCGTTCCCGTGTGCTAGACATTTTCGTGTAATGCACTCGGGGACGAAGAGAGGAGCGACCATCACCGACGGTCGAAAATATCAGAGCGGGAGTGCGCGCCATATACACCACCTGAGCTGAGAGTTTTCAAGAAAAGACTCGACAGACCGATAGTCAACCCGTCATGAATAATAATGATCTAATTTAGTTTTTGTAGTACATATATTGAATTTTAGAAGTTTAATCTTTGAATTATGAACATAGGAAATGTCTGACGACGATAGGATCCCAGAGTGCGAGTACTGCGGCGACGACCGGGGTCTGTGCAACAGGCCTCACCTGGAAGACGGTCGGCGCTTTAGTATTAAGCTCGATGAGACCTTCAATGTTTATACGGTACACAACGACGACAAGTCTTTTTTCGTAATTAAGCATGACTTCTGCTTCTTCGACGTGTAATTTCCGTTTTCTACAATTCGACTAGTGCATCCCCTGCCACGCAAGACGTTATGTCTTGTAGAAGCTGGATTTTGAAGATCATGAGAATATGGAGATAAAGAGAGTTAACCTCAGGACCCATCATGGTTATGCTTTTGATGTAAAGCTATACAATGCGGTGACCTACTCCCATTTTGGTTGCTCGAATTGGGCAACACTATGCAAGGCGTATGGTTTTCAGGAGGGTATGCATGTCACCTTTGATCTGGGTGATCCTGAAGATGACATCGACGAAGATAATGTCGACGAAGATAATATCGACATTTGGGTCGACGTTGATATGCTTCCACTTCTACCTCTATGTGAGTTTCTCAATCATATTTATTAAGTAATTTATATTGTTTATTTAAAAATAGTTGACAGCTTATTTCCATTCTTCAAAAAATGTTCGGATAGTAGTAGACAAAACCTACTACACTGATGGCTCTGAACTAACTTACGAGGAGAAAGATCATCTTGTCTCCTTTATTATTGATGTTGAGACTTTCAATAAGAATTATGAAACTCCTCCACATTATGGTCAATACGTGCCACTAGTCCACGTGTTGAGCTACGGCAACATTCATGGAAATGGCATGGTAAGATTTTATTATTATTATGACACCAGAGCATCTTTTGCATACATTCTTCTAAAGCTAAACTACATTGCTAACTACGTTACTATTATGCTCTTCAACAGAAAATCCTGAAGGATTGTGTGCCTCATATGATGCATACGAAAGGTCACATTGATGTTATTAGCTTACGGCCAAGTATGCCTACGGGTCACCGGTATTCATACAAGATTTCTCTAACAGATGAAGACCTCACAATCAAAGAATGGAAATTTTTTATGAATAATCGTAGGGAGCTACTTGGAAGCAACATTGTGCGAAGCCCACGAATTGGAGACAGGATAATCTCCATTCTCCATAATGGAGAGTCAGGGGCTATATTGTTTTATGCTATTTTACCTTAGAGAGGGTAGCAAGTCCTAGCTAATACTCATGATCATGTGCTAAGAACAATTAACTAGGGTTGGTTAGATGACTATGATGATGATGAGTATGACTTGTTATTATGATAACGAGTAGAAGTTATTAGATGACTATGATGATGATGAGTATGACTTGATATTATGATAACGATGATGATGCTGAGTTGTTATATGAGCATGATGAGTTATTACATATATCAATGGGTGAAATAAATGTGGATTAGATTCAAGTGGAGGCAACATAGTGCAGATCAAAAGTACTACTAATCCAAACTAAAGTGATCAAGTTTGGATTAGTAGTACTTTGGATTTGCACCATGTTGCCTCCACTTGAATCGAATCCACGTCTCTTTCACCCACTGATATAATAACTCATCATGATCATAAAATCATATGATGAGACTACTGTATAAAACCTGTATAAATACAACGCCGATATGCTGCAGAATAAAATACAGGAAAATTTAGCAGTAGTGCGGGCATGCACGTAGCAGCAGCGCGCTCTGGACAGAGGCGCTGCTGCTATTAGCAGCAGCGCGGTTTAGCAAGCACGCTACTGCTATGTATGGTTAGCAGTAGCGCAGGTGCCCGAGCTACTGCTAGCCTTATCCCTAGTAGTGCATGGTTCATTGTTCAGTTTTGAAGAAGTCTAATCCTGTTGCTATAGGTGGAAGTTCAATTTAACAGTCTCCACTAAAAATTCCGGTATATCAAACTTATGTGCCTCGAGATCTGGTGGGGGATTGTTGGATTATAGATGGGCTCTGGCCGATATAAGAGAATAATCCCTGGTTGATCTCTAAGGCCCATTTAGGTACATGGCAAGCGGTGGGAAGTTTAATACCATACTACTATAGTAGTAAAAGTGAGACCCCTTTATAAGGGCTGCTCTATCACATGCCATTGGGAGCTTGGGAAGAGGAGCTATACACGTGCGCTCCTTCTCCTCCGCCGCCCGCCACGCCTCGCCTCGTCACGACACGCGCACGCGCTGCATGTTGCAGGAATGAGCTGAGTCGAGCCTTATTTTTGCCGGTCAGAAATGGTTAATTAATTGTGAAATAATTAACGAGTCGCTAACGAAAGTGTCACTATAGAAGACGTTGGACCGTGGGCTGTTCGTGGACTCGGTTGTGGGGCTGAGCCCAGGTCCATCTACCCGACGGCTTATATAAGGAGCGCGCTGGCCTGTGGAGTGAACCCTAACTCACTCCCTCCTGCACAACCCTAGTCGTCATTTACTATTTCTCTCACTGAGCTGCTTCCGACGATCCCATCCAGACGACCGCATGCACGTTTGGTCAGGAGAGCAGGTGTCTCCGGAACCCTATCGTTCGAGATCCTGCCCGGAAGAATGGCAATAAGGTTTTTGGGGAGCGTCTCGACGCGACTGCTCCCGATCCATCCCTGTCTTCGTCCTCTGCTTCGACTACTTCCCAGCATCGACTCCATGGCCGACGAAGCCGCCAAGAAGAAGAAGGCTGCGGACAACGCCGAGGCTGTTGCTGCCGCACCGCCGCGTTTGCATGGCCAACCGGAGAGAATGATTTGTTCATACCCTATTTGCTCGTTCATGTGCTAGACGTATATGCTGTGTTCATAGATGTCTCGGTTCTATGTACTGTACGTGTTCACGTGCTTAGGTATCGATATGAGTTGCGGTCTACTCGTGGATTTGATTAATCGATAAAGTGCTAATATTTCTATCACTCTGAAACGGGTCTCTCTCTGTATCCATTCCCCTCTTCCAGCTGGTGTATAACATCAGTGTACTTGTAATTGTTACTAGTATGAATTGAATTACAGGTGTTTCTTAAAAGAAAAACCAGTTACTCCTATATATATATATAAGATAAAATAAAGCTCATAATTTGAATCGAAAGAAAAACGAACGCAATGATTTGTGAATGTGTGGGTTACGAGCGTATCATGGCCCGGTCGATCGACCCATGTGAGCTTGCACTGGACGCGGGCTACGAGTTCCGGAATCTGCTAACATGCGGGTGCCTCTGTGCTGACAGTTAACACCGCCCGGCATTTTCTTTTTTCGTTTTCTTGCAGGCAAGAACATCCAGCTAGCTCTATCAGGGGTTCTTTCGAGATGTAGCACCTACAAAACGAAACGATGTGTTTCCTCCAAAAGTGGAAAAACAATACTAATTCCATTGGAACAGAAAAGGTTGTACAGTACTGAATAAACCAATTTCTAGTTGGTTAATTAACAAGCACTTATTAGACAGTGTAGGAGCATTATGCTATATGGTGCTAGAACTGACGATATATGTCGTGCTTGGATTAAAGGGAAATAATTACTAGGATCTCCGTATAGAACCGTTAGCAAGGAACCCCCGATCCGTACCAGCTCATTTTTGTGATAACTTAGACGTTTAATTAAGAAAATAAGTTCGATTTGCGATAACTGTGCATGATTTGGTTTTGTTATTGCATGGTTGATTCCCTCTTCGGTTTGCACGTGGCTCTCTGCTAATCATGTCAGGACGGCTCATGAGTGAAGCACTAACCCAATAAAAATGGCGTGCCCGGTCCTGAGATTCCTGTACATGCGCCTCATGAGTGCCATTTGTTTACGCTCGTAGGAAGCTTCCTAGCGACATCCGAAACGTACGGAGGGCATACAGTACTGAGCAGCCAGCCATGTCAACCAAGGGAGCAGCAGCCAGCAGTACGTGCCAAGTTGGCTATACTTTGCAAAGATGAGAGCACCACATCAGCAAAGACGAACGTTAATCTGGTAATCATCAAGATGCTCATATGCTTAATTGGTCGCCACGTCGACCAAGTAGGAGCCATGCGCATGCACATGCATGCAGCTCCGCGCGCCATGGATATGCATGCACAAAGTCAATGCCCTTTGGAGCCAGGGACTGCCAGATCGCTCGCAAATTTAATCACTGCTCCATGTTACAATAATTGTACCATTGTTAGTACTACTAGTGAACAGGCTCGTAAAAATTGGAAAAACAAATTGCAGACGAGCGTGCGCTGGGCAGGCCTATATATACATCAGTGGTGCCCTGTAATTCAATCAAGCAGGCGGTAGCATCATATCGTAGTAGTAGCTTGAGCTAGCCAGGTCTCCTCGACCTCAGTAGTTTTCTCTTCCAAGATGTCGCAGAGGCCGGGGAGGCACCAGAGGAGGGCGTCGCAGAGCGTGTTCTCGCTGCCGGAGAACTTCGCCAGCCTGGAGGACGTGCCGGCCGACGGCGTCGGCGAGCCGCGGAAGCCCGCCGCGGCGGGGGCGGACGCCTCCGAGCAGCAGCCCGCGAGGCCGGCGGCGGGGCGCCACCGGCGGGCAATGTCGATGGCCGTGCCCTCCAGGGACCTGGACATGATCGCGGAGGACATGGGAAGCTACAAGTACGGCGCCTGATTAGCAAGATGTGTAGTTCACGCTGGTGTGTACGTGCGAGTTCTTCCGTGGCTGTTGGGTAGTGTCCTGTTTTGTACGCCGTTTGGTAGTTTTGTTCTGTGCTGTGTTTTTCCTGCTTCTCTGAATGTGTACTCTTTCCTTTGCTTACCTGACCTGAGTAAAGAAATCCCGCTGTTGTAAATTTGCAGTGTTTGTGGCAAAGGTAAAAATTTAGAGTCAATTACACCACTAGTAACTTGGCATAAAAGTTCACTTTAGTGCCGGAACTTATGGTGTACATATAAGTGGTTCAAGAACATGGTTTGACGGTGCAAATACGGTGTTGTACACGCCTGCGACGCGCCAGCTTGGCGTAGGGCCTGCTGTCAGTGACAGGAAGAGGAGGACAGGGCGTGTGGTTTGTCTTTTGCGAAAAGCCTCTCAATATTTTTTTCTCACGAAAAAGTCCCTCGAGAGAACTGTACATAAAAAAGAAAAAAGCGAGTCGTTCTAACTCACGACCTACAGGTCACCTGCGCCGGTGGCTTGCCAGCACACCAATTTGGAATCGATGTCAAGTATAGATACATAGGTTTTATATACTTTAGGCTTAACCATATAATTTAAGAATTTTAGTCCCAAAAACAAAATACAACAAGTTACATAGCCAGGCATACCACCCCAACACAAGACGTCCAAAGTATAATTACGCTTTGCATTTTATAATTTAAAAAATTCATGTGTTATTTTAAAACATATTCATACAATTCAAAATATTCATGAATTATAAAATCTGTTTATAAGATTTTAAATAGTACAAATTTCAGAATCTGCATTCTGATGGCACACTAGGCTCATATTTATTTTTCATACACATTTTACATTTAACTAAAAATACATAAATAATGTTTTCAGAAAACAAAAAATATTAAAACACGTGAACTCTTTTTAAATCAACCTAAAATATTCTTAAACCATGATCAATTTTATATACTACATGAATATGATATTAAAAATCAGGAAAAAAATTCAACATATAAAGAATTTATTTAATATATAAAAAATTCTAAAACTAATTAAAATATTTTCTTAAATGTGAACAGTTTGTAAAATCATAGTTTTTAAAAAATTCATAAGTTAATTATATGGGTTTTTGTTAAATTAATACGTGGGTATGTTTTGATGTTATATGAACATTTTTTAATGTAATTTATTTTATTTATAATGCATTATTATAATTTAGAAGAATTTTAAAATCCCCAAAACTAAAATGTTGAAATTGTCCGTGCTGACTGTAATTCAGTTCAACCACATGATCGTTTTCTGTTATAGTCATAAAGTGTAATTATACTGCAGAAATATGTTACCTCTTCGGTTGAAGTTGTATCCCTGGGCACTAATTTAATTATATGGATTTTTGTTAAACTAGTAGGTGAATTTGTTTTGATGTTATATGAACATTTTTAATGTATTTATATGTATATTATTGATAGCACATAATTATAATTTACATTTTTTTACCAAATTTAAAGATGCAAAAAACTAAAATGTGGAAAATGGTATCATTGACTGCAATTCAGTTTACTCACAGGATCGCTTTGTGTTATATTCATAAAGTGTAATTAGACATCACAAATAAGTGACCTTGTCTGTTGTGGTGGTATGCCTAGGCACTTATTTACCCTAAGGTTCCTGGTTTGAATTACCGAGCATGCACTGATTTTTGAGATTAAAATTGTTCAGTTGAAATATATAAAGGACGTGTATCCTCACGTGACAACAAGGCCGTCTAGGTGGGCTGGCAATCCGCAGGTCGCTGGTTTGAACCTCCGGCGAACCAATTTATTTTCTGTACTTTTTTGTAAGAGAAAAAATTATTGAGAGGCTTTAGCAAAATAAAAACAGGCCGCACGCCCTGCCTTCCCTTCCTGTCACTGACAGCGGGTCCCGCCATGCTGGCACGCCTAGTCAGCGCCGCAGGCGTATGCAACACCGTATTTGCACCATCAAGCCAACTTCTTGAACCACTTATATGTACACCACAAGTTCTAGCACTAAAGTGATCATTTATGCCAAGTTCTAGCACCAATGGTGTAATTGACTCAAAAATTTACATAGGTGCCTAGGTTACAGTAATGCGGCACAGCTCTTCGGAAGCAGGATGGTACAGTTGCGTATGGCACTCATATCGTCGCTAAGCCGAGAGCCGAGAACCGTTGCTAATCCGATCCCAGGCGGAGAACGACGATGCCGGCCGGTGGGCGGTGGCCGGCCGGTGGACGAGTCGATGATAGCAGATCCGGTGAACGGTGACGGAGATCATGGAGGTGACGCGAATCTTGCGAGGCTAGGCCAACAAGCGGCGAGGTGGATCCGGTAGACGACCTGTCACCATGAAAAAATAATTCGAAAGTGACATCAGCACAGCGCTCGTGCTATCGTGCGCATGACCTCACCCGGCCGTGCTGCTCGAAGCCCCATCGCGCGCGCTCACCGCCTCCCATTAGTGGGCCCGCCCAGGAATGCGTCTTTTTTTCTGCACCTGGTTTTTTCGAAGGTCTTTTTTTTTACTTAGGTCGGTTTCCAATTAAAAAGATATGAATTAAAAGATACGTAAATTCAAAAAATGTTGACGAATTAAAAAAATCATGGATTTGAAAAAAATGTTGCAAATTCGTAAAGTGCTCATGATTTCAAAGAAAGTTCACGAATTCAAAAATAATTCATAGATTCAAATTTTTTGCGAATTCAAAATTTGTTCATGACGTAAAAAATGTCCACAAAATCAAAAATTGCTTGAGGATTTAAAATAATGTACACAAATTAAAAAAATCATGAGCTTGAAATATTATTCGTGAATTCAAAAAATATTCATGGATTAGTGTTCATGAATTCAAGAAAAGTTCTTGAACTTGAAATATTATTTGTGAATTCAAACAATATTCACGGATTTGAAACAAATTCATGAATACAAAAAGTTTGTGGATTTGAAAATGTTAGCAAATTCAAAAAATATTTATAAGTTCAAAAAATCTCATGCATATAAAAAATGTTCGTGAAACCCAAAATTGTTTGTGTATTTGTGAAAAGATCAAGGATTTGAAAATATGTTCGCGAACAATTTTTGAGTTTTGGGAACGTTTTTGTAAATTGGTATAGAAATTTGAAAATTCCGGAAAAAGGACATTTTTTAAATAATCGATAATTTTTGAAATCCCACATGAAATTTCCCTTTTTTTATATATCGTTGTTTTTTGAAAAGCCCAAACATTAAAAATTATTTATGAAATCACAATTCATGTTATAAATTTATGAATTAATATATATAAAGAAAGAACAGAAAAAAGAAAACACAAAAAAGGGAAAAATCCAGGCAAGTAAAAAACAACTCATGAACCTTCTAGAAGGTAAACCACTCGCATGTTCTCTTCGCTCGATCTCTGATGGGGGCCCATCTACCTACGCAGGTGAGCGATGCACAACATTTGTGGTGGGCCATGTGTATCAAATGCTCACGTATGGCGGTTCATGCGCGCCACTACTCGGCCCATTCCACGCATGTCTCAGCTTAGCCTTCTTGGAACTCTAGGTACGTGTCGTTCCGAGTTTTCTGTTCCCTGTTCCGTGTAATTGTCGGCTACTCTGCTGCTAGTTTTTTTTCGGACTCTTACAATGGACAACGTCTTGAGGGCGTTGTCGTGGAGGCTAGATGTCCTAGGCCGTGTCATGGCGTTGTAATCTGTTAGTCCTGTGATAGTGTGTCGGCAGCATAGTCGCGTGCGTTTATGTTGGCATGTTATCTAGGGATCTGCTGTCTCAGGGGACCTCCTCACCGCATTGTATCGTTCGGCCATGTATCCTTGGTGTTTTTGCTTTATATATAAAGCGAGGCGAGAGCCTGTTTCGAGAAACGTTACATTTGTATAGGAACCTTACTGAAGGAGGGGAACGTTTGGACCTAGGGGTACGTGCACCCGCTTTCAAAAAATAGTAATTGCAAAAAGGTTGAAAAATCATGAAACTTTTTGGCAACAAACTTGATCACACTCGTGTAAACTTCTTTGCAAAGAAGTATCTTTCATGGTACTTTTGGCCAAAAAAATCAGCACTATATTAGAGTTACTATTCATTTCTTTTGTCAAGAAAATTTTTGTTTTTTTGTCCAGATTCCTGTCGGGGGTTTATTTGTTTTTGCAGAAAGAAAATTGAGTGTAACACTTGATCATGCAGGGTCTATATATCCAACACCATTGTCCTGCTAACGCTGTGTCCTCGTTATTGTCGGCATCTTTGTCACATTGACTATGCCCATGATTAGGAAACATGATCATCAACAATACGTAGACTAATTTTAGAGGCTTGACTAGGAATCTTAATGGTGTTTATGTTTTCACAAATGCAATTGAGTTTTCCTCAGAATCTCATATTCAAGAACATTGCAACTATAGTACAGAAATATAACCTTAATTATAAACATGATGTTGGAAATATTAGCACTTTTCTGACTAATCTAATCCACGAGTATGGAGTAAACATGACAAATACGGTATGCATCTCATACCAATACCTAAGCATGTGAGCACGTACAATATATAGAATTGAAACATCTATAAACAACATATATACGGCCAGCACATGAATGAGCAAATAGGGGATGAACAAGTCATACCCTCCGGTTGGCCAGGCCAACGTGGCGGCGGCAGCTTTGGCATCGGCTGAGGCCTTCTTCTTGGCGGCTTCATCGTCAGCCATGGAGTCGATGCAGGGGAAGTAGTGGAAGCAGAGGCGGACGGAGACGGGGATGGGGATGGATCGGGAGCAGTCACGTCAAGACGCTCCCCAAAAACCTTATTGTCATTCTCCCGGGTAGGTCTCGAACGACAGGGTTCCGGAGGCACCTGCTCTCCCGACCAACCGTGCACGCGGTCGTCGGGATGGGATCACTGGAGGCAGCACAGAGAGTGGAACAGTAGATGACGGCTAGGGTTGTGCGAGAGGGAGTGAGTGAGTTGAGTTAGGGCTCACTCCACTGGACAACGCCTTCTTATATATGCCGTCGGGTAGATGGGTCTGGGCTAAGGCCGATGAACAAGTCTGTGAACAGCCCACGGCCCAACGTCTTGGACAGCGGCACTACTGTAGCGACTTGTCAATTAATCCGAGATTAATTAACCATTCCTGACCGGCAAAAATAAGCTTCGGCTCGGCTCATCCCACAACCCCGCGGCGCGCGTGCGCGTCGTGACGAGGCGAGGCGAAGCGAGGCGGGCGGCGAAGGAGGAGGAGCACGCGTGTACAACTCCTCTTCCCAAGCTCCCAATGGCATGTGGTAGTGCATCCCTTATAAAGAGGTCTCACTCTCACTTCACTAGCAGTATGGTACTAAACTTCCCACCACTTGTCATGCACTTAAATGGGCCTTAGAGATTAACCAGGGATTATTGTCTTATATGGGCCTAAGCCCATCAATAATCCATCAATCCTCCACCAGATCTCGAGTCACATAACTTTGTCAACTGTTCCAAACAATATTTGATATACTAGAATTTTCAGTGGAGACTGTTAAGTTGAACTTCCACCTAGAGCAATAGGATTAGACTTCTTAACAACTAAACAATGGACTATGCCTTGAATTGCCAGTTTGGCGTGCATAAGTTTTGCCTACGTGGCTGCCGAAGGCTAAACCCCACGGTGGAGCTTATTAGTCATACTCCTTACCTTCTCATGAGCTTCCTAGAGATTATCCAATCTCATAGACTGTGACCAGCAGTCGGGCTCACATAGGTGTGTTCCTCCAAAGAATGCTCTATAGGTTAGCATCTTGCTTACACAAGCTTTAGAACAGATAAGACAAAAGTCAACCTGCCTTACAGAATATGAGTGTATTATTGCATCTCCAACAGAGTGGGTTAATTAAGGATACTCTCCTCAGTTGACCGCTGGATTGTTTTCCCAGGTCCTAATTCACGGGATCTCCGATCACATAGGTTGGGTTACCCCCATGGAAACTTACGTGGGTCTCATGCCCATCTAAAAGTGCAACTAATCCGCGGGTGGTTTTGGTAATTCATAACAACATATAGCTCATTGAACTAATATTCATTCAAGATAAATATTTTCAGGATGTTCAATGATTGACATGGCATGAGATAGAGATGTGGACCCCTCAAAATGCTAAGGAGAAAAGATTGGCAAAAGCTCAAGACTCTTCATTTCTATTTTAGTGATCCAAGATCACATTGAGTCCATAGGAAAGCCAATACTATTAAAAGGGGATGAGGTGTTGCTTAATGGTCTACTTGCTCAAGTGCTTAGTGATATTGCTCCAAAACCCTCAGCCACTTTGAAAGGATCGATATGGTTGACTAGAGGGGGGGGGGGTTGTTGGGGAACGTTGCATGGAAAACAAAAAAAATTCTACATACACGCAAGATCTATCCATGGAGATGCATAGCTACGAGAGGGGAGAGTATGTCTATGTACCCTCGTAGACCGTTAAGCGGAAGCGTTTATCAATGCAGTTGATATAGTCATACACCTTCACGATCCGCCCGATCAAGTACCGAAAGCACGGCACCTCCGCGTCCAGCACACGTTCAGCTCGATGACGTCCTCGCCTCCTTGATCCAGCAAGTCGGGCGAGGTAGTAGATGAGTTCCGGCAGCACGATGACGTGGTGACGGTGGTGGTGCAACTATCTCCGCGGGCCTACGCCGAGCACTACGAAAATTATGACCGAGGATGAACTAGAGGGAGAGGGGCGCCGCACACGGCTTGGGGATCGTGGTGTGTGTTGCCCCTCTCCCTCCTCTCATATATATAGGTGGGGAGAGGAGGGGAGGCAGCCTAGGGTGCCCCCAAGGGGGCCGGCGGCTTGCCCTAGGGCCTGCCCTGGCTGCGCCCCCCTCCTTCTTTGGCGCCAGGGGAGAAGGCAGGAGGGGAGGCGCCCCCCCTTTCCTTTCTCTCATGTGGAGCGGAAGGCAGGAGAGGCTAGCCCTCCCCCCTTTCCTTTCCTAGGGCCGGCGGCCTAGAGGTGGGGCGCACCAGCCCCTTGTGGGCTGGTGTGCTTCCCTCGTTGGCCCAATAAGCCCAATAACTCCCTGTGGCCTTCCCGGAACCCCTTCCGGTGATCCGATAAATACCCGGTACTTCCCGAAACCTTTTCGGAGACCAAATACTATCGTCCTACATATCAATCTTTACCTCCGGACCATTCCGGAGCTCCTCGTCATGTCCGTGAACTCATCCGGGACTCCGAACAACATTCGGTCACCAACTCACATACCTCATATAATACTATATCGTCAACGAACGTTAAACGTGCGGACCCTACGGGTTCGAGAATAATATAGACATGACCGAGACGCCTCTCCGGTCAATAACCAATAGCGGGACCTGGATTCCCATATTGGTTCCTACATATTCTACGAAGATCTTTATCGGTTGGAACTTTATGACAACATACGTAATTCCCTTTATCTGTCGGTATGTTACTTGCCCGAGATTCGATCGTCGATATCTCCATACCTAGTTCAATCTCGTTACCGGCAAGTCTCTTTACTCGTTCCGTAATACATCATCTTGCAACTAACTCCTTAGTCACTTTGCTTGCAAGCTTCTTGTGATGTGTATTACCGAGAGGGCCTAGAGATACCTCTCCAACATACGGATTGACAAATCCCAATCTCGATTCACGCCAACTCAACAGACACCTTCGGAGATACCTGTAGAGTATATTTATGATCACCCAGTTACGTTGTGATGTTTGATAGCACACAAGGTATTCCTCCGGTATCCGGGAGTTGCATGATCTCATGGTCGAAGGAATATGTATTTGACATTAAGAAAGCAGTAGCAATAAACTGAACGATCATATGCTAAGCTAACGGATGGGTCTTGTCCATCACATCATTCTCCTAATGACGTGATCCCGTTATCAAATGACAACTCATGTCTATGGTTAGGAAACCTTAACCATCTTTTGATCAACGAGCTAGTCTAGTAGAGGCTCACTAGGGACACGGTATTTGTTTATGTATCCACACATGTATTTAAGTTTCTGATGTCGCTTGAAACTGCGTCGGTATTTCCCCAAAGAGGAAGGGATGATGCCGTACAACTACGGTAGGTATTTCCCTCAGTTATGAAACCAAGGTATCAATCCAGTAGGAGAACCAAGCAACACTATGTAAATGGTACCTGCACACAAAGAACAAATACTTGCAACCCAACGCGTAAGAGGGGTTGTCAATCCCTCCTAGGTAGCAATGCCAGAAATTGGCAAGTTGATGGAAAAATATTTGTGATAGATTGGATAAATAGATCTCGATAAAACGCAAAATAAAATAAGTAATAAAAAAGTGCAGCAAGGTATTTTTGGGGTTTTGGAATAATAGATCTGAAAATAAAAATGAATAAAAATAGATCTCAAAGCAAATATGATAAAGAATATACCCGGGGGCCGTAGATTTCACTAGTGGCTTCTCTCAAGAAAATAGCATACGGTGGGTAAACAAATTACTGTTGGGCAATTGATAGAAGATCGAATAATTATGACGATATCCAAGGCAATGATCAATATATAGGCATCACGTCCATGATTAGTAGACCGACTCCTGCCTGCATCTACTACTATTACTCCACACATCGACCGCTATCCAGCATGCATCTAGTGTATTAATTTCATGGAGAAACGGAGTAATGCAATAAGAACGATGACATGATGTAGACGAGATCTATTCATGTAGGAATAGCCCCCATCTTGTTATCCTTAATAGGAACGATACATGCGTGTCTTGCTGCCCCTTCTATCAGTGGGAAAGAACATTGCAAGATCGAACCCATCACAAAGCACCTCTTCCCATGGAAAGAAAAATCGATCTAGTTGGCCTAACTAAACCAAATATTCGAAGAAGAAATACGAGGCTATAAATAATCATGCATATAAGAGATCAAAAGAAGACTCAAATAATATTCATGGATATAGATCTGATCATAAACTCAAAGTTCATCGGATCCCAAGAAACACACCGCAAAAAAGAGTTACATAAAATAGATCTCCAAGAGACCATTGTATTGAGAATAAAAAAGAGAGAAGAAGCCATCTAGATACTACCTACGGACCCTTAGGTCTATGGTGGACTACTCACGCATCATCGGAGAGGCACCAATGAGGATGATGAACCCCTCCGTGATGGTGTCTAGATTGGATCTCGTGGTTCTCGAACTTGCGGCGGCAGGAATTGTGTTTCGTCGACTCCCCTAGGGTTTCTGGAATATTTGGGAATTTATAGGGAGAAGAGGCAGTGCGGGAGGTCTCCGAGGTGGGCACAACCCACCTGGGCATGCCTGGGCCTCCTGGCGCGCCAAGGTGTCTTTTGCTCACCTCGAGCCTCCCCTGTGGTACTTCTTTGGCCCACTGGGTGTCTTCTGGTCTAGAAAAAATCTCCAAAAAGTTTCGCTGCGTTTGGACTCCGTTTGATATGGATATTCTGTGAAGTAAAAAAACAATCAAAAAACAGCAATTGGCACTGGCACTATTAGGGCTGGGCGTTCGGTTTATATGGTTAATATGGTTCGGTTTATTCTGTTTTTTAAAATTTCGGTTTTACATAAATGGCCACCGAAATAGTCACACAATATTTAAACACCGAACCATATTAACCGAAATATATTGGTTCGGTTTGTTCGGTTAACCGGAAAACCGAACTACATGCACCCATCAGTCTATGTGTCATGACTCTTCAGTGAGGTAGACACTGTACAGAATGCACAAAATATCTAGTTTCATGAGGCACACGTAGATATACTAGAAGAACCATGATCGAAACCCTATATCTACTTGCTGGAAGGATTCACTAGCCCTTGACTGCAAAATAATATTAAAATATTTCAAATAGATTGAAGTAATCAGTAGCATGAATGTTGTTACGTACTACTTATATTGAGTTACTGGATTTTTTTTAGCATGTAGTACTAAGAGGTTAGAACTTAGGACAAGCCAAAGATGTACGTGTGACTGTGACCGGCCGGCCGGGTGTCCGCCGCAACCATATATTTAATTAAATATAAAATACTACAAGCCTGTACCAGCAATTGGATTAGGCCAATCGGCCTACTGAGCTATTGACTGTTGCGCTTCACTTCGGTTTCTTCGGTGAATACGGTTTTCTAGTGATGGAAACCGAACGCAATTCCAAACACCGAATAGCACCCAAGTTTCACACCGAACCGTAAAACCGAACACCGAATAAGCCATCAAATCGGTTAATACGGTTCGGTTTGGTTTTTCGGTTTTCGGTGTTAAAGTGCCCACCCCTAGGCACTATGTCAATAGGTTAGTCCAAAAAATGATATAAAGTTGCTATAAAATGATTTTAAAACATCCAAGAATGATAATATAACAGCATGGAACAAGCAAAAATTATAGATACGTTGGAGACGTATCAGCATCCCCAAGCTTAATTCCTACTCGTCCTCGAGTAGGTAAATGATAAAAACAGAATTTTTGATGTGGAATGCTGCCTAAGATGTTCATCACATATTCTTTTCTTTTGTAGCATGGACATTTGGACTTTTATATGGTTCAAAGCAATAATCTAGTTTTGACATGAAGATTTCAATACTCAAGCATATCAACAAGCAACCATGTCTTTCAAAATATCAACACTAAAGAAAGTTATCCCTAGACCATCATGCTCAATCATTGATCCATTCATGAAACACACTCGCATATTAGCTACATCCAATGCTCAAGTATGATCATAGTGCTCCCTAGTTGGTGCTTTATAAGAGAAGATGGAGACTCAAATAAAAATAAAAATTGCATAAAGTAAATAGATAGGCCCTTCGCAGAGGGAAGTAGGGATTTGTAGAGGTGCCAGAGCTCAAAGCTTGAATTGAGAGATAAAATTTTTGAGAGGCATACTTTTCCCGTCAACGAAAACGACCGAGTAATTCCCAACACTTTCCATGATAGATATATCATAGGCGGTTCCCAAACAGAAAATAAAGTTTATTTCTTTTTCCACCATTCTTTCACAATCCATGGCTAGCCGTATCCACGGGTGCCTTCCATACCAACACTTTCCAAGGAATTTATTATTTGACAACATAAAGTAAATTTCTTTTTCATTTAGGGACTGGGCATCCCTATCACCGCCGTACTCTCGTGTAATGACAAGTGAATAAACACTCATCTTGAGAATAACACATCTAGCATGGAAAATATTGGCCACCCCCTGCCGCTTCATGAGCGGTACGAGCACACAAAAAGGAAATTCATTTTGAAAATATAGAGATGGCACATACAAATTTGCTTAGAACGGCATGGAAATACCGCATATAGGTAGGTATGGTGGACTCATATGGCAAAACTGGGTTTAAAGATTTTGGATGCACAAGTAGTATTTCTACTTAGTACAAGTGGAGGCCAGCAAAAAGATTAAGAAGCAACCAACCAAGAAACGAAAAATCACATAAGCGAGCATTAAGCATAACTAACACCGAATAATGCACCACAAGTAGGATGTAATTTCATTGCATAATTATTGACTTTCGTGCTTGCATAGGGAATCACAAACCTTAACACCAATATTCTTACTAAAGCATAATTACTCACCAACATGACTCACATATCACTATCAACATATCTCAAAACTATTACATAGAATCAAGTTTATTTTGTCCAATGATCTTCATGAAAGTTTTTATTATATCCCTCTTGAATATCTATCACTTTGGGTCTAATTTCATATATTGCAATTGCTTTTGACAAGCTCAAATAAATTTAAGTGAAGAACATGAGCATACAATTTTTCATCTCTCAAAATAATATAAGTGAAGCATGAGAGAATTTCTTCAAAAATTTACTAACTCTCAAATAAATCTAAGTGAAGCATGAGAGCATTTCTTCAAAAATATTAAAGCACACCGTGCTCAAAAGATATAAGTGAAGCACTAGAGCAATTCCATAGCTCAAAAAATTTAAGTGAAGCATATAGAGCAATTCTAACAAATCATAGGATAATTTCGGCTCTCTGAAATAGGTGTGTCCAGAAAATATACTTGTGACAAACTAAAAAGTAAAAAAAACAAAGACTCGTATAATACAAGACGCTCCAAGCAAAACTCATGATATGTGATGAATAAAAATATAGCTCTAGGTAAAATACCGATGGTCGTTAGAAGAAAGAGGGGATGCCTTCCGGGGCATCCCCAAGCTTAGTTGCTTGGTTCTCATTGAATATTAACTTGGGGTGCCATGGGGAATCCCCAAGCTTAGGCTCTTTTCACTCCTTATTCCTTCATCCATCGCGATCTCACCCAAAACTTGAAAACTTCAATCACACAAAACTTAACAAAACCTTCGTGAGATCCGTTAGTATAAGAAAACCAATCTTTACTTTAAGTACTGTTGCAAACCCATTCAAATTTTTTTATTCCATTATATCTACTGTATTCTAACTTTCCCATGGCTTATACCCCCGATACAATCCATAGATTCATCAAAATAAGCACACAATGCAAAGAAAACAGAATCTGTCAAAAACAGAACAGTATGTAAAGATGCGAATTTTCCTCATACTTCTGTAACTCCAAAATTTCTGAAAAATGGGAAAACAGAGGAAATTTGTATATAAATCTTGTGTAAAAAATTCAGAAGTTTTTGGTTCTTCTGTGAATTTAAACAATTCTGTTACTGGACACAAAAGTTTCTGTTTTTCAACAGGGTCAAATCAACTATCACCAAAGCTATCCCAAAGGCTTTACTTGGCACAAATACTAATTAAAACATAAAAAACACAATCATAACAGAGGCATAATTGTGTAAACACTCAAGAATAGAAAGAAAAAGGCAAAAATAAATTTTATTTGTTGGGTTGCCTCCCAACAAGTGTTATCGTTTTATGCCCCTAGCTAGGCATAATGCATAGATTCAAGTATTGTCATCTTTCTTCTTATTTTCCATAGATGTGTTCTTGTCAGGGGGTTTTGCAAAAATAACTTGAAACACATTATCCATAGAAATTTTAGCATTATCAAGTTGCCCATCTACGTATCCCCTTGATTTCCGGCCATAATCCAAGAATATTGTTGATTAACATCATTGAAAACTTGTTGGGTTATATCTAAAACGGGGATTTCCTTCTTAAGGTTCTCATAAAAAATTTGATTATTTCCAAGCAAATGTCTTAACATATAATCACTATTATAAAGGATCTCATTTATCACCAGTTTTTCCCGGCTCATACCATAAAAATCAAAAATTTCCCAAGCTTCTCGTACTATGTAGTCAAATTCATTCATAAGAATAAGGGTAGCTAACTTTTTAACTTTAGGATCCTTTATAACGGGTAGCTCATAAAACAATCTCTGCAAGGTAGGGTGGGTACGGATAAATCTATTTTCAAGTTTCGGAACTAGTACTGAAATAGCTTCCACATAAGATTTAGTTCTTTCAAGTATAGGAGTATCATCACGAGTCAAATTTCCAACACAATTGAAAAATTCTTGGATATGTTCTTTTCCCATAACATTCCCTTGCCCCAAAACAAAAGTTTTAGCATCCAGATTGCTAGATCATCCAATTTTAGGAGTTAGGCCATCATCTGTTTTTGCCATACCAAACTCACTCATGATTACAAGTTCAAGCAAATAAGAGATCTGACGAGAAAACGGCGAACAAAAAAAAAGAGGGCGAATAAAATGGCAAATTTTTGTGAAGTGGGGGAGATGAAAACGAGAGGCAAATGGCAAATAATGTAAATTGCAAGGAGATGAGATTTGGGATTAGGAACCTGATAGATGTTGATGATGTCTCCCTGCCAACGACGCCAGAAATTCCTTTTGATGTCGCTTGAAACTGCGTCGGTATTTCCCCAAAGAGGAAGGGATGATGCAGTATAGCTACGGTAGGTATTTCCCTCAGTTATGAAACCAAGGTATCAATCCAGTAGCAGAACCAAGCAACACTATGTAAATGGTACCTGCACACAAAGAACAAATACTTGCAACCCAACGCGTAAGAGGGGTTGTCAATCACTCCCAGGTAACGGCGCCAGAAATTGGCAAGTTGATGGGAAAATATTTGTGATAGATTGGATAAATAGCTCTCGATAAAACGCGAAATAAAATAAGTAATAAAAAAGTGCAGCAAGGTATTTTTGGGTTTTTGGAATAATAGATATGAAAAAAACGAATAAAAATAGATCTCAAAGCAAATATGATAAAGAATAGACCCGGGGGGCGTAGATTTCACTAGTGGCTTCTCTCGAGAAATAGCACACGGTGGGTAAACGAATTACTGTTGGCCAATTAATAGAAGATCGAATAATTATGACCATATCCAAGGCAATGATCAATATATAGGCATCGTGTCCAAGATTAGTAGACTGACTCCTGCCTACATCTACTACTATTACTCCACACATCGACCGCTATCCAGCATGCATCTAGTGTATTAAGTTTATGGAGAAATGGAGTAATGCAATAAGAACGATGACATGATGTAGACGAGATCTATTCATGTAGGAATAGCCCCCATCTTGTTATCCTTAATAGCAATGATACATGCGTGTCTTGCCGCCCCTTCTGTCATTTGGAAAGAACATCGCAAGATCGAACCCATCACAAAGCACCTCTTCCCATGTCAAGAAAAATCGATCTAGTTGGCCTAACTAAACCAAAGATTCGAAGAAGAAATATGAGGCTATAAATAATCATGCATATAAGAGATCAAAAGAAGACTCAAATAATATTCATGGATATAGATCTGATCATAAACTCAAAGTTCATCGGATCCCAACAAACACACCGCAAAAAAAAAGAGTTACATCAAATAGATCTCCAAGAGACCATTGTATTGAGAATCAAAAAGAGAGAAGAAGCCATCTAGCTACTGCCTATGGACCATTAGGTCTATGGTGGACTACTCACGCATCATCAGAGAGGCACCAATGAGGATGATGAACCCCTCCGTGATGGTGTCTAGACTGGATCTCGTGGTTCTGGAACTTGCGGCAGCTAGAATTGTGTTTCGTCGACTCCCCTATGGTTTCTGGAATATTTGGGAATTTATAGGGCGAAGAGGCGGTGCGGGAGGTCTCCGAGGTGGGCACAACCCACCTGGGCATGCCTGGGCCTCCTGGCACGCCCAGGTGTCTTGTGCTCACCACGGGCCTCCCCTCAGGTACTTCTTTGGCCCACTGGGTGTCTTCTGGTCCAGAAAAAATCTCCAAAAAGTTTCGCTGCATTTGGACTCTGTTTGATATGGATATTCTGCGAAGTAAAAAACAAGCAAAAAATAGAACCTAGCACTGGGCACTATGTCAATAGGTTAGTCCCAAAAAATGATATAAAGTTGCTATAAAATGATTATAAAACATCCAAGAATGATAATATAACAGCATGGAACAAGCAAAAATTATAGATACGTTGGAGACGTATCACATCGTCACCTCGTCCTTAGCCAATGTTCGTTTATTCCGCATCTCCTGTTTCGAGTTACAAATATGAGCAAACGAACCAGTATCAAATAACTAGGCGCTACTACGAGCATTAGTAAGGAACACATCAATAACCTGTATATCAAATATACCTTTGTTCACTTTGCCATCCTTCTTATCCGCCAAGTATTTGGGGCAGTTCTGCTTCCAGTCACCATTTCCCTTGCAGTAGAAGCACTCAGTTTCAGGCTTGGGTCCAGTTTGGGCTTCTTCATGGGAGCGGCAACTTGCTTGCCATTCTTCTTGAAGTTCCCTTTCTTTCCCTTGCCCTTTTTCTTGAAACTAGTGGTTTTGTTAACCATCAACACTTGATGCTCCTTCTTGATTTCTACCTCCGCTGATTTCAGCATCGCGAAGAGCTCAGGAATCATTTTCGTCATCCCTTGCATATTATAGTTCATCACGAAGCCTTTGTAGCTTGGTGGTAGTGACTGAAGAACTTTGTCAATAACACTCTCAACTGGAAGATCAATTCCTAGCTGAGTCAAGTGGTTATGATACCCAGACATTTTGAGTATGTGTTCACTGACAGAACTGTTCTCCTCCATCTCACAGCTATAGAACTTGTTGGAGATTTCATAACTCTCAACCCAGGCATTAGCTAGAATATCAACTTCAGCTCTTGGAACATCTCATATGCTCCGTGGTGTTCAAAATGGCTTTGAAGTCCTGGTTCCAAGTCGTAAAGCATGGCACACTGAGCTATCGAGTAGTCATCAGATCGAGTCTGCCAGACGTTCATAACATCTGCAGTAGCTCCTGCAGCAGGTCTGTCACCTAGCAGTGCATCAAGGACATAATTCTTCTGTGCAGCAATAAGGATAATCCTCAAGTTACGGACCCAGTCTATGTACTTGCTACCATCATCTTTCAACTTAGCTTTCTCTAGGAATGCATTAAAATTCAAGGGAACGGTAGCACGGGCCATTGATCTACAACATAGATATGCAAAAACTATTAAGACTAAGTTCATGATAAATTTTAGTTCAAATAATCTAATTACTAATGAACTCCCACTTAAATCAACATCCCTCAAGTTGTCTAAGTGATACATGATCCAAATCAACTAACCCATGTCCGATCATCACGTGAGATGGGGTAGTCATCAATGATGAACATTTCTATGTTGATCATATCTACTATAGGACTCATATTCGACCTTTCAGTCTCCAGTGTTCCGAGACCATGTCTGTACATGCTAGGCTCGTCAAGTTTAACCCAAGTATTCTGCATGTGCAAAACTGGCTTACACCCATTGTATGTGAACGTAGAGTCTATCACACCCGATCATCACGAGGTGCTTCGAAATGACAAACTTTAGCAACGGTTCATACTCAGGGAGAACACTTCTATCTTGAAATTAAGTGAAGGGATCATCTTATAATGCTACCATCATTCTAAGCAAAATAAGATGCATAAAGGGATAAACATCACATGCAATCAAAATATGTGACATGATATGGCCATCATCATCTTGTGCTTTTGATCACCATCTTCAAAGCATCGGCATGATCTCCATCATCATCGGCAAGACACCTTGATCTCCATCGTAGCGTCGGGGTTGTCTCGCCAACTATTGCTTCTACAACTATTGCTAACGCATAGCGATAAAGTAAAGCAGTTACATGGCGCTTAAAGATTGACACGCAGGTCATACAATAATTAAAGATAACCCTAAGGCTCCTGCCGGTTGTCGTACTCATCGACATGCAATTCATGAACTTATTACAAAACATGATCATCTCATACATCAACATATATCACATCATGTCTTGACCATATCACATCACAACATGCCCTGCAAAAACAAGTTAGACGTCCTCTACTTTGTTGTTGCAAGTTTTACGTGGCTGCTATGGGCAGCTAGCAAGAACCGTTCTTACCTACGCAAAACCACAACGGTGATTATCAAGTTTGTTGTTTTAACCTTATTCAAGGACCGGCCGTAGTCAAATTCAATTCGACTAACGTAGGAGAAATAGACACCCGCCAGCCACCTTTATGCAAAACAAGTTGCATGTCAGTCGGTGGAACCGGTCTCATGTACGTGGACATGTAAGGTTGGTCCGAGCCGCTTCATCCCACAATGCCACCGAATCAAAATAAGTCATTGGTAGTAAGCAGTATGAACATCACCGCCCACAACTCCTTTGTGTTCTACTCGTGCATATCATCTACGCATAGACCTGACTCTGATGCCACTGTTGGGGAACGTTGCATGGAAAACAAAAAAAATTCTACGAACATGCAAGATCTATCCATGGAGATGCATAGCTATGAGAGGGGAGAGTATGTCTACGTAACCTCGTAGACCGTTAAGCGAAAACATTTATCAACGCGGTTGATGTAGTCGTACACCTTCACGATCCGGCCGATCAAGTACCGAACGCACAACACCTCCGCGTTCAGCACATGTTCAGCTCGATGACGTCCTTGCCTCCATGATCCAGCAAGTCGGGTGAGGTAGTAGATGAGTTCTGGCAGCACAACGGCGTGGTGACGGTGGTGGTGCAACTATCTCCGTAGGGCTTCGCCGAGCACTACGAAAATTATGACTGAGCACGAACTAGAGGGAGAGGGGCACCGCACACGGCTTGGGGATCGTTGTGTGTGTTGCCCCTCTCCCTCCTCTCATATATATAGGTGGGGGGAGGAGGGGAGGAAGCCTAGGGCGCCCCCAAGGGGGCCGGCGGCCAGCCCTAGGGCCTGCCCTGGCCGTGCCCCCTTCCTTCTTTGGCGCCAGGGGAGAAGGCAGGAGGGGAGCCCCCCCCCCCCCTTTCCTTTCTCTCATGTGGAGGGGAAGGCACGAGGGGCTAGCCCTCTCCCCTTTCCTTCCCTAGGGCCAGCGGCCTAGAGGTGGGGCGCACCAGCCCCTTGTGGGCTGGTGTGCTTCCCACGTTGGCCCAATAAGCCCAATAACTCCCCGTGGCCTTCCCGGAACCCCTTCCGGTGATCCGATAAATACCCGGTACTTCCCGAAACCTTTCCGGAGACAAAAACTATCGTCCTATATATCAATCTTTACCTCTGGACCATTCGGAGCTCCTCGTCATGTCCGTGATCTCATCCAGGACTCCAAACAACATTTGATCACCAACTCACATAACTCATATAATACTATATCGTCAATGAACGTTAAGCGTGCGGACCCTACGGGTTCGAGAATGATGTAGACATGACCGAGACACCTCTCCGATCAACAACCAATAGCGGGACCTGGATGCCCATATTGGTTCCTACATATTCTATGAAGATATTTATCGGTCGAACCTTTATGACAACATACGTAATTCCCTTTGTCTGTCGATATGTTACTTGCCCGAGATTCGATCATCGGTATCTCCATACCTAGTTCAATCTCTGTAAGTGCATCTAGTGCCACCCTAGTTGGTTTTGGAGTATTGATGACAAACGTGGTTGAGGGACTTATGTGTTTGTGAGAATTGCAGGATAACACAGGTAGAAGTCCCTCATTGATTCGGTTTTCCTACCAGAGATGACCCCTAAAAATGTATGAAGACATTAAAGACAATGGTGGTTCATGAAGACATTCACGTTGAAGATAATGACGTGTGAAGACATTCACCTGAAGACTATGGAGTACGAAGACATAGTTTCTTTCGTAGTTTCCTTTTCTTCTTTATTGAGTCATAGGAACCATCGAACTGTTAAGTGGGGTCCAAGTGAACAAAGTCAGAAGACTGATGTGATGCTCAACTCAAATCCTATGTCTTCGAGTGAAGACTATGAGAGCAAATCTTATCCAGAGTTGGATGAGTCAGCTTTGCTTGTAGCCCAAGCCAAGCTGCCGCGTGTGTTTGAAAATCCAACCATTGGACACGTGTCGGTTCCTTAGTGACCCAGGGTCATTTTGGACATATTATGTCGGGTTGCCTCCTGGCTATAAATAGTCCACCCCGTACACCATAAATTGGTGGCTGCGCAGAGTTAGTACACGGCTTTTGTCGTTTGAGAGCAACCCACCTCTGAAGCCTTTGAGAGAGAGATCCTTGTGAGGACAAAGCCCAAAACACCCAGAGCCAAAGAGTGTTAGGCATCACTGAAGTCTTTCTGTCCGCGTGACTTGAAGACTTGTTACACTTGAGGACTGTGTATCCTCCAGGCGGTTAGGCATCACGTTCTGAGGATCCAAGAGTCATTGTGGATCGCCAGTGAACGGAGTCTGTGAAGGTTTGGAAGTCTACCTTGAAGACTTACCTGAGTGATTGGGCGAGTACTGGGTGTCCTTAGCTCAAGGGGAATAAGGTGAAGACGTGGTCTTCTGAGTTCATCTCAGCCTCCCTAACCAGACGTACAGTTGTCACAGCAACTAGAACTGGTCTACCAAATCCTTGTCTTCACCAAGCTACTCGTTCTATCCCCCACCTCCTTTACATTTCAGTTTGTCTTCATGAAGTCATTGCTTGCTTGCCTAATCTGTTTGTCTTCACTGTGTGAAGACTATTACCTGTTTGGCTTCATTCTGTCTTCCATTCCGATATGTTCTACCTAGCTGCTATTAGTCTTCGTGCTTTCATTATATTGCTTACTTGATTATGGCCTGTCTAGTGTAGTCTATCTTCCGTTGCATATCATATATGTTCAATTTGATTGTTTATCTTCAAAGACCTCGTGTTTTGAAGACTTTCATAAAAATCGCCTATTCACCCCCCTCTAGTCGATAACTAGCACTTTCAATTGGTATCAAAGCATGGTGCTCCCTTGTTCTGTGTGATTCGGTTTAACCACCTGGAGTTTTAACCTATGTCGACTACAGGGATAATCAAGGTCTCCGCTGCGTGCCCCATCTTCGATGGCACTGATTACCCCTACTGGAAGAATAAGATGCGCATGCATCTTGAAGCCATTGACATCGACCTCTGGTATGTCGTCAAGACAGGCGTTCCCAAGGTCAATGAAGGTGTCACCGCTGCTGATGTCAAGAGGTTCGCACAACTAGATTCAACCGCCAAGAACATCATATGTGGTCATCTGACCAAAGGACAGTATGGCCATGCAAGTGCTCTGGAAACTGCGAAGCTAGTCTGGGACTGGCTGTCCAAAGTCAATGAAGGAGTCTCAACTCAGAGAGACTCAAGGATTGATGTTCTTCGCAATCTCTTCAACCGCTTCAAGAGAAATGACAATGAGAATGTCTAGCTCATGTTCGACCGCCTCACCGATATCACCAATGAGCTTCGCGCACTCGGCGCCACTGAGATCACCAAGCATGAAATTGTGAAGAAGCTACTGAGATCACTTGACAGCTCATTTGACACCTTGGCCCCGATGATTCAAGAATGCCCTGACTTTAGAGATCTCGATCCTTCTGACATACTTGAGAGGCTCAACACACATGAGTTCCAGCTATCTGAGAAGAGAGATATCTATGCCCCAACTATGGCCGATCCCGTGCTTTGAAGGCAAAAGCTGTTTCCTCATCTGAAGAAGAATCTGACTGCAGTTCTGGTGATCCTGAAGACATTGGCAGAGAGCTAGCAATGCTTGTGAAGAAGTTCCAAAAGTTCTCCAAGAAGAATCGCTTCGGAAAGTCTTCAAGATCTAGTTCCAAGAATGATGAGGCTTCCTCTCGTGACCACAAGAAGAGAACATGCCACAAATGCAAGAAGCCATGCCACTACATATCTGAATGTCCTCAATGGGACAAGGAAGCCAAGAAAAAGAAGAAGAGCAAGGAATATGATTCTGACGACAAGAAGAAGAAGAAATCCTCAAAGTCTTCTTCGAAGTCTTCATCGAAGTCTTCATCATACAAGAAGAGCTCATCTGGCAAGGCTCGTGCATTCATTGGCAAGGAGATGGATTAAGAGGAGGAGTCTGCTTCTGAGGAGGTAGAGGTGGAGTCCGAGGAGGAGTCTGATTCAGGCGTGGCAAGCCTGGCTCTAGCTTCGGCATTCGTCGCCTAGTCCATCTTCAACACTGAAGATATTGGTCACACCGCCGACGCTGAAGCCGATGTTGAGGATGACTCTGCTCTGACATACTGCTTTATGGCACGAGGTGCCAAGGTAAACTCACGCGATGCTTACTTTCAAACCTCCAGTGAAGATGACTCTAAATGTGAATCCAAACCCAGCTATAAGACTCTTGCTAAAATTGCAACTGAACAACAAACTGCTATGGAACATATTCAAAAATTGTTAGACAAAAGCGATGACCTGTTGGACGAGGAAATGAATCGAACTCAGTCCTTAATCGAAGACATAAAAAATCTTCGTGTTAAGTACGAGGAACTTGAAAGTCGTCATGAAACCCTCTCAGCCACTCATGAGAAGCTTTCCTACGATTATCTTCAAAGGAAGCAAGATCTAGAGAAACTAAGAGCGTCTCATGAAGATCTTCAAAAAGAGAACGATTCACTACTCGCTCAACAGATCAGTTCCGCTCAGGAAGATTTTGTGCCACCATGTTTGAAATGCCTTGAGCGTGACAATGCTGTCTCTATTGCTGAATGTTCTACTGCCTCTGATGTTGCAATATCTTCAACTGCTGATGTGGTAACTAACCCCTCTTCTGAGGATACCACTACTATTGCTGATGAAAATGCTAGGTTGAAGACATTGCTTGAAACCGGCATGTACAAAAGCCTCAAAGGGCATCAGACACTATGTGATGTCCTCAAGAAACAGATTCTGAACCGAAACCCTAGGAAAGAGGGTATTGGTTTCGAGAGGAAAATGAATGTTGATGGTTCTTACTGGAAGCCTGAGCAGTACCCCAAAACCACATGGGTTGCTGCAAAGGATCCTTCAGTGGACCCATCCACCTTATCTGGCTTCACTTGTGCTAACCCCATTATCATTGATGAATCCTTTGACGCCAATTATAAGCTGTTTAAGAATCAGAATGGTGAAGTGTTTGCCAGGTTTATTGGTACTAACTACAGGAATGGGCCACCTTTGAAGAAGATCTGGGTGCCTAAAAGTTGTCTTGAGAAACTTCCTGTGAATGTCATTGTGACACCACCAGGGAAGAAGACAAGTCCCAGACCAAAGGCTTCATATGGCCCAAAGGCTTCATACAGACAGAGGACCTCACAAGGTCACCCTAACGCCAATGTTTTGCAGGGAAATTATCATCAGACTCATGAATATGAGCGTGTTTCATCTAACCACTATGTTCACAAATCAAAGAACTTTTCTGCATATTCATTTGAGTACTATTCACCTCCTGCAAAACTATTTGCTAGGGCTCCAAAGCCAAAGTTCTCAGATGCTGCACTTAGACTCATTGCTTCTAAGCCACCCCTTAAGATGTGGGTGGTTAAGAATAATTAACTTCTCTTGCAGGGAAAGGTCTCCAGCCAGAAATTACAGTCTTATGAAGACAATGCTGGGGACCTAAAACATCTTGTGGGACGCAAGTTAAAATGCCAAAATGGTCTTACCATTTATTTCGTCCCAGGGTTTCTTGTCGTGCATCCTATCTTACCAAACAAGAATCTTAACTTTGATAATATGCTTGTTTGTTATATGTGTGTGCTTCACAATACTCTTGGTGAAGCCTATCCCGCTAACTGCACTGTAGGGTACAACTCCGAAAGCTACTGAGTGGATAATGGATAGTGGATGCACTAACCACATGACTGGTGATCGAAGTCTTCTCATGGATTCAACCCTACATCCATCCACTAAAAGCCACATCACGTTCGCTGACACTGGTAAAAGCAAGGTATTGGGCCTAGGTAGAGTTGCTATCTCAAAGGATCAACACATGGATAAAGTGATGCTTTTTGAATCCCTTAGATTCAACTTAATGTCTGTCTCAATGCTTTGTGATCTGAACATGATTGTGATATTTGGAAAATATCGTTGCCTTGTGCTTATGGAAACTGACAAATCTCTAGTCTTCGAAGGTTATCGAAGAGGTGATCTGTATATGGTAGATTTCTCCGCAGGACCACAGCTTGCCGTATGTCTTCTAGCAAAAGCTTCAGAGTGTTGGCTTTGGCATCGAAGGCTAGGACATGCGGGCATGAGGAACTTGCACACTCTCATGAATAAGAAGCATATAATTGGCATCGAGGGCGTCAAGTTCAAGAAGGATCATTTATGTGGTGCTTGTGAAGCCGGGAAGATGACTAGAGCCAAGCATCCCTCGAAGACAATCATGACTACATCACGCCCCTTCGAGCTGCTTCACATGGACTTATTTGGCCCTACTCACTACTCTACCCTTACTACCATTGCACATCTTTATGTCTTCGTTATTGTTGATGATTACTCAAGATACACCTGGGTGCACATAATTCTCTACAAGACTGAAGTGCAGGATGTCTTCAGACGATTTGCCAATCGCGCCATGACCAACTATGGCGTCAAGATCAAGCACATCAGGAGCGACAATGGCATGGAATTCAAGAACACTGGCCTCGACACTTATCTTGATACACTAGGCATCACTCATGAGCTCTCTGCTCCATACACACCTCAGTAGAATGGTGTCGTGGAGCGCAAGAACAGGACCCTTATTGAGATGGCTCGTACGATGCTTGA
Source organism: Thinopyrum elongatum (assembly GCA_011799875.1). Taxonomy (NCBI): domain Eukaryota; kingdom Viridiplantae; phylum Streptophyta; class Magnoliopsida; order Poales; family Poaceae; genus Thinopyrum; species Thinopyrum elongatum. The sequence continues at coordinate 478,856,332 of CM022299.1, read as the reverse complement.
TGAATACAAGACTCCAAGAAAGTTCTGGCCTAAAGCCATTGATACTGCATGCCATATCATCAACATAGTTTATCTGCATAAGTTCTTCAAGAAGACATCCTATGAACTTCTCACTGGTAAGAAGCCAAACGTTAGCTATTTCAAAGTCTTCGGTGCTAGGTGTTGGATCAAGGATCCACATCACACTTCCAAATTTACATCAAAAGCACATGAAGGTTTTATGCTTGGTTATGGAAAGGATTCGCACACCTAAAGAGTCTTCAACCTGTTTCACTATAAAGTGGATGAAACTGTAGATGTGTGGTTCGATGAAACTAATGGCTCGCAAAGAGAGCACCTGCCAAATGTGCTAGATGAAGCTTCTCCTAGTGAATCTATCAAGCTAATGGGTACTGGAGAAATCATACCCACCGATGAACAGGCTGAAGAGGAAATCATTATTTTAGCACCTAATCAACATGAAGACAATGCTCAGCCTGAAGACAATGCTGAAGATGAAGATTGCAATCAACAAGAGCAAAGTCTTCGCCCAGCTCATCCTCACGTGGCCAATGAAGTTCAAATTGAGAAGATTCTCGATAGCATCAATGCACCTGGTCCTCTTACTCGATCAAGAGCTACGCAACTAGCAAATTTCTGTGGACACTTTGCATTTGTCTCAATATATGAACCCAAGAAAGTTGATGAAGCCTTCATGGAACCTGAATGGATTCAAGCTATGCAAGAAGAGCTTCAACAGTTTGAGCTGAACAATGTCTGGGAGCTGGTCAAACGTCCTGATCCTCGCAAGCACAATATTATTGGCACCAAATGGATCTATCGCAACAAGCAAGATGAGCATGGTCAAGTTGTTAGAAACAAAGCTCGTCTCATTGCCCAAGGTTACACACAAGTGGAAGGAATTGACTTCGATGAAACCTTTGCTCCTGTGGCCAGGCTTGAAGCCATTCATATACTGCTAGCCTATGCTAACCACAACAATATTCTTCTGTATCAAATGGATGTGAAGAGTGCCTTCCTCAACGGCAAAAATTGAAGAAGAAGTGTATGTAGCTCAACCCCCTAGTTTTGAAGATCCAAAGCGTCCTGATATGGTCTACAAACTCAACAAGGCACTGTATGGCCTCAAACAAGCACCTCGCGCTTGGTATGATACACTCAAAGACTTCCTGAAGAGCAAAGGCTTCAAACCTGGTTCTCTAGATCCTACTCTCTTCACGAATACATATGATGGAGAACTATTTGTATGCCAAATCTATGTGGATGACATTATTTTTGGTTGCACTGATAAGAGATACAGTGATGAGTTTGGGCATATGATGCAAGAGCAATATCAGATGTCCATGATGGGAGAGTTGAAATTCTTTCTTGGTCTTCAAATCCGTTAACAGAGAAATGGCATCTTCATATCACAAGAAAAATACCTCAAAGATTGCCTGAAGAAATTTGGTATGCAAAGGGTACACGACGCCAATGCCAACCAAAGGCCAATTGGGCCCCGGCGACAATGGTAAAGAGTTCGATCAAAAGGTATACCACTCCATGATTGGTTCTTTATTGTACTTATGTGCATCTAGGCCAGATATAATGCTTAGCGTTTGCATGTGTGCCTGATTCCAAGCGGCACCAAAGGAATCGCATCACCTCGCGGTGAAGCGAATACTTTGATATTTGGCTCACACCCCAATGCTAGGATTATGGTATCCAAAGGGCTCAGAGTTTGATCTAGTTGGATTCTCAGATGTTGATTATGCTGGTGACAAGGTTGATCGCAAGTCCACATCAGGCACATGTCACTTTCTTGGACGATCTCTTGTCTGTTGGTCTTCTAAGAAGCAGAACTGTGTATCACTCTCCACTGCTGAATCTGAATACATTGCTGCTGGATCTTGCTGCGCTCAGCTTCTCTGGATGAAGCAAACCCTCAAGGATTATGGCATCAACATGAAGCATGTGCCCCTCTACTGCAACAATGAAAGCGCCATCAAGATTGCTCATAATCCAGTTCAGCACTCGAAGACAAAGCACATTCAGATTCGTCATCACTTTCTCAGAGATCATGTGTTGAAGGAAGACATTGACATCATTCACGTCAACACTAAAGAGCAATTGGCAGATATCTTCACGAAGCCCTTGGATGAGAAAAGGTTTTGCAAGCTGCGGTGTGAGCTAAATATCTTAGAATCCTCGAATGTCTTGTGAATGGACACACATCCTAACGCTTATGCATATTGATGACTTAGGTGCGCAACACACAAAGTAATGTATGTCTTCAATTCATGAAGACATACACTCTGAGTGTGAATACATTAATGTGGAATTTGACTTTGGAGCTCCACGATAATTGTGCGCCGTGTCTGGGTCTAATATTTCCTATACGGTGGGTAACACCACCACCAACCGTTCTTGAAGATTTTCATTTGGCGTCATGATTGCATTATCTTCAAAGTTGGTTTGTCTTCAACATTGGTTTGTCTTCAAGGTTTATCTTCGCAATGTTGATTTGGTCTTCACTGATATATATATATGTGTGTGTGTGTGTGTGTGTGTGTGTGTGTTCTGTCCTCTACAGCACTCACTTATAGCTATGTCTTCAAGTTGCCATTTTCTGCGCTAAGTGAATGTGATCGGACCCTAACCTTCTTTGTGCTTATCCCTCAAACTCTCTCTGTCTCTTCATATGCATTCTGTTGACACGTGTCGAATGTCTTCACTGTGTCCTTGTCAGCTGAAGATACAGAGACACACATTTAAAACTGCCTTTATTATCTCTATCCTTTTTGCCTGAATACCAGAGAAGCCGGAACGACCACCCGACAAACCAGGCGCGCGTGGGGTCATGGATCAACCTTCAATAAGTTGCATGCTAGCCACGTGTCCTTCAGATGTGAACCGCCAGGGGCACCTGCGTAATTGCACTGCGCCATCCCTCCTCCTTATAAATACTTCACCCCCCCCCCCCCCGCGGTCATTACCTCTTCTCCCCTCGCTGTCTCGCTCAAACCCTAGTGCCACCGCTAGCATCCGTCGTCGCCGGAGACGAAGCGCTTCGCTCCTGCGACCTCTCCGACATCATCTTCACACCTGCCGCGGACATCTTCCTCCCGCCGCCGCCGTAGGTGTCTTCCGCTGCCAAATTAGGGCGCGGGAGATCGGACTGCTCGGCCTCTCTTCTTCTTGTCTAGCAGTTCGTCTTGCGGTAAATAAGAACTCACTTTTTACCATTTATTTGATTCGTTGAACTGTCCACATCTTCCAAAAGTTATTTCTACACTTCCAAATCTGAATCTTTCCTCTTATGCATCTCATAACTTGCAAGTATGTTCACTTATGCATCACAACTAGTTAGATTCCTCACTTGTACTTATTCATGGATTCGTACAAATCTGGAAGCAACTCACATCGATAAGTGAATGTCTTCGCACTATGAGGTCAATGTCTTCAAACTAATTTATCTTCAAAATCTTCTGAGAATGCATATGACCTCTTCCCCTTCCCTCGCATCTCTAATGTTGTCATAGGTACATGTCCGTGGGAGAATCCCTTGGTTCTCATAGTCTGCATTCATTTACAGAGTTCTTATAGCATCACATTGAATCACCTGAAGCCAGCTCCTGTCTGGCCAGCTGACTGAAGCCAAACACAGCTGTGAAGCCATTCAGTCTGAAGCCAATGGCAGGAGGAAAATCCGCAAAGAAGGTGGCAAGCAGCGCCGGGACAACTCTGCTTTGGACCTGCCCCCAGATCTCTATGAGCAATACAAGTCTGACCCTGAAGAAACCTATGGTGAACACAAAACTAGTGTCCAATGGATTCGAAGATATTGGGCAGAGAAATGGTTTTAGTATCACTTTGTTACTCCTGAGTATGCAAAGAAGAATGTTGTGAGGCCACCATGGGCCGATATTGTGTACAGGAAGCTCCACCCCAAAACAAAGGCTGAAGCCATTGCTCAAGGCTTCTATCCTTGTATGGTCCGTGGCCCAATGCCTGAAAATGCCGACCCATCAAGTCTTCGATGGTGTCATGAGGATGATCCGTTTGAAGCCAATCTTCAGTTCGCAAGGGCTTCTGCTGTTCAAAACAAGAAGGAACTTGGGATTGACTTCAACCCAGGTCCAGCTACTCCAAGGCTAGATGGCAGTCGAGAAGCTGAACAGAATCTCATTGGTCCTTTCAACAGCCTTGATGGGCTTCTCACACATATCGCTGAGCAAAGGGCCACTGTTGATGAAACTGCTAATGATGAGGAACAAGCTGAAGTTCCTGAGCCCCCGAAGCCAAAGAAGAAAGCAAAGGCTTGAAAATCCTCTGCTGCACCAAAAGCTTCAAGTGTGAAGCTATTGCAGTCTGCACCTCCTGAATCTAGTGTGCAGTCTGAGGACCAATCTCGCATCTCCAAGAAATCCAAGAAGCCCAAGAAAACCTCAAGGCAAGCTCTCACTCCTGCCAGCATTCTTTGCAATGATGAAGATATTATCGATCTGTCTAGCGATGAAGACATAGATGATGATGCCCTTGAGATGCTGATAAAGAGCAAGCAGGAAGCCGAAATCTTCAATGATCTGCCTCTGTTTGACACTGATATTCTCAACAACTTCATTGACGAGTGGTTTGAAGATACCTCTCTCACACTTGATGGTCTGCAGCTTCCGATTGGCATCAGTGTGACATTTCAGGGCTGTATTGCCAAAGAACTTGCAATCGCTCAAAAGGTCATTGAGCAGAAAAACAAGATTGACCATGAAAAGGCTCTCTTCAAGAAGAATGTGGCCAAGCTTAGTGTCACTCAAGTGCAAAGCTTCAAGCAGATGATGACTGACCTCAAGGCTGAATTTGTCAAGCGCCATGATGAAGCCAAAGGCTCCAGAGAGCATCTCAAGCACTACGCTGAAAAGTGCGTACAGGCTCATAATGAAGCCTTGAAGAGGAAAGCACTTGGGCGTCCAGGCATTGACCCCAAGCTGGCTGCTAAGAAGAAGAAGCCTGCTGCTTCTGAGCCTAAAGCCCCAAGGTAGGAAAGACCAAGCATTGTCTTCCCTGCCAACATGACTGGCTCGAAGCCAAAGGTCTCTTCAGCGGCTTCTGAGAAGAAGAAGATGAAGCAGGCTGAAGCTGAAGCCAAGAAGCGGAAGAATCATGAAGCTTCTGATGTTGCTCCATCCAAGAAGAAGCTGAAGACAAAGTCTTCAAAGTCTTCTCACAAAGAACATGCTGCTCCCCAAGAACCATTGCTCGTTGAGCCCATTTCTGTTGCACTGCCAGCTTCCATCATCCGTGAGCGTCGTCTCGTTGTGCATGAGCCTGCTACCACAGAGGCTCATGAGTCTGAAGATATTCCAGCTGCTGACCCCATCGCAGCTGAAGACATTGGTCATGAAGACAATGTTGAAGATGATGAAGTCCTTCCTCAGTTCCCTCAGATCATGCCCAACCCGGTATCATCGCCTGCTCCCACGAGCAGTGAACAGATAAGCATTGGCGGTCCCACGACGCCAATCACACAAGATGAATTCTGGGAAGAGCAACACCCCAACTCCTCGTTGCACGAAGTTATTCCTCGCACTCCACCTGCTCATGTCACCACTCCGGTGCTTGAGACCATGCAAGGTACCCCAAAAGACATGGAGAAGACCACTCCTTCACCAAAGGTGTCGCCCTCTTTTTGAAGGCTTCGCAGAGGCCCTAGGCCCACGGTCTCCATGTCAAGCATTCCTGAAGAGGATGTGCACACCAGAAGCTCAGTAGCACGTCAAGTGTTTCCTGAAACCATCTCTTCAGTTACTGCTCAAGAGTCTGAAGCCAAGGAGGCTGAAGATATTCTGGCTGCATCAGCCGATGAAAGAGAAGAAGTAGATCGTGAAGTTATTCTCCCTACCATTGAACCAGCTGTACATGAAGATGTGATTGTGCCTGACCCGCCAGTTGTTGAAACCACTGAAGCTCCTGCACCTGATGATGCAAATGCCACTGCCACTGAAGCCAATGACGTGGTCATGGCTGCAGTAAATGCTCCTCCTGAAGCCACCCCTCAGTCTAAAGCCCCTGATGCCACCAAAGATCTTCAGCCATCCTCCTCGGATATTGCTGCTGCTCCACCTGTTCCACACACAATGGCAAGGGCCTTCAATCATCAGCATCAAGTGGCCAATTATGGCACCTCCAGCTGCTCATGGTCCCCAATATGATTACCATGTTGAGCAAAGGCCTCAGACACAGAAGCCGAAGCCCAGACTGCCAAGGCTTCCAAGTGCTGTTACAACTCAGGGTGCTTTCAGTGTCTTGAGCTTCAGAGAGCCCAACACATTCTTTGACTCTGCCAAGAATCCATACAAGAAGCCAAAGATCACCTCTGACAGGTTCTGGAGCCACCAGCAACGCAGCTACTACTCGTGCATTCTCTACAATCAAGACATGATCTTTCCCCATAAGCGTCTGGATTGTGATGCCATTGCTGGGCTGCCATGCCTTGAAGAGGCTCTTGACTACTTTCGAGAAGTTGGCCTGCTCCCCTTTGTCGTCGACAAGGAGCACTGGAATGAAGAGCTTCTACTGCAATTCTTTGCCACCCTTCATATCTCAGGTTACAACAGGGATCCGAAGACTTGGGTCCTTGAGTGGATGACATGTGATGTTCATCATGAAGCCAAAGCTCAAGATATCATCGAGCTCACTTCCCTGCCCACTCCTAGTGATCTGTATGAGCCAGGTTGTCAGCGCTATGAGCAAGAATTGCAGAGTGTCTTCCAGAAGCCTGAGCCCAACATGAGTCAAATGCTCAGTATGATGAAGCCATTGCCAGTTGATGCTGAATACCCCAAAGAATTCTATGTCAATTACCTTGAGTATCTGCCCCGCACTATCTATCACATATTGAGGCATACTCTCTGGCCAATTAAGGGGCATTCTCCTCACGCCAAGATTGAGGGCACCATGAAGACATTGGTCTTCTATATCATCAATGGCATCAGATTCAATACTCAAGACTTCTTCATCCGTCAGTTGGCTGCCTCAGGAATTGATCTGTTTGGCCTCAAGTTCTATGCTCCATGGGTTATGCGGCTCATTAAGCTTCACTGCACAATCAACTATCAAGCTTCAGCGCACAACCATGTTGTATTTCTGCCTAAAGTGGATATGTCTCATGAAGCCATATACCCTGAGCCTGCAAAGGAGCCTGTTCACGAAGACAATGCCGCCTTCCAAAGCTTCACTCAACCACTTGAAGGGATTCATGTGCCAAATCCAATCACTACTGTTGCTGGTCCTCTTGTAGGTCAACTTAGGCTGCCGCATCGTGCCAACACTGATGCAACAGCCAGCACAGTAGCCCAAAGGCCTAAGAAGCATACTCGCGTCCTGAATGACAGAGAGCTTCTCGTGTCGCTTCATCAGAAACAAGATAGGCATCATGATTGGATGAAGCGCCAAATGCAAAGTCTTCTGGTTGATGTCAATCGCATTCACAACCTTGCAACCAAGAATTCATTTGTTGCTCATGAAGCCTGTCGGCGTGCCTGGAAGAGCCTTACAATGCTCTGTTCTAAAGATGATCTTCAAGCAGATGGCTTCACTGAGCGCTTCAAGTTTGACTCCAGGCCTCCACAGTCTGCAAGTTGGCGTCCAAGTCCTTCCATTGAAGATTCAGAGCATTCATCTTCGGCTCCAACTATTGTTGCAAGAGTCATTGATGAAGAAGATGATGCCACTTCACCTGCGATGGCTTCACTGCACCAAGATTCTGCATCAGGCCCCTCTACACCGCCCCACTCCAACGTCAATCCTGCTGCCCCAACATCTTCACCGCCTGGGTACGCATAGACACTCTATGTCTTCAAACCTTTTTGGTCATTTATGACAAAAGGGGGAGAAGCATATGAGTTGATAGTCTTCAAGCGGGTCCATATGGGTCGGGTGCTTATTTTTGCTAAGTTTTTACAACTCTCGTTCTTGAACTGTTGGTTTTTGAGTTGTAACACTTAAACTTGATGGTCGTCTGCCACTTTTGCTGCTACCATTTACTGCGATGATAAATTTCGCACTAAGTCATTCTGCAGACGCCCATTTCTCATTATGCATTTCATTATCTTCATTACATTTGTGGATGCATGATGAATTGTCTTCATGAGCTGAAGAAGATCTCCATAAAGCAAAACCTGCCATGTGCATTTGCATTCAAAGGCAAAACATTTATATGCACATCTTCAGGGGGAGCATCTTGCAACTTATGAAGCCAATAACCACGTACCTTAACTTTCACATAATTTTATCCCCGTTGAAAACTTCAACTAGTTTGTCATCAATCACCAAAAAGGGGGAGATTGTAAGTGCATCTAGTGCCACCCCTAGTTGGTTTTGGAGTATTGACGACAAACGCGGTTGAGGGACTTATGTGTTTGTGAGAATTGCAGGATAACACAGGTAGAAGTCCCTCATTGATTCGGTTTTCCTACCAGAGATGACCCCTAAAAATGTATGAAGACATTAAAGACAATGGTGGTTCATGAAGACATTCACGTTGAAGATAATGACGTGTGAAGACATTCACTTGAAGACTATGGAGTACGAAGACATAGTTTCTTTCGTAGTTTCCTTTTCTTCTTTATTGAATCATAGGAACCACTGAACTGTTAAGTGGGGTCCAAGTGAACAAAGTCAGAAGACTGACGTGATGCTCAACTCAAATCCTATGTCTTCGAGTGAAGACTGTGAGAGCAAATCTTATCCAGAGTTGGATGAGTCAGCTTTGCTTGTAGCCCAAGCCAAGCTGCCGCGTGTGTTTGAAAATCCGACCATTGGACATGTGTCGGTTCCTTAGTGACCCAGGGTCATTTTGGACATATTATGTCGGGTTGCCTCCTGGCTATAAATAGCCCACCCCCTACACCATAAATTGGTGGCTGCTTAGAGTTAGTGCACGGCTTTTGTCTTTTGAGAGCAACCCACCTCCGAAGCCTTTGAGAGAGAGATCCTTGCGAGGACAAAGCCCAAAACACCCAGAGCCAAAGAGTGTTAGGCATCACTGAAGTCTTTCTGTCTGAGTGACCTGAAGACTTGTTACACTTGAGGACTGTGTATCCTCCAGGCGGTTAGGCGTCATGTTCTGAGGATCCAAGAGTCATTGTGGATCGCCAGTGAACGGAGTCTGTGAAGGTTTGTAAGTCTACCTTGAAGACTTACCTGAGTGATTGGGCGAGGACTGGGTGTCCTTAGCTCAAGGGGAATAAGGTGAAGACGTGGTCTTCTGAGTTCAATATCAGCCTCCCTAACCAGACGTACAGTTGTCACAGCAACTGGAACTGGTCTACCAAATCCTTGTCTTCACCAAGCTACTGGTTCTATCCCCCACCTCCTTTACATTTTAGTTTGTCTTCGTGAAGTCATTGCTTGCTTGCCTAATCTGTTTGACTTCACTGTGCGAAGACTAGTACCTGTTTGGCTTCATTCTGTCTTCCATTCCGATCTGTTCTACCCAGCTGCTATTAGTCTTCGTGCTTTCATTATATTGCTTACTTGATTATGGCCTGTCTAGTGTAGTCTATCTTTCGCTGCATATCATATAGGTTCAATTTGATTGTTTGTCTTCAAAGACCTCGTGCTTTGAAGACTTTCATAAAAATCGCCTATTCACCCCCCTCTAGTCGATAACTAGCACTTTCAATCTCGTTTCCGGCAAGTCCTTTACTCGTTTCGTAATACATCATCTTGCAACTAACTCCTTAGTCACTTTGCTAGCAAGCTTCTTGTGATGTGTATTACCAAGAGGGCCCAGAGATACCTCTCCGACATACGGAGTGACAAATCCCAATCTCAATTCACGACAACTCAGCAGACACCTTTGGAGATACCTGTAGAGCATCTTTATGATCACCCAGTTACGTTGTGATGTTTGATAGCACACAAGGTATTCCTTCGGTATCCGGGAGTTGCATGATCTCATGGTCGAAGGAAAATGTATTTGACAATAAGAAAGCAGTAGCAATAAATTGAACGATCATATGCTAAGCTAACGAATGGGTCTTGTCCATCACATCATTCTCCTAATGATGTGATCCCGTTATGAAATGACAACTCATGTCTATGGTTAGGAAACCTTAACCATCTTTTGATCAATGAGCTAGTCTAGTAGAGGCTCACTAGGGACACGGTATTTGTTTATGTATCCACACATGTATTTAAGTTTCTGGTCAATACAATTCTAGCATGAATAATAAACCTTTATCATGAATAAGGAAATATAATAATAACAACTTTATTATTGCCTCTAGGGCATATTTCCATCAGGGGTGAATAAGCAACTACCAATTTTTAGTTTTTCTTAACAAATTTGGTTAAGCAACAAATTGGTTGTCTAGAAGTGCAACTAGGGGAGCAACCTATATGATGCTAACAACAACTACAACAAGAGCAAGCAAAGGATACAACACAATCAAGCTTTGCACAAAGTAAAGGTAAGAGATAACCACAAGTGGAGCCGGTGGAGACGAGGATGTGTTACCAAACTTCCTTCCCTTTGAGGGGAAGTACGTCTCCGTTGGAGCGGTGTGGAGGCACAATGCTCCCCAAGAAGCCACTAGGGCCACCGTATTCTCCTCACGCCCTCACACAATGTGAGATGTCGTGATTCCACTAGTGGCGCCTTTGAAGGCGGCGACCAAACCTTTACAACCAAGGTTGGGGCAATCTCCACAACTAAATTGGAGGCTCCCAACAACACCACGAAGCTTCACCACAATGGAATGTGGCTCCGAGGTGACCTCAACCGTCTAGGGTGCTCAAACACCCAAGAGTAACAAGATCTGCAAGGGATTAGTGGGGGAATCAAATTTCTCTTGGTGGAAGTGTAGATCGGGGCCTTCTCAACCAATCATTAGAAAATCAACAAATTTGATTGGCTAGGGAGAGAGATCGGGCGAAAATGAGCTTTGAAGCAACAATGGAGTTTGGAGGAGGAAGAGGTGAGTCTTCTTGGAGAAGAAGACCCCTTTTTATAGTGGGGAACAAATCCAACCGTTATGCTCTCCTCAGCCCGCACACAAGCGGTACTACCGCTTCCTACAAGAAGCCAAGGAGAAAGGAGAAAGCAGGGGAGAATAGAGGACGGGGCGGTAGTAGCAGCGGTGGTAGGGGCGGTACTACCGCCTCTACTACCGCTCCTACTTCCGCTTGTCCTCCTGGGTCAAAAAGGTAGCACGGTAGAGACGCGGAGGTACTACCGTAAAACCCAACATGACAAATTGAGACCACAGCTGAGAGTGGTAGTACGAGCGGGACTAGCAGCGGTACTACCGCTTACAAGTGGTATTACCGCTGCTGCTCGTGGTACTACCGCTTGCAGCTCTCCACCACTACTTCAGCACAATAGATGGACAACTCCAAAGAAACGGAAAGTGGCGATGGGTGCAATATGAGTGTGTACATGATGATTCCACCCAAACTTTCCGAAACGAACCCCCTCTTGATAGTACGGTTTTCCCTACGACTCAAGTCCACTAAAAAAGAAACGCAGGAAAGAAAACCGTCTTCACTTTGAAACTCCGAGGGGCATGAATCGTCTTGTGCCATATGCTTGATAGTCTGAAATGCTCAATGCACATGATTAGTCCGTGAACACATTGTCATCAATCACCAAAACCACTTAGGGAGAAATATGCCCTAACAATCTCCCCCTTTTTGGTGGATTGATGACAACATGGGATTTGCACTAGGGATATAGCAATGAGGCGTGCAAACCCATGGTCTACAAAATATAGACGGGCTCCCCCTAGATGTGTGCACTACTTCAGATATGCTTTTGGAATGCAAAGTGCACACATTTAGGATCAACACTCCCCCTATATTTTATAGACCAAGCAGTACTAGCAAAAACATAATAATCAAGATAGTGATACGTCTCCGTCGTATCTATAATTTTTGATTATTTCATGCCAATATTCTACAACTTTCATATACTTTTGACAACATTTTATATTATTTTTGGGACTAACATATTGATCAAGTGCCAAGTGTCAGTTCCTGTTTATTGCATGTCTTTTGTTTCACAGAATACCCATATCAAACGAAGTCCAACTGCGATAAAAATTTACGGAGATTTATTTTGGAATATATGTGATTTTCAGGAAAAAGAATCAATGCAAGACGATGCCCGAGGGGCCCACAAGCTCGAGGGGCGCGCACCCCTATCCTGGGCGCGGCCAGCAGGCTTGTGGCCACCCCATAAGGCGGTTGGTACCCTTCTTTCGCCGCAAGAAAGATAATATCCGGAAGAAAATCGTGTTAAAATTTTAGGCCAATCAGAATTATGGATCTCCAGGAATTTAAGAAACGGTGAAAGGCCATAAAACAGTAATGCGAAACAGAAGAGAAACAGAGAGAGATCCAATCTCAGAGGGGCTCCCACCCCTCCGCCGCCATGGAGGCCATGGACCAAAGGGTAAACCCTCCTCCATCTAGTGGGGAGGTCAAGGAAGAAAAACAAGGAGGGGGCTTTCTCCCCCTCTCTCCCGGTGGCGCCGGAACACCGCCGGGGCCATCATCGTGACGGCGATCTACACCAACAACTTCGCCGTCGTCATCACCAACTCTCCCCCCCACTATGCAACGGTGCAACGCCTCTTCTCCCCGCTGTAATCTATGCTTAAACATGGTGCTCAACACTATATATTATTTCCCAATGATGTATGGCTATCCTATGATGTTTGAGTAGATCCGTTTTGTCCTATGGGTTGATTGATGATAATGATTGGTTTGAGTTGTATGTTTTATTGGTGTTGTCCTATGGTGCTCTCTGTGTCGCGCAAGCGTGAGGGATCCCTGCTGTAGGGTTTGTAATATGTTCATGATTCGCTTATGGTGGGTGGTATGAGTGACAGAAGCACAGACCCGAGTAAGTAGGTTGTTTGCGTATGGGAGTAAAGAGGACTTGATACTTTAATGCTATGGTTGGGTTTTACCTTAATGATCTTTATTAGTTGTGGATGCTTGCTAGAGTTCCAATCATAAGCACATATGATCCAAGTAGAGAAAGTATGTTAGCTTATGCCTCTCCCTCATATAAAATTGCAATAATGATTACCGGTCTAGTTATCGATTGCCTAAGGTTAAATAACTTTCTTGTGACAAAAAGCTCTCTACTAAAACTAACTTAATTGTTTCTTTTTCTAAACAGCCCCTATCTTTTATTTACATGTTCTTTATTATCTTGCAAACCTATCCCTTTACACCTACAAAGTACTTCTAGTTTCATACTTGTTCTAGGTAAAGCGAACGTTAAGCGTGCGTAGAGTTGTATCGGTGGTCGATAGAACATGAGGGAATATTTGTTCTACCTTTAGCTCCTTGTTGGGTTTGACACTCTTACTTATCGAGAAAGGCTACAATTGATCCCCTATACTTGTGGGTTATCAAGACCTTTTTCTGGCACTGTTGCCGGGGAGCAATAGCATGGGGTGAATATTCTCGTGTGTGCTTGTTTGCTTTATCACTAAGTATATTTTATTTTCTATTTTAAGTTATTCTTTATCTTTAGTTATGGATATGGAACACGAAATACCAAAAAAATTAGGTGTACTTGCTACTCATGGAGATGGGGAACCTCCTAAAACCCTCGATGCTCGTTATGTGAAAAATATTAAACACTACTTTAATAATCCTGAGAAAACCCCATTCAACTTGATAATGGGAGACACGTTGGATCAACGTGAATACTTTAGGGATTATCGCTTGACTCAAAAAGGGAAACTCTTATGGGATCAAATTGAAATGTTGCATTGGTATGCTTGGAATTTATGCTTGAGATGTGATTATACTTGTTGCTCTAGGATGAAGGCTCCACACCTTCCCTTTTCATGTAAATTTAATGATAATGAAACATTGGCTTCTTATGCTAATGGTATATATGATTACTATGATGTGGAACGAATAGAAGAATTCGTTGCTTTTAAGGGTGCTTATGAAATTGAATCTTTGTTTGAAAAGTGTGAAAATTATGATGATGCTATTTACAGACCTAAAAATTATGCTATACTTAAATATTGCTATGAGAATTATGAATATAATGTCGATATTAATGAGTTTATTGAGAAAGTCTCTGCTGTCCAAGAAGAGACTAATATTTTGCAGGAAACTATGGAAGAAGAAATTGATGACCCTGTGAGCTCATTCGATGAAAAAGATGACGAGGAGAGCGAAGAACAAAAGGAGGAAGAGCGGATTAGCTACCTATGCCCACCTTATAATGAGAGTAAATCTTCAACTCATACATTGTTTAATTTTCCTTCGTGCTTATCGAAGGATGAATGCTATGATGATTGCTATGATCCCTTGGATTCATTTAAAATATCCCTTTTTGATGAAATTGATGCTTGCTATGCTTGTGGCCATGATGCCAATATGAATGATGCTTATGGAGATGAACTTGCTATAGTTCCTTATGTTAAGAATGAAATTGTTGCTATTGCACCCACGCATGATAGTCCTATTATCTTTTTTAATTCTCCCAACTACACTATATCAGAGAAGTTTGCGCTTATTAAGGATTATATTGATGGGTTGCCTTTTACTACTGCACATGATGCTTTTAATGAATATAATATGCATGTGCTTGGTGCTCCTACTTGCAATTATTATGAGAGAGGAGCTACATCTCCACCTCTCTATGTTTCCAACACGATAAAATTGCAAGAATCTGTTTATGCTATGTACTGGCCCTTACTTGATGTGCATGAATTGTTCTTGTATGACATGCCGATGCATAGGAAGAGAGTTAGACTTCTTCATTGCATGATATATATTACTTTGTGCTCACTACTAAATTACAAATCATTGTTAATTAAAATTGGCTTTGATATACCTTGGGATCCGGGTGGATCAATTACTTGAGCACTTTATGCCTAGCTTAATGGCTTTAAAGAAAGCGCTGCCAGGGAGACAACCTAGAAGTTTTAGAGAGTCATTTACTTCTGTTGTGTGCTTTTATAAAGTTTAAAAACAAAAAAATATAGAGGGGAACCTAAAACTTTTCAAAAAGGAAAGTGAAAGTAAGAAAGACGAGCACCATTGAAGTGGGGGAGCTCCTTGAACTTTGTTCATGCCCATGGAAACTTCGCAAATCTTGAATTACAGAAACTTTTCAACAAAAATAATTATTCCCTAGTACAAATACATTGTATTATAAAAATAGTGTGCCAAGATTTTCCTTTAGGATGATTAGATTGCTTGTTTGGTATGTGTAGTGCAAAAACAGAAACTTTGGCTGTGGTGCGTGAATTTACATTTTCTTACTGGAACGTCAAAAGTTTCTGAAATTTTACACCGTACTGATATGCAAATTTTTTATTTTTTCCTAATTTTTCAGAATTTTTAGAGTTACGTAAGTATGCTCAATGTTCAGATTGCTACATACAGTTCTGTTTTTGACAGATTCTGTTTTTGATGCATTGTTTTGCGTGTTTTGATGAATCTATGGATTGTATCGGTGATATAAGCCGTGGTGAAGTTAGAGTACAGTAGTTATAATGCAAAAATAAAATATGAATGGGTTTGCAGCAATACTTAAAGTAGTGATTTGCTTTATTATACCAACGGATCTCACGAGGGTTTTGTTAAGTTTTTTGTGATTGAAGTTTTCAAGTTTTGGGTGAGATCGTGATGGATGAAGGAATAAGGAGTGGCAAGAGCCTAAGCTTGGGGATGCCCAAGGCACCCCAAGGTAATATTCAAGGACTCCCAAGCAACTAAGCTTGGGGATGCCCCGGAAGGCATCCCCTCTTTCTTCTAATGACCATCGGTAATTTTACTTGGAGCTATATTTTTTTTCGTCACATGATATGCGCAAATTCTTGGAGCGTCTTTTGTTTTTATTTTTACTTTTTCTTTAGTGCACCATGCTGGTATGAGATAGTCCATGGTTGATTTATATAATGCTTCATGCACTTCACTTATATCTTTTGAGTATGGTGAGGGAGTCATGGACTAAGGGGTCCTCGGGGCGACGACCCATTGTGCATGGGCCGGACTGGTGGAGCCGTGTGGTGACCGGAGACCTGTGAAGCCATGGTGTGCCCTCCAAGTCAAGGGTGGACGAGATCCCTTTCCCTTTTGTTGTAATCTATCTTCGGTAACCCTAACTCTATCGGTGTCTATATAAACCGAGGGTTGTAGTCATTAGGGGTAGAGCTATCTTCATCCCCCCCCCGTAGCCTAGGGTTTAGCTCATACTGATCTCGAGGTAGATCTACTCTGTAAACCACGTTATACAATCAATACAATCAAGCAGGACCTAGGGTATTACCTCTTCGAGAGGGCCCGAACCTGGGTAAACACTTTGTTCGTTGTCCCTTGTTATCCATCTATCCTAGATCCACAGCTCGGGACCCCCTACCCCTAGGTCTGCCGGTTTTGACATCGACATTGGTGCTTTCATTGAGAGTTCTACTGTTGGATCACCGGAAGGATCGATGGCTCGCTTAATCCTTAGAGAGGACATCAGTTCCATGGATCTCTTCATCCCTGGACAACTCTTTGCTTTCGGCAGCATCGTACTGCACGCTGATTCGACCGACCGTCTTGACCTGGTCGACAACTTCGCTCCCGAACAATGGATTCGATTCGGCAATCTGGAGTATGTTACTAACGCGCGGGGGGATTTGGTTTTCACCGGATTCACCACCCCCGCAGGCCTTGCCGCACCTGCTCCGACGTATGCCTCCGATCCGATCTATGAATCGGCCCCAGTCCACCAAACGGCTTTGAGCTAGGAAGGACTCCCTGAGAGAGGGGACCTTACCCCACCGTCAACCGAACAAACATCGGGGGAGGATTTATCCCCAGCCCTCGAGGCAGAACCAGAGGTCAGAAGCCAAGATTCGATCTCAGCCGAGCTCCTCCCCCACGACACCTTGCCGGCCTCGAGCCTGCACGCTGAGTCGGCAAATAGCGGCCAGGGGCCACCCCCGGCCCAAAATAATCCGACCTCAAACATTGGCGTGGAAGGTGCATAGGAGGGTCAAAACACACCCTCAGTTTCCGAGGACAATACGGTGCCCCTTGAGGTTTCGGTCCCGAATCCTGAAGATAAGTCTGTCCGGGACCAAGGGTCGGTTGAGTCACAGACCGACCTCCGCTTCGTCACCACAAAGTCCGGCCTAGAGCCCTCAAGTCCGGCAACCCTAGATATTTTGAACGAGGTGCTAGACCGAATTCAGAAAATGACTATCCAGGAGAACCTACCCACCGCCTTCAATCACCAACCCTTCAAGGCGTTCGACAGGGAATTTTGCGCCCCACCCACCACCCATTTGGTAGCAACTATCGATGATTTAACTGATATGTTAGACTATAATTCAGAGAATGCCGAATACATGGACGAGGAGGATGTAACCACGGCTAATGCTGAGGTCGGTCCGCCCGTCACGGGCCGCTGGTCGGCCACATCCACCTACGACATTTACATGGTGGACACCCCAAAGGACGGCAACAGCACTCCTGAGTAGGACCGAGGCAAGCCCAGAGATGAGCCTCCCAAATGCCGAAAACAGTGTCGTTGATCAAAACCACGTCAAAGCCACGCAAGCAACGTAGACTCGGCGGAGAACGGCACCGTAAATAATACGGATGACCTCGCCGGAGACGCAGCCAACAAGCATCATTAGGATGACCCCGCGGGGTAGGAGGACCCACTCAATCCGGAAAGCCACGAAGACTCCAAGGATAGCAACTACCTCCCACTCTCTGAAGAGGAGGCCAGTCTCGGGGAGGATGACTTTATCGTCCCCGAAGACCCTCTGGAGCAAGAACGGTTCAAGCGGAGGCTTTTAGTCACCGCCCGCAGCCTAAAGAAGCAAAAGCGCAAAATCAAGGCTGAATAGGACACCCTCAACGACCGATGGACTAAAGTCCTAGCTGCCGAAGAGGGGTACAGCCATGATCAGCCAACCAGAAGTTATCCTAAACGAAGGCTATTACCCCAATTTGACGACGAGGTTATAGAGCCAACACGCTCGAAGTATACAAATGCCGAACAGCCAGACCGACCACCTAGAGGGTGGAACAGTGAAGCTGATGAGGCCGAACATCCAGCCGCCCCACCTCGCCATCACGGCAAGGATCAGGTGCGGCCCACATACGAGTACGACCTCCGCCATGACCTAGATGCTCGTGGAGGCCATACCAGGTCCATCTACGGACCCAGAGAGGATCTGCCCGCATACCGGGAAGGATACTACGATCGGTTAAACCGAAACGATAGAGTCCGGAAGCAGCAGCAGAGTAGGAGAGCCGAAGACCTCTGTCGTGACGTAGCCCGAGTTCGGGGCGCCGCACACCCCCTGTGCTTCACAGAGAGGGTAATGCAGAACCAATTCCCAGAAGGCTTCAAGCCTGTGAACATCGAATCATACGACGGAACTACAGATCCAGCCGTATGGATAGAGGATTTCCTCCTCCACATTCACATGGTGCGAGGAGACAACCTCCACACCATTAAATATTTACCGCTCAAGCTTAAAGGCCCAGCTCGACACTAGCTGAACAACCTTCCCGAAGACTCTATAGGTTGCTGGGAAGAACTTGAGGACGCTTTTTGAGCAAACTTCCAGGGCACCTATGTCCAGCCTCCGGATGCTGACGACTTAAATCGCATCACGCAACAACCCGGAGAGTCTGCCCGATAATTTTGGAACCGATTCCTGACTAAGAAAAATCAGATCGTTGACTGTCCGGATGCCGAAGCCTTGGCTGCCTTTAAGCATAGTGTCAAGGATGAATGGCTTGTACGGCAGCTCGGCCAGGACAAACCAAGAACTATGGTAGCCCTTACTTCCCTCATGACCCGCTTTTGCGCGGGCGAAGACAGTTGGCTTGCTCGCAAGAACACCAACTCAGACACACCTGGTACCTCTGAGGTTCGGGACGGAAATGGAAAGCCCCGACGCAGCAAGAATAAACATCGCCACAATGACGGCGAGGGTGAGGATACAGCAGTAAATGCTGGATTCCGAAACCAGAAGTGCGAAACCCGAAAGAAAGCCCCTAAAGGCAACAATGATGGCCCGTCTAGGCTGGACACAATTCTGGACAGGCCTTGCCAGATCCACGACACATTAGAGAAGCCCGCCAACCACTCCAACCAAAATTGTTCGGTGATCAAACAGGCCGGCAAACTAACAGCCAAAGACTCGGGCAAAAGCCCAAGAAGCGAGGACAATGACGAGCCCCACAGGCCGAATAGTGGAGGCCAGAAACCCTTCCCTTCCGAAGTCAAGGAGGTAAACATGATCTACGCAACCCACATACCGAAGAAGGAGAGGAAGCGAGCGCTACGGGACGTATACTCCATCAAGCCAGTAGCGCCGAAGTTCAATCCATGGTCAGCCTGCCCGATCATGTTCGATCACAGGGATCATCCCACCAGTATACGAAATGGAGGGTCCGCAGCCCTAGTGCTGGACCCCATCATCGATGGATTCCACCTCACTAGAGTCCTAATGGACGGAGGAAGCAGCCTCAATTTGATATATGAGGTAACAATGAAGAAAATGGGGATCGATCCATCAAGGATTAAACCCAATAACACCACCTTCAAGGGAGTCATTCCGGGAGTGGAGGCCCGCTGCACGGGCACCGTGACACTCGAAGTAGTGTTCGGATCTCTGGATAATTTCCGAAGCGAGGACTTGATCTTTGATATTGCACCTTTTCGCAGTGGCTATCACGCACTCCTCGGCCTAACAACGTTCGCCAAATTCAATGCCGTTCCGCACTACGCGTACCTCAAGTTGAAAATGCCTGGTCCTTCGGGCGTCATAACTATCAACGGCAACACAGAGCGCTCACTTCGAACCGAAGAGCACACTGCGGCCCTAGCGGCCGAAGACCACACTGGGCCATATAGGCCTGGATGCCGACCCACTGTAAGGGCCGGCGACAACAGTAAACGGGTTCGAACCTGTTCCCCATCATGGGAACCCGCATGTGTTCGCCGCAAATAGGGATACGCGCCCCACGACACGCCCACATTCTTCACGCTCCACGTGCCTCGTCAGCACAACTTCGCACTCAAAATACCATGGGCAGCTGTGAGGCATACATTAATCCAAAGTACATGTTCGGTTAAACCGAACTTTGGAATTACATCGTCTTTGGACGACCCGGTGTCGGAGTAAATGACCACGGGTAGCCTCATCAGCTCCCCTTGGTATTTCAAGACATCGGGGCAGGCTGCGCCCCTCAAACATCAAAGACAAAGGACCGCCTTCTTGGGGCCGGCTGGTCCAAGCGGCCGGTTGCCAGGAGGCGGCGGAATCCAGAAGATGGCCATGAAGTGGGACGACTCCTAGCAGGCGGCTTCCTGGGAAGCCAGATCCTAGCAGGCGGCCCCTTGCGCCCTCAAAGTTAGCACCCACATAAACACGACGAGACGGGGCGTGGCTACAGTACAATCCTGCCACCCCCGAATCCACGGCAGAGCGTGGCCACAGTGCAGCGTACCAAGAGGACATCCCATGCCCGATGCGGCACTGTTGCCATGCTGCTCATGACATCACCCATGGCAGAGGAAGCCATGCTCCCACGACAGGCTGTCGGTACGGCCCGTAGGCGGCGGGCCCTACCTGTCCATGAGAGGCTAGGAGGCGGCGAGCCCTGACCAGTCGGCTCGAGGGAGGCCGGCTCTTAGCAGGCGGCCCTCCCCCTTCCTTGAAGTTTGTGCGCCATTAACCAGAAGAGACGGGGAGTGGCTACAGTGAAACGCCCGCCAGGCGGCGGGACTGTAGCCACGTTCTCCCCGACCAAGCATGCATCATCAGTGGCACGACTACAGTGCTATGCAGCCGACAGGACCTGCAAGCGGCGGGCCCGACTTGTCGGCCGAGTATGAGACAGCTGGGGGACCCACCAGGCGGCGGGCCCCTGCAGTCGGCGGAGAAGCCGGTGACCAGAGATACTGACGGCTGGGTCCTACGCCCGACCGGATTACCATTGTATCCCTGGGGGGTAGGCGTATATAAACCCCCCAGGTCACCCCATGCAGGGGGTTGGGACTTGGGTATAGAGGAGAAAGCCTCCTGAGTTCATCACTCACACAGACACATAGGGAGAGGAGTAGAGCTAGCCTTGCCCTCCTTCCTCCTCTAGCAAAACAGCTCAAGGAGCAAGTTTGTAGCTACTTGTTAAGGTAGTGATCATGCGGATACCCCGCAGAGCAGGACTAGGGGTGTTATCTCCAAGGAGAGCCCCGAACCTGGGTAAGATTCGCAGGCGTATGCGGTCTCGCTCATTCCCGCTTCCAGAGCCCGGCGACGTACTTTTGTCCCCATCCATGATGTGCCATCCTTTGGCATATGTCACACGATACCCCCGACATTTGGCGCCCACCGTGGGGCTAGGTGCACCGTCGTCTGGAAACACGTTCTGGACGGGAACCCTCTTCCTTCCTGGCGAGCGCAGTCAGCCCGGCACGCCTGACGATGTTTGTGCTGACACGCTGCGCGGCACGGAAGTTGCTTGCGCCACAATCAGCTTCGCTGACCTCATCGGCGGGATCCGCCTCTCCGATGAGCCCGCACTCGTCGCGGGCGCGGCCGGCCCCGAAAGCTGCCTCATCAACTCCCTCGGCAAGCTTCACATCGCTAACGAGCCGGTCTCCGACCTGGAGTCTGTTGGCTCCACTGACCCGTCCGACGACATGGTCATCGACGCCGACGTCGCGCTTTCTGATGCCTTCCCCGGTGACGTGGTGATCTTCAATGACCCGCTCCCTGCTGCAGACAGCAGCGCCAGCACCAGCACCGTCACCGGGGTGCTGGTCGTCAGCCACAACGGAGCCTCCGACCAGGCCGGCCGGGACCCGTTGCAGGCGGCAATGCGGGACCTGTCCGCGCCCGTAGCGCCTGGTGCAAATGGGGAAATGCTGGAGGCGTGCCGTATCGCACTCCTCGACAGCGCCAACAAGTTGGCGGCCATGAGACGCCTCACCGAGGCATACCACCGCGAGATCGACCGTGCCGTCTGCGGCACGCCGGCTGCTGGCGAACCCAGCCGTGTGGGCACGGTCCGGCAGCGCGGTGCAGCCATCGCCAGCATGTTGGGGGCCGACCGCCCAGTCTACGCTACGCCGACGGAGAACTTACGCGCCGCCCAGGCGGCGGCAGACGAGCTGGACCACCTGGAGGGCGACGAGCGTCGCTGCATGACGGGGCGCGTCCAGCAGCTCATCGACGCGGCCGCCGCGCAGCAAGAAGCTGGCCGCCGCGTGGTGGAACCCGGCTTGCAGGCCGGCAACCTTCCCCCTCGCTGAGAGCATGGCGCGACCTCCTGGATGCCGACAGGGGGCGCCCGCGACCAAGAGCCGGTTGCTAGCCGTAGCCGCACCCGCATCCCCATCGAGCGCGACCAAGACGGCCGCCCACGAGCAGTGGAACGGCGGGACGGTCGTTCGCCTCTCCCGCGCAGGGAGAGGCACGCCTCCCCGCCGCCTGTTGAGCATCCGACTCTCGGAGGCCGGCTGGGCCCCCGTGAAGGAGTCGGAGATAATGACGCCCGCCACCAGATCGACCGCTTGGCTCGATCCCTGGTGTTAGAAGAAGAAGACGCGATCGGCCCGCCTTGTTTCGGCCCCCGCATTCGCGACGAGCCCTTCCCCAAAGGGTTCTCGCTCCCTCGGGACACCCCGAAGTACAACGGCTCTGTGAAGCTGAAGGACTGGCTGGTGGACTACTCCACGGCCGTCAGCATAGCGAACGGCAACAAGCGCGTTGCCGTAAAGTACGTTCCACTCATGCTCCAGGGCACGTCCCGGACATGGCTGAACAGCCTCAAGCCCTATAGCGTCAACAGCTGGCTAGACTTCACCGAAGTTTTCATCCGCAACTTCACCAGCACCTACAAGCGACCGCCCAAACCTCGCCAGCTCTCTCTATGCGTCCAAGGCCCGACTGAGTCTACCCGTGACTACTTGAAGCGGTGGGCTGAACTGCGCAACTCCTGCGAAGGGGTGCATGAGGTGCAAGCCATAGAATACTTCACTGCTGGGTGCCGGGAGGGCACCCTACTCAAGCACCAACTCCTCTGCGACGAGCCGGCCACCCTCGACGAGCTGCTAATCATAGCGGACAAGTACTCCACTGCTGACTCCTCCATGAAGTCGGAGCTCCGAGTGGATGCATCAGGAAAGATGCTCCCTCCGGCCCCTCAGACGCCGGCTGGTGATTCCAGCCGGCGCCAACAGCCAAACGACAACAAGCGCAAGGCCCAGCAGCCGGCTACCACCAGCCAGCAGGTGGCGACGGTTGAAGACCAGCAGCCAGGAGAGCAACCCGGCCCCAAGCGCCAGAAGGGCGGCAAGCCTGCCTGGCTGCCCGCCTTCTTGTTCGAGCAAACCCTTGACGCTCCCTGCAAGTTCCACAGCGGTGCGAGGCCATCCAACCACACCACCCGGAAGTGCCATTGGCTCGCCCGCATCGCCAAGGGCGAAGGACTGCCTCCCCCGCCTGCTGGCCTACCGCCTCCGCCTCCCCAGCAGCCGGCGGTTCGGCCGGTCGGCGCAATCCAAGATGAGTTTCCCGAAGAGCACGGACCTTACGTCGTCTTCACCAGCGTGGCTGACGACAGGCATAGTCGGCGTCAGCAGCGCCGAGAGGTGAATGCTGTCTCCTCTGAAGCCCCAGAGTTCATGCACTGGTCCGAAATGCCGATCAGTTGGAGCCGAGCTGACCACCCGGAGGTGATGCCTTCTCCGGGTTCCTATGCTCTGGTGTTGGATGCCACCTTTGCAACAGAGAGGCGAGCAGCCCGTTTCTCCCGGATTCTGATAGACGGCGGTAGCAGCATCAACATCCTCTACCGCGACACCATGGAGAAGCTGTGCATCAAAGAGAAACAGCTCCAGCCCAGCCGGACTGTATTCCATGGCATTGTGCCTGGCCTTTCCTGCTCACCTATCGGCAAGATCAAGATAGACGTCCTCTTCGGAGACAAGGATCACTTCCGCCGAGAGCCAATCTGGTTCGAGGTGGTTGACCTTGAGAGCCCCTACCATGCGTTGCTTGGCTGGCCTGCCCTGGCCAAGTTCATGGCGGTTCCCCACTACGCCTACCTTAAGATGAAGATGCCGGGTTCCAAGGGCATTATCACTGCGGCCGGCGACTACCAGAAGTCTGCCGAATGTGCCGCAGCCAGCAGTCGGCTGGCTGAGTCCCTTGTGATTGCTGCCGAGAAGTGGCTCCTAGACCTAGTTGTGGCCATGGCCGGCAAGCAGCCGGACCTGTCGCCAGATCCCAAGGAGTCAGAAGCTCGGGGCTCTTTCCAGCCGGCCAAAGAAACCAAGAAGATACCCTTGGACCCAGAGCACCCGGAGAAGTTCGCTGTCATAGGAGCCTACCTTGACAGCAAATAGGAAAGCGAGCTCGTCGATTTCCTCCGTGAGAATCGGGACATCTTTGCATGGTCTCCAAAGGACATGCCGGGTGTTCCGACGGATTTCGCCGAGCACAAGCTACATGTCAGAGCAGATGCAAAACCAGTCAAGCAACCCCTCCGCCGCCTGTCGGAGGAGAAGAGAAGAATTGTTGGTGAAGAGATAGCCCGGCTTCTAGCAGCCGGCTTCATTATGGAAGTGTTCTTTCCAGAATGGCTTGCCAACCCGGTTCTTGTACTGAAGAAGAACAACAAATGGCGCATGTGTATTGACTACACCAGCCTCAACAAAGCTTGCCCCAAAGATCCATTTGCCTTGCCTTGGATTGACCAAGTGATAGACTCCATAGCCGGATGCGAGCTGCTGAGTTTCTTGGATGCCTACTCAGGGTACCACCAGATCAAGTTGAGCCCGGCCGACCGCCTGAAGACTGCCTTCATCACACCATTCGGAGCCTTCTGCTACCTAACCATGACATTCGGCTTGAGAAATGCCGGTGCCACGTTCCAGCGTTGCATGCAGAAGTGCCTCCTCAAGCAACTCCGCAAAAATGCCCACGTCTATGTAGACGACATTGTGGTAAAGACGGAGAAGCGCGGTACCCTCCTGGAAGATCTCAAGGAAACTTTTGATAATCTGCGCCGTTTTCAAATCAAGCTCAACCCGGAGAAGTGTCTTTGGAGTACCAGCCGGCCAGCTCCTCGATTTCCTTGTCTCAGAGCGCGGCATAGAGTGCAACCCTGTCAAGATCAAGGCCATCGAGAGGATGGAGAGGCCCACCCGACTGCGAGACATTCAGAAGTTCACCGGTTGCTTGGCATCCATCAGCCGCTTCATCAGTCGGCTGGGCGAGAAGGCTCTTCCCTTGTACCAGTTGATGAAGAAAACCACTCATTTCGAGTGGAACGACAAGGCGGACGAGGCTTTCCTCCAGCTCAAGAAGATGTTGACCACGCCGCCCGTTCTGGCCGCTCCGGCTGCAAAGGAGCCCATGCTTCTTTACATCGCCGCCACCAGCCGGGTGGTCAGCACAGTCATGGTGGTAGAGCGCCAAGAGGACGGCAAGGCACAGCCGGTCCAGAGGCCCGTGTACTACTTGAGTGAGGTGTTGTCAGCCTCCAAGCAGAACTACCCCCACTACCAAAAGATGTGCTACGGCATGCACTTTGCCGCCAAGAAGCTCAGGCCATACTTTCAAGAGCACCCCATCACGGTTGTCTGCACTGCCCCACTTGCGGAGATCATAGGCAGTAGAGACGCGTCGGGCCGGGTGGCCAAGTGGGCCATCGAGCTGGCCCCCTACACCATCTTCTACCAGCCCCCCACCGCCATCAAGACCCAAGCGCTGGCCGACTTCCTCGTCGACTGGGCCGAGACCCAGTACCTGCCGCCAGCTCTGGACTCCACACATTGGCGGATGCACTTTGATGGCTCAAAGATGCGCACCGGTTTGGGAGCCGGCATCGTCCTCACCTCTCCCAAAGGTGACAAGCTCAGATACACATTGCAAATCCATTTTGCCGCCTCCAACAACATGGCTGAGTACGAGGCACTAGTACACGGACTCCGGCTGGCCAAGGAGATTGGCATCCGCCGGATTCTGTGCTACAGCAACTTGGACTTGGTGGTCCAACAGTCGTCTGGCGACTGGGACGCCAAGGATGCAAACATGGCGAGCTACCGCTCCCTCGTCTAGCAGATCAGCGGATATTTTGATGGGTGCGAGTTCCTTCACGTGCCACGGGCTGACAACGAGCAAGCAGATGCCCTGGCGTGGATCGGCTCCACCCGGCAAGCCATACCAGCCGGCGTGTCCCTTCAGTGTCTCCGCAAGCCGTCTATCAAGCCTTCCCCAGAATCAGATTCCATCTTCGTTCCGGCTGCCCTCGAAGCAGTCGGATCCGACTCGGGGGCTGCAGCAGCCGGCCCGGGGATTTCGGCAGGTGGCACGGGGACTGCGACAGTCGCACCCGGCCCGGGGGCTGCGGCAGCCGTCCCGGGGACTTCACCAAGCGGCTCGGAGACTGCAGTAGTCGCACCTGGCCCGGGGACTCCACAACCCGGCCCGAGGGCTGCGGCAGTCGGCCCAGAGGCTTCAACAATGCAGCAAGACACAGCCGACTTCACCCCGCCTCCCAACCGAACCCCCCTAGTTTCAGTGGCCATAATGACAGTGGATGAAGTCGAAGCACCACCATGGGCTGTAGGCGCGTCCTGACGGCCAGGAGCTGCTCGTTCATGTTTCGAGGCGCGTCGAGCGGGATCTCCACTCCTTCCCTCCTACGCTGGTCACGCCGCGCCTCGATGGCCTGGCTGACGGCGACGGCGTGTCCAGGAAAGAAGTCTATGCGAAGAAAAAACAAAGATCAGAAGTCGGAAGCCGACTCTCGATGCAGTCGGCAGCTATTCCAAAGAAAGAAGATTACCATCGATCATATCCTCAATTTCACCGTAGCCAGCGGCGAGGATCGCCTCCTTCTCAACCCACTTCGAGCGCTCGGTCTCAAACTCGGCCTGGAGGGCGCCTTCTGCCTCCTTGAATCTCTGGAGCTCCGCCTTGTGCTGGTCCGCCTGGTCCGCCAACCTCTTGGCCAGACGGTCACACTCCTGGGCCGCCTTGATGTGCTCCTCCTCCTTGGCGCGCAGCTCGGTCTGGACCTCGCCCAGGCGCTGCTGCAGTGTGGCGTTGGCTCCTGCAAAATTGAGAAAGAGAAGACAATCAACAAAGTTGACCAAAAAGAAAAGTGGTTGCCGGAAGATCTGGCCCGACTGCTCAGCAGTCGGCCCGAATCTCGGGGGCTACACCCAGCGGGTGCGCTGACGTGCCCCCGCGAGAAAGAAGACAGAATGCTTACTCTGGCTTTTGGTCAGGTCGGCGGTCCGCTTAGCCAGCTCCTGGACCTGGGAGTTGAAGGCGGCCGCGCGGATGTTGTGGTAGTCCTGCAACGAAGACAAAAGGAGAGAAAACAAGTTAGCACTCGGAACTTACCTTAAAGTTTCGAGCCGCCTGCTCAGCAGCCGGCCCGGAACTCGGGGGCTACACCCAGTGGGTGCGCTGGTGCACCCCAACGGAAGATCGCAAGAGAAAAGACAAAACAAAGCAAAGAAATGTACCCGGACGGCCGCTCACGTCGCCAAGAATGTCTTCGTATACTGCTGGAGGGCGGTGCCTTGGGCCTGGAGCTGGGCCTGAACGTCCTGCGCGGCCTTGTTCAGCACGCCTGTCCCGCCCCCAGGCGTCCACTCTGGCGGGGTGGCACTGGTGGCCTCTGCATCTGGGGCCGACGAGCTTGCGGCCCCGATCTCCTGCGCTCGCGGCGCCGAGGCCGCTTTCGCCGCACGCCGGAGCCCCAGAGAATGGACCACAGGGGTCGCCCCCACCGCCAGCTCGCCTCTGACTGGCGGCGCCGGTGGCACGTTAGACCGACTGCCTTGGGCCTCGGTAGTCGGCGCTTGCGGGGGCACCTCCGCCCCCGGGACGATGGCGTCGCCTCCTTGCCTCTCCACAACCGGCTGATCATGGCCGGCTCCTCCAGTTGGCGCCGGGTTCTCTGGCGCTGGTGGCGCTGCGCGCAGCGGGATGACGAGTTGCGGAGTCCGGCCGCGTGCGACCTCTTCCGCTTGCACCTTGGCGGCCGCGTCCGCCTGGGCCTTGGCTGCGGCCTCTGCCTGGACCTTGGCCGCAGCGTCGGCTTGGGCCTTGGCCGCCGCATCCGCGTCCGCCTGCGCCATCTTGGCCGCCTCCGCCTTCTGCCGCTCCACCTCCTCCCGCTCCTCGCGCGCCTCCTGCGTGTTCCTCTCCGTCGCCTCCCGGAGGTCGGCGAGCGGGTCCACGCGGCGGGTGTTGGCGGAGCCCTCCGCCGCCCCGATCACCGAAGCAACGGTGGACCGCTCAAGAGAGAGTAGGGCCCTGTCCAAACAAGACAGGAGGAAACTCAGAAAGAGTTGCAAGAAAGAAGAAAAGAAAACGCAAGAGAAACCAAGCACTTACGCGGACAACATCGGGGGCTGCTTCGGGGCCTTCTGGAACTGGGCCGCCTTCGCGGTGGCCTCCTGCCGCTTGGTCGCGGCGGCCTCCTGCAGCCTGGTCGCGGCGGCCGCGTTCTTGGACTTCTTCGTCCGGCTGCCGAACAGCAACGAGCTGGCTCGGCGTTTTGGTGCGCCGCCTGGCGCAGTCGGCACGGCTGAAGAGCTCGCGCCTGCTTTGTCAGTGCCGTGCGTGCGACGTGGCTCGTTCTCCTCCTCGTCATCATCCGGCCAGTACTCGAGGCCGCCTCCTCCTCCGGAGCCGCCTGCTCCACCGCTGCCACCTGTGGCGTCGTCCACCTCCATGGCGGCCGCCCCCAAGTCGGGGTCGTCCACGTCGCTCCTCGTTCGGTCCGGCATGTACTGCTGGCCTGGATCCAGAGCACCGGCAGCCAACTGGGCCGGGAGGACCTGCACCATGGCCGACTGGTCAGACGGCAAAACAAGAACTCGGACCAACAAAAGAGAAAAAGAATTGCAAGACTCACCGCAGGCGGCGGATGTGCGCGGTCATACGGCCGCTTGCCGAACCGCCAGTCCGTCTCCGATAGCTTGCAGTTGGAGAAGTAATTGACCAGCCGGGCCACCTCCATGTCCGGCAGCTCCCATGTGCACATCCGGCATGGGTCCTGGTGCCCGCTCATGCAGCTGATGATGTGAGGCCAGGCTTGGAGGGGAAGAACTCGGCGCGTCACGAAAGCGGTCAGCAGATCCGAGCCCTTCAGGCCCTCCGACTCCGTCATCACCCGAAGTCGGGCGAGCGCGGCGGAGGAGGCGGCTGATAGGGAGCTCGGCCTGTACTGCCAGTTGGCACGCGGCTCTGCTGGCGGGCCGGCTGCGTAAGCCGGCAAGTTGATGTAGTCGCTCGTCGGGTGGATGTTCTCGACGTAGAAATAAGATTTCTGCCAAAGCTTGGCCGACTGCAGCAGGGAGACCGGCGGGAAGCGATGCCCGGTGCCCGGACGCCGCACTGCCACGCAGGCTCCACATTGAGCCGCCTGGCCCTTGGTGGCGGTGCCGAGTTTGAGATAAAAGCACTCCCCCCAGAGCTCAAGGGTGGGGAGAGTGCCGAGGTACCCTTCGCACATAGTGACGAAGGCGGCTAGCAGCACCACCGTATTCGGCATGAGGTGGTGCGGCTGGACTCGGTTGAAGTCAAGAAAGGAGCGGAGGAAGCTGCTCGCGGGAAGGCCGAAGCCGCGAAGAAAATGGGACCGAAAGACGACGCGCTCATCGCCTTCCGACACCGGCGAGATTTCTGCCTCGGGGGGGACACGTACCCGCACGTTCATCTCCCGGGGCAGCCGCCGTGTTTGGCGACGGAAGGAGAGGTGATCCTCATGGACATTGGAACCGTCCCAGTCACCGGCCCGTGAGCGCGCCATGGGCGAAGGAACTCGTCGTAGGCACGGCGCGGTGGCAAGCGGGCGAAGACGCGGCGGAGTGAGGAAGCGCTTCGGCGAGAAGAAGCTCGATGGCGGTGGGCTGCGGCAGCGTTTTGGCAAGAGGAAGAGGTGCTGTGGCGGCGGAGAGGAAGAAGAATGGCGAGAGGAGGGGAGGGCGCGCGTGCGTCTGCCACCCCCCTCCTCCCCCTACTTATAGCCCCAGGCGGCGGAGCCGAGGGGGCGAGAGCGTGGGGGATCATGGGATTAACTGCGCCCACTCCCCCACGATCCCACGATTGCAGTGCCAGTAAAGGCGCGTATTAAATGCCGCAGAAGCCCAACCATCTACCTCGGCCGCAGCGGATCCGCGCGCGTGCCGAGGCACTGTAGTGGCGGGCCCCGGCCTGCGGCGATGTCCCGTCGCGCGCGTGGGCTGGCAGGCCGGCTTGGCCTGCTGACGCCGCGTGGCCAGCTTGCACGGGCGGCGAGCCTGGCGTCCGGCCGCCATGCCGCCTGGTCCCCACCACGGCGTTACGAGATCGCCAGGCGGCCAGCCTGGTCACGGCCGACACCTACCAGTCGGCACTTCGGAAGACGGACGAAGTAGGACACCAGACAACCCGGAGTAAGAAGCTGCTGGGGCTTCTCGCCCTTTCGGCCGCAGCGCCCCACCAGCTTCGGGGACTACTGTCGGAGTAAATGACCACGGGTAGCCTCATCAGCTCCCCTTGGTATTTCAAGACATCGGGGCAGGCTGCGCCCCTCAAACATCAAAGACAAAGGACCGCCTTCTTGGGGCCGGCTGGTCCAAGCGGCCGGTTGCCAGGAGGCGGCGGAATCCAGAAGAGGGCCATGAAGTGGGCCGACTCCTAGCAGGCGGCTTCCTGGGAAGCCGGATCCTAGCAGGCGGCCCCTCGCGCCCTCAAAGTTAGCACCCACATAAACACGACGAGACGGGGCGTGGCTACAGTACAAGCCTGCCACCCCCGAATCCAGGGCAGAGCGTGGCCACAGTGCAGCGTACCAAGCGGACATCCCATGCCCGACGCGGCACTGTTGCCATGCTGCTCATGACATCACCCATGGCAGAGGAAGCCATGCTCCCACGACGGGCTGTCGGTACGGCCCGCAGGCGGCGGGCCCTACCTGTCCGTGAGAGGCCAGGAGGCGGCAAGCCCTAACCAGTCGGCTCGGGGGAGGCCGGCTGCTAGCAGGCGGCCCTCCCCCTTCCTTGAAGTTTGTGCGCCATTAACCAAAAGAGACGGGGAGTGGCTACAGTGAAACGCCCGCCAGGCGGCGGGACTGTAGCCATGCTCTCCCCGACCAAGCATGCATCATCAGTGGCACGGCTACAGTGCTACGTAGCCGAGAGGACTCGCAAGCGGCGGGCCCGGCTTGTCGGCCGAGTACGAGACAGCCGGGGGACCCACCAGGCGGCGGGCCCCTGCAGTCGGCGGAGAAGCCGGCGACCAGAGACACTGACGGCCGGGTCCTACGCCCGGCCGGATTACCATTGTATCCCTGGGGGGTAGGCCTATATAAACCCCCCAGGTCACCCCATGCAGGGGGTTGGGACTTGGGTAGAGAGGAGAAAGCCTCCTGAGTTCAGCACTCACACAGACACATAGGGAGAGGAGTAGAGCTAGCCTTGCCCTCCTTCCTCCTCTAGCAAAACAGCTCAAGGAGCAAGTTTGTAGCTACTTGTTAAGGTAGTGATCATGCGGAGACCCCGCAGAGCAGGACTAGGGGTGTTATCTCCAAGGAGAGCCCCGAACCTGGGTAAGATTCGCAGGCGTATGCAGTCTCGCTCATTCCCGCTTCCAGAGCCCGGCGACGTACTTTTGTCCCCATCCATGATAAGCCATCCTTTGGCATATGTCGCACGATACCCCCGACACCCGAGGACCAATTACGGATACCCCCAAGTTTAAAGCTTCATCGGCAGGGTCCTCGCCCATCAAGGTCTCATCGAAGGTCCCAACCCCCACCTATCAGAAGCAAAGGCGCAGACGTGCAGCAGGGCACAGTGAAGGCTTCAATTCACGCATCAAGGCCCTGCGTCAACCTTTACTCTGTAAATTTTCTTTTTCTTTCTCTCTTGCAAGTACTGCCTTCGCAGTTTGAATTGTACGGTTTGACGTCCTGAGCTTACGAGAAATAATAAAAATACCCTTTATGGTGTTCGGATATCTGCATCTTGCAATTTTTCTGCCCTTTCCAATTCTCTCCTCGCTCGTCGAACAGCCCGGCATGAAAATATATTAATCAGTTACAAGTTCGATTTATACATCAGCTCAATATCTTTAAGTCCGGCACCGCTTCCCGCTAGGTGTCTGGTGTCTCGGATATTGAACTATATGCATCTGTTCCGAACTATGTCTTGGGTCAATAGTTGGGTTGCCCGGCTCCTGTGTTTGCCCCTTATGTTCCGCTTGTTCAGCTAAGAGGGCAAAGGGAGAACCCCTGCGATCGTACTACTGGTTCGCCCGGTCAAGTACCTCAGGAGGAAAAAGCCGAAAACTGATCGTCATAGTAAGCGCGAACGGGTCTGCGATCCGATGATGAGGTTGGACTCTAAAAATCGTTGGCGATTTCGCCGTGTCACACAAAGGTTTCGCCTTAACACAAACCATGTGATCGGAAAGGGCAGGCTTCGACCCCCAAGTACATCACAAATACATCGGGGGCTAGTACCTAGTACCCACCGTCAAGCTCCTAAGGCTAAGTGAAAGCAGTAAAACCGAATAGTCTGATCGCCTGGTTTCGTTCCCGCACTACCGCCTCCGGGCACCAAGACGTTGGCTAAGGGTAACAGTGTGGAAACAAAACACCCTTCGTGATGTTCACTTGGGGGCTGAAGCAGATGACTGGTAGCTTTCAGAACTAAACATACGACCACACAGGAGTCAAAATTTAATCACTAAGTTCGTCGGGCGCATAATAAAGCATAAATCCCACTTGTTACAAGCTTGCTACATCTACTCAAGCATTACATTTTTCGAACACTTGCCTCTATTGCCCGGGCTCCGGTCATCACCTACGCGAAGTACTGCTCGGGGCGGCGATGCTCCTTCCCCTGGGGCGGAGGACCAGTGGCCATCCCCATTGGATTAATCCTTGGCCAATGAACCATGGTCTTCGCAAACGCGAGCCTCGCCCCCTCAAGGCACGCCGACCTCTTCACGGCGTCAATCCGGAGTGGCGCCTCCTCCAGCCTTTGCACAAGGTCGAAGTAGGTGTCCAGGATGGGCTCGGCCGGCCACAGGCTGACACAGAGGTCCTTCAAGGCCAGCTCGGACATCCGATGCATCTCCATCAGCTGCTTCATTTGATCGCTGAGGAGGGGAGGACGCTCGGAGTCCAGAAACTGTGACCAAAAGAGCCGCTGCGTGGAATCCTCCTCGCGAGTGGCATAGTGCCTCACCGCAGCCGTCGCATTCTTCGAGAGTTTAGCAAAGACGCCTGCGGAGCGCCAGACCCTCATCAGTAGGGCGAATCTGTTGCCTCCGAACACACTCTGCAATAAATATTTCTTACCATTGGCAATTTGTGCGGCTTGCCGAAGCTCCTCCCAGACACCTCTAGCGTCACTCCTCGCCTCCTGGAGCTGTTTTTCTGCCTTGGACAGATGGGAGGATTGCTCCTCCCGCCCCTTCTCAAGGGCCTCCAGCTTCTCAGTGGCATCCTGGAGCTCCCCTTGGACCTCGGTTACCCGAGATTCATGCTGCTTAGCAGCACGCTTGGCCTGCTCAAGCTCGGACAACGCCCTCTCAGCGGATGTCCTCTTCTCGGCCGCCTTGGCCTCAGCTTTCTTAAGGGCCTCCTTTAAGCCCTCAACCTCGGCGGCAGCAGCTGCAAGAGCATCAAGATAAAAGATTAGTCAATGGTCTGGCCAGTCCCTATCTGGCAAATACACATCTTTTTACATAGCTTACCTTGCGCCTCGTCAAGCCGTTTGTTGACAAGGTCCAGCTCTTGATCGGAAAGCTTGAGCTTTCGATCCATCTACTCTAACGGCACGGCATTAGTAGCCGCGGCCACGGAAGATGCCCGCATTAGCATCAGAAATGTCGACATTGTTAACCGACCTACCGAATTTGATCCTCTGCAGGTCTCTTCGAAGATCCTGGCAGAGTCTCGGGGGCTGCTATGTATGCGGCCTACTTAAACTAAGAACTATAACCACATTATGAGAAAGGATCATTACTTGACTTACCTCAAAGCCTATTAGAAGGCCTTGGACAGCGTCGTTCAGTCCAGATTGGACGGACCAAACACTCTGCATAACCGCACCCATAAGGGTGCGGTGCCCTTCAACGATGATGGAGTTGCTCACCAACTCCTCCAGTGTGTCCGGCCAGCCCACCTCCGCCCGTGCGGAGGTGTTCGGCGCTGGCGTTAGCTCCCCGGCCCCCTCCCCGTGGGGAGGAATCTGTGCCATCGAGGGCCTTAGAGGCTCGGGAGCGGTCGATGGAGGGGGTCCGGATGGCCCGAACTCTTTTCCCTCGTCGGCCAGGAGGGAAGCTCCCTCCAGGTCTTCGGTGACCGAGGTGTTGACCTTGGCCATTACGTCATCTACCTCCCCCTCTATGTTCGGAGGAGGAGGAGTTCTTTGGGACCGCACCTCCTCAGCCTCTTCGGGGACCAAAGGAGGCGCGGAGTG
Source organism: Thinopyrum elongatum (assembly GCA_011799875.1). Taxonomy (NCBI): domain Eukaryota; kingdom Viridiplantae; phylum Streptophyta; class Magnoliopsida; order Poales; family Poaceae; genus Thinopyrum; species Thinopyrum elongatum. The sequence goes on along the minus strand of CM022299.1, from coordinate 478,821,846 downwards.
CGCCATAGACCCACTATCCGCCAGCTCGGCGGGCGGAGACGTCCCTTTCGAGATTTGCTCGGTGGGGCGCTCATGCGGGGGACTGCAATTCGGAGGGGTTAACCTTCAACTAAAACAAACTACTGAAAGCATAATAGCTGAAAATATTGACACCTTACCTGCCGGCAGGGGGCTTGACCCTGGATCCCTTCTTCGGGAGCTCCTCGGAGGCCTCGGACTTCTCATCATCTGAGCTATCAGGTATAACCAGCTTAGGCCGGTGTTGTCTCTTTGGGGCCGGGGAAGGTTGGACCTCCTCGGCGTCCTCGGACGTCGGCCTCTTTTTGGAGTGCGAAGAGGCGCTCTCCTCTTCGTCCTCCTCCTCCTTGCCCCCATCCTGTATGGATGAGGCTGCAGCATCTCCGGACCAGTTGCCCGGACGGATCCTGCGGTGGAGGCCCTCCCTGGCCTCCGGTGCCTCTTACTTCTTGCCCTTCTTAGCGGGCGCCTTGTAGGGCACCATGACCAGCATCTTCTCCAGCTGCTCTGATCGGGGCCCCTCCGGCAGTGGTGCCGGGCCGCTGATCTTCTTGGCCTTGGCGAGCCAGCCCTGCAGAATCCACATAACCAGGTTAGATCAAATCTCACGTAATGTGAATATCCGAATACTCTTCGAAGAGACATGCCACTCACCTCCCTTGGGGGATTCGCGGCATCAAGACCGATGTCCTTCCCCTCGGCCGGCCACTCGTTCTGGGGCTGGAATAGTTGGCCCCATATCTTGTCAGGGGTCATGCCGAAGAGGTGCCGCACAGTGGCCGGATCCTCAGGCTCATGCTCCCACATAGGCTTGGCCCTCTCTTGGAAAGGGAGGAGCCCGCGGTGGAGCATGATTTGGAACACGTCGACCAGCTTCGCGCCGGTCTCTATTACATTGTCGACGCGCTTCTGCAGCACTTTGGCATCGGCAACACATCCTCAGTCTGGACTCTTGGTGGTCCAGGAGGCCAATCTGGTGGGGGGTCCGGACCGGAAGGCAGGGGCCGCTCCCCATGCGGCCTTCCTCGGCTTAGTGATATAGAACCACTCCTTCTGGCACATCCGGACGGTGTAGACGAAGTGGCCGTTCGGCCACTGGACCCATGTCAGCTTGCTGATCATGGCCCCTCCGCAGTCCGCGTGCTCGTCACCGACCACCTTGGGCTTCATGTTGAACACCTTCAGCCATAAGCCAAAGTGCGGCTGGACCCGGAGGAGCGCTTCACAGATGATGATGAAGGTCAAAATGTGGAGGAGGGAGTTGGGGGCTAGATCGTGGAAATCCAGCCCATAGTAAAACATTAGCCCCCCACAAAGGGGTGCAGTGGAAATCCAAGCCCCCTAAGGAAATGGGGGAGAAAAACTACCCTTTCGCCCGGCTCGGGCGTAGGGATGATTTGGCCCTCTTTGAGGGCTCGATGGGCGATGTTGGCCGGCAAGTAACCGGCCTCCTTCAGCCTCAGTATATCCTCGTTGGTGACGGAGGAGGCCTCCCACTTCCCATTGGCGCCGGATCTAGCCATGGTCGAAGGAGGTGAAGTGGGATTGGCTATGGAAGCAGGGAGAAAGGGCACTGGAGCTCTAAAGGATCGCGAGTGCGGAAGGTAGGAGAAGGCGTGGGATGCAGACTGTAGTGCCCCCCCCCCCCTTTATAGACTGTGGGCAGGCCAGAGATCCCTTTTTTCACGCCGTTGGCTTCTTTACTTCCCGATATCTCCGTAACATTATGAGCGGGGAGGGGAATTGAGATCATTAACCATATCCCCCGAAAGGTGGGACACAATCTCCACCTTGAAGGGACGTGTCAAGCGTGGCGTCAGCCTCGAGCCGCGCTTCAAGAAATAGTAACTGCTTGGCGTTATGGCCGGAAGCGACTCTTCATTGAAGGAGAAAAAGTTGTCAGATAAAGGCACTATTTGCGCTTGAGCGGTATTTTTATTACTTCCTTCGGTGTTAAGTAAAACAGCCGTTTCAGACTCCGAACATCACTTGGTACCGAACAGGGGGAAGACTTGCTGAGGAACTCGCCCCACAAACCGAATACTGGTCGGAATGGATACCGGATACAAGCCTCGGCGTTGGAGGCAAGTTCGAGGGCTACTGAGGGAGTCATGGACTAAGGGGTCCTCGGGGCGACGGCCCATTGTGCATGGGCCGGACTGGTGGAGCCGTGTGGTGACCGGAGACCTGTGAAGCCGTGGTGTGCCCTCCATGTCAAGGGTGGACGAGATCCCTTTCCCTTTTGTTGTAATCTCTCTTCGGTAACCCTAACCATATCGGTGTCTATATAAACCGAGGGTTGTAGTCATTAGGGGCAGAGCTATCTTCATCCCCCCCTTAGCCTAGGGTTTAGCTCATACTGATCTCGAGGTAGATCTACTCTATAAACCATGTTATACAATCAATACAATCAAGCAGGACGTAGGGTATTACCTCTTCAAGAGGGCCCGAACCTGGGTAAACACTGTGTTTGTCGTCCCTTGTTATCCATCGATCCTAAATCCACAGCTCGGGACCCCCTACCCCGAGGTCTGCCAGTTTTGACACCGACATATGGCTTTATAGAATGCTTCATGTACTTCACTTATATCTTTTGAAGTTTGGATTGCGTGTTTCTCTACACATTTGTAGAATGCTCTTTTGCTTCACTTATATTTGTTAGAGCATGCGAAAATCTTTTGTAGAAAGAATTAAACTCTCTTGCTTCACTTATATCTATTTAGAGAGTCGACAGGAATTGGTCATTCACATGGTTAGACATTAAATCCTACATAAAACTTGTAGATCACTAAATATGATATGTTTGATTCCTTGCAATAGTTTTGTGATATAGAGATGGTAATATGTGGGAGGTACTAGTGAATATTGTGGTTTAGTAAGAATATTGGTGTTAAGGATTGTGATTCCCGAAGCATGCACGTATAGTCTCTCGTTATGCGATGAAATTAGAGCATGATTTATTTTTTATTGTATTCCTTATGAGTGGCGGTCGGGGACGAGCGATGGTCTTTTCCTACCAATCTATCCCCATAGGAGCATGCGTATTAGTACTTTGCTTTGATGGCTAATAAACTTTTGCAATAAGTATGTGAGTTCATTATGACTAATGTTGAGTCCATGGATTATACGCACTCTCACCTTTCCGCAATTTGCTAGCCTCTTCGGTACCGTGCATTGCCCTTTCTCACCTCGAGAGTTGGTGCAAACTTGGTCGGTGCATCCAAACCCCGTGATATGATACTCCCTATCGCACATAAGCCTCCTGATGACCCACAAGTATAGGGGATTTATCGTAGTCCTTTCGATAAGTAAGAGTGTCGAACCTGTCGGATTCAGGGCTCCGCAGACCCAAGAAGGTTCAAACTCTGGGGCGTGTGCGAATATCTCAACCAGCTCAAGTCTCAAGGTCACCACCCCACAGCCTAGCCTCGTCGAGTTCGCGCGAGCAGGGTAGAAGAAGATGAACACAGCAGTTTACCCAGGTTCGGGCGTAAAACCCTACTCCTGCTTTGTGGTGGATTGGCCTCACGAGGAGGCTGAGGATGAACTAGTACAGTGGATGAGTGGCCTCGTGAGGGCTCAAGTGGTGTGGGTGGAATGGTCAAGGGTCCGATCCGAGATCCCCTTCTATGGTGGTGGCTAGCCTATACTTATAGTGGCCTTAGTCCTCTTCCCTCAAAACTTAGGCGGGAAGGGATCCCACAACCGCCAATTTGAAAGGGGACAAGAAGTACCTCTAATCCTAACGAAAGGTAGTCTTCGCCTGCAAAGCTTATGGTCATGACGCAGAGGTGGGCTCGGCGATGACATCCGTCCTGCCGAGCTCGTGGTCTTGGTATTGTTACACTGGAATGGAAACCTTTGGGGGATTCCTTGGGAACTGGCGTCTGTCCTTGCTCCCTTAGCACCAACGGGGAAACTGTCTCCTATGCGCCTGCTGGCGACCGCCTGGCCTTGGTCATCATGGCTCACATCATCGCAGCCTCGTGAGGCTGGGTACCTGCATAGAAGTCTCCGCCCCTCGGGAGGCAGCCTGGGGAGGCCGCTCCTCTGGAGGTCTTGGTGTCGTTCGCCTCGCGAGGCTAGGGCCCTCACGAGGGTCTTGCCTTGGAGTTGTTGCAGCTGGGCCGTACAGGGCCATTGATGGGCCCACGCGCTAGGCCGCAGGCAGGCAGATCTGGGTACCCCCGATCCCAGAACACCGACAGTAGCCCCCAGGGCCCAAGGTGCGCTCGGCCTGACTTCGAGGCGTAGCCAAGGGGCGAGGGCGAAGTGACGCGGGCCCCAATCGCCTGCGGGCCAAGCTTGACACGTGGCGCTTGACGAGACGCGGGCACCTCCACTCCCCCACGCTGCCTCGGCAACCGCCCTTGCTGACAAAAAGTCAGGCGCGTGCCGCGGAACCATCATTGCCCCGCCGCGCGCTCGCCTTCTACCCCTTCCCCTTTTGCTAGCTTGCGCCTTCTTCACCGGGTCTCACACCTGCTTCGATCCGTCTCGTCGCCATGGCTCCCAAGAGGAAGAGGGGTAAGGCCCCAGCAGTGGCGGAGCCCCCGGTGGGGCCGGAGCCCGCGCTGGGCCGGTCCACCGTGCTCAATCGCGAGGGGCTGGCCAAGGTCGGGCCTGTGATCGCCACCGACTCCAACGAGTGGAAGGCAACGAAGATCTGGCCCGCCTCCCAGTCTTTAGCCGATCTGGAGGCCACCAACATCCCTCTTCATCTTCATGCCCTCTTCTCCGGCTTGCTGCCGCCGTTTTTGGATTTCTTCAATGCCGTCCTCACGCACTACCAAGTCCACACGCTGCATCTCGATCCTGGGTCCATTGCTCTCCTCTCCGCCTCCGCGTTCTTGTGCGAAGCCTTCGTGGGTGTCGCCCCGTCCGTGGCTCTGCTCCGCCACTTCTTCTCCCTTCAGATGGTCGCCGGCGGGCAGTGCTCAGGGTGCGTGTCGCTTCGAGTGGTGGACATGACTGCGGGCGCGGGCATTGATGCCGTGCTCCACCCACACGCGGAGGGATTCTGGGAGCAATGGGTGTATGTCGACGCTGCCGTGTACAACCCCTGCTACATATTCTGGCGGCCCCGACGGAGCCAAGCTCCGGTTGGGAGCACGCGGAGCTTGTTGACCCACGGCTCGTGCGAGTAATGGCCAGGCTGGCTGTCCTAAGGAAGGCAGGCGTGATGATGGCGATGGTGGTGAGGGAGTTCGTCCAGTGGAGGGCCTGCCTTAGGACGGGGTCTCCGACTTCGAGGGTTCGGAGGCGAGTGGTGCGGCAGCGGTGGCGCCACAGCGCCTGCCGGCACCTCGCGGCGCGAGGCGAGGCTTGGCAACGTCCCTCCCCACTGAGCTCGAGACCTGCCCCCCGCGGGGCATCCTGACGCGCCTCGTCAAATGCCAAGCCTCGCGGGGGACATGATTTGGCTTCACGCGGGAGAGCCGCCTCAGCCTCGGCGACGAGGAGGAATGGGGTCTCGCCAGCGAGCTTTAGTCACAGTGGTGCGGATGAACCACATCACGGACTAAAACTCACCTCACCGACCCCTACCGTAGGCCTCTGGCTTCTTCTTGAGGCTGCTTGGCTTGGGGTCCCTTGGGACCTCCACGTCGGCACGCTCGGTCTGGCCGTTGCTCTGCGGGTGCGCCATCAAAATGTGATCCACCTGCGTTCCAAGGTTAACACAATATGCTCTGAAGAGAGGGGTTGTAATCGAGGGTTGTCGCTGTTAATGATGTGGATGGGGGTGCTACATTGATTCACGAGGGACCCTGGTCTCGCGAGGCCTCGACGGTCTTGATGGCCGGGGCCGGTGGGGATGGCGCACACGGGCCTTACTTCTTCCCGCTCTGGCAGACTCATTCATTGGTGACGCACGTGCAGTGGCGGCGCCATGTCCTCTCATGATGTCACTTGCTTTCTTGCTCATGCGCCTTTGCTTGAAATTAGCCTTCGGGCCCCTTCGCACTACAAAAAAAAACCACTTCCGTGATGATACGTCTTTGTCACAGTAGGTCAAGTTTTCTGTCATGCATGTACATCCATGACGATTTTATGACAGAATCAAGATAGTCATACTTGTGTTGTCATAGAAGTGTTCCATGACAATACCAAAATTATCATCATGGAAGTGTCCACTTCCATGACGCGTCGTCATGGAAGTGTTTTCGTCAAGGGTAACCGACATGTGGCATCCACCGTAATGGGTCACCGTTAAGCTAACGGGTTCCGGTCTGGATCCGATAACCCGTTAACAGCCCCGACCAATGGGGATTTTCCACGTGTAAAACTCTCATTCACCGGAGGATCCACATGTCAGCTCAGCGTTGGGACAGATGTCATCTTCTCATTGTACGGGAGGCGCCTATGATACGTTGGCATGTGGCAAGGCCCAACAGTGGCCCATTTAGGTGAAAGAGGTCGGCCCAGTCAAAATTAGCAGGCCGGCCCATATAGGGCCTACTTGTGTCTGGTCCATTTAAGCCCACGGCCCATACGAGATGTGCCAATTCGGCCCGTCAATGGCCCATTAACTATTTGACACCATTGCAGCCCATCGTCAGTTCGAGCCCGTTAACAGCCCGCTATATATTTGGGCTCAATATCGGCCCCATGTGGTTTCAGCCTGTTAACAGCCCATTCAAGGGATGGGCCAATTTTCAGGGTGTACGTCTTTCGGCCTTTTAGCGACCCATTTAAGTGTTGGGCCAATTTCCAGCGCGGTGTGTCTTTCAGCCCGTTAACGACCCATAAATGAGTTGGGCCATTTGCTGTCGGACCTGAGTTTTGGCCTCTTAACGGCCCATGCTCTTCATGACCAATACCAGCCCGGTTTCTCTTTCGGCCTGCTAAAGGCCCACAACACAGTTGGGCCATATAAAGTCTGACCTGACTTTCGGCCTCTTAGCGGCCCATGCTCTTCATGGTCCAGTACGAGCCCGCTGTCTCTTTCGGCCTGCTAAAGGCCCAAAATATAGTTGAGCCATATATAGCCTGACCTTAGTATCGGCCTGTTAACGGCCCATGAAGTCGAATGGGCCCACTTATTGCCTGCTTGGATGTCGGCCTGTTAACGACCCGGGAGGTAACAGGGCCGATCATTAACTGTTGGCTCGTTTCAATTATAGCGGCCCAATAGTGCATTCGGCCTGGTTACGGCCCATTAACTTAATGGGCCCGCTAAAGTTCGAACATGTCAGTAGGCCTAATTAGATAACGTTGATTCTGGCCCAGCTATAATTTGAGCCCATTACGACGAGCAATTATGGACAGGACAAAAACCGATCAATCAAAGGCCTATGAGAATTTTGGCCCATGCGAACCCATTAGGGAAGCCCATTAAGGGCAGTGGGCCGCTTCCTTCATATAGGGCCCACGACTATTCGTGCTAACTAATAATTTCACTGCATTTTTGCCTTCCTAGCGACCAGTTAGCTGGAATGCGAGGCGCGCTAAGCAAACATACGGCATACAAGGAAAATCGTTGCACATTCAGCATATATTACAGGAAATTACATCCACTGGGCAATCAAAGATTGATGCCAGTGCAAATAAATGAGCAGAACTTAGCGATCTACAACCTCACAATCTGCAACCTCAACGCGGATGATGCCCATAAGCATGTGAGCAAGTTCTTCCTTCTTTGCTACACTATCTCTGAAAACATTGATCAGTTGTTGTTGCGCAAGAATGTGCACCTCTGATTCCTCCATGATTTCCATGATTGCTTCAGCCAGTAATTCGTTCACAAACATACATTTTTTTCGTTGGATTCGAGACAGAGGAAACTCAATAGATTCAGATGGCGATTTTGGCAGGCTTGTATTATTTATAGTGGAGAGTGTCTTGACCACTGCATCATAACATAAATTAGGAGGGGAACCGAACAGATTAATCAAGAGTTATTGCCATATTACCTGGCCTAGATTTATTGGAAAGAAACAATGGGGTTGCCTTGCTATTTTCAGAGTTTATCTTCTTATCTTCAGCAGCCTGCACCAAATTAACACACTAGCATTGCTATCATTGGCCAGGTCAGATAATACATAATAGGAAAGCAACATTGACACAATGAATGTTTGGGCAACCAGACCACACCAGCCTACACCAAATTAACACAATATGGCATAGCTATCATCAGCCAGGTAAGGTAATAGGAAAGCAACATTGACACAATGAATGATTGGGCAACCAGAACAGCACTACAATTTAGTAATGTGCATGATATGAGATAGTATACTCATGCAGCTCAGTATGCAAAACTACCAGGCAGTTTTCCTTACAAAAATCAACATTGTCTCCTTTAATTATACATTTTGCTACTAGTAAATTTAGATTAGATAAAGGTTGGATTCACACCGATTAACAAAATACATGCTGATGTAAAAATTTAGTGATATACAACAGGTACTTACATCAGCATTGGAGCACAGAGAATTCCCGCAAGATACTTTCCTCGAACACGATCCCAGTTTAGAAAGTCTTCTATCCTGTAAGCTTATTTTCTAAAAGAGAGATGGGTAAGAAACATGTAGAAAATATGATTTGAATGCTATAAAATTTCATGATGTGAGGATACGCACCCACTTTTTAGAATGGAGTTGACATATTTTTGCTGGACTGGAGTGGACTAGTTCTTTGGCCACTTGAATTTGCTTATTATCAGTAGGAGTTGGGTTTCTCTGTGCTGGAGAAGTATCTATGAACACTGGAGTTGGTTTACTATCTCCTGGCATTTCGATCTTTTGCAAAGACCTTGTTTGTAACCCTTCAGATTCTAACATAGCCGTCTTCCCCTTGCATGCCTTATAAAGAAGAATGGTGCTTTAGTTATAAAACATGCTACGGCAGAGAGATGGAATAGGTACTGAAGAATAGAAAGGCATGACATATTGACATGTATTCCCTCCATCCGGAAATAAATGGATGTGTCTAAGCGTATTTCAGTTCTAGATACATCCATTTTTATCCATTTCTGCGACATGTAATCCGGACGGAGGGAGTATGTTGTAAGAGCTAGGGATACGACAGGACAACAGAGTAAAAAACACTAGTTGAATGTAAAACTGTATGATAGCGGAATACATACAGAAAAACACTAAGGCAACATATGCGTGTATGATTGGGAAACTAAGATGGCATTGCAACAGACCACTAGAACAGCACTTCAATGTAAAAAAACATGGTATGGTAGATAGATGAAGTACATACTGATGAATAACAATGCATAAGATATTCAGAAGCATGATGTCCAAACTAAGCAGATGGCATTGCGACAGAGTAGAATGATAGTACTTGAATTTGAAAACATGTTATCATGAATGGAATAGGTACTGAAAAACAGGAAGGCATGACATATTTACATGCATGATCAGCAGGCTAAGCACATGGCATTGCAACAGAGTAGATGCACTCCAGGACATTATATGCATGCTGTACCCATATCACAGGCCAAGTTAGAGCAAGGACCTTGTGGAGTGAATAGGATTCAACATCTTTCTGCAAGTCTTCTGAAGAACTGCCATTACATGTTCCATCATATTGGGTATCATTGACGTCAAGTTTGTTGGCTGTTACATTGCTTCGTGAGGTTCTTGTGGATATATCAGTGTGTGCAATTATATCTGACATGCATGGAAGACAACTAGTTGTTAGATTTATGTAATGAGTGCCTGTAGGAGACGACATAAATAGTAGGACTGGGCTTAACTAGCAGCAACAGGTCTCAAAAACTAAAGGGAGAACACAGATGAAAGCTACAGAACATGTATCGTTTGTACTCGAGATTAACTAGATGGCACATAAAAGTATTAAAGAACAACATAGGTAACACTAGAAGTGGTATAATCACCAACCTGTGGGATAACATTGGCTAATGGATGATAACTATGGAACAGCGTTACCTAAAGAACAAGTCTCTTATCTGAACTATGGAACAACGTTAACTCCTGAACAAGACTCTTAAGAGATCAGCATGAATATACAGTGAAATGTGATAATCTATTTTCCATTCTTAGATGAATAATAAAGCCATAAATGTTGCACACAAGTAAGATGAGGGTACAACCTATCTGGCCGCCATCCATAGGAGTGAGCATCATGTGCTGACTTGTCGATGGCCCTGCAGTTGTTGTGGCTGTCCATGTCGGGCACGCACATTCGATGCAGGGAACTGTTGAGTGGGGACTATAGCTCCCTTCTGGTGTATGCTTCCCTTGTTGGAGCAGCTGCGGTGAGAAGGAAGATGGTGTGGCTGGAGATGCAGAAAACGCAAAATGTTAAGAACGACACATATCTCTGATCTGAAGAAATACCCTAAGAGATCAACAGTAAGGTACGAGAGTGGTCACACGTCTATTGACTGAAAACTAAATTGGGGTCACATGATTTTATTTTATTTTGGTACTGTCCGATCTACGCCGGATGGCTTGATGGCTGTCTTGTGCCTCTTGGCTAACACTGTTCAGAATCTTCCCAGAAGAGCCAGCGACCACCGACAGAGTGTAACATCCCAAATTTTCAATTTGGAATGTTATACATAGGTCATCATATGCATATCATATTTTATTTGCATTTCGTTTGTGATCCTAGAAATCTTAAGCAACTCAAGGACCCGCGGAGAGAGTTGGGCATTTCGTTTATTTTCATATTTGAATTTTCTCAAATATTGAAAAGAGGATCATTTTGGTTTTATTTATTTTTCTCTCAGAAATATTTCATATTAAAAATAAATGAGAGGAGATAATATGACTTCTCCAAAATAAAAGAAATATTGGAGGAAAAATGTTAAAATCAAATAAATAATTTTATTTGGATTTTATCGCTATTTTATTTGAATTAGAAAAATATGCGTTTTTCAAAATTGCATTAGTGTCCCAAATAAATGTTCACCTTGTCCGGTAGATTTTTAGAGGACGGGGAAAATTTATTTCAAGATTTTTGGAGTCAGTTTAGTATTTCTTTTCTTTGTTTTTCTGTGCGGATTTATTTAAAAAAAACTTTTCGCCTGACTGGGCCGAAGGCCCAGCCGAGCCAGGCCGCCGCCTTCCTCCCGAGTGGTGTCCGCCACCCGCACGCATCGCCGCCGCCGTGGCCGAGTCCGGCTCGAGCACGCCTAGCCACCACCCCGCCGCCTTGCCCCTTCCCCAAGCCGAGCCCCCCCTCCGAGCTCCTTAAATACCGCCGCCACCCCGCCTTCGCCTCACCCCGAGCCGCAGCAGCAGCAGCAGCCGCAGCCGCCTACCGCCGCCTGCCGCCGCCGCCGCCGCACGCCGCCCACGCCGCCGCGCCGCCGCCCCTCAGCGCCTCGCCTCGCCGGAGCCGCCTCCTCGCCGCCGCCGTCAGATCTCGTCGCCGCCGTTTTTTTTTCGGTTTACGTAAAAACCGATCGGTTTTTTTTAGAAACCCTAGATCCCGTTTTTTTCTTCCGGTTTAGTTATTTAGCGAACGCCCGTTCGTACGTTCGTTTTAACGAACGGTTTTCACCCGTTAGTCACAGACAGCGAACGTTCGTTAGTTAGCCAGTTCGTCAGTTTTTCTTTTTCCAGGGTTTTTCGCGATTATTTTTTCGTTCGCGATTTCTGACCCAATTTTCGTTTTAGTTTATCTTTTCGCTCGTTTATCGGAATCAGGCGATTCAAGCGCCTAGAGTTTCGTCTTGAAGCCCTCTTTCTGTTTAATCAACTTAAACAAGTTTTTGCTACTGTAAAATTTGACTTTAGTCCAAATTAGTAATCGAAGCTTGTTTCTTTCGCAGTTTGAGTTTCGTTGCTTCGTTTGATTTGATTCTTTTAGCAAACCGGAGTTCTTAAGTTGAACTTTCTGGTTAGATCTCTTATTTGAGTTTTACCCGTGCTTCTAGTTGAGTGCTTATTGTATGCTTGTTTGTTTGCGATAGATTACCCGGAGTGCGAAGCGTGCTACTACGAGTCTCTCGGATTTGCAGATCGTCAGCAAGGCAAGTAACACATTGATCATACTTCTTTCATACCCAGTTTTTATGCATTAGTTTCAATCCTCAAACACTGCATGATTAGGATGTGATTAACTTGTGGGTATTGGGAAGTAGATGATGAGGTAGAACCTATTGCCCTTTATTATCAAACCCTTGGGAGTTACTTCTACGTTATGCTTATATTGCCATGCTATGCTCGTAGACGTGGATTTGGGTTTGAGTGTATCCATGACAGATGTGAGATTGTTAATTAATGGTTAACCTAAGGTGGCAACTATAATACACATCTGGGTGGATTGGTTTGGGGCACCCTGGGGATATACCAGTGGACTTGCCCGGACACCTGGGGATATACCAGTGTTGTCCTAGGAGATCCCGGGGATATACCGTGTGATCATCCTATGGTTCGCCACCCAGGCTCAAAGGGATCATAAGATTATTCATGCTAGAAACTTCCGTGTGCAGCCACAAGCTATTATGGGCTCTAGCATAGTTGAGTATGTTGCATGACCTCTTCCAGTGGTAGGCTAGCAGATGTAGGGGATGTAGGTTGGTACTGTCTACCCAGGGTTAGAGTTAATGCTTCTGAAAGACTGTGTCTCGGTCATCCGTTTCTCAAACACCATGTAGTGCGAGAAATCCAACGGAGGAGATCGAGTCTTGTGGGGAAAAGTGCACAAACCTCTGGAAAGTGTACAAACTAATCATGGTTAGCCGTGTCCCCGGTTATGGACATCTTGAGTATCTCGTATTTGAATTATTGATTTGATCTCATCACTCTAAATTAATTTGTTGGGTTTAATGATTAACTTTATTTGGGATTGAGAGGGGGTTTACCTTCTCAATGTTTTCAACAAACTCAGTAGTAAATAAAAATTTATTCCTTTGTTGTAGGGAAAAATTTGCTTTTCGCAAAACAATATAACCCTAGAGCTTTCCACCAGCTATATATGCATGTAGTGATAGCAATTTTCTGTTCCTTGCTCTACTGTGTTATATTGCCAGCATATTCCATGTGCTGACCCGTTTCGGGCTACAACATATCATGTTGCAGACTTTTCAGACGAAGAGTAAGGTGCGCTAGGTCGTTGTCATGCACTCAGTTATGCCGTTCGAGTTGATGGACTCACTTTATCTTCCAAGTCTTCCGCTGTTATCTTATTTAGATGGCCTTATGCCATATTTATTGTAATAAGTTCTCTTTTGAGACATTCGATGTAATAAGTGTGTGATTGCACTCTGTTATAAATCCTTCGAGTACTGTGTGTGTCATCATTACCGATCCAGGGATGACACTTATGCACAGAGACTTTGATCCATTCGGGTCAGGTCGCTACACAGAGCAGCCTGCCTCCGCCGTCCCTGGCTGTGAGAGCTTCGACCAAAACCCCGCTCCCCGCCCCACCGCACTGCCGTGGTTGCGCCGCCCCCGGCTAATCCACAAAGACTTGCCGTCATCCAGATCCGGCGGCGGCAGTACCTTCAACCCACGCAACTCTAAGATAGCCACCTAAGCGCTACTTCCGCGGCGAACTTGCGCCCCCGCACCCTTACGTTAGACACCAGCCAACCGGCAGCCTAGGAGCTCCGCCGCCTTGAGAGGTGCTGCTTCCCATTAGGAATCGATTGGCCCAGAATAAAAATTCAGACAACTGACGCCTAAATAAAGTGATTTAAGATGAGTGTATGACCTATCTTGCGGCCCAGTGAAGTAGGCAGCTCCAGCTGCCGAGTCGTTGAGGCCGGCGCGATTGCGGTGGCTATCGGCGGCAGGAAAGCAAAGATGTCGCGACGGTCGACGGCTACGGGGAAGCAGCGCCGGGGCCCTGGACACATCCGAAGTTGAAGCCGCTCCGGCACCGTGCACAACGACGGGGGTGAATCGGCTCCGGTACGGTTCACGCGGCCGTCGTTGAGGCAGCTTCGGTAGCACGGAGTAAGAGGCACACGGCCCAGTGCACGACGGCAAACGGACAGCGTCTCCGGCATTGGGGAGGAGGGCGGCGGTGAAATTTGTGCGGTGGGGGGCGCCATGGAGGAGGGGCTGAGGTTTCACGACTAGGGAGAAGGGAGCTTCCGGGGAGAAGGTGATTTGGCGCGCACGATGTATTAATGGGGAATTGGGAGGGGGAACCATGTCTTACGGACGCATTTGTCTAAAATGTGTGTGTGTGGGGGGGGGGGGTTACAGTTCTACCCCTGCCTTTAGGCTTCTGGGCTTGGGTCTGTGTACTGAGGGTCAGGGATAGTAGAGTAACTTTGCTTCTCCCAAATAGTGGGCGCGAGCGATTTCGGGCGAGGAGGGCGTGTTTTGAAATAGTGGGCACGAGCGATTTCGTGCGAGGAGGGCGTGTTTTGAAATAGTGGGCGCGAGCGATTTCTGGAGAGGAGGGCGTGTTTTGAAATAGTCGGCGCAAGCGATTTCGGGCGAGGAGAGGGTGTTTTGCACCCATGGTTTATGAATTATTCGGCACCTGTCATTTCGGCCGAGGATAAGGTGCGCTTGGATGAAGTTACGAACCTACCCTCGATGTACAACGGGCCAACTGATGCGTGTCCCACATAGGCCGGTAATTTCGCGTCTCCCATTTATTTGCTCGGGCGAATTCCACCGAGCAGAGGGTGTTTAGCGGTTTGTTCAAATTTTGGGAGAACGAGCATCCACGTCTACCTTACCAAGTCGATTCGAATCAAATTTCAAAATATTAGCTTGCCACTTCTTTTTTAGATGGTGAGATGATGCTCAGGACTAATGTGTTTTTACATGCTCATTGCTAACGATTTACTATATGACAAATAGTTGACCCACTCAAAAATGGGAATCAAACACAAAATGAAATATATCGATTCAATGAAATAGCTCGTTCACCAGGTCAAAATAGTGAACTAAATCCAAAATTGAACACCTCAATTGAGTAGTATGTTGTACTGTATTATAGTACTCCATGAACATGTTGAAAGTCAAATTAATGAACTTGTTTGATACGCATATCTCCGTTCATGTGTGGATTGCAGACAACATGTTCTCCAATTCAAATATTTGAATGCAATTTTATATCGAAACATGGTTTATATCAGTCTTTGATGCATAAACACGACCTCCCCCTCTCCCGGACTCCTGTTCTCTCTCTCGCCGACAATCTTCAATTCTATCGCACGCATCCAAACACAAACCTTGTCGGTCCCTCTCCCTCTCTCTCTATCACTCTCTCTCTGTGGGGGGGGGGGGGGAGGGACGGGGGGGGGGGGGAAGGGGGGTATTTCAGTTCGCATGCACACTCCATGTATAGGTCTCTCTGGCACACTATGTATGATTCTCTAGTCCAAGCTAAATATCTTGGGTGCACTCATCATACGCACACAAATTCCCTAGCTCGTTGCCCGTAACTCTCTCACGCACCACTCTGCCGTCTCGGAGCTCTTCCCTCTCTCTCTCAAACTCTCCATCTCCCTGGGTCACACATGCACATGCATATCTCACTCGCACTCTATAGACCCATCTAAAACTCTCTCTCTCTCTCCCTCGTTCTCTCTCCATCTCACACGCACACACACATAATCTCATGCCTAGCTAAGTATGATTGTCTCTCACTCAATTGTAGGCACACACAGTCCCCCCTATGTATATGACTAATACTTAGTCTCCATCACAAACATGTGCATTGTCTCTTTCCCTCAATTGGTCTATCTCGATTTCTGTTGGGGCATCTTTCTATCGCACACACACCTCGTCCCTTGATCTCCCACCCATATAGTCCCCTCACGATCTCGAGGGGATCTCCCTATCACAAACACACCCTCTCTCCCTCCCCATGCGTCCATCTTCTCCATGCGTCCCTCTCGACCTTTGTCCCTTGTTGGCCAGACCTCTATTGGACATGTGCTATAGGGGAGTCTCTCTCCGTTGCAAACAATCACGCACTAGCTATCTTCGTTTATCTCCTCACCTCGCTTTTCTATCTCGGAGATGCATGTGTGATATGTTTGCATAAGAAACGAACACACACTCTCTCTCTATTTTATCATTTGTTGTCCCTCTCTCTTTCACACACACACTCTTTTTGCACACTCACTCATTCTCCTTCACACGCACTTGATCTCTCTCGACTTAGGCACTCTCTTCGGTCCATAGCATATAGATTTATTGAAAAGTCAAACATCACAAAGTTTGACCATGTACGTGGAGAAAAACATTTACATCTAGAACGACAAACATATATCATTAGATTCATCATGAGATGTAGTTTCGTATGATGTATCTTTGGTATTGTAGATATAAATAATATTTGCGTAAACCTGGTCAAAGTTTCCAAAGTTTGACTTCTAAAAAATTTATATGCACTGCATTATCGAACGGATGGAGTATCTATTTCCCCCTCTCAGCTATCTGACGCACCACTCAGCCGTATCGGGGCTCCTTTATCTCTCTCAAACTTTATATCTCCCTAGTTCTCACATACACATATCTCGCTCGCGCTACATAGACCCATCTAACACTCTCCGCCCTTGTTCTCTCTCTATGTGACACGCACCCCCCCTAAGTACCATAATCCCTCACTCCAGCATAGGCACACGCACTCCTCCCCTTAGTATGACTATCTCTCACTAGCCATCAGGAACACATGTATTGTCTCCTTCCATCCATATGTCTATCTCGATATCTCTCGGGGTATCTTCTATCGCGCACACACCTTGTCACTCGATCTCCCACCCATGTAGTCCCATCATGATCTCCAGGGGATCTCTCTGTCACAAACATACACTCTCTCCTCCCCATGTCTGCATTTTCTCCATACGTCTCTCTCGACCTGTCTCCCTTGTTTGTCAGACCTCTCTTGGCCACGTGCTAGGGGTCTTTCTCTCTCGGTTGCAAACAACCACACGCTATCTCCTCACCTCGCTTCCGCTGTCGAAGCTGCATGTGTGATATGTTTGCATAAGACACACACGCTTTTTCTGTACTTTATCGTGTGTTGTCCATGTCTCTTTCACACACGCACACACAGTTTTTTCACTCACTCTTTGTATTTCACACTCTCTCTCTCTCTCTAGCTAGGTACTCTCTCACGTCCATAAACATATGGATGTTTTGAAAAGTCAAACCTCAGAAAAGTTTGACCAGGTATATGTGGAGAAAAACATTTACATCTGGAACGATCATTAGATTCATCACAACATGTACTTACTTCATACTATCATTTATCTTTGGTATTGTAGATATAAGTAATTTCTTTATAAACTTGGTCAAAGTTTCAAAAGTTTGACTTTAAAAAAAATAGAGGCACTACATTATCGAATGGAGGGAGTAGCTCTTTCTCTCTCTCTCTCTCTACTATCTCTCACGGGCCTCCCCTCTCACTCGATCTCTCTATACAGAGGGATTATATGGTCACTATGTCAGCGTATAGCTCCGTATATTGTTTAGTTGACCAGTCAACCAGTCCACATGCTGCCTTGTCAGCTCGTGTTCTCTATCTTCGTGTGCTGGCCCATGTGGCAGTGGGTGAAAATAAGTAAACTAGAGGCCCATCTGACACGCGGTGAAGTAAACAAAGTTGAAACCACTCGCGGTAGCACCCCGCACGCTAGTAAATTGAGGGCACACTTCTTCCGCATGAAGGACGCACTCGCACACACTTCACCACTGTGCGGCGGCATGCAGACAAGGACGCACTCGCGCACACCCAGCACACAATAAACACCAAGCACATGTGTACACCGGCGTCGCCGCCGGCTGAGATGGACGGCGAGGCAGCCAACAAGCGGAGGCGGCTCGAGCCAAAACCGCATCCGGTGAGCCTGGACTTCATCAGCAGCCTCCCCGATGACATGCTGCTCGTCATCATCGGCCTCCTCCCCACCAAATCTGCCATGCGGACCACCCTGCTCTCCCGGTGGTGGCGCCGCGTCCCCCTCAACCTCACTGTCGACAGCTGCCTCTGCGACGGGGATTGCAAACGCATGGCCGCAGTCTCCAAGATGCTTTCATCGCACCCTGGGCTAGCCAGACGCCTTGACATCTGCATGTTCAGTACCAACTGCAAGGTCCAAGCCAAGTTTGACGAGTGGTTCTTATCCCCCGCCCAAGATCAGCTCGAGGAGCTCAGGTTTGAAGCTAGACGATGTCGCTCTCTGCCACCGTCCGCGCTCCGCCTCACGCCAACGCTGCGCCGCGCCAGCTTCAGCTCCTGCTATTTTCCCCAGATTAATGCCGCGCCTGCCCTTCTTCTCCCTCGAATCAAGCAGCTCGACCTCTTCGACGTTGGCATCTCAAAGAAGGCTATGGAGCACCTGCTCCGCAGCTGTACTGCGCTCGAGTACCTTCGTCTTCGGCAGATCCACGGGTTCATTAGCCTCCACATCGCCTCGACGAATCTCCGATGGATTTATGTGTCTTGCTGGCCCCGTAACAGGACATCAATTGGGAAGAGATCACTCCAGCTGTTCCACGCTATGGTTATTGAGAATGCGCCTTTCCTTGAGAGATTGCTTGTATATGATCTAGAAGGTCCAACAAAAATCAGGGTCATTGACGCGCCGAAATTGACAGTGTTGGTGTACTCGTCTGCCAAATTCTCCGAACTCTTTATTGGATCCGTAATCGTTCAGGTACAACACTCATCTTCTTCTCCGTTTTCTTGAAATTCACATTTTTAAATTTCTTCTTGATGTATTTATGACTGTCATCCAAAAAATGATTCCCACAAGCTTGACCCAGTCTGTGCGCACAGTGAAGATCTTGGCAATAAAATCTATCGGCCCCAATCTGGATCAAGTTGTTGGATTCCTTACATGCTTTCCGTGCATGGAGAAGCTACTCATCGAGGTGAAACTTCTTTCCTATTAGTAAACGGTAATCACAACGTAGCTCAATTCTTTCGTAATTTTCCCAAATTACGATGACAAGTGTAGTATTCAAAACTGCATCTACGCACTGCACCGAAAGAAATGTTTTTAGTATTTTTTTCTCACGTGATCACCTGCATCATTTTTTTTGTACTACTAGTAGCCTAGGCTAGTCATAGTGGCAAGTAACTTAGACTAGTAACTCTATGGTTAGCCTAAGAGCAAGTACTACCTCCGTCCTGGTTTACTCTTCGTATTTTGTAGTATCAAAATTTGACCATAGATTTAACTGACAAAATGTTAACACATGTCACTAAAAATTATATCGTTGGATTCGTATTTGAACATAATTTCAAATGGTATAATTTTTGGTGACATGCATTGGCATTTTCTTAGGTAAATCTATGGTCAAAATTTTACACTAGATACGAGGTAGTACAAAAATGGGCTATAATGGCCCTCCACTATGTAGGCCAAAACACGTGCCAAATTCACTTCTGATGCATTTGGCATCGATGCCCCTCCATTGCTCACCTGGTGCCCCAATCTGGATCACCTACTTTGCTCCGGTGCCAAATTAACTCACGCAATGAAAAAACACTTGCGTGGGAGAGGGAGAGGACTGAGGCAATAAAAAAACACTTGTTTGGGAGAGGGAGAGGCTGGTGTAGTTGGTTTGATTGATTTGTTTATACATGTGGGTCTGTGTGCACAGCGGTGCCAACTCTCTCACATCGCTAGAGCGGTGCCAAAATCTTTTGATTTGACATCAATTCATATTATGTGGCATACTTTTGAGAAATATGGCATCGGCCACATAGTGGAAGGCAACAAATGCCCAAGCTCTTCACGTGCTCCTAGGTAAATGAGAGGAAAGAGAAAGAGAGAGAGAGAGTGAAAAAATATCACTAGCCTTAGAGCCAACCCTATAGCCAACCCTATCGTATGAGCGAATGATATTGGTACCTCTTGATGACATGGCAATCTTATACAGCCAGCTGCTCTAATATGTTCTCTTCTTTTGCAGATAAAAAAAGACCCGAAAGTGAAAAATGTGCTGCACTATAACAATCTCATCGAATGCCTTGATCTCCATCTGACAGAAATTGATTTGATTGACTACCGAGGTAGCACATCTGAGATTAAATTGGCCAGGTTCTTTGTTCTGGAGGCAAGTGTGCTCAAGGTAATGAGGTTTGGCGTTTTCTGGCGCAACAATGAATGGCGTGCTGATCACCGCAAGCGTCTAAGCCTAAATGACAAAGTCTCCGCAGAAGCTGAATTTGTTTTTGAAACATCAAGTCACCAGAGACTCAAAAATTTATTTGCCCATTAGTGACTTGTCAGGGCGGTGGATTTTAGTTTGTATGATAATGCTGCATCCACCTAAAGTAACGAAAGTTCTTACGTAAACTTACTAATAATTCCCCCTTCGTAGGTGCAGCATTACTCCTAGCATTTGTAATATTAGTTTGAAACTTGTAATAGTATGACTATCCAGCACGAGGTACTATGTTACGATAAATGTTCGCGTGCATAGGTGCGGCAACGATATACCCATTAACCGAGTACAATATTTATTATTACCAGCAAGAGGCCCATGCATTGCATGGAACATCAAGATGCATTTATACGAGCTGTTTATCTTGTGGGAGACGAAGATGAATGAGGGAAGGCCTTATTTGCAAATGTGGAGAGGGGTGCGGGTATCTTTTTGCAAGATTGCCATAGTTTGCTTTGTATCCGTCAGATATAGATCGGACGGTCTATATTGCAGGATGGCAGGCACACCATCATCACCAACTCGGTTTTTTATAAGAGTTTCTCTATTTCTCTATACTACTCCTATAAAAACATGTTGGTGATGATGGTGTGCCTGCCATCTTTCACCAATAGCCGTCGGATCTAGATCTAACGCATACAAAGCAAACCGCTGCAGTTTTGCAAAAAGATGCCCGCACTTGTTCCCTATTTACAAACAACTCCGTGTCTCTCACAATCAGCCTTATCTCTTCCCCACCACATCTAGAAGGCCATGGAACAATCTGGCGCGATGGCCGTTGCCGGCGCCGACCACCCCCAATCTTGGTGTTCCGTGCAATGCACGGGCATCTTACTTGTATAAGAAAAGAGTAGAGATACTCATGGCAACGCACGGGAAATTATGTCGAACACGGCTAGTTGTAAGCAGGCTAGCTCTACAGCCATGATGATAGTGATTGCATACGGTGAGGCTGACTTTGGTATGCCGAACACGGCGCCTACACTCAGGTGTCATCTCCGACGCAGGGTCTTGTCACTTCACTGTGATGAGCAGCACGTAATAATTTGACCAACGGGTAGTACAGTACTACTACATTGGTAGTACTGCTACTAGTCTAGCACCATCGTTTGGATTTAGTAGTACTACCACGTCTGTCTGGATTTAGTATTTTACTAGCAATATCTAGTAATGCATGTCACAAAAAATATACTACTCCCTCTGTAAATAAATACATGGAGTATTGCTTTATTCGGTTTTGAACATAGTTCCCGATGATATTATACACTCTCCCTTCCGGTAGATGGCTCAAATCTGAAATATCATCAATTAGACTACTATTGTACTCATCGAGCGGTCAGCTTGGTAAGCTACCAACAAAAAATTACAATCAAAGACTACTATTGTACTCCCTCCGTACTGGTGAATTAGTCACGTTACGAAAACCAAATAATCCCAAAACTTTTAGGCGCGGTGCATTAACTACCTACCTCGTTCCCTGTTTTTTGCCACGAAAAAAGAAATCACCCAATAGGAGACGTGGGGTGCGTATGCATTCAATGACTTGAGACTACTTAGCACAACATGCAGTGCTCAATTCTGTTTATGCAATGACATTAATTACAAAATACTACTCCTACCTCCGTCCTGGTTTATTGGTCCCCTTAGTATTTTGTGCCAAATTTTAACCATAGATTTAACTAAAATAATAATAATGCATGTCACCAAAAATTATATCATTGGGTTCGTATTTGAACATAGTTTCCAATGTTATTTTTTTGTTACATGCATTAACATTTTATTAGTTAAATCGAAGGTCAAAACTTGGCGTGAACTACCAAGGGGACCAATAAACCAGTAACATCAAAGTTCTCTTGTTTTGCCCCAACTTGGTCTCGGTGAGATGACTATACTGCACCGGCACGGAGGGAGGGCCAAGGAGTAGATGGCCAACACACACGTGAATGCAACGCAGTCTGCACTTCTCATATAAAGGCTCCCCGCCAGTCCAATCTACGAAATCCTACGCACCTACGCACCCTAACCAAGGGCAAGAGTGATCACTCCAATCACAAGATTAGTTGACTGGAAGCTAGATCCATGGAGGCGATGAGCGCGAGCATCAGCCGGCTGTGCCAGATGGTCCACGACGCCGGCCTGCGGCCAGGCACCGAGGAACGTCTCCAGGTCGTGCTTGAGGCTGCCAGGGTGAGAGGCCTCTTTGACGACAACTTCGTATCCTTGTTCAACGAGGTCCTCGTCGGCTTCCTTGACAAGTTCACCGTCGTCAAGAAGCTCGCGGATGACCTTGACGTATGCCTCTAGCCCACGCGCCCAGGCTCTGTGATGCCCGCCACCCTCAACGGCCTCTATGGTGACAAACTCTTCGACGCACTGGTGGCCCTGCGACTGCTCACCGTCGCGCCGGAGAATGTCCACCTCGAGGTCGCGCTCACTGTGCAGCGCCTGGCGCGGCAAGACACCATCAACATAATCACCCACGTCTACGCGCAAATCGTCCACAAGGACTACTACATGCAAGAGGAGGACGATAGGACGATGGCCTTCTTGGACCGCAGGGCAACCTTGGACGGCATTGTTCAGAAGCACGTTGAGCTCGCCGCCAACGCTGCTGCTCCTCACACGTCGGTTGGTGACCCGGCGCACTAGGGCGTGAGGATGTCGTTGATGGATCCGTATGTATCTTTATCTTTCCATCAATTCCATGTAGTAGTATATTGTACTAGTAATTATCTTACCTTTCGCATCAACTTCATAATTTTCGTACGTACTCCATGCATGAACCGCACCAGAACCAAACTTCTCATTACACTAGGGAAAATCGTTATTTCTATCTATTGGTCGCGCCATGGAGTAGAACCAAATTTTACAAGTTACAAGTTCAAAAGGAAAAGCCTGCTGTGTTCGCATCGCACCCCCACACGGTTGGTCCGGCACGCTGCTCAAGGGGGAATGCGTGTTGTGTTGCATTTTCACTTATAAGTGGGACCGCAGTTGAGCAAACTGACTATCGGCAAACCCCCACCCTGCTTACCGCGCGATTGCTGAATTAGAGAAAACATGAGGGAGAAGAGATAGTTGTAGCACGGACTCCAAGAAAATTGGTGTCAGATGGGACTCGTGTGGGTGGCATGTGCCGTACTGCTAGACGTGAATGCTAGTTATGCCCCATGCCACCCCACTATATCGAGGTGCTGGTTACGTAGAGCGAACACATTATCTCTCCAGGAGTACGGTACACCACTAGTACTACTCACATTGTCACAAAATTTCATGGAGTCCGTGCTCAGCCCTCCTCTCTCTCTATTCTCAGCCAGCCAGCAGACACGCGAAGTGTGCCCATCGTCTGTTTGCTCACATGCAGTCCCACATGTCAGTGAAAATGCAAGACGACCCACTAAACCTGCACATCTTTCACCACGACGTGCTGGTGATGAAAAACAAATCCAATAAAGATCTTCGGTGGCCGCTTTTGGAGTTACTCAAGAGTAAGATTCTATTTATAGTTTAACCCAAGATGCACATCACGTGGCTTCAACTAGCACTCCATTTTCTTGCGTGACACGACCTGGATGCTGGATGTCCCACGTGTCGGCAAAAGGAGGAAGAACTCGACCAAATCTTCTCCACATTTAGACCGGAGGAGTAGGAAACACGACAAGCCCTGTGCCTACATCATACTACGTACAAGCCCACCTCATGCAGTCATGCTATCACCATATTTCTCGGCCTCCGTGCGACACCTAGCTCTAGTTGATGGTATACTACTACTAGGACTAACTATTGCACTAGCATACTCCACTATTAGGTTGACTCTATGTGATGTGGCAACTTCATATAACCGGATGCTGGCTATACTACTATGGTACTCACACTCCAACAAGTGACTCAAAAACCATTCATAAATTGAGTTTATGACATGCATATGCATTTGTACCATTCATTACATACAACAAGTCATCAACACACAACGACAACGAGGATACATGTTGGATTATAGATTATTTCCAACAAAACATTCTAGTAAATACTAAAGTTTTTATCACACAACAAATAACAAGCAATGAAATGAACTTATGCTCAACCAATCCTCAGCGTTGGAAACGCTTGCTTTGAACCATAAGTAAGCCTCTAGGAAGGGGAAGCTATTGTCAATATCGAGACCAATGCAGGACTCATCATCTAGGCTGAAGCGACCTATATCAGGACGCATATTGTGATAGCCAGGGTAGGGAACCATAGCAATGTCCGAGGTATAGATATAGTTGCTTCTCATAAACGGTAGTAACGTTGTGCCAACAGCGGCTGGATCGCCTTTCACCATCATTGGATAGTTTTGTCCAAGGAAGAGCGAGTTTTCTCCAAGACTATCAATACGGAACCAGGCAGAAGGTGCTGGTGCTAGCACACTAGTATCCATCCCGAATACCCTGCAACGAATGTTGGAATAGGTCCAGAGAGTGCGACCATGGGAGACAACACCTGCTTCCTTAGTAACATCAGCAGTGCCCTGTATACATACAAGAAGAGGTGATCCATCGGAATAAGTTTCCAGGCACCACTGAGTATGTGGGTCCTGCTCGTCCTCATGCTCGTGATCATCACCATCGTCATCTCCCCCTTAGTTATAAAAAAAATTCAAGTATAGGTGGTGGAATGTTCACAGGACCTTGGAAACACAAGAAGGTTAATTAGTACGGGGATACTAACTCGCATACACGTGGATGAAACAATTCTAATTACGGTGGAAGACAAACATACCGAAACAATAAGGATTCCATGCAAAAACAGTGCCACGAGTGGTGGCAGCAAACACAAGACTCTCGTATTGAATTGCATCACAGTACTCATCCGTGTACAGAAATTGATTTTTGAGCAATATCCATCAAGGCGTGGAAGTAAGGACGGCAACAAGCTTGTCGAAGATAGCAACAACATGATAGTTCGTGTAATCCCAAGAGCGGTTGGGAACTCGACAAATTGCTATCTTCTGTAGACGACAGTCACCATGATCGTATTTGAACCTACGTAGATCATCTGTGTGCTCAACCTTAGGGCACTCTGAGATTTTTGGAAGTGGAACCCGGTGATGAGTGTACACATTCATAAGTTCCCACTCACAGTTGTACCCAATATAGACAACCCAATCTCCATTTGCGCCTGCCCAGGCCTTACCCTTAAGCGATGGCATCTTAACATCACACGTATCATTATCAAGCAGCATCAACTTGCACAAGGTGAGGCTTCCGTCGTCCCCGCGCCAGTGAGCAGGGTCATGGCGAACAAGATAGGGGAGATCAAACCACTCCTGAACCCTTGGGTTCTTTGTAATGATGTTATTTGTTGAGTCAAGAATGGTCTAGAACGAACCTGCCATGCTAGCCGAGGTGTTGACGTCGCACCGATCAATGAGTTCCTCCACCATGTCATCTTTTAGATCGGGGCAAGAATAACGGGGTCGTTTGTGGCCTGTTCCCTCCGTGGAGAAGACGATCGAACAATGGCAGAAGGAAGGGTGAAGGAAAATGGAGGGAGGAAGAGCGTGCGACAGCAATTCGAAATCGAGAGGGAAAGGTGAAGAGGCAGTGGACGGTTGCCACGGTACAGGAAGAGGTGCCCCGGCCTACATAGACGTCCGTTCGGAAATTGTACAAAAGGAATCGCCGTCGTCTCACTGACATGTTGGAACGGGACCACATGTCAACGAAACATGGTGTGTCATTTCTCGTGCAAAATGCGATCTGGCCGCGTTGGCCCGAGGTGCCACATTATTTCTCGACTTTATTTTTTTAATGGTGTGCCATTCAGTTTTGAAGCACGACTAACTGGTACTGTATGCAGAGAAAATATAAACTACTCTACCACTACTCCACCTCTAGTACTAGTATCAAAAAAGATATATAGGCTGGAGCTTCAGCGCTTGCTTGCTAAGGGCTGCCCACTTGCTTCTCACACTATCACCCTCTCTCCAGATCTAAAAAAGACGGCGGTGCCCCTCTCTCTCCCTCCTCACCGGTGGTCACAGATCCACCGGGGAAGAAAAGGACATGCAGCATTGACGCACTCGTCGTCGGCGAGCGAGGTCACGCACTGACGACAAGGCCGTCCTCTCAGACCTAGCACCCACGCGGGATGGCCTCCGTCCCCAACCTCGCTGTCGTAGTGTGTGCAGAGGACGACGACCATGAGCGAAGCCACTTTCCGCCGACCCTCAGGTATGCTACCTCTTTTCGAACCATACCCTTGTTCTATTGCCCCATCTGCCATGTCGCTGCATGTGGATCTTTTTCCACTCCACCATCTCCCCAATTTACTATCCTCTACTCTGCTGGTCACGCAGACGAAAACCTTAATTTGCACTATTAAAGGAAACCCTACTTCATGCAGACTAATCCATTTCTGGGTTGAATAAGGAAAGGAAGGGAGAAAGTACTGTCGAAGAGACTAGGCATTGAACCCGCATCTAGGTTGAAAAGGGGAAAATCAGTAGCTAAGGAACGAGTCTCGTGTCTTTTGGTTGAAAAAGGGTAGAAAGGCATGACAACACAATAGAGAATGACCAGGTCGATCAGTTTGTTGTCCTCACATAGGAAAAAGGTGGCTAAAGAGAACAAAAATGGGACGTAATCCACATATGCTGCCTGGATATTTGTTGCTCTGGGCAACCATCCCTCCCTCACCACTCTATGTGTCCGTGGAGGTACATTGTACTGGTGCGCCCACTGTCCGAATGGGCCTCCCATGCTCTTATTGCCAGTTTTTTACTGTTAGTATAACGCCAGCAGTAAAGTCAAGCAATGCCACTGCTAAAGTGATGCCACATTTAACTAATGCCGCACTCAGTCTAATGCCACCGATAAATTTAAGCAATGCCATTTAATGTCACTGGATTATTTCAGGGTTAGTTGTTGATTGTGGATGTGTGACACCCCCGATTCAATCGTACACTAATCATACACGCAAACGTGTACGATCAAGATCAGGGACTCACGAGAAGATATCACAACACAACTCTAAAAGTAAAATAAGTCATACAAGCATCATAATACAAGCCAGGGGCCTCGAGGGCTCGAATACAAGTGCTCGATCATAGACGAGTCAGCGGAAGCAACAATATCTGAGTACAGACATAAGTTAAACAAGTTGCCATAAGATGGCTAGCACAAACTGGGATACATATCGAAAGAGGCGCAGGCCTCCTGCCTGGGATCCTCCTAAACTACTCCTGGTCGTCGTCGACAGCCTGCACGTAGTAGTAGGCACCTCCAGAGTAGTAGGGGTCGTCGTCGACGGTGGCGTCTGGCTCCTGAACTCCAGCATCTGGTTGTGACAACCAGAAAGAAAAGAAAGGGGGAAAAGGGGGAAGCAAAGCAACCATGAGTACTCATCCAAAGTACTCGCAAGCAAGGAGCTACACTACATATGCATGGGTATATGTGTAAAGGGCCATATCAGTGGACTGAACTGCAGAAAGCCAGAATAAGAGGGGGGATATCTAATCCTGTCGAAGACTACGCTTCTGGCAGCCTCCATCTTGCAGCATGTAGAAGAGAGTAGATGGTAAGGTCACCAAGTAGCATCGCATAGCATAATCCTACCCGACGATCCTCTCCTCGTCGCCCTGTGAGAGAGCGATCACCGGGTTGTATCTGGCACTTGAAAGGGTGTGTTTTATTAAGTATCCGGTTCTAGTTGTCATAAGGTCGAGGTACAACTCCGGGTCGTCCTTTTACCGAGGGACACGGCTATTCGAATAGATAAACTTCCCTGCAGGGGTGCACCACATTACCCAACACGCTCGATCCCTCTGGCCGGACACACTTTCCTGGGTCATACCCGGCCTCGGAAGATCAACACGTCGCAGCCCTACCTAGGCCTAACAGAGAGGTCAGCACGCCTGTCGGGGTACGACACCTATGGGATCCCGAGAGACCCCTTTACGATTCGGCGGGGGGGGGGGGAGGTATACGCAAAGAGCAGAACCAGTGATCGACGCGGGAAGTTCTTACCCAGGTTCGGGCCGTTGATCAGCGTAAAACCCTACTCCTACTTTGTGTTCTTATTGATGTTCTTGAGCCCAGCCTTCAGGAGCGCTCGCAATGAACAGTACGTTCAAAGAGCAGCTACGCATGCAGAATGGGCCAGAAGTTCTCTTCCTTTGTAGCAGTTGCCTTGGGCCTCCTTTTATATGCTCAAAGGGGTCTCCACAGTGGCAAAATGTACATACATTGAGGTGTAAAGTAGCTACAGGGTATCATACCTAACCCCTGACGGATTAGGACAAGCGCATTTAATGCACCGTGAGGTGTCCGTTTAGGTGTCCTCACTTTCTTGGGGATGGAAAAAGGGGCCATCCCATCAGCACCGCTTAAGCTCTCCTCCACTGGCGTGCCGCCACGCATCCAGGGAAGGAGCCAGAATGTCAGACTTGTTACTGTGCCGAAGCGGTGGCACAGTGGCGAAATCTCGCCAGGCGCCGATCCTCGCCGGGCACCAAACCTTGCCGGGCGCCAGGGCTTGCCGGGCGCCAGGGCTTGCCGGGCGCCAAGCTTTGCTGGGAACCAAGCCTTGCCGGGCGCCGAGGCTTGCCGGGCTCCACGGGCCATCCCGGCAAGGATCTTGCCGGGGAAGCTGGTCTTCGAATTCCAGCTCTTCTTGTCTGCCAATCCTCAGATTTCTGACTTGACGATTTCCTTGATGACTTGAATCGACCTCGAGCTGATCCCGGCAAGCCTTGCCGCGAGGACGGCTACAACTGCCCGTGCACAAGTAAGGGGTACTAGTGGCCCAATACTTAGTACACCGACAGGAGCCCCCGGTCCTGGGCCATACACGAGTGCGAGGCGTTGTTGGGCTAGGCCCAAACAGTGCACGGGCACGCGTGGCAGGGAATTAACTGCCCGTAAATATCTCGTTTTACTGTGCCCCCACTACGCGCACGGAGCGCGCGATGTGGGAAGTGTGCCAAAATGGCTGCAAACTGTTTCGCGCCCATAGAGGCGCATTCATATTGGGGGATAAACAAGGTGGCCCCGCTCCTTCCCCATAAAAAGGAGTCGTGGAGGCGCAAATCTATTCACCCCCCCCCTCTCTTCCCAATCTGGCCATCGCCATCGCCTTCCTCTACTCGAGCTCAGAGCAAAACCTTTCTTCTCTTCTGCTCGCTGCTCCCGCGCTCGTTTCGTCCTCCGGCTTCCATTTCCACAGTCGCCATGCCGCCCAAGGCCAGCAAAGGCAAGGGCACGGACAAGGAGGCGAGGGCTGAAGTTCCGGAGAGCGAACTGGTGAAGATGCGGAAGAGGCTCGTCGTCTTCCCTCCGACGCTCGACGCCAAAACTTTGAAGGGACGATACCAATGCATGTGGGCGAAGGGAATGCAAGCTCACCCCGCCACACGCGTAATCCCAGGTGCTAGTTCCAAAGGCGGATCGGATAGATACCCCTTCTTCACTGCGTACTTTTATTGCGGGCTCTGTCCACCTTTTTCCGATTTCTTCAATGACATCATGTATACATACGGCTTCTGCCTTCTTGATTTCACGCCGAATGTCGTATTTTGCATGTCGATCTTTGCCCATCTTTGTGAAAATTTCGCTGGCGTGATCCCCAATTCTGCTCTTTTCCGCCACTATTTCTATCCTCGAATCCAAAAAGGAGAGGCTCTCTCTGCATCTATTGCTTGGATCCCAAGGGCCTGGAACAAAGAGATATACCCAGATGGAGTTTACCGCGAAAAGTGGGATGAGTGGCGGGCCGAATGGTGCTGGATCCAGGAAGCAGATCCTCATCCATTTTGTCATCCCCAGCGACAGAAAGTGGTCTGCGGCAAGGATTGGGGCGATCTCGCCGCAGAAGACGAGAAGCTCACAATCGCCACTACCAGGATCCTCCGCTTGAAGGCTGCCGGGCTGACAATGGAGATGATCGGCTTCGACTTCCTCCGCCGCCGCATCGCCCCTCTGCAGAATAGGGGGAGGCCAGCCTGGGAGTATAAGAACACAGCGGATGTCATGAGGCTGCGCCCCGGGCTGAACAATAACCTGACTGCTATGCAGCTTGGCGCTCTCCGCCAAAAGTTATTCCAGCGCGAAGACAAGCACCGGCTGCCGGCAAGGATCGTCCCCTTGTGCAACAACTCTGCATTGGGGTCGATCATTGCCTTTTTGCCGATGTTCAACGCCCACGGCCTTGACCCGACCTGGGTCGAGCCAAGCGAGGAAGAAGCGCAGAAATTCTTCAACAATCTGACGGAGAAGCCTGTCCGGCAAGAGTCAGATCTTATTCGCGCCACCACAGATCAGGAGGTAGCATACATCGCTACCAGAGTGGAGGAAGCGAATCTTGCCGCGAAGGCTGGCAGCGTTGGATTCATAGAGTGGGAAGCCAGCGATGCAGAGGTGGTGGTGCAGGCAAAACCTGCCAAGGAGAGCAAGGTTGCCGGGGAAGAAGGCGGTGCAGTCGCTGAAAACTCATCCGGCGAAGACACGGCCGAAGAGGAGACGCGAGAAAAGCCCTCGCCCCCGAAGAAGACAAAGCGTGTCCTTCGGAAAGCCGCATCGGGCGTCCCGGCAAGCCAGCCTACATCGAGCGGCGAATCCCCCGGCAAGAAAGTGGCTGGCAAGACCGGACCGTGGCAGGGGGCCCGTCAACAGCCCGCGCGGCGCGCGAGACCCACACCAGCGACCACCGCCGGAGCGGCAGGAGGGTCTCGTACAACCGTGCCAGAGGCTGCCCCGGCGCCTGCCACAGCCAAGCGGCCTAGGACCCCTCCTCTGCCTCCCCGCTCAGACATCGCAACGGAGGTCAACTTCGACATCTCCGGCTTCAGTCCGGAGCGAGAGGAAGAAGAGTGAGTACCTGTCACAACTTCCACCTTCCAATCTGCATCAGTCTTACTGACTAACTTGTATTGTTTTAAGCTCACCCCGCCACACGCGTAATCCCAGGTGCTAGTTCCAAAGGCGGATCGGACAGATACCCCTTCTTCACTGCGTACTTTTATTACGGGCTCTGTCCACCTTTTTCCGATTTCTTCAACGACATCATGTATACATACGGCTTCCGCCTTCTTGATTTCACGCCGAATGCCTTATTTTGCATGTCGATCTTTGCCCATCTTTGTGAAAATTTCGCTGGCGTGATCCCCAATTATGCTCTTTTCCACCACTATTTCTATCCTCGAATCCAAAAAGGAGAGGCTCTCTCTGGATCTATTGCTTGGATCCCAAGGGCCTGGAACAAAGAGATATACCCAGATGGAGTTTACCGTGAAAAGTGGGACGAGTGGCGGGCCGAATGGTGCTGGATCCAGGAAGCAGATCCTCATCCATTTTGTCATCCCCGGCGACAGAAAGTGGTCCGCGGCAAGGATTGGGGTGATCTCGGCGCAGAAGACGAGAAGCTCACAATCGCCACTACCAGCATCCTCCGCTTGAAGGCTGCCGGGCTGACAATGGAGATGATCGGCTTCGACTTCCTCCGCCGCCGCATCGCCCCTCTGCAGAATAGGGGGAGGCCAGCCTAGGAGTATAAGAACGCAGCGGATGTCATGAGGCTGCGCCCCGGACTGAACAATAACCTGACTGCTATGCAGCTTGGCGCTCTCTGCCAAAAGGTATTCCAGCGCGAAGACAAGCACCGGCTGCCGGCAAGGATCGTCCCCTTGTGCAACAACTCTGCATTGGGGTCGATCATTGCCTTTTTGCCGATGTTCAACACCCACGGCCTTGACCCGACCTGGGTCGAGCCAAGCGAGGAAGAAGCACAGAAATTCTTCGACAATCTGACGGAGAAGCCTGTCTGGCAAGAGTCAGATCTTATTCGCGCCACCACGGATCAGGAGGTAGCATACATCGCTACCAGAGTGGAGGAAGCGAATCTTGCCGCGGAGGCTGGCAGCGTTGGATTCACAGAGTGGGAAGCCAGCGATGCAGAGGTGGTGGTGGAGGCAAAACCTGCCGAGGAGAGCAAGGTTGCCGGGGAAGAAGGCGGTGCAGTCGCTGAAAACTCATCCGGCGAAGACACGGCCGAAGAGGAGACGCGAGAAGAGCCCTCGCCCCCGAAGAAGACAAAGCGTGTCCTTCGGAAAGCCGCATCGGGCGTCCCGGCAAGCCAGCCTACATCGAGCGGCGAATCCCCTGGCAAGAAAGTGGCCGGCAAGACCGGACCACGGCAAGGGGCCCGTCAACAGCCCGCGCGGCGCGCGAGACCCACACCAGCGACCACCGCCGGAGCGGCAGGAGGGTCTCGTACAACCGTGCCAGAGGCTGCCCTGGCGCCTGCCACAGCCAAGCGGCCCAGGACCCCTCCTCTGCCTCCCCGCTCAGACATCGCAACGGAGGTCGACTTCGACATCTCCGGCTTCAGTCCGGAGCAAGAGGAAGAAGAGTGAGTACCTGTCACAACTTCCACCTTCCAATCTGCATCAGTCTTACTGACTAACTTGTATTGTTTCTGCAGTGACACAGAAACCTTGCTGGAGAGAATGGCGAAGAGGTCAAGGACTTCTACGGGCGACGAGCCCCCGGCAGGCTCCACTAGCATGCCTGAGACCGTCATTGTGAGCCCGGAGCCTAGTCCTCAACGCAGCCCCCAGCGTAAGTTCATTGTCCCTTTTTCTGTTGGCTGGTGCCGAGGCTTTCATTCTTGTCGCTGATATCTTTGGGTTTGCAGGAGAAGAATGGCAACAAGGAGAAGATTGCCCCATTGTGCCTCCTTCATCGACCGCTCCGCCCACAAGCACATCCCTGGCAAGAGATCCTGCCGACGAGCCCGTCCGGATTGAGGGGGAGCCGACAAGCACGGACTCCGGCAACCCGCCCCCGGCAACCGGAGTTGCCGGGAGAGGCAAAGCCACCTCTCGATAGCCCGACGCAGGTACTCGATCGCCTCAGAGTGCTAGTTATTCTTTTCCCCCTACTTCTTTATCTTTGGTCACTTTAAAATCTAAAAACTCGATCTTATTCTGACCTCCTCCTTCACCCTTCAGAGTTCTCTGTGATGGAACATATGGACGTCGACGCTGTCATCGAGGAGACCGCCAGGGATGCTGCTGCCGAAGCGGACAGGATCACTGCCAGCGAGGCCACCAAGGATGATGTTGCCGGGGCTGGTGATGCTCCTGACGGGGAGGCCGCCAAGACAACACAAAAGGAAATCGCGGAAGAACCTGCTGAAGAGGGCGAGTGGGGAGGGATTCGGTCTAGGGTTGACCAGGGTGGGGGGATAAGGGAGCGAGGGGGCTGGCCGGCTGTGCCAAGTAGGCCGGCCTGCTGCAGAGGCCAGCCGGGCCGACTGGCCCAGTGGGGGGGTGTGACGCCCCCGATTCAATCGTACACTAATCATACACGCAAACGTGTACGATCAAGATCAGGGACTCACGGGAAGATATCACAACACAACTCTAAAAGTAAAATAAGTCATACAAGCATCATAATACAAGCCAGGGGCCTCGAGGGCTCGAATACAAGTGCTCGATCATAGACGAGTCAGCGGAAGCAACAATATCTGAGTACAGACATAAGTTAAACAAGTTGCCATAAGATGGCTAGCACAAACTGGGATACATATCGAAAGAGGCGCAGGCCTCCTGCCTGGGATCCTCCTAAACTACTCCTGGTCGTCGTCGACAGCCTGCACGTAGTAGTAGGCACCTCCAGAGTAGTAGGGGTCATCGTCGACGGTGGCGTCTGGCTCCTGAACTCCAGCATCTGGTTGTGACAACCAGAAAGAAAAGAAAGGGGGAAAAGGGGGAAGCAAAGCAACCGTGAGTACTCATCCAAAGTACTCGCAAGCAAGGAGCTACACTACATATGCATGGGTATATGTGTAAAGGGCCATATCAGTGGACTGAACTGCAGAAAGCCAGAATAAGAGGGGGGATATCTAGTCCTGTCGAAGTCTACGCTTCTGGCAGCCTCCATCTTGCAGCATGTAGAAGAGAGTAGATGGTAAGTTCACCAAGTAGCATCGCATAGCATAATCCTACCCGACGATCCTCTCCTCGTCGCCCTGTGAGAGAGCGATCACCGGGTTGTATCTGGCACTTGAAAGGGTGTGTTTTATTAAGTATCCGGTTCTAGTTGTCATAAGGTCGAGGTACAACTCCGGGTCGTCCTTTTACCGAGGGACACGGCTATTCGAATAGATAAACTTCCCTGCAGGGGTGCACCACATTACCCAACACGCTCGATCCCTCTGGCCGGGCACACTTTCCTGGGTCATACCCGGCCTCGGAAGATCAACACGTCGCAGCCCTACCTAGGCCTAATAGAGAGGTCAGCACGCCGGTCTAAATCCTATGCGCGCAGGGGTCTGGGCCCATCGCCCATTGCACACCTGCATGTTGCGTGGGCGGCCGGAGAGCAGACCTAGCAACCTCCATTACAAAGGAAGTTGCGTTACGCGGTCCAACCCGGCGCGCGCCGCTCAGTCGCTGACGTCTAGGAGGCTTCGACTGATACCACGACGTCGAGTACCCATAACTGTTTCCGCGTGGTGGTTAGCGCGTATAGGCTCGTAGCCAGACTCAGATCAAATACCCAATCTCGTTAATCGTGTTAATTTGAAGTAACCGCAGACGCCGACCAGGCCCAGGCCCACCTGTCTCCTAGGTGGTCACAACCTGCCCTGTCGCTCCGTCACAAAGTAACCTCGGGGGCCGTCGGGAACCTAGGCCCACCTCTACCTGGATGGAACCACCTACCCCTCCAGCCCCCATCTCCGAACAGTAACATAGGTAATGTAAAAGTATATAGTATATGTACCCGTGATCACCTCCCGAAGTGATCACAGCCCAGTAGTATAGCATGGCAGACGGACAAGAGTGTAGGGCCACTGATGTAATTCTAGCAACCTATACTAGGCATTTTAGGATTGCAGGTAAGGTATCAACAGTAGTAGCAAAGACAGGCTATGCAGCAGAATAGGATTAACCGAAAGCAGTAACCTGCTACACTACTCTAATGCAAGCAGTAGAGAGAAGGAATAGGCGATATCGGGTTGATCAAAGGGGGGGCTTGCCTGGAAGCCCGGCAGAGAAGGACGGGTCGTCAACACCGTAGACGATCGGGGCAGCAGCTGTGGCGTTAGTCTCGAAGTCTAACGGATAGAAGAGGGGGGAAGGAACAGTAAATACAGAGCAAACAAAGTATCACAAAATACAACAAGGCAATACGCGGTGCCAGGGGTGATCTAACGCAGGGATAGGTGATACCGGCGAAGAGGGAACCCATCCGGGAAAGTATTCCCGGTGTTCCGCGTTTTCGGACAAACGGACCGGAGGGGGACGGTTGCATGTTCAGGTATTTAGAAGCATCACACGGATATGTGGGTAGCGTATCCGGGTTCGTCTCGTCGTTCTGAGCAACTTTCATGTTCAAAGTTTATCGATCCGGGCTACGGTTTAATTTCTATTAATTTCTGAAGTTTAAAATAAATTTATGAATTAGTAATAATTTAGTCAACGGTCAACAGTTGACCAGTCAATGTTGACTGGTCAACAGGGTCAAACTTGGACCCACATGTCATTGTCTAATTACCCTAACAATAGTTTAACTAACTAATTTAGGTTAACCAATTAACTTAGACTAATTAAACAGAATTAATTAACTGAAACAATTAACTTAATTAATTAATAATATTATTATTTTCATATTTATTTATTTATTATTATTATTATTTTATAAAAATGTTCTGGGGCGGGGCCCGTTTGCCATAGGCCCATAGGCCAAACCGGGTGCGGGCGCTACCGGTAACGAGCGCGTGGGCGCCCGACAGGGGCGAGCCCGGGCGCTGGCTCGAGCGAGGCCAACGGCGCCGGCCGGGGAGCGGACTGGGCGGCTGCGGCGGCCGCGGAGCAGCGCAGCGGCGAGCGGCGGAGCCATGGCAGCGGCGGCAGGAGCGAGCGCAAGAGGGGAGGCGCAGGGCAAAGCCTAGCGGGGGCGTGCGGGGGCTCGGCAAGGCCGGCCGGCGAGCAGGCGGCGGCGGTCGAGCCGTGGAGCAGCGCAGGAGAGCGAGGGGAAGGCGCGGGGGGGGGGGAGTACGGCGGGGGTGGCCGCGGACAGCCATGGCGGGGCGGCGGGGCCCGTGCAGGCGCAGGTGGGCGCACGCGGTTGGGCGTCGGCACGGCTGGGGTTGTGCGCGCGTGGGCGTGCACGGGGCGCACGCGTGCGGTGGCTGCGGCGACTAGCGCGGGCGCGCGCGCGCAGCGCGAGCAGGCGGGGTCGCGCGAGGCAGAGGGGAGGAAGCGGGGCTCATGGGGTTTTGTGGGGCACGGGGGTCGAGGAGGAGGACGGAGATGACGCGTCGGAGGCGGGGAGGCAGTCCGGCGATGGCGTCCGGCGAGGTGGCGATCCGATCGGCGGCTACGGTCGATCCGGGCGGCATCGGGGCGTCGGGTCCTCGCCCCCGATCTCGATCCAGATCGGGGGGGAGAGAGGAGCGGGCGGTGTGGGTGAAGTGGGTGCGTGGGGGTTAGGGTTGCGGTAGGTGGGGGGGGTAAGGGAGTGAGGGGTGGCCGGTTGGGCTGGCCAGCTGGGCCACGGTTGGCCCAGTGGGTGTTTTTAGTTTTTCCTTTTTTTTCTTTAACTCCATTTTTAAAAGTTTTGTTATTAAAATAGTTTTAGGAAATTACAAAATTTATTTCTAAATTAGTAACTTAATAAACCCGGCTGAGATAAAATGTTCCAACATTATTTCAACTAGTTTATAATTATTTGTTTTAAATGAAGCATTTATGAATTGTTTTAAATATTGTTTTAAATTACATTAGTGCAATTAAATATTTTATAAAGTGCAGTTTCTCCACCAACATTACTTTTGAATTATCCGATACACTCAGAGCATTTTAGTTATAACATTCAAAAACTTTTACCGTTTGACTTTAATTCAATTTTGAATTTGAATCGGTTTCGATCCAACGCGAGTTTAACAACGGTAATCGTGGTGATGTGGCATCATTAGCGTGGGATTACTGTAGCTTAACTACCAGGGTGTCACAATTCTCCTCCACTACAAGAAATCTCGTCCCGAGATTTAAGCGGGGGAGTAAGGGGGAAAGTTCTGGTTACGGAATTCTAACGGATCTTCTCGTCCTTGGTTGCCCTCCTCGAAGAGATTGATCCATTATGTTGATGTCTTCATTTCCCTGCTTCAGGTCATTATGATGAAGCCGGCATCCTTTCTTCGGGAATTCCAACGTACTTACGAATAGGAAAGGGGCAGCTCGTCAGCGGTAGAATGCTATACGGGGTAATCGTCTGGGGTTTTCCCATGAATGAGCAGATGAGTATCTCTCGAGTTGAACAAATGACACACATTGAGAGCACGGTAAGAAGTTACAATAAGGAGTTTCAAATGGATAGGCAATCATTCGTTGCCTGAAACAGAGTGTGAAGGGTTTCAGAGCAACGGGAATCATTTTTGTGTCTGATACCAGAGTTGATGATCCCTCGGAAGGTGGCTCATGAAATACAAGGCCACGCGTGAGGAATAACTTTGGAAGCAGGGGGAGTGTACAGGAGAGTCAGGTTTCGATCCTGTGGAACTGTGGGTTATGGGCCCACCATGTGGGTTAAAAGTAGAAGGAGCAGTGACCTCTTGTACGGTCATGATAACAGGGCAGGTCAGAGCATAGCCTGCCAGTTATATTGGCAACATCGTTGGTACCAAGGGTGAGGGATGAAGAGAACCATTTTCCTGCTCGTTGAAACGAGGCGGACCAATAGGCAAAGTTCTCGTCCATCGGTGGTTACCGAAATGTTATCAACAATATAGTAACAGGGTCTTACTGGCAGAGTTGTACACCGAGGTGTTTGCATAAGCAGGAAAATATTACTGCTTAGATCATATAGATCACAAGAAAGGTTAAACAAAACAATGGAAAGGAAAATATGTTTATCAGATTAAACAAAACAATGGAAAGGAAAATGTGTTTAAACACAAGTAAATAGGAGTATATCCTTCCCAAGGTTAAGCGGGGCATGATATACGTGTCGGAGATCAAAGGCATGGCCATTTAGTTAATAGGAGTAAGAAGAATCATGATATGCACCCATACAACGGTGTTTGGGTAACTGTTCAAGAAACATTTAGCATGGGGCCACAAATGTTCTTAAGGATGTACGGAGTACCATAGTTATGCTTTGAGATAGCATCGACAGGGTTATCAGATAAAGGTCAGGCTTTGGATACACAAGGGATCCATCAAGAACAACTCAAGAATAAGTCTTACAATTTCCTCCTGGAAGAATGGCTATTCTTGCAAAAGAAAGAAACTATATTAATAAGTCCTCCAGCCAGGTGTGCTAGGCATGACATCACCTAACCGGGTCATCAAAGGACCAATATTATAACTCCGGGAATTATGTTCCAACCATCATATCTGACCGAGATCCAGTTCTGCTTGGTGTCAGGATACCTCAGAATCAGGATGCTCGGGAAGAAAAGGTTGAACACAAATTGTCGAGATGACATTGTAAGATTCTCGGGAAATGAACTATAGGAGCGGGTTCCCGAAGCAATAGTTCATCATTAAACCAAGGAGAGGATGAGGAGGTGGCTGATGGACTCAGCGACAATTCATCGAGAATTCCACAAGATGGATCTCCACAATTATGTGAACAAGGAGATGACATATGACAATTCAAATGATATAATGTTGTATGCCCGAGGAAAACATACACCATTAATCATTAGTTGAAAGGTGTGACCGAATACGACCTTGGGCAGCAAGATCAATATTAGAGTGACGATTCAATAATCAACAGTCTAAGAACGAACTGTCGATCGTTAACATTCAAAGCAATAGGGTTGCCAGAAGTACAAAATCCAAGCAGTGCCGCTTGTTAGATGGTATCCCGGTTAGAATCAACACGGGGACCAAGAAAGAATGGTGACGGTGAGAAGTATCACTATGCCAAGAATTTTCAAAGAGGTGAAGCAATCCTCACAACATACTCGGCATAAAGGACAGTAATACTTCAAGGTAGAATATAATGCAAACAGGATAGCAAGTTGCATCCATAACATGGACAAGCTCGCGATGAAAAGAAGTTCAGGGTGTTGTCGATGATAACAAAAAGCATCGAGGGCAAGGAGGGTATTTCTCAACATGAACACAGTTGACATCTCGAAAGAAGTCAAAGTGTTGAAGGTGATCCGACACATTTGTTGAGAGGCTTCTTGAAGATGTAATCGATCATCGATGACATCAAGCAAAAGGAATGATGAAGCGAAAGGCTATCGAAACCATGGTACGACACAAACTCGGAATCAAGCTTGCTGTTCAAGGCCAAAGATATGACGATGAAGATCGATGTAAGTTTAACTCATCGTCGAAATTGTGCTCCGAGAAGCAGTACTAGGTAGCATAGTTAAGATAACGATGTAGCCGATTAGGCTAGGAATGACATGAGTTGAAAGTTAAATTTCCCAGCAGTACATTACTAGGAGTATTGGATCACAGGATGGATTCGATTCACTTATCGATGTTCTCAGTTGACAAACAACCCAAAACCCGTGGAATACTGAATCAGTGAGAAGGAATACTTGACGAAGACTCATAAGAAGTATTGCAGTCCCATGATATCATCGGGATACCAGGGGGTAATACTCGAAGGTAGAACATGATAGAAGTTGAACTGGGTCATTGACTTCCGATAGCGGATACTTTAATCTCGTCAAAAATAGACGAGGCACTGGAATGGTTTCCTTTCAGATATAATGAATAAGGTTAGTATGGTCGGGACCATAACTACAAGGGATCCAATTCAATGACACCGAAAGAATTATTCAAATGATTAAATATTCCTGCAAGAAGCTTTCATGATAAGCTCCACATCGAGTCCATGGGCAAGAACACAAAGGTTCGGGGTCGACTCCCACTTCTTCGATACATAACCTTTCATTTACTTCTCGTCTTCGAAGAAGTTGTAGAGTTGAAAATTTATCCGAAGAAATGCCAGTAGGGTACAACCCGTATAACTTTTGGGTTCATACGGTTTAGAGAAGGTATATGTTCATCCCACAGGGCATCTTGGGGGCTTATAACATAATCTTCAGGAGTATTTAACACAAGCTCGAAGGCAGAGCATGTTTGACAAAAAGGAGGGGATACAATTTACCAAAGGCATTTATGTATCAGGGAAGAATTCACAAGGCGGTTAATTATGAAGGACACTGTCGATTAATAATCCGACGAAGGATCGGATGTCCATAGCGGAGCTGATGTGAGCATCGGCACACAACCAGATGAAGAAAGAACGCAAAGTCATCGGATTATAGGACATCTGAATAATTTGATGCTTAGATAACAAAGGAATTACGAATTCCAAAATGAAGGATCAGAAGCAGACGCTCTAATCGAGGATGGGTAGCTTGAATAGACCTAAGGGTATGATCGACGGCAATTAGATTGGTCGAGAACCAGCTCATGTTCAAAAGGACGTCTGAGCCGGAAGATAATTAGAAAGGATCAACTGATGAATGCGTGCATTCGCACTCATGTTGAATCAATAAGATGAAAATGACGGTGTCAAAGGATACTAATGAATATTGCCAGTCGTATGGAAAGCATCCATAATGCAAGCAGACAAGTATTTGCAGAGCAATAAGCTGTTAATGATTTTCGAAAGATCGAATAGTATTTGTATGCATCTTGTGAATCATATGAACAAAGGGGGAGGAACTGATACTCGGTAAGTGCGAGGAATTATCCGTAGGGGGTATTCATGAGGCAAGAACTGCAAGGCAGTAAGCTCAAAGGATTGTCGGAATAATGAAAAGTTGTTCGGGGCATCTTGTAATAACAAGATCAACTGGATTGAATGTCAGAGTGGCAAGGGTATGTAGTTATCCATAAGGATATAACAGCGGTATGGAATTTGCAAAGACGGTGGACTCAGGTGTCCCGGGAAAACATCGAATAGCATCTTCGGAATCTTCTGGTGAAGCAGTCGATCATCTGGAATGAACGGGCTCTCCGGGTGGATGTAATCACGAGATCCTAATGTTTGAGTTAGTAAATTCATTTTAACCCGAATAGAAGAGAGATCAGAGTCCCAGAGTGTAGACGAGGAATAAAAGATCCTAATACCACCCAATGGCGACGTGGGCCCGTAAGCCACACAACCATGTTAGTAAAATAGTTTTCTTTGACTAGACTCAACTTCGGCCAAGGAGTTTGAAAGAGGGATTCCTATAGGCAGTCGGCTCTGATACCAACTTGTGACACCCCCGATTCAATCGTACACTAATCATACACGCAAACGTGTACGATCAAGATCAGGGACTCACGGGAAGATATCACAACACAACTCTAAAAGTAAAATAAGTCATACAAGCATCATAATACAAGCCAGGGGCCTCGAGGGCTCGAATACAAGTGCTCGATCATAGACGAGTCAGCGGAAGCAACAATATTTGAGTACAGACATAAGTTAAACAAGTTGCCATAAGATGGCTAGCACAAACTGGGATACATATCGAAAGAGGCGCAGGCCTCCTGCCTGGGATCCTCCTAAACTACTCCTGGTCGTCGTCGACAGCCTGCATGTAGTAGTAGGCACCTCCAGAGTAGTAGGGGTCGTCGTCGACGGTGGCGTCTGGCTCCTGCACTCCAGCATCTGGTTGTGACAACCAGAAAGAAAAGAAAGGGGGAAAAGGGGGAAGCAAAGCAACCGTGAGTACTCATCCAAAGTACTCGCAAGCAAGGAGCTACACTACATATGCATGGGTATATGTGTAAAGGGCCATATCAGTGGACTGAACTGCAGAAAGCCAGAATAAGAGGGGGGATATCTAGTCCTGTCGAAGTCTACGCTTCTGGCAGCCTCCATCTTGCAGCATGTAGAAGAGAGTAGATGGTAAGTTCACCAAGTAGCATCGCATAGCATAATCCTACTCGACGATCCTCTCCTCGTCGCCCTATGAGAGAACGATCACCGGGTTGTATCTGGCACTTGAAAGGGTGTGTTTTATTAAGTATCCAGTTCTAGTTGTCATAAGGTCGAGGTACAACTCCGGGTCGTCCTTTTACCGAGGGACACGGCTATTCGAATAGATAAACTTCCCTGCAGGGGTGCACCACATTACCCAACACGCTCGATCCCTCTGGCCAGGCACACTTTCCTGGGTCATACCCGGCCTCGGAAGATCAACACGTCGCAGCCCTACCTAGGCCTAACAGAGAGGTCAGCACGCCGGTCTAAATCCTATGCGCGCAGGGGTCTGGGCCCATCGCCCATTGCACACCTGCACGTTGCGTGGGCGGCCGGAGAGCAGACCTAGCAACCTCCTTTACAAAGGAAGTTGCGTTACGCGGTCCAACCCGGCGCGCGCCGCTCAGTCGCTGACGTCTAGGAGGCTTCGGCTGATACCACGACGTCGAGTACCCATAACTGTTCCCGCGTGGTGGTTAGCGCGTATAGGCTCGTAGCCAGACTCAGATCAAATACCCAATCTCGTTAATCGT
Source organism: Thinopyrum elongatum (assembly GCA_011799875.1). NCBI lineage: Eukaryota > Viridiplantae > Streptophyta > Magnoliopsida > Poales > Poaceae > Thinopyrum > Thinopyrum elongatum. The sequence goes on along the minus strand of CM022299.1, from coordinate 478,779,279 downwards.
GTTTATTTGAAGTAACCGCGGACACCGACCAGGGCCAGGCCCACCTGTCTCCTAGGTGGTCACAACCTGCCCTGTCGCTCCGTCACAAAGTAACCTCGGGGGCCATCGGGAACCTAGGCCCACCTCTACCTAGATGGAACCACCTGCCCCTCCAGCCCCCATCTCCGAACAGTAACATAGGTAATGTAAAAGTATATAGTATATGTACCCGTGATCACCTCCCGAAGTGATCACGGCCCAGTAGTATAGCATGGCAGACGGACAAGAGTGTAGGGCCACTGATGTAATTCTAGCAACCTATACTAAGCATTTTAGGATTGCAGGTAAGGTATCAACAGTAGTAGCAAAGACAGGCTATGCAGCAGAATAGGATTAACCGAAAGTAGTAACCTGCTACACTACTCTAATGCAAGCAGTAGAGAGAAGGAATAGGCGATATCGGGTTGATCAAAGGGGGGGGCTTGCCAGGAAGCCCGGCAGAGAAGGACGGGTCGTCAACACCGTAGACGATCGGGGCAGCAGCAGTGGCGTTAGTCTCGAAGTCTAACGGATAGAAGAGGGGGAAAGGAACAGTAAATACAGAGCAAACAATGTATCACAAAATACAACAAGGCAATACGCGGTGCCAGGGGTGATCTAACGCAGGGATAGGTGATACCGGCGAAGAGGGAACCCATCCGGGAAAGTATTCCCGGTGTTCCGCGTTTTCGGACAGACGGACCGGAGGGGGACGGTTGCATGTTCAGGTATTTAGAAGCATCACACGGATATGTGCGTAGCGTATCCGGGTTCGTCTCGTCGTTTTGAGCAACTTTCATGTTCAAAGTTTTTCGATCCGGGCTACGGTTTAATTTCTATTAATTTCTGAAGTTTAAAATAAATTTATGAATTAGTAATAATTCAGTCAACGGTCAACAGTTGACCAGTCAATGTTGACTGGTCAACAGGGTCAAACTTGGACCCACATGTCATTGTCTAATTACCCTAACAATAGTTTAACTAACTAATTTAGGTTAACCAATTAACTTAGACTAATTAAACAGAATTAATTAACTGAAACAATTAACTTAATTAATTAATAATATTATTTTTTTCATAATTTTTTTTTTATAAAAATGTTCTGGGGCGGGGCCCGTTTGCCATAGGCCCATAGGCCAAACCTGGTGCGGGCGCTACCGGTAACAAGCGCGTGGGCGCCCGACAGGGGCGAGCCCGGGCGCTGGCTCGAGCGAGGCCAACGGCGCCGGCCGGGGAGCGGACTGGGCGGCTGCGGCGGCCGCGGAGCAGGGCTGCGGCGAGCGGTGGAGCCGTGGCAGCGGCGGCAGGAGCGAGCGCAAGAGGGGAGGCGCAGGGCAAAGCCTAGCGGGGGCGTGCGGGGGCTCGGCAAGGCCGGCCGGCGAGCAGGCGGCGGCGGTCGAGCCGTGTAGCTGCGCAGGAGAGCGAGGGGAAGGCGCGGGGGGGGGGGGGTACGCGGGTTGGCGCGGACAGCCATGGCGGGCAGCGGTGCCCGTGCAGGCCAGGTGGGCGCACCGCGTTGGGCGTCGGCGGCTGGGGTTGTGCGCGCGTGGGCGTGCACGGGACGCAGCGTGTGTGGCTGCGGCGACTAGCGGGGCGCGCGCGCGCAGCGCGGGCAGGCGGGTCGCGTCGAGGCAGAGGGAGGAAGCGGGGCTCACGGGGTTTTGGCGGGCACGGGGGTCGAGGAGAGGACGAGACGACGCGTCGGAGGCGGGGAGGCAGTCCGGCGATGGCGTCCGGCGAGGTGGCGATCCGATCGGCGGCTACGGTCGATCCGGGCCCCGTCGGGGCGTCGGGTCCTTGCCCCAATCTCGATCCAGATCGGGGGGGAGAGGACGGGCGGCGGTGTGGGTGAAGTGGGTGCGTGGGGGTTAGGGTTGCGGTAGGTGGGGGGGGGGGTAATGAGTGAGGGGTGGCCGGTTGGGCCTTTGCCCGTTGGTCTGGCCGAGCTGGGCCACGGTTGGCCGAGTGGGTGTTTTTAGTTTTTTCTGCCGTTTTTTTTCTTTAACTCCGTTTTTAAAAGTTTTGTTATTAAAATAGTTTTAGGAAATTACAAAATTTATTTCTAAATTAGTAACTTAATAAACCCGGCTGAGATAAAATGTTCCAACATTATTTCAACTAGTTTATAATTATTTGTTTTAAATGAAGCATTTATGAATTGTTTTAAATATTGTTTTAAATTACATTAGTGCAATTAAATATTTTATAAAGTGCAGTTTCTCCACCAACATTACTTTTGAATTATCCGATACACTCAGAGCATTTTAGTTATAACATTCAAAAACTTTTACCGTTTGACTTTAATTCAATTTTGAATTTGAATCGGTTTCGATCCAACGCGAGTTTAACAACGGTAATCGTGGTGATGTGGCATCATTAGCGTGGGATTACTGTAGCTTAACTACCGGGGTGTCACAGGGGGGTTCCGGTTTTTATTTTTTTGTTTGTTTTAGTTTTTCTTTCATTTATTTTATTTCTTTTTCTCACATTTTCCTGTTATGTAAATAGTTTGGCACCCAATGAATTTTGTAAAATATGTGACCTGGTCCATAAATCACAGTGCACTGTAACCTAGCACCAAAAACTAGTTTGGGGTAAATATCATTTCATATTTATTTTGTATTAATAAAAAAGTTATTATTTAATGCTCTCAGCCACTGTTTGAGGTTGTTCAAGTCATTTATCAAATTCCAACAATGTTGTTTACAATTTTAACATAGCCTCAGATTTATCTACTATTTATTGAACATTTTAGTTTCTGTGTTGAACAACTTTTATTTTCCACTTTCATTTAAATTTTGAATTTGAGTTAGGAGTTGAAATGCAATATGATGCTAATGATGATTTGACACTGTTAACCTTGCTGACTTGTCATTATCAAAAGTGATTACTGTTGCTAATCACCGGGGGTGTTACAATTCTCCTCATCTATCAAGAATTCTCGTCCCGAGAATTTAAGCGGGGGAGTAGGGGGGGGGGGAGTCATGGTTACGAAACTCTAACGGATCTTCTTGGTCCTGGTTGCTTTTCTGGAAGAGGTCGATCCATTACATTGATTTCTTCATTACTCTGCTTCAAGTCATCATAATGAAGTTGTCGTTCTTCCTTTAGTATCTTCACCGTACTTACGAAGGGAAAAGGGCAGCTTGACAATGATAGGATGCTATAAGGGTTAATCATCTGGGGGTTACCCCAGGAATGAGCACATGATTATCTCTCGAGTTGAACCACTAAAACACATCGAGAGGAAAATAAGAAGGTACAATAAGAAGTTTCAAACAGATAGACAATCGTTCGATGTCTAAAACAACGTGTGAAAGGGGTCCAGAACATCAAGAATAAGTATTGCGTTTTATACCAGAATAGGTCACTAGGAAGGTGGCCCGTGAATTACATACGAGGCCATGTGCGAGGAACAACCTTGGGAACAGGGGTATAGGAGAGTCAGGTTTCGATCCTGTGGAACTGTGGGTTATGGGCCCACCATGTGGGTTAAAAGTAGGAAGGGCGCTATCATGTTACATAATCATGATAGCAAGGCATGTTAGAGAATAACCTGTCAGTTATGTCGGTAACAATGTTGGTACCAAGGGCGAGGGACGAAGAGAACCATTTTCCTGCTCGTTGAACGAGGCGGACCAATAGGCAAAGTTCTCGTCCATCGGTGGCTACCGAAATGTCATCAACAATAGGAACAGGGTCTTACTGGCAGAGTTGTACACCGAGGTGTTTGCATAAGCAGGAAAATATTACTGCTTAGATCATATAGATCACAAGAAAGGTTAAACAAAACAATGGAAAGGAAAATATGTTTATCAGATTAAACAAAACAATGGAAAGGAAAATGTGTTTAAACACAAGTAAATAGGAGTATATCCTTCCCAAGGTTAAGCGGGGCATGATATACGTGTCGGAGATCAAAGGCATGGCCATTTAGTTAATAGGAGTAAGAAGAATCATGATATGCACCCATACAACGGTGTTTGGGTAACTGTTCAAGAAACATTTAGCATTGGGCCACAAATGTTCTTAAGGATGTACGGAGTACCATAGTTATGCTTTGAGATAGCATCGACAGGGTTATCAGATAAAGGTCAGGCTTTGGATACACAAGGGATCCATCAAGAACAACTCAAGAATAAGTCTTACAATTTCCTCCTGGAAGAATGGCTATTCTTGCAAAAGAAAGAAACTATATTAATAAGTCCTCCAGCCAGGTGTGCTAGGCATGACATCACCTAACCGGGTCATCAAAGGACCAATATTATAACTCCGGGAATTATGTTCCAACCATCATATCTGACCGAGATCCAGTTCTGCTTGGTGTCAGGATACCTCAGAATCAGGATGCCCGGGAAGAAAAGGTTGAACACAAATTGTCGAGATGACATTGTAAGATTCTCGGGAAATGAACTATAGGAGCGGGTTCCCGAAGCAATAGTTCATCATTAAACCAAGGAGAGGATGAGGAGGTGGCTGATGGACTCAGCGACAATTCATCGAGAATTCCACAAGATGGATCTCCACAATTATGTGAACAAGGAGATGACATATGACAATTCAAATGATATAATGTTGTATGCCCGAGGAAAACATACACCATTAATCATTAGTTGAAAGGTGTGACCGAAATACGACCTTGGGCAGCAAGATCAATATTAGAGTGACGATTCAATAATCAACAGTCTAAGAACGAACTGTCGATCGTTAACATTCAAAGCAATAGGGTTGCCAGAGGTACAGAATCCAAGCAGCACCGCTTGTTAGATGGTATCCCGGTTAGAATCAACACGGGGACCAAGAAAGAAGGGTGACGGTGAGAAGTATCACTATGCCAAGAATTTTCACAGAGGTGAAGCAATCCTCACAACATACTCGGCATAAAGGACAGTAATACTTCAAGGTAGAATATAATGCAAACAGGATAGCAAGTTGCATCCATAACACAGACAAGCTCGCGATGAAAAGAAGTTCAGGGTGTTGTCGATGATAACAAAAAGCATCAAGGGCAAGGAGGGTATTTCTCAACATGAACACAGTTGACATCTCGAAAGAAGTCAAAGTGTTGAAGGTGATCCGACACATTTGCCGGGAGGTTTCAAGAGGACGCAATCAAACAGCGACGGCGTCAAGCAGGGAATGACGACGTGAAAGTCATAGGAACAACAAGTAAGATGCAAGCTCAGAATCAAAGTTGCCTTTCAGAACAAGAAACATGATGTTGAAAGCTCGACGTAAGTCGTGCTCGCACTCTGAAGAATTTGTGCACCGAAGAAGGTCGAGGTAGCACAATCAAAGATAGCAAGATAAGGGTGTAGCCGATGGTCTAGGACGACATGACTGAGTTTAAATTTCCCAGTAACAATTACTAGGGGTATTTGAATTTTAGAGCGGATTTGATTTACTAAACGGTGTCCTCGGTTGACGGCAACCTAGAACCCGTAGAGTGAGTACGACCAGGAAAGTTATTACTTCAACAAGTTAGTAAGATGCCGTGCAAAGGCATGATATCCTCGAGATACCACGGGGTAAACTCGAAGGTAGAACATGATAGAAGTTGAACTAGGTCATTGACCTATGACAGTAGATACTTTAACCTTGTCAAAATTTTGACGAGGCACTGGAATGAATTTCTTTCAGATATATTGGAGAAAGGACAGTATGGTCGAACCATAACTGCAAGGTTCAATTTAAGGATACCAAAAGAATTATACACATGGAAATCACTTTGCAAGAAGCGTCCGAGATGGTCTACATCATTTCCATGGGCATGAACACAAAGCTCAAGGTCGACTCCCACTTCTTCAATGCATATCATTTCATTCGCTTCTCGTCTTCGAAGAAGTTGTAGAATTGAAAAGTATCTGGTAAAACACCAGAAGAGAATGTCTTGTGTAAACTTTCGGGTTAACACGGTTTAGGGAAGGTATATGTTCATCCCATAGGGCATCTTAGGAACATATAACGCTTCAGGAGTAAATTATACAAGCTCGAAAGCAGAGTATGGTTGGGAAGGCAGAGGATACAATTTACCAAATGCATTATGTATCATGGAAGAATTCACAAGGCAGTTAAATATGAAGGACACTGTCGATAAATAATCCGACGAAGGATCGGATGTCCATAGCGGAGCTGATGTGAGCATCGGCACACAACCAGATGAAGAAAGAACGCAAAGGCATCGGATTATAGGACATCTGAATAATTTGATGCTTAGATAACAAAGGAATTATGAATTCCAAAACGAAGGATCAGAAGCAGACGCTCTAATCGAGGATGGGTAGCTTGAATAGACCTAAGGGTACGATCAACGGCAATTAGATTGGTCGAGAACCAGCTCATGTTCAAAATGACGTCTGAGCCGGAAAGATAATTTTAAAAGGATCAACTAATGAATGCGTGCATTCGCACTTATGTTGAATCAATAAGATCAAAATGACGGTGTCAAAGGGTACTAATGAATATTGTCAGTCATATGGAAAGCATCCATAATGCAAGCAGACAAGTATTTGCAGAGCAATTAGCTGCTAAGGATTTTCGGAAGATCGAATAGTATTTCAATGTATCTTGTGAGTCATATGAACAAAGGGGGAAGAACGGATACTCGTAAGCGCGAGGAATTATCCGTAGGGGGTATTCATGAGGCAAGGTCTGCAAGGCAGTAAGCTCAAAGGATTGTCGGAACAATAAAGAGCAATTCGGGGCATCTTGTAATAACAAGATCAACGGGACTGAATGCATGAATGGCAAGTGTATGTAGCTATCCATAAGTATATAACAGCGGTAGGGAATTTGCAAAGGCGGTGGACATAGGTGTCTCGAGAAATCATCGAATAGCATCTTCGGAACCTACTGGTGAAGCAGGCGATCATCTGTAATAAGGGGCTCTCCGGGTGGATGTAATCACGAGATCCTAATGTTTGAGTTAGTAAATTCATTTTAACCCGAATAGAAGAGAGATCAGAGTCCCAGAGTATAGACGAGGAATAAAAGATCCTAATACCACCTAATGGCGGCGTGGGCCCGTAAGACACACAGCCATGTTAGTAAAACAGTTTTCTTTGTCTAGACTCAACTTCGGCCAAGGAGTGTGGAAGGGGGGTTCCTACAGGCAGTCGGCTCTGATACCAACTTGTGACGACCCCGATTCAATCGTACACTAATCATACACGCAAACGTGTACGATCAAGATCAGGGACTCACGGGAAGATATCACAACACAACTCTAAAAGTAAAATAAGTCATACAAGCATCATAATACAAGCCAGGGGCCTCGAGGGCTCGAATACAAGTGCTCGATCATAGATGAGTCAGCGGAAGCAACAATATCTGAGTACAGACATAAGTTAAACAAGTTGCCATAAGATGGCTAGCACAAACTGGGATACATATCGAAAGAGGCGCAGGCCTCCTGCCTGGGATCCTCCTAAACTACTGCTGGTCGTCGTCGACAGCCTGCACGTAGTAGTAGGCACCTCCAAAGTAGTAGGGTTCGTCGTCGACGGTGGTGTTTGGCTCCTGAACTCCAGCATCTGGTTGTGACAACCAGAAAGAAAAGAAAGGGGGAAAAGGGGGAAGCAAAGCAACCGTGAGTACTCATCCAAAGTACTCGCAAGCAAGGAGCTACACTACATATGCATGGGTATATGTGTAAAGGGCCATATCAGTGGACTGAACTGCAGAAAGCCAGAATAAGAGGGGGGATATCTAATCCTGTCGAAGACTACGCTTCTGGCAGCCTCCATCTTGCAGCATGTAGAAGAGAGTAGATGGTAAGGTCACCAAGTAGCATCGCATAGCATAATCCTACCCTATGATCCTCTCCTCGTCGCCCTGTGAGAGAGCGATCACCGGGTTGTATCTGGCACTTGAAAGGGTGTGTTTTATTAAGTATCCGGTTCTAGTTGTCATAAGGTCGAGGTACAACTCCGGGTCGTCCTTTTACCGAGGGACACGGCTATTCGAATAGATAAACTTCCCTGCAGGGGTGCACCCAATCTCGTTAAGCGTGTTATTTTGAAGAAACCGCGGACGCCGACCAGGGCCAGGCCCACCTGTCTCCTAGGTGGTCACAACCTGCCCTGTCGCTCCGCCACAAAGTAACACTCGGGGGCCGTCGGGAACCTAGGCCCACCTCTGCCTGGATGGAACCACCTGCCCCTTCAGCCCCCATCTCCGAACAGTAACATAAGTATGTAATAGTATATAGTATATTTACCCGTGATCACCTCCCGAAGTGATCACGGCCCATTAGTATAGCATGGCAGACGGACAAGAGTGTAGGGCCACTGATGTAATTCTAGCAACCTATACTAAGCATTTAGGATTGCAGGTAAGGTATCAACAGTAGTAGCAAAGACAGGCTATGCAGCAGAATAGGATTAACCGAAAGCAGTAACATGCTACACTACTCTAATGCAAGCAGTAGAGAGAAGGAGTAGGCGATATCGGGTTGATCAAGGGGGGTTTGCCTGGAAGCTCTGTCGAGAGAGAAGGGTCATCGACGTCGTAGTCGTACACAGCAGCGTCGGCGGTGGTCTCAGCGTCTATCGAGAGAGGAGGGGGAAGAAATAGTAAATACTAAGCAAACAATGTAACTCAAAGAATAGCATGGCAATAGGCTGCCGGGTGTGTTCTAACGTATGGTTACACGGTACCGAGGAAGGGGGAGCCCATCCGGGAAAGTATTCCCGGTCCCGGACATTTGTCAGACAGATGTCCGGAGGGGGAATGGAATAATAAATACACTGCAATGGTGCAACGGGGATGCATGACATGTCTAATTGCAGTGCTAGGGTGATATACTGCCTACCTAAGTGTTTTAGTTAATTTAGGAATTTATTTGGATTTATTTTATTAAGGTCATGCACTATTCACCTGCCAGAAACAGGCAAAAGTTCCATGTTCAGATAGTTAGAGGCATCTGACAGGTATGCGGGTAGCATATTTGGCTTCGTCTCATTTTTCTGGTAATTTTTCATATATAAATTATTTTCATCGGAGTTACGGTTTAAAAGATATGAATTTTTAAAGTTTAAAAGATTTTCTGGAATTTATTTAATTAATTAAATTCGAATTATCCAAAACAGTAAATGATGACGTCAGCATGACGTAGTGCTGACGTCAGCAGACAACAGTGCATTGACTGGGTCAAACCTGACGTGTGGGGCCCACTGGTCAGCCTCACAGTAGGTTAATTAGGTTTAAATTAAACTAATTAGGATTAGTCAGGGGTGGGCCCCATTAGTCAGCGACTAATTAGTCTTTTAATTAACTAATTAATTAATTCACAGTTTTTTTTTAAATCGTTTAAAGGGGTGGGGCCCATATGTCAGCGACACAGCCAGCCCAGTCAGCGGGGCTGATCGGTCAACTGACCCCACCGGGCCCACGGTCAGTGGCACCAAGGGTGGGGCCACGCGTCCACGTGGCGCCACATCAGCGCCGGCCACCGGTGAGGCGAGACGCGGCGGCGACGGCCGGAATCTCGCCGGAGTTCACCGGAAATGAGCTACAGGGGGTTTCCGGACCCGCGGTTTGGCTCTACGGGACGCGGGCGCTCTCGCGCATCTAACGGCAGCGGTCACGGGGGCCGAAGTGGCCGGAGTTGGCCGGAGCAAGCGGGGCCGGCGGCGGTGGCGTACGGGGCTTCGCGGGAAACGGCGCCTGAGCGCGCGGGCGAGCAGAATAAGCAGTGGGGCAGCAGCATCGGGGCTCTAGGAGCGCACTAGTGCAGACGGGTGAGGCCGTAAGGGCTCGGGAGCGCAGTGCTCGCAGCCATGGCGGCGGCCGAAGCACGACTCAGTCGGGGGCTAGCTAGCGGGTGCGCGAGGGCACAGGGAGAGAGGGAGAGGGACGGAGGGCTCACAGGGAACCCGTAGTTGTGCGACAGTGAGCTCGGGGAAGGGCGACGGCGGCGAATCGGAGCCGGAGACGAGGATGACCGTGCGGGGAGGACGAGCTCGAGGAGGACGCTGTAGCGGCGCCGAGCTCCGATGCGTGGCGTCAAGCAACGTACTTGAGGACGGGGAACACGGCGGGCATGGTGGAGCGATGATCATGGCACGGTGGTCGCGGGATCGACGGGCGCACGGCGATGGCAGCGAGCGAGCGCGCGAGCGAGAGAGGAACGAGCGAGGGGGGAGGGATTTGGTCTAGGGTTGACTAGGGTGGGGGGATAAGGGAGCGAGGGGGTTGGCCGGCTGGGCCAAGTAGGCCGGCCTGCTGCAGAGGCCAGCTGGTCCGACTGGCCCAGTGGGGGGGGTTCCGGTTTTTATTTTTTTGTTTGTTTTAGTTTTTCTTTCATTTATTTTATTTCTTTTTCTCACATTTTCCTGTTATGTAAATAGTTTGGCACCCAAATGAATTTTGTAAAATATGTGACCTGGTCCATAAATCACAGTGCACTGTAACCTAGCACCAAAAACTAGTTTGGGGTAAATATCATTTCATATTTATTTTGTATTAATAAAAAGTTATTATTTAATGCTCTCAGCCACTGTTTGAGGTTGTTCAAGTCATTTATCAAATTCCAACAATGTTGGTTACAATTTTAACATAGCCTCAGATTTATCTACTATTTATTGAACATTTTAGTTTCTGTGTTGAACAACTTTTATTTTCCACTTTCATTTAAATTTTGAATTTGAGTTAGGAGTTGAAATGCAATATGATGCTAATGATGATTTGACATTGTTAACCTTGCTGACTTGTCATTATCAAAAGTGATTACTGTTGCTAATCACCGGGGGTGTTACAGGATGTATTAAAGATTTTTCAGCTAAGGCATTCTAATGCTGTTGCACAGCCAGTATACCAACGATGAAACTTGTTACTACCTTCAGATTTTTGCACTGTTAATGCTTATAGATTACATACCTCACTTTCATGAGATAAGTCAATTTTTTTGTACAGTGTCACTAAAATGCCAAGGCGCTGATGTCATTTTATTTTGGTTAAACTACACAAAAATTTATGAAGAGAAGAGGAAACGTCAAGAGTGGGCACATCCTCCTCTGGCTGTTTTCTTGATTCGGTTGATCAAGTTTTTATGTTTGATCAATTATCAAGATTGGGATAGCAATTTTTCAAGTCCCCTCGAGTTCAAAATGATATTTACCTTGAAGGTACATGGTTTACAATTTTTTTATACTGTCATTAGTTAATAATGCTAGTTACCTTCAGACTTTTGTATTTGGTTTAATGTTGTTGCACAACTAGTATACCAATGCTGAAACTTGTTACCTTTACATTTTGTATAGTTAATGCTTATAGAAATCTTCCAGTGCTAGCTTATGGAAATCTGTTCAGTAAAACCATTGTACTATACCCCGTAATAAAAAAAACTACTCTACTATTGCACTAGCCACTGGATTAGTGTATATTTGTACTATTCGAATGGTGTTGCATTAGCGTATGGACATATATAAGGTGTGGCAAGCTTTCCCAGATATGTGCTCAAGAAAACTACTACCTGTTTTTCTAAATACTAGATGTTTGGGTACTTTAAATTGAACTGCGAAAACGTCTTATATTAAGGAACAGAGGGTGTAGAGTTCACTCAAATTATGCCGGTAAAGCTAGTCACACCTTTGTTAAAATTAATGTTCATTATGTTACCGGAGGAGGTCTGCATGTTTGTCTCTAATGCCTGTCGATCACATACCTGACATCATGATGTAATGGTAAGTCATTGCTTTTTGTACAGTGTCACTGAATTGTCAAGGTGGTGAGGGCGTTTTATTTTAGTTGAACTGCACAAAATATGCTTAAAAGAAGAGGAAAGGTCAGGAATGGCTCAATCTTTCAGAAAATACTATGTTTGCCTTCCTGACATCAGCCGTTGTTGCCTTATTTATTCCTTCAAAAAGGTGGTTAGAAATAGTCTTGCTACATTTTCCCATTAAGAAATTGGAATGCTTATATTTGTGAGTCTATGCTTCAACTAGTGCCACTTTTATAGTAATCACACTTTCAATATCTGTGCAAATAGGGATGCTCGATTTTAGTGGAACTGCACAAAAAGTCCAAATGGTTCAACATTATGAGCATATTTTCTTCCAAACCGGTATATCCAATTGGTGGCACTATGAGCTGTTCATTACGAAGGTACATGGTTTGCTACTATCTTGCTACTTTTTTTTGTACTGTCATTAGATAGTAATATTAGTGGTTTGCATGTGAATTTATTGGCAGGGTGGACCTACATTGGAGGTGCAGGACATGATTCAATGATAGGATGCTCAATTTCGGTTGTATCGATTTCACCTCTTCCATCACTGCGAACATGGATATCATTGGTCTGATGAAGAATAGGCGCTATATTTCTGCTCTATACCAGCAAATCAATTCAGTACGAAATTGTCCAGGGCAAAACATGACAGTATCAAATTGTCCAGTGCAAAACATGACAGATGGTAAGGGGAAACGACTAGAAGAGATGTGTTTAAACCAAAAAATACAAGGTGTGGTATATGCTTACTAGCTGCTTCATATTTGTGCAGACATATGTCTGCCCGTTGCTATTTGGCAAACAAACAAAGTGACCTCAATTTTGGTGGAACTGCACAAGAGAATAGTATAGTCACTGCATGCAATGCCATTTGAAAATAGACACAGAAAGATTGGATAGTCACTTCATGGACTGCACAAAAGTAGTAATGTACTATTTATTGGCCAACACTAGGTGCTTCATTGCTTTGGTCTGATTATACAATGGGCATCATTTTGCCTAAGTTAAAGTTTGTATTCCAAAAATAGTCTCGCCGTGTGATCGAGAGAAGACCAAATCATATTGCAGTGGATGTTCCTCCATCATGTGTAGTTCATTCTCATGGTTCCAGCTGTTGGTGAAACCACTTACGTTTGCAAGAGGAATTGTAGACTTCACAAACAAATTTGTCTTTCACTCTGTACTGAATGTTGGCCCAGAGAAGCATCCATGTTAGTAGCAAGAACAGATGTTTTTTTAGATCTTTGCTTTTGGAGCTACATATTTATATATGATCTGTGAATCATTGAGATGCATTAACATGTTGATCTTATGTATGGGAATCGTACTAGTTGGTTGTGAATTTGGGCTACTAATGTGAACATATTACAATGCCAGGCCTGTGAGTCTCGTGTGAACATTTCGAACGGATCGGCTCTTACTACTGTGCACAGCATGATCCTTATTTCTGTGTGCTCAGTGTTTACAAGTTACTAGCAGTTCCTTATTTCTGTTCGCTCAGTGTTTACAAGTTACTGATCGATCACTAGCTAGCCTACTAATATGCTCCTGGCAGTTTTAGTTGCTTCGCAAGGTCCGAAGGTGGTAGTTATTTGAATAAAAATGCCTACCTCTGAAGAAACTGACATGTTGTTCTGAAGAAAATGCCATGCGAATCTGAAGAAACTGCCAGCAAAAACGTTCGCAAATGCCTTATCTCCCAGCGAACGTTCATCAGCTATTGCGATCCTACACATACACTATTCGACCGACTTGATCCTACGTGATTAACCAGCGGATCACGCACGTACCTCATCTGGATGAATCGAGCGCACTCGTTTGACCGTCATGCCGACGTGCGACCCAGCACGGACGGGACGCACCACTGACGGGACGGGACGGGACGGCACAGTCATAATTTTAGTTTTTCTAGTTTTCCACGGCAAGCTGGTGCGCTAAGCCATGCCTGCTTATGCATTGAATTCCGATGACAGTGATGACCGTCGTGTTTCCCGCAACACGCTGGTTCACCTACCTTCCACCTATAATTACTGGTTCCCGACGTTCTCCGGTGGCACCATCACCCAAATTGCCCTATCCTCATAAGCCCCCACCGGCCCGACATCGCTCGCCACTTGCCCTCGCTCTCGCCATGTCCGTCATGCCCCCGCCCGTCCGCAATAGGCGACGCCGGAGGCGGTCACCACCGGAACTAGTGTTCGGTTTTTCACCGAAAGGTAGACGGAGGGAGGAGGCATTCTATCGGTCTTTAGATGGCAATGCAGAGTATGAGGACTTGTTGGAGCGCGACCACCTGGCGGAGGAGTAGCGTATCCCCAATTTGCGCCGCCAGCGGGGCATGGAGCAGCAGCACACCGACGCTCTGAGTGGCGAGTAGAGCGCCCGCAACTGGGCCGACTACGTGGAGGCCGGCGCCCGGCAAATAGCCCTGGAGGCTGTCGGGCACGCACGCGTTCGCGACGCCGAATTTTACTACCAGCTCGTCAAGTGGGTTTCCCGCTTAGAAGCCGAAGCTTCGGTGGACCACGCCGGCATGGAAAGGGCCAACGCGCAGGAGCAACGCGCCCTATCGCACCTCTGGCAAGTCCGAGGCGAGGAGGAGGACGTCGGTGCCGGCGTTTAGCGTGTATCGCACATGGCTGCCGGCATTATCTAGTTAGCTAAGAGTAAGTTAGTACTTGTACACTACTAGAGTATTAGTGGGAGTAGATAGTTAACCTGGCTATGATGGTTGTCAACGTGGAAGTTCAGTACTCTATATCTGGATCAGACCTGTTACTTTGCTCTGAATGTTGAACTTTCCGTTTGAATGTATGGAATGGGCTGTTATTTTTTTAAATGGGTTGTATTTGTCCGCCACGGGTTTAGAGGCTGACTTGTGGGCCTACTAGGTTGACAGCAGGTACACACCAGGGTCATGGTAGTACGCAAGCAAGTGCCTCCTTATTTCAAGCCAAAAAAATGGTTCCTCCTAATGGATTTTTGACATCTGGGTCCCATGCCATTGTCAACGTAGTCAATAAACGAGAGAATTGCACAACGAGCGGCTGACACCAGGGACCCAGCAGCTCACCCAGTTCTTTTTGTTTTTGAGATGGAAGAAGGGTGTCAACTGGGCTGTGCGGGGCACTCTGGCCTGTCTAGTGAGCCTTTTATTTTATGTTTACCACAAGACCAACCCAGTAGTTTTTTTTCTTTCTGAAAATGGCTAGCCCAGTTTTTTTGTTCTTTTGTAGAATACCCAACCGATGCCTACTTGCTTTGTCAGCCCTGCTGAGCTGCAAATCTTTCAAGACGAGGAGAGTTTCATTCGGCTTGCCCAGAAAATGGGCTATCAATAATGAGAAATGGGTTGTACATTTTTAAAACACATCAAACCGGCAATTAGTTTCAAATTTCTTTTTTTTCAATTTCAAAATTTTAAATTCCATTGATTTTTATGCGTGGACAACTATTTGGATTTTATATTGATATAAATTTATTTTTCAAATTAGTTTGAATGTGACTCGAAATTCGGGATTAAAAACAGTTGGGATCGCACCGAAATATGCAAAATTTCGTATAATTTTTTAACCGTGGCCACAATATGGGTTGTGATGCTAACAAAAAGAATATGGGCTCCAAAAAAAATCCTTAAGAATTAGCAAATGGGCTGTAAATTATTAGAAATAATGGCAGATGGGTTGTATGCTGTTTTCCACACATTTGAGGCTGACTTGTGCGCCTACTATAGGTTGACGCGTACGCTTTCCTAAAAAAAAGGTTGACGCACACGCAACGCTGTGTCAACTTAGTCAACACACGAGAGTAGTGACTGTTGGATGTCCATCCAACGGCCATGGTGCTTCTTCAATCTCTGCTCTTCCTGCTCCAGCCGCTCAAACAAGCGCCGGTGGGACTGCCTGCTCCCTCCTCCCGCGGCCGGCTGTGCTGCCGCGCAGGACTCACCAACCCACCGTACTCCCATCGCTGGCCTAGCCATCCCTCAACTCACCTAGACCTCCTGTTATTCTCCGGCGATGGCAGCCTCACACTGCACCTAAAGCAGTAAACCCTTGTACTCCCCTCCGCGTGGGAAACAACTGCCGAGTCTTCCCCGGCTCCTGGTCATTCCCTTCCTAGGCCTCGCCGTCGTCCCCGCCTTGGTGCTCTCGACGCGGCGTGGTCAAGGAACGACTTCCATCGGAAGAGGACTGTACGTGGAGAGGCTGACAGCTGGGTCCACGGCCGCAGCAAGGAAGTGCCTCCTTATTACGCGCAAAATAATGATTCCTCCACCTGACAGCGGGGACCCACCGGAAGGGCCTCTGTATTTCATGAAAAAAACATTCCCCCCGCTGACAGCTCGGACCCACCAGCTATATCTTCGAATGCAAGGAAGTGCCTCCTTATTACGCATAAAAAAAATGAATACCGCAGCTGCTAGGTGGGACCCACCATATTTGAAGGCTGACTTGTGGGCCTACTAAGTTGATGCAGACGCAGGGCTTTGTCAACTTAGTCAATATAAATGATTGTAGTTGCGGTGACCATACGATGTCCATCCAACGGCTGTCGTGCTTCTTCAACCTCTGGTCTTCTTGCTCCAGAAGCCCAAACCATCGCGGGCCATGCCGCCTGCTTATGCCTCCCGTGGCCGGCTGTGCTGCCGCGCAGGCCTCACCGCCCCCTCCTACTCCAACCTCTGGCCAGGCCATCCCTCTACTCACCCACAACCCCTGTTATTCTGCGGCGACGGCAGCCTCACACCGCAGCCGAACCAGTCAACCCTCGTACTCCTCTCCACGTGGGCATCCACTGCCGCGTCTTCCCTGGCTCCGTGTCGTCCCCTTCCTAGGCCTCGCCGTCATCCACCACCTTGGTGCTCTCGGCACGGCATGGTCAACATGGTCAAGGAATGACTTCCATCGGAAGAGGACTGTACGTGGAGAGGCTGACAATTGGGTCCATGGCTGTAGCAAGGAAGTGCCTCCTATTACGCGTAAAATAATTATTCATCCACCAGACAACAGAGACCCACCGGAAGGGACTCTGTATTTTGCGAAAAAATGTTTCCCCCCTGACAGCTGGGACCCACCAGCTACATCTTCGCACGCAAGGAAGTGCATCCATACTACGGGCAAAAAAATGATTCTTCCCCCTGACAGCTGGGAACCACCAGCTATATCTTCGCACGCAAGGAAGTGCGTCCTTATCCTCCTTGACAGCTAGGACCCACCCGGTCGAAGCGTACGTAGCGTTGTCGCGAATGTGTATGTACATACTGGTCGATCGGTCTCTCTGTAGCGATGAACTATGGCTGAGTAAGGAGCGGCACGTGTCGTAGTAGAGGCGCGGACGTAGCATGTCACGCAGTCCCGTCTATATCATGTACACGTACGTACAGCCACGCTGCAAGAAAGTAAATACGGCTATGTATGTACATACGAGAGGGGTCTCGAATGCGTACAACGACGTCGTCGTATTCATCGGCAGCCAACCGGCTGGGTTGCAATGGAGGAAACAACGTCATGTTCATCGGGAGGCAACGAAATACATCTTGTTCATCGGGAGCCAACCGGCTTGGACGGAACAACTGAAACGAGGTCTGGCGTACCGCAGAACGGAGGAAACGGGCCTTCTGTTCGACCGCGTACGGTCAAAACAGGGTCCTGTTCATCGGGAAGGGTCTGGCTTACCGCAAAACGGAGGAAACGGACTTGTGTTCGAGTGCCTACGGTCGAAACAGGGTCCTGTTGATCGAGAGGGGTGTGGCGTACCGCAAAATGGAGGAAACGAACTTGTGTTGGAGTGCCTACGGTTGAAACGGGGTCCTATTCATCCACCGTCTACTGCCTCGCTCTAGCCCCCACGGGCTACTGTTCATCCACCGTCAACCTCCTCCAGCCTCCATGGGCTACTGTTCATCCAGCCTCCACCGGCTGCTGTTCATAGAGCCTCCACGGGGTCCTGTTCATCCACCCCCAACCGGCTAGGGTGTGGCGGCCTCCTCGGGGTCCTGTTCATCCAGCGGCAATGGCCTACTACCACGGGGTCCTGTTCATCCAACCCCCACCGGGAACTATTCATCCACAGCCAACCAACCAGCTCGACTCACCACGTCTTGACTCGTTCTACGTACCGCTCGCATGGTAGCAACGGTCATTGTTCATCGAGAGGCAACCCAACACCGACTGGCTACGTCTTGCATGGGGGCTCGATCGGCTTTAGTAAGTAGCAGCAGTGATCGATTGCTCCGTTCAGTTAGCAGCAGCAGCAAAGGAATCGCTCGGGTTCAGTCAGCAGCGAATGAATCGCTTGGGTTCAGTTAACAGCCAAGGGATCGATCGCTTGGGTTCAGTAATGTGCGATCGCTCGAGTTCAGTTAGCCAACGCCTCGCACACACGCGCGTACATGAGAGAAACACGCAAACCTCCGTGCATCACTCGGCCCCGACGACCCACCGTAATCGGGAACTCCCCGATATTTTCCTCGCCCTCGCTTCTACCACGATTTTTTTCGTCATGGACGGCCCAAAGAATGTCATGCAGCTGCGTCTCCGGCCCGCCCAAGATGAAAAGCCCATTTTATATCATGATTTTTTGTCATAGAAGTAGGAGCCCACCACATCTATGATGATACGTGCTTTTGTCACAATTATCGTCATAGAAGTGTCATAAGCATGACAGAAAAAAATTCGTTCGGCCCAAAATGTCACGGATGTGTCTTTTTTTTGTACTGTCGCCTTATCGCTCGCCACCGCTGCCACCAGATCACCCTGGCCAGGAGGTAGCCCACTGTGGCGCCTCCCGCAGATGGCTACTTACCCTGATAGAAATCCGGGGAGGCATCTCTCGGGCCTCTGGGGGCATCCCGCCGGCGACCTCGCCGCTGCAGATATCCCCAGGTCCTCCCAGGAAAGTCAAGCAAACGCAGCAGGGGCAGGCGCGGGCGCGGGGCGGGGGCTGCGACGTAGGTGAGAGACGAAAAGGTTCCACGCCCCCACAAGCGGCGTCTAGCAGCTTAGCGATCCTGTTGATCCAAGCGTCATAGCCATCACCGGTGGGACGATAATGCAATAGCTCACGTGCCACAAGGAGCGCGACCTGCGCGTCTGTCAGCCCACGACGAGTGCGGGGAAGCGATGCCGCATCAGGGCCGAAAGAGGGCGTGACGGTGCGGTCACTACACTATGCGAAGAGTGGGGTTGATGGATTCCACCGCCGATGAGGGGCAGCGCCAGTGACCGCATTAGCCGAGGGGGAACGATGCGGCTAGGGGTACCACGGCTGAAGGGCGCCGCCAGGGCGACGCGAGCGGCCCAACGCTTGGCGTGAGCCTGACGAGCTTTCGCCATGAACGCGATGGGTCGAGGTCGGAGCATGGTCGGTGGAGAGGCGGAGCTTCGACACGCCCCTACATGGCGCGCCAAATGTCGGATTCAGGGCTCCGCAGACCCAAGAAGGTTCAAACTCTGGAGCGTGTGTGAAGATCTGAACCAGCTCAAGTCTCAAGCTCACCACCCCACAGCCTGGCCTCGCCGAGTTCGCGCGAGCAGGGAAGAAGAAGATGAACACAGCAGTTTACCCAGGTTCGGGCCACCTTGCGGTGTAAAACCCTACTCCTGCTTTGTGGTGTATTGGCCTCACGAGGAGGCTGAGGATGAACTAGTATAGTGGATGAGCGGCCTCGCGAGGGCTCATGTGGTGTGGGTGGAATGGTCAAGGGTCCAATCCGGGATCCCCTTCTACAGTGGTGGCTAGCCTAAACTTAATGTGGCCTTGGTCCTCTTCCCTCAAAACTTAGGCGGGAAAGGATCCCACAACGGCCAATTTGAAAGGGGACAAGAAGTACATCTAATCCTGATGAAAGGTAGTCTTCGCCTGCAAAGCTTATGGTCATGACGCAGAGGTGGGCTCGGCGATGACATCCGTCCTGCCGAGCTCGTGCTCTTGGTCTTGTTGCACCGGAACGGAAACCTTTGGGAGATTCCTTGGGAACCGGCGTATGTCCTTGCTCCCTTAGCACCAAAGGGGAAACTGTCTCCTCTGCGCCTGCTGGCGCCAGCCTGGCCTTGGTCATCATGGCTCATGTCATCGCAGCCTTGTGAGGCTGGGTACCTGCATAGAAGTCTCCGCCCCTCGGGAGGCATCCTGGGGAGGCCGCTCCTCTGGAGGTCTTGGTGTCGTTCGCCTCATGAGGCTAGGGCCCTCGCGAGGGTCTTGCCTTGGAATTGTTGCAGCTGGGCCGTACAAGGCCGTTGATGGGCTCACGCGCTGGGCCGCAGGCAGACAGATCTGGGTACCCCTGATCCTATAACATCGATGGAACCCAACGAGGAGCAGAAGAAAATGACAAGCGGTTTTCAGCAAGGTATTTTCTGCAAGCAATGAAATTATCGGTAACACATAGTTTTATGATAAGATAATTCGTAACGGGTAACAAGTAACAAGTGTAACAGAGGTGCAGCAAGGTGGCCTAATCCTTTTTGTAGCAAAGGATAATCCTAGACGAACTCTTATATAAAGCAAAGCGCTCCCGAGGACACATGGGAATTGTTGTCAAGTTAGTTTTCATCATGCTCATATGATTCGCGTTCTTTACTTTGATAATTTGATATGTGGGTGGACCGGTGCTTGGGTGCTGTCCTTACTTGGACAAGCCTCCCACTTATGATTAACCCCTCTCGCAAGCATCCGCAACTACAAAAGAAGAATTAAGATAAATCTAACCATAGCATGAAACATGTGGATCCAAATCAGCCCCTTACGAAGCAACGCATAAACTAGTGTTTAAGCTTCTATCATTCTAGCAACCCATCATCTACTTATTACTTCCCAATGCCTTCCCCTAGGCCCAAATCATGGTGAAGTGTCATGTAGTCGATGTTCACATAACACCACTAGAGGAAAGACAACATACATCTCATCAAAATATCGAACAAATACCAAATTCACATGATTACTTATAAGAAGACTTCTCCCATGTCCTCAGGAACAAACATAAATATTCACAAAGCATATTCATGTTCAAGATTAGAGGGGTATTGAATATCATTAAGGATCTGAACATATGATCTTCCACCGAATAAACCAACTAGCATCAACTACAAGGAGTAATCAACACTACTAGCAACCCACAGGTACCAATCTGAGGTTTTGAGACAAAGATTGAATACAAGAGATGAACTAGTGTCTGAGAGGAGATGGTGCTGGTGAAGATGTTGATGGAGATTGACCCCCTCTCGACGAGAGGATCGTTGGTGATGAAGATGGCTTCGATTTCCCCCTCCCGGGGGGAAGTTTCTCCGGCAGAACAGCTCCGCCGCAGCCCTAGATTGCCTCTGCCTAGGTTCCACCTCGAGACGGCGGCGCTTCATCCCGAAAACTTCCTTATGATTTTTCCAGGTAAAAACCCTTCATATAGCAGAAGATGGACATCGAAGATCTGCCAGGGGGCCCACAAGCCCTAGGGGCGCGCCCCCCAGGCTTGTGGCCACCTGGTGGGTCCCCTCTGGTATTTTCTTCGCCCAATAATTCTTATATATTCCAAAATAATTCTCCGTAAATTTTCAGGACTTTTGGAGTTGTGCAGAATAGGTCTCTCAGATTTGCTCCTTTCCGTTCCAGAATTCTAGCTGCCGGCATTCTCCCTCTTCATATAAATATTGTAAAATAAGAGAGAAAAGGCATAAGTATTGTACCATAATGTGTAATAACAGCCCATAATGCAATAAATATCAACATAAAAGCATGATGCAAAATGGATGTATCAACTCCCCCAACCTTAGACCTCGATTGTTCTCAAGCGGAAAACCGAAATCGATAATCATGTCCACATGTTTAGAGATAGAGGTGTCGATAAAATAAAATACGGACATGAGGGCATCATGATTATCTTTAGAACAACAACATATATTGTCAGATAATTTCTTATGCTAAAGTAACAATTCATTCACAAGGTAAAGTATGAATCAAGAACTTTATTGAAAACCAACAAACTATGATCTTGGTCATTGAAACAATTGCAATTTATCATAACATCGGAAACAGTCAATGTAAGAGCTTTTGTTTAGCAAGTTTCACATACTCAACTATCTTTTAGTCTTTCATAATTGCTAACACTCATGCGATACTTATGAGATCAAAGCTTCATTCGGACACAGAGAAAGATAGGGGCTTATAGCTTTGCCTCCCAACCTTTTACCTCAAGGGTAATGTCAACAATAATAGTTTATGAATATCTACATCCCAGTGGATATATATATATCTGGATCTTCCCCCAACATATAGTGCTTGCCAAAAAGAAAAAGTATAAAAAGAAGAGGTGACGATCACCATGACTTTTGTATAAGGGCAGGAAGTAAAATAAAAGATAGGCCCTTTGCAGAGGGAAGCAGACGTTGTCATGCGCTTTTATGGTTGGATGCACAAAATCTTAATGCAAAAGAACGTCACTTTATATTGCCACTTGTGATAAAGAACTTTATTATGCAGTCAGACGCTTTTATTTCTTCCATATCACAAGTTCGTATAAAGCTTATTTTCCTCACACTAAAAGATCATGCATAATTAGAGAGCATTTTTTATTGCTTGCACCGATGACAACTTACTTGAAGGATCTTACTCAATCCATAGGTAGGTATGGTGGACTCTCATGGCAAAACTGGGTTAAGGGATATTGGATTCACAAGTAGTATCTCTACTTGGTGCAAAAGATTTGGCTAGCATAGGATGAGAAGCAAGCTCAACATGTTGGAGGATCCATGACAATATAACTTCTATTTGGATATAAAGAAACATAACCTATTATGTTGTCTTCCTTGTCCAACATCAACCTTTTAGCATATAATATTTTAATGGGTGCTCACAATCATAAAAGATGTCCAAGATAGTGTATTTATATGTGACACCTCTCTTTCTTTATTACTTCTTATAAATTGCAACAATGACCAAAACTATGTTTGTCAACTCCCAACAAATTTCATCCGACATACTTCTTATATGTGAAGTCATCACTTCCCATAAGATCATTATATAATCTTTTTATTTCTTTATTTCTTTTCCTCAAGATCATAGCAAGAAAGCAAAGCCCTCAACTCAAAACTAATCTTTATTATATAACTCTCGCACTCGATTACATAGAAGGAACACAAAGCAAAACTCAAAGCTAGATCATACTAAACCTTTATTCTACTAAACCAAGATATAACCAAATGGATCGAACTAAGAAAAACGATAAAGGTAAAGATGTGATGGTGATACAATATCGGGGCACCTCCCCCCAGCTTGGCACTAGCCAAGGGGAGTGCCCATACCCATGTACTTAGGTCTCTTTCTTCGGAGGTGGTGATGATGGAGTTGATGATGTTGTGGGCTTGTCCTCCATCTTCCAGGGCATAAGTTCACCATCATAGAAAGATGAACGAGTCTCCAGAATCCTCAAATCTGCAGCCAAACTCATTGATACGTCTCCAACATATCTATAATTTTTTATTGTTCCATGTTGTTATATTATCATTCCTGAATGTTTTACAATCATTTTATAGCAACTTTATCTCATTTTTTTGGGACTAACCTATTGACATAGTGCCTAGTGCTAGTTGCTGTTTTTTGCTTGTTTTTTACTTCGAAGAAAATCAATACCAAACGGAGTCCAAACGCAGTGAAACTTTTTGGAGAATTTTTTTGGACCAGAAGACACCTGATGGGCCAAAGAAGTACCAGAGGGGGGCGCCGAAGGGAGCACAACCCACCAGGGCGCGCCAGGATGCCCAGGCGCGCCCAGGTGGGTTATGCCCCCCTCGGTGACCTCCCGCACCGCCTCTTCGCCCTATAAATTGCCAAATATTCCAAAAACCCTTGGGGTAACCCTAGATCAGAAGTTCCGTCACCGCAAGCCTCTGTAGCCATGAAAAACCAATCTAGACCCCGTTCCGGCACCCTGCCGGAGGGGGAAATCATCACCGGTGGCCACCATGATGAGGAGGGAGTAGTCTACCCTCGGGGCTAAGGGTTTGTACCATTAGCTATGTGTTTAATCTCTCTCTCTCTCTCTCTCGTGTTCTTGAGATATCATGATCTTGATGTATCGCGGGCTTTGTTAATATAGTCGGATCATATGGTGTTTTCCCCTCTCTATCTTGTGATGAA
The DNA here is from genome assembly GCA_011799875.1 of Thinopyrum elongatum. NCBI lineage: Eukaryota > Viridiplantae > Streptophyta > Magnoliopsida > Poales > Poaceae > Thinopyrum > Thinopyrum elongatum. The sequence continues at coordinate 478,755,398 of CM022299.1, read as the reverse complement.
TTGAGTTTTCCCTTTGAGATTTCGTTTTATCGGATTGAATACTTTTATGGATTTGAGAGCACTTGATCTATGTCTTGGCACTCAACTCGCGGATTCCCGAGGTGACATTGGGGTAATCTATGCATAGGGGTTGATGCACGTTTTCGTCCTTGTTACTCTGGTAGAAATCTTGGACACTCTTTGAGGTTCTTTGTGTTGGATTGAGTATTATGAATCTGAAATTGTTTGATGCATATCGCATAATCAACTCATGGATACTCGCGGTGACATTGGAGTATCTAGGTGACATTAGAGTTGGTTGATGTGTATCATATGGTGTTATTTTAGTACGAACTCTTGGTTAGATCGATCGGAAAGAATAGCTTGGTGTTATTTTAGTACGAACTCTTGGATAGATTGATCGGAAAGAATAACTTTGAGGTGGTTTTGTACCCTACAAACAATTTCTTCTTATGTTCTCCGCTAGATAAGAACTTTGGAGTGATTCTTCATCACACGTTGAGGGATGGTTATATGATCCAATTATATTAGCATTGTTGAGAGATTGCACTAGCAAAAGTACGGACCCTAGGTCTCATTTTCAAGCATTGCAATACCATTTGTGCTCCATTCTATCAATTGCTACCTTGCTGTTTTTTATTGTTCCTATTACAAAAATCAATATCTACTATCATTACTACACTTGTATCACCATCTCTTCACTGAAGTAGTGCACCTATACAATTTACCATTGTATTTGGTGTGTTGGGGACATAAGAGACTGTTTATTATTTGGTTGCAGGGCTGTTTGAGAGAGACCGTCTTCATCCTATGCCTCCCACAGATTGATAAACCTTAGGTCATCCACTTGAGGGAAATTTGCTACTGTCCTACAAAACTCTGCGCTTGGAGGCCCAACACGAGTCTACAAGAACAAGTTGTGTAGTAGACATCAAGCTCTTTTCTGGCGCCGTTGCCGGGGAGGTGAGTGCTTGAAGGTATATTTTTAGATCTTGCAATTGAATCTTTTAGTTTCTTGTTTTATCACTAGTTTGGTTTATAAAAAGAAAACTGCAAAAAAAATGGAATTGAGGTGGCCTCAGATTATTCGTCTTTATCATGTCTTTCTTGAAAATGATGGATCAAAAAATTGTGCTCAATTGATAGAAGAAGAATTCAATAAAATGTTTGGCATAAATGATGAGCATGATTGCAATGTTGTTAGTATGAATTCTTTGAATATCCATGATGCTAATGATATGAAAAGCCATAAGCTTGGGGATTCTATGTTTGATGTAGATGATATTTTTAGTCCCCCAAGTTTTGATGAGAATATTTATTATGATGATTGTGTGCCTCCTATTTATGATGATTATATTGATGAAAGTGGGTTTGTAAGAGTGTCAACTCTAGGTAATGATGATCCCACTATTTTGGAGGGTGTTGAATCTTATTATAATGATAAAAGTGGATTTCGAGAGGTCACGACTTTATTTAGTGATGAATCCACTATTTTGGAAGAGGTTTCAATTGACTATGATAACAAAGTTGCTATCTATGATGATTATGGTGATGACATGTATGCTATATTGAATAATGATAACCATGAAACTTGTCATCATGATTTTAATTTCCAATCACATGATAGTTATTTTGTTGAGTTTGCTCCCACTACTATTCATGAGAATAAATTTGCTTATGTGGAGAGTAAGAAAATTTCTATGCTTATGTATCATGAAAAGAATGCTTTATGTGATAGTTATATTGTTGAATTCATTCATGATGCTACTGAAAATTATTATGAGAGAGGAACATATGCTTTTACAAATTGCAATAATATCAAGTTTCCTCTCTATGTGTTGAAAATCTTGAAGTTTTGCTTGTTTTGCCTTCCTATGCTAGTTGATTCTTGTTCCCATAAGTTATTTTCTCACAAAATCCCTATGCATAGGAAGTGGGTTAGACTTAAATGTGCTAGTCATATGCTTCATGATGCTCTCTTCGTGTTTTAATTCTTATCTTTTATGTGAGCATCATTGAAATCATCATGCCTAGCTAAAAAGGCATTAAAGAAAAGCGCTTGTTGGGAGACAACCCAATACTTTTACCTACTGTTTTTGTGTTTTCACATGATTAGTATACTGTAGTAACCATGTTTTATAGCTTTTGTTTCAATAAAGTGCCAAGTAAAGCCTTTGGGATAGTATGGATGATAGTTGACTTGATTCTGTGCAAAAACAGAAACTTTTGCTTGTAGTAACAGAATTGTTTAAATTCACTGGAGAGTCTAAAAACTATGAATTTTTTACATATGATTGATCTTCAAATTTCCTACGTTTTCCTAAATTTTCAAACATATTCGAGTTACAGAAATGTGACCAAAATTCAGATCTTTATGTACTATTCTGTTTTTGACAGATTCTGTTTGCAATGCATAGTTTGCTTGTTTTATGGTTTCTATTGCTTATATTGCTTAATATAAATTGTGGAAATTGTAGAGTACAGTAGGCATTGTGTGGAAACAATTATTAATCTTATCTTAACAGTACCAAAGTGAATGATTTGTCTTTATCATACTAACCCATCTCACGAAGTTCCATTAAGTTTTGTGTGATTGGAGTTTTCAAGTTTTTGGTGAGATCTCGATATGAAGAGAATAAGGAGTGACAAGACCTTAAGCTTGGGGATTCCCAAGGCACCCCAAGGTAATATTCAAGCAATATCCAAGCAACTAAGCTTGGGGATGCCCCGGTAGGCACCCCCTCTTTCGTCTCCAACATTATCGGTAACCTCACTTGGAGCTACATTTTCATTCGTCACATGATATGTGTTTTACTTGGAGCATCATTTTATTTTATTAGGATTTGCTTGCTGTTATTAAGAGTAATTTTTTTCACCTTTTACTTCAATGAAAATGTCAAGTATAGCCTTTGCCATGCTTATTTTGCAAGTCTATGTGTTGCTGTTTGAAAACAGAAAGTTGCACGCTAGTGCGTGAATTCTTCAGAAAAGTGATAATGTGATAAAATGTTGAAATTTTTTGCACAATAATATATGATAAATTTTATACAGTTTGGTAATTTTTTAGAATTTTTGGAGTTAGGTAAGTATGAGGATACTTGCACTCTTTACATACTGTTCTGTTTAGACAGATTGCTGTTATGTTTACATTGTTTGCATATGTTTGCTTGTTTAATGATTCTATTTGAGGATAGGACTATTAAATATGCAGAGGCATTTAGTATGCAATGTTTAATAATAATTTTAGTGATTTGTTACAGTAGAGAATGATAAGGTGTTGCATTGATTTATACCAACGTATCTCACGAGTTCTTGTTGAGTTTTGCATGGATGAAGTTTTTAAGATTTAGGGGAACCGTGATATAGAAGGAATTAAGGAGACACAAAAGATCAAGCTTGGGGATGCCGGCATCCCAAGATAATATTTCAAGAATTCTCAAGCATCTAAGCTTGGGGATGCCCCGGTAGGCATCCCACCTTTCTTCAGCAACAATTATCGGTTAGCCTCGGTTGAGCCTAAGTTTTTGCTTCTTCACATGATGTGTGATATTTTTAGAATGTCATTTTGTTTTGTTTAGCTTGCTGTTTTAATAAATACCTAGATCTGAAAGTTTTCTAAATAAGAGAGAGTCCTTAAATAGCTACCCATTTACTTAACTACTCGCTTGATCTTCACTTATATCTTTTTGGAGTAGTTTGTCATTTGCTCTAGTGCTTCACTTATATCTTTTTGAGCACGGTGTGCTTTAATATTTTTGACGAAATTCTCTCATGCTTCACTTTTATTATTTTGAGAGATGAAAATTGCTATGCTCATGTTCTTCACTTAAATTTGTTTGAGCTTGTCAAAAGTAATTGCAATATATGAAACTAGTCCCAAAGTGATAGATTTTCAATAGGGATATAATAAAAACTTTCATGAAGATCATTGGACAAAATAAACTTGATTCTTTGTAATAGTTTTGAGATATGATGATAGTGATATGTGAGTCATGTTGGTGAGTAATTATGCTTTAGTAAGAATATTTGTGTTAAGGTTTGCGATTCCCTATGCAAGCACGAAAGTCAATAGTTATGCAATGAAATTACATCCTACTTGTGGTGCATTATTCGGTGTTAGTTATGCTCAATGCTCGTTTATGTGAATTTTTGTTTCTTGGTTGGTTGCTTCTCAATCTATTTGGTAGCCTCCATTTGTACTAAGTGGGAATACTACTTGTGCATCCAAAATCTTTAAACCCAGTTTTGCCATTTGAGTCCACTATACCTACCTATATGCAGTATTTCCGCGCCGTTCTAAGCAAATTTGTATGTGCCATCTCTAATTTTCAAAATAATTTTCCTTTTTTGTGTGCTCGTACCGCTCATGAAACGGTAGGGGGTGGCTGATATTTTTCCATGCTAGATATGTTATTCTCAAGATGAGTGTTTATTCACTTGTCATTGCACGAGAGTACGACAAAGGTATTAGGGATGCCCAGTCCCGAAATGAAAAATGAATTTACTTTATGTTGTCAAATAATAAATTCCTTGGAAAGTGTTGGTATGGACGGCACCCATGGATACGGCTAGCCGTGGAATGTGAAAGTATGATGGAAAAAAGAATAAACTTTATTTTCTGTTTGGGAACCGCCTATGACATATCTAGCATGGAAAGTATTGGGAACTACTCGATCGTTTTCGTTGACGGGAAAGGCATGCCACCCAAAATGTTTTATCTCTATTTTCTCGCTTTGAGCTCTGGCACCTCTACAAATCCCTACATCCCTCTGCGAAGGGTTTATCTATTTACTTTATGCTTTTTTTTTTGAGTCTCCATCTTCTCTTACAAAGCACCAACTAGGGAGCACTATGATCATACTTGAGCATTGGATGTAGCTAATATGCGAGTGTGTTTCATGAATGGATCAATGATTGAGCATGATGGGCTAGGGATAACTTTCTTTAGTATTGATATTTTGAAAGACATGGTTGCTTGTTGATACGCTTGAGTATAGAAATCTTCATGTCAAAACTAGACTATTGCTTTGAACCATATAAAAGTCCAAATGTCCATGCTACAAAAGAAAAGAATATGTGATGAACATGTTAGGCAACATTCCACATCCATAATTCTGCTTTTATCATTTACCTACTCGAGGACGAGTAGGAATTAAGCTTGGGGATGCTGATACGTCTCCAACGTGTAACACCCCCAGTGGTTAGCTACAGTAATCACCCCTTTTGATTATGCCATGTCATCATGATCAACAGTGCTTAATCACCATTAGTATTATATCTCTTTTCAAAATTCAAAGTCAATTGGAAATTCAAAATGAAAGTGAAATATAAAAGTTGTCCAACATAAAAACTAAAATGTTAGATAAGTAACAAATATTCCAGAGACTATTCTAAAATTGTAACCAACATTTAATAAATAAATTAAGTAACTCTAACAGTGCCAAAACAGCAGTATTTAAACCCCATTTAGTTTTATAAAATTGTAAATGAAATGGTATGGACTCAAAACCATTTTATGGCATTAGTAGATGATGCACTGGAGTTTTGTGACTAGTTCACATATTTTACAAAACTAATTGTGAGGCCACACATTATTGCAAAAACAGAAAACAAAAAAGAAATAAAGCAAAAATCAAAAAGGAAAACTCCCCCCTCCCCACTGGGCTCCGGCCCAGCAACAGGCCGGCCCAACTGGCCCTACAAGCCCACCCCACTCCTCCCTTATCCACCCCCTCACCCCCCCCGAAACCTTATCCACTACCCCACTCCTCCCCCCACGTAGTTCCCCTCCCCTCCCCCGATCCAGATCGGATCGGGGCACGACGACCCGACGCCGTCACCGCCGCCCGGAGCCGCCTGGACCTCGCCGGACCTCCTCGCCGGCTTGCTCCCCCTACGCACGTCGTCTCCGCCCTCCTCCCCAACCTCCATTGCCCCGAACCCTGCGAACCCCCGTGAGCCCTCCCCTCCTCTCGTTCTCCTCGTTCACGACGTGCGCACGCACGCGCGCTCACCGCCCCTGCGCCCGCTCCCGCCTCACGCAGCGCCTTGCGCTGCGCGCGCCCCATTGCCGCTCGTCACGCGACGCCGCTCCCGCGCCCTGCCTCGCTCCGGGGCCGCGCTCGCCGCGCCCGCGACCCCCTCCCTGCGACCGCGCCTCGCCCGCGCTCGCACACGGCCTCGCCTCGCCCTCGCCGTGCGCCCCCGCACTGCGCGCCGTTCCCCGCGCCCATGGCCGCCTCTGCCGTCGTTGCCGTCCGCTCCGTCCTGCGCCCCGGCCTCCTCCCCGCTCGGCCGCGCCTGCTCCCTGCCGCGCTCCGCCCCTGGCCTCCTCCTCCTGCCGCTGCTGCACGGCTGCTGCTGCAGCCTCGCGCCGCCGTAGCCCTACCGCGTCGCGCCGCCGCCGCTCGACTGCCGTCCGCGCCCGTCGTGCGCCCGACGCTCGCCCGTGCATCGCCTCGCCTGTGCCGCTCGCTCGCCGCGCAACGCGCCACCGCCCCGCACTCCGCATCGCCCCGACCACCGCTGTCGCGGAGCTCCTCGTCGCTTCCGCATTCGGCGCCCGGCGCCGGCGCCCATCTGCGCCGATCGACCCTCTCCTGGGTCGGGCGCTCGCATCACCCGGCGCCTGCGTCCCCCCGCGCCCGTAACCGCTAACCCCCCTGGGCCAATGACAGCTGGGCCCCACCCCCCTGTGCCTATGACAGGTTGGCCCAGCCACAGAAACGTTTTAAAAAAATGAATTAATAAAATTAATTAATTAATTAATTAGTGAATTAATTAATTAGTGAATTAATTAATTTAATTAATACCGTTTAATTAATCTAATTAACTAGTTAGTTTAATTAAACTGTAATTAGTTTAATTAAAACTTAATTAACATAACAGAGTATGACATGCGGGACCCACACATAGTTTGACCCGGTCAACGGTACTATTGACTGCTGACGTCAGCATGATGTCATGCTGACGTTATCAATTACTGTTTCGGATAATGTTTAATTTAAATAAATAATTAAATTCCAGAAATTAATAAAAACTTTAGAAAATCATATAAAATAATCCGTAACTCCGATGAAAATACTTTATACATGAAACTTGCTCAGAATTTCGATACGAACCTGAATACGTCCTCCGTATTCCCATCAGATGCCCGTAGCTATATGAACATTGAACTTTTAGACCGTTTTCAGTAAGTGAATAGTGCCCAACTTTAATTAAATAAATCCGAATAAATTCCTAAATTAACTAAATCATTTAGTTAGGCAGTAGAACACCCCGGCTTATCATTTAGGCAAGTCATACATGTTGTTTGCGTTATTGCCGTGAATTTATTGTTTCCTCCCCCTCTTCTCTCTCGTTAGACCCCGACGCAGTTTCCGGTACCGACGCAGCTCCGGAGCACGACACCACCGTTGACGACCCCTCCTTGCCAGAGCAACCAGGCAAGCCCCCCCCCTTTTTGATCATCCCGATATCGCCCATTCTATTTTCTCATGCTTGCATTAGAATTGCTGCTGCTGCTGCTTTACCTATTCTGATGCATAGCCTGTTTATTGTAACCTGCTGTTGATAATTACCTGCATATCCTAAACTGCTTAGTATAGGCTGGGTAGAGACCTATCAGTGACCCCACTTATCCCGACTGCCCCGCTGGATTATCCGAAGACCCGATCAACGGGATTGAAGACCAGGCCCCGACACCGCACATCACCCCCCTTAGTTGTAACGACACTGCAGCGTTACTATCGAGTGCCGAGGGTGAAACCTCTTGTAGCAATTCTGATGTTAACTCTGTAGAGTAGCTATTTGGTCGTGGTCATCGAGGGTGATTCCTCCTTCACCGCTTCCGATAACGACGCCGTCGTACAACACCTCAAGTGTGAACCCAGTGAGGGTGATTCCTCCGGGTTCACCTTGACGGATACATCGAGTAGGAATCCAACGAGGGTGATACCTCGGATTCCCCTGATGTTATGGACACACGGATACTTGGACTTTACACTGTTACTTGGATAGGCGGGTCGGCTCTGAGGGGTACCCGCGTGCGCCTGAGAGGTGAGTGTTGTGAAGACGGGTGCCTGTGTGGTGCCCGAGTGATGAATACGAGGCGCGGCCGGGCATTCTTGGCCCTTGCCGCAAGTCCTCGAGACGGGGCGATGGGGTCACATCTTTCGTGAGTCTCTGCTCGTTTCCGCAAGCCCAAGTTACTAGTGATTTGGATATTTGATCCGAGCAGGCCTCTGGTCTGATAGCACTAACCATCACGTGGGCATAGTATGGGCGTTCTGCATCGTAGCATCAGCCGACAGTTCTGTCAGACGTCCAGTTCAGCATTGTGGCACGGTCGGATCGTACCGACCCTCCGAGGCGGTGCTAGTATCCACCCTGCACACAACGACCCGGAGTGCACAGGGCGATGGCCCAAGACCCCTGAGTGCTTAGGATGTAGACCGGCGGGGACCTCTCTGCTGAGCTTTAGGTAGGGCTACGGTGTGTCGTTTGGCCGAGGCCGGGCATGACCCAGGAAAGTGTGTCCGGCCGGAGTTAATCGAGTGTGTTGGGTAAGTTGGTGCACCCCTGCAGGGAAGAACACTTCTATCAACAGCCTGTCCTACGGTAAAGGACACTCAGAGTTGTATCCTGATTGATACAATTAGAACTGGATACCTGGATACTATGGCTCTGGGATTGCTTCCCGCAGGGAGTCGAGAAGGGATCTCAGGACGAGGTTGATGACTGTATGGCTCTGGGATTGCTTTCTCGCAGGGAGTCGAGAAAGGATCTCTGGGTGAGGTTGAGACTTAATGATACTGCTACTTTATATTGATCTGTTCTGCTCTCTTCTGTTGCTGCAAGACCGATGAAGATGCTAGTCTTCGATAGGACTAGGCCTTCTCTCTATTCTGGCATTTCTGCAGCCCAGTCCACATATATAGCCTCCCTTTGAAAATGTTGCATATGTAGTGTAGATCCTTGCTTGCTGAGTACTTCTGAGTACTCATGGTTGCTTTGTTTTCCTTTTCTCCCCATATCAGTTTGTCGCGACCAGAGGACGGTGCCCCTTGAGACAGATGCCCCGTCGATCAACTACTACTACTACCTCGACGATGGATGCTGCTATGAGATGACTGACGACCAGGAGTAGGATCGAAGGGTCCCAGGCAGGAGGCCTACGCCTTTCGATCGTAGTATTTTATTTTGCCCCGCCTTTCTAAAGGCCTTTCTATTTCTGTTTCATATCTGTACTCAGATATCTGATGCTTCCGCTGACGCTTGTTCGCAAGCTTATGTATTCGAGCCCTCGAGGCCCCTGGCTTGTAATATAAAGCTTGTATGACTTCATTTATGTTTTAGAGTTGTGTTGTGATATCTTCCCGTGAGTCCTTAGGCTTGATCGTGTGCATTTGCGTGTATGATTAGTGCACGATTGGGCCGGGGGCGTCACACAACGTATCTATAATTTTTTATTGTTCCATGCCGTTATATTATCGTTCTTGAATGTATTACAATCATTTTATAGCAACTTTATATCATTTTTTTGGGACTAACCTATTGACATAGTGTCCAGTGCCAGTTGCTGTTTTTTGCTTGTTTTTTACTTCGTAGAAAATCAATACCAAACGGAGTCCAAACGCAGCAAAACTTTTTGGAGAATTTTTTTGGACCAGAAGACACCTGATGGGCTAAAGAAGTACCAAAGGGGGTCTCCGAGGGGAGCACAACCCACCAGGGCGCGCCAGGCGCGCCCAGGTGGGTTGTGCCCCCCCCCCTCGGTGACCTCCCGCACCGCCTCTTCGCCCTATAAATTGCCAAATATTCCAAAAACCCTTGGGGTAACCCTAGATCAGAAGTTCCGCCACCGCAAGCCTCTGTAGCCACGAAAAGCCAATCTAGACCCCATTCCGGCACCCTGCCGGAGGGGGAAATCATCACCGGTAGCCACCATGATGAGGAGGGAGTAGTCCACCCTCGGGGCTGAGGGTTTGTACCGGTAGCTATGTGTTTAATCTCTCTCTCTCTCTTGTGTTCTTGAGATGTCACGATCTTGATGTATCGCGGGCTTTGTTAATATAGTCGGATCATATGGTGTTTTCCCCTCTCTATCTTGTGATGAATTGAGTTTTCCCTTTGAGATTTCGTTTTATCAGATTGAATACTTTTATGGATTTGAGAGCACTTGATCTATGTCTTGGCACTCAACTCGCGGATTCCCGAGGTGACATTGGGGTAATCTATGCATAGGGGTTAATGCACGTTTTCGTCCTTGTTACCCCGGTAGAAATCTTGGGGCACTCTTTGAGGTTCTTTGTGTTGGATTGAGTATTATGAATCTGAAATTGTTTGATGCATATCGCATAATCAACTCATGGATACTCGCAGTGACATTGGAGTATCTAGGTGACATTAGCGTTGGTTGATGTGTATCATATGGTGTTATTTTAGTACGAACTCTTGGTTAGATCGATCGGGAAGAATAGCTTGGTGTTATTTTAGTATGAACTCTAGGATAGATTGATCGGAAAGTATAGCTTTGAGGTGGTTTCGTACCCTACAAACAATTTCTTCTTATATTCTCCGCTAGATAAGAACTTTGGAGTGATTCTTCATCGCATGTTGAGGGATGGTTATATGATCCAATTATATTAGCATTGTTGAGAGATTACACTCGCAAAAGTACGGACCCTAGGCCTCATTTTCAAGCATTGCAATACCATTTGTGCTCCGTTTTATCAATTGCTACCTTGCTGTTTTTTATTGTTCCTATTACAAAAATCAACATCTACTATCATTACTACACTTGTATCACCATCTCTTCGCCGAACTAGTGCACCTATACAATTTACCATTGTATTTGGTGTGTTGGGGACACAAGAGACTGTTTATTATTTGGTTGCAGGGTTGTTTGAGAGAGACCATCTTCATCCTACGCCTCCCACGGATTGATAAACCTTAGGTCATCCACTTGAGGAAAATTTGCTACTGCCGTACAAAACTCTGTGCTTGGAGGCCCAACACGAGTCTACAAGAACAAGTTGTGTAGTAGACATCACTCATCCTCTTAAATCTATATTCATACTCACAGTTCTGGTTCTGTAGGTTATAGATCTGGGCTTGGAGATGCTAGTTTTTCTCATGAAGCTTGAAGATGGCCTTCCCAATCTCACTAGGATCCAGCTTGTGGTCACGGGTAAAATCCGTGATCATGGAGTGATTGGCGTTGAGTCCGCGCTCCACCATCCCTTTGCACTTGAACACCTCTTGCTCCACCGCTTCAAGCCTGGACTCCACGCTTCCCGTCCTCCTTGGCCCTTGAACATCACGGATGTGAAGCACCCCCTTGTGCATCTCGATGGTTTGAGGGTGTTGCAGCACCTCCGCAAGGTAAGGATTGATGACCTTCTCGAAAAACTTGTCCTTGGGGGAGCTTGGAGACATCATGACGATCTAGATCTGTCAGGAAAAATAGCTCGAAACAAGAACAGAGGATATTGCCGTGGTACGGTGGTCAAAACCTTCGGGAGATTATATAATGAATTTTTACCGACCAAAAGGAATGTACTACAAGAAAACGGAGTCTGGAGGGCACACGAGGTGGCCACAAGCCTGGGAGGCGCGCCGAGGGGGGTAGGGCGCGCCCCCAAGGCTTGTCGCCTCCTCGTGCACTTTTCGGACTACTTTTTATTTTCCTAATATTTTAAATATTCCAAAATGGAGTAAAATTGCTTTTGGGAAAGTTTTGGAGTCGTTTTACTTACCGTATCACATACCTATTCCTTTTCGGAATCTGGAGCATTCTGGTAGATATACCTTATGTACTCCGGTGTTATGGTATTAATAATATTGGTTTCAACATTTATGGGAGTACCTAAAATATAATGTTTGATTCTTTGCCTGTTTACCACCTTCGGGTTATTGCCTTCAGCGTTGTTGATCTTGATGGCACCAGAACGATAAACTTCCTCGATAATGTAAGGCCCTTCCCATTTAGAGAGAAGTTTTCCTGCAAAAAATCTGAAACAAGAATTGTATAGCAAGACATGATCACCTACATTAAATTCATGCTTTTGTATCCTTTTATCATGCCATCTTTTAACTTTTTCTTTAAACAATTTGGCATTCTCATAGGCTTGGGTTCTCCATTCATCAAGTGAGCTAATGTCAAATAACCTCTTCTCACCGGCAAGTTTGAAATCATAGTTGAGCTCTTTAATTGCCGAATAAGCTTGATGTTCTAGTTCAAGAGGTAAGTGACATGCTTTTCTATAAACCATTTTATATGGAGACATACCCATAGGATTATTATAAGCAGTTCTATAAGCCCATAATGCATCATCAAGTTTCTTAGACCAATTCTTTCTAGATCTATTAACAGTCTTTTGCAAAATCAACTTTATTTCTCGGTTACTAAATTCTAATTGACCACTAGACTGAGGATGATATGGAGATGCAATTCTATGGTTAACATCATACTTAGCAACAATTTTCGGAAAGCAGCATAAATAAAGTGTGAACCACCATCAGTCATTAAATATCTAGGGACTCCAAACCTCGGGAAAATAACTTCTTTAAGCATTTTAATCGAGGTGTTATGATCAACACTACTAGTTGGAATAGCTTCTACCCACTTAGTAACATAATCAATAGCAACCAAAATATGTGTATACCCATTAGAGGAAGGAAAAGGTCCCATATAATCAAATCCCCAAACATCAAATGGTTCAATAACAAGTGAATAATTCATAGGCATTTCCTGACGTCTACTAATATTACCAATTCTTTGATACTCATCACAAGACAAGACAAACTTACAAGCATCTTTGAAAAGAGTAGGCCAATAAAAACCAGATTGTAATACCTTATGTGCAGTTCTGCCACCAGCATGGTGTCCTCCGTAGGCCTCGGAGTGACACTTACGTAGGATCTATTCCTGTTCATGCTCAGGTACACAACGTCTAATAACACCATCTACTCCTTCTTTATAAAGGTGTGGGTCATCCCAGAAGTAATGTCTTAAATCATAGAAAAACTTTTTCTTTTGTTGGTATGTGAAACTAGGTGGTATAAATTTAGCAACAATATAATTAGCATAGTCAACATACCATGGAGTACTACGAGAAGCATTTATGACAGCCAATTGTTCATCAGGAAAGCTATCATCAATAGGTAGTGGGTCATCAAGAATATTTTCTAACCTAGACAGGTTGTCTGCTACGGGGTTCTCAGCTCCCTTTCTATCAATAATATGTAAATCAAATTCTTGCAGCAAAGAGAACCCATCTAAGAAGTCTAGGTTTAGCATATTTCTTTTCCATAAGATATTTAATAGCAGCATGATCGGTGTGAACAGTTACTTTGGAATCAACAATATAAGATCTGAACTTGTCACAAGCAAATACAACTGCTAAAAATTCTTTTTCAGTAGTAGCATAATTTCTTTGAGCACTGTCTACAGTTTTACTAGCATAATGAATAACATTTAATTTCTTATCAACTCTTTGTCCTAGAACAACACCAACAGCATAATCACTAGCGTCACACATAATTTCAAAGGGTAGGTTCTAGTCAGGTGGTTGAACAATAGGTGCAGAAATTAAGGCTTTCTTAAGTATTTCAAATGCTTCTTCACAATCATCATCAAAAACGATTGGAACATCTTTTTGCAAGAGATTAGTAAGAGGCCTATAAATTTTAGAGAAGTCTTTAATAAATCTCCTATAGAAACCAGCATGGCCAAGGAAACTTCTTATACCTTTGATATCTTTAGGACAAGGCATTTTTTCAATAGCATCAACTTTAGCTTTATCGACTTCAATACCTCTTTCAGAGATTTTATGCCCCAAGACAATACCTTCATTAACCATAAAGTGGCACTTCTCCCAATTCAAGACAAGATTAGTTTCTTCACATCTCTGCAAAACTCGATCAAGGTTGCTTAAGCAATCATCAAAAGAAGTTCCATAAACGGAGAAATCATCCATGAAAACCTCAACAATCTTTTCACAAAAGTCAGAGAATATAGCAGTCATACATCATTGAAAGGTAGCAAGTGCGTTGCATAAACCAAAAGGAATACGTCTATAAGCAAAGGTACCAAAAGGGCATGTAAAAGTAGTTTTTTCTTGATCCTCTTGTGACACAGGTATTTGGGAAAAACCAGAATAACCATCTAGAAAGTAGAAGTGTGTATGTTTTGATAATCTTTCTAGCATTTGATCAATAAAAGGTAGAGGATAATGATCTTTTCTAGTAACTTTGTTTAATTTTCTAAAATCAATTACCATTCTATAACCTGTGACAATTCTTTGCGGAATCAATTCATTTTTATCATTAGGAACAACGGTAATACCTCCCTTCTTAGGGACACAATGAACAGGACTTACCCATCTACTATCAGCAATAGGATAGATTATACCTGCTTCCAGAAGCTTTAATATCTCATTCCTTACCACTTCTTTCATTTTAGGATTCAACCATCGCTGATGATCAACAACAGGTTTAGCATCAGGTTCCATATTAATTTTGTGCTGACATAGAGTGGGACTAATGCCCTTAAGATCATCCAGAGTATATCCAATAGCTGCACGGTGCTTCTTCAGAGTTTTCAATAATTTATTTTCCTCATGCTCTGAAAGGTTAGCACTAATAATAACAGGATATATCTTTTTCTCATCGAGATAAGCATATTTCAAAGTATCAGGTAATTGTTTAAGATCAAACATAGGATCACTCTTGGGTGGTAGAGGATCTCCAAGAGTCTCAACAGGCAAATTGTGTTTCAAAATAGGCATTTGTTTAAAGAAAATCTCGTCTAATTCCTTTCTTTCATTCATGAACATATCATTTTTATGTTCTAGCAAATATTGTTCTAAAGGATCAGTAGGAGGCATGGCAATAGAAGCAAGACCAATAATTTCATCTTTACTAGCCAATTCTTTATCATGGGGTTGTCTATGAAATTTGGAGAAATTAAACTCATGAGACACATCCCCAAAACTTACACTAACAGTTTCTTTCTCACAATCTATTTTAGCATTAACAGTGTTCAAGAAAGGTCTACCAAATATAATGGGACAAAAATCATCTTGTGGGGAACAAAGAACTAGAAAATCAGTAGGGTATTTTATTTTCCCACACAAGACTTCAACTGTAACACCCCATGTCATTAGCCACAGTAATCCCTTTTGATAATGACAAGTCAGCATGATTAACAGTGCCTAATCATCATTTGCATCATATTGCATTTCAGCTCCTAGTTCAAACTTCAAATAAAATTAAAAGTGGAAAATAAAAGTTACTCAAACCAGAAACTAAAATGTTCATTAGATGACAAATATTCTAGAGACAATGCTAAAATTGTAACCAATAGTAAATAAATTAATTAAGTGACTCAAACAACCTCAAACAGTGGCTGAAAACAATATTTAATAACCTTTTTATTAATCCAAAATTTATATGAAATAGTAACTACCCAAACTAGTTTTTGGTGCTAGGATATATTACACTGTGATTTATGGGCTAGGTCTCATATTTTACAAAAACCATTTAGTGCCCAGACAATTTACAAAACGGAAAAGAAAAGGAAACAGAAAAAGGAAAAATAGAAAAAGGCCTAAAACTACTGTGCACTTAGGCCTGCTTGCTACAGCGCCGGCCCAGCCCATCCCGCGCCGTCTCCCACCTCACACTGCTCCTCCCTGAGC
Organism: Thinopyrum elongatum; assembly: GCA_011799875.1. Lineage (NCBI taxonomy): Eukaryota > Viridiplantae > Streptophyta > Magnoliopsida > Poales > Poaceae > Thinopyrum > Thinopyrum elongatum. The sequence goes on along the minus strand of CM022299.1, from coordinate 478,739,694 downwards.
TGCTGTCGCCGCGCGCGCACGCCCGCGCCAGGCCCCCCCCCCCTCTCCCTGGTCGACAACGCGCTCCCGCGCCCGCCTGGTGGATAAGGGCAACCCCCGCGACCCCCTGGCATCTCCCTCGCCACTCCCTCACCCTCTCTCCCCCTTTCCCCATCGCAGCCGAGCCCCGCTGTCGCCATGCCCGCCGTCGCCCACGCGTTCTGCAGCCTCCCCGCCACCTGAGACCGCGCCAGGAGCACCGCCTACGTCGACTACGAGGACGCGCTTGAGCTCGGCGCCTCGCAACGGCCGCGTCGCGCCCATCCCCTTCCTCGGATCGCCGCCGCTGCATCACCTTGACCCACGCCGCCCCGAGCTCCCCTGACTTCCCCGGGCCTTCTCTGCAATGTCAGTGAGCCCCGCGTCGATCCCCTCCTCTCCCTGCTTTTTGCCTCGCTCGTAGCCGTCGCCCCCGCTAAGGCCGAACCCGCCACCGCCTGACCTTGTCACCGGCGTGGCCACGGTGACCTAATGGTCCCGTGCGTACCGCCAACGCGCTCGCCGCACCGCGTAGGCCTCGCCTAGCCTTTCACCTCGCCCGTTTGCGCGTCGTGTCGTCATGCTCGACCACCGCCCGAAAGGGCCGCCGCCAACGTGCTCGCTGTCGTCAGCTCCGGCCTCCCCAGCTCCAACCAGCGCCACCACTCGATGCGCGACAGCCTCAGTTTTCGAACGCCGCAAGAATCGCCCGATTTGATGCACCGTAGACGATTTCCGGCCAACTCCGACGCGGATCCGCCACTGGAGAGGTCGCCGGCGTTGCTCCGGCCGCCGCGCTGACCTGGCGCCGGTGGGCCTCGCCCCTGTGTCACTGACCACGGGCCCCACGGGCCCCAGTTGACCCAGTTGACTGGGTCAACTGCTGACTGGGTTGGCCCGTGTCACTGACATGTGGGTCCCGCCATTTAAAATGATTTTAAATAAATAGATAATCTATAGATTAATTAATTAGTTAATTAAAACACTAGTCTCCCACTGACAGTAGGCCCCACGTGCTAATTAAGCCCTTTTAGTTAAATTAACTCACTGGATTAAGCTACTGTGTATGACATGTGGGACCCACACGTTAGGTTTGACCTGGTCAGCTGGATTTGACCTGCTGACGTCATGGTGATGTCATGCTGATGTCATCATTTACTATTCTGGATAATTTGAATTAATAATAAATCTGTAATTTCAGAATATTGTTTAAACTTTGAAAAATCATATAAAATAAACAGTAACTCCGATGAAAATAATTTATATATGAAAGTTGATCAGAATTTCGATACGAATCTGAATACGCCCTCCGTATTCTTGTCAGATGCCCCTAGCTAGATGAACATGGAACTTTTAGACCAATTTCAATAAATGAATAGTGCCCAACTTTAATTACATAAATCCAAATAAATTCCTAAATTAACTAACTCATTTAGTTAGGCAGTAGAACACCCCGGCATATCATTTAGGCGTGTCATACATATTGTTTGCATTTTTGCCATGAATTTATTGCTTCTTCCCCCTCTCCTTCTCTCTTGATAGACGCCGAGACCGACGCCGTTGCAGCTGAGTACGACTACGCTACAGACGAGCAGCCCGTTGACGACCCCTCTTTCTTGCCAGAGCAACCAGGCAAGCCCCCCCCCCTTGAGCATCCAGATATCGCCCATTCCATTTCTCCTTCTTGCATTAGATTTTGCTACTGTTAATGTTTGCTCCTATTCTGATGCATAGCCTGCTTTTGTAACCTGTTTAATGCTACCTTACCTGCCTATGTTAAACTGCTTAGTATAGGTTGGTAGTGAACCATCAGTGACCCCCACCACCTTACCCTTGTTGCCCCTGCTTGATCATCGATGACTCGACCAGTGTGATCATCGATCAGAGACAGACACATCACTTCACCCCCTTAGTTGTACGACTATGCATAGTTACTATCGAGTGCCGAGGGTGATACCTCATAACGCACTCCTGATAAATACTCTGCAGTGTAGCTGTTCGGTCATGGTCATCGAGGGTGATTCCTCCTTCTCCACTTTCGATTCGACTCTGTCGTGTAACCCCTCAGTGTGAACCTCGAGGGTGATGCCTCATACGTTCACCCTGATGATTTCATTGAGTGGAATCCACCGAGGGTGATTCCTCGGGTTTCCCCCTTGACGTTATGACCACACAATTACTTTGACCTTTGTTACAGGCGGGTCAACCCTGATGGGTACCCGCAGGGGATCTATGATGTCGGGTGTGCCGGAAGGGCACTCGAGTGTGATATTGTGGCGGAGCTTCAGAAACTCTGATTGTCTCCGCGTGTACTAAATGAGCATATCGGATTTGGGTATTTGTTCTGAGCGGGTCGACGTGCCCTATACGCACTACCACCACGCGAGATTATGGTTTATGGGGCCCTCTACGTCGTACGTTTCTCCCGAAAGCTCTTCAGACATCACGTTTCACCGTGCGGGCTGATCGCCGGGAATGGGCTGGATACTTCACTGACGAGTTCAGTGTCGCACCTGCACCCCGGCCAGCCACGCAACACGCAGGGTGCCCAGGGCGATGGCCCAAGACCTCTGGGTGCACAGGTTAGTCCGGCGTGCTGACCTCTCTGCCAAGCCTAGGTAGGGCGCTGCTTCGTGTTGATCTTCCGTGGCCGGGCATTACCCAGCAAGTGTGTCCGACCGGAGTTGATCGAGTGTGTTGGGTAACAGTAGTGCACCCCTACAGGGATGAATAATCTATCGATAGCTGGTCCTACGGTAAATGACGCTCAGTTTGTATATCCCGATCTACTACTTGAACTGGATACTGGTTTACTTAATTAAAGCTTCGGGATCGCTTTCTCGCTGGGAGTCGAGGAAGGATCTCTAGGCTTTGCTTGAACATGTTTGCTTAATAAAATGCTATTCTACTCTCTTCTATTGCTGCAAGATGGTGGCTTCGTGAAGATGCTAGTCTTCGATAGGACTAGGCCTTCTCTCTATTCTGGCATTTCTGCAGCCCCGTCCACATATACAGCCTTTCCTCTTTGATAATGTTGCATATGTAGTGTAGATCCTTGCTTGCTGAGTACTTCGGATGAGTACTCATGGTTGCTTTGTTACTTATTTTTCCCCCATACCCCACCTTTGATGATACATCAGACGATGGAGCCCCGGAGCCAGATGCCACCACAGGAGCTTACTACCAGGAGGGTCCAGACGGCACGTACTACTGGATCGAGCCAGCCGACCAGGAGTAGGAACGGAGGCTCCCAGGCAGGAGGCCTACGCCTTTCGATCTAGAGTCGTTGTTTGTGCTAGCCTTCTTAAGGCAAAAACTTGTCTAACTATGTCTGTACTCAGATAATATTTGTATGACTGACTTATGTATTCGGATCTATCGTGATCCATGGTCTGTAATATTGTGGATCTCCATTTATTTGTGTTAGAGTTGTGTTGTGATATCTTCCCGTGAGTCCCTGTGCTTGATCATGCATGTTTGCGTGTATGATTAGTGCACGTTTGAGTCGAGGGCGTCACATCAACATCTCTAACAATCCCAATTGGTGATATAGTATCTCTATTGGCAATCTTAATAGTAACATCTATATCTTCTATTTTAGCAGGTGCAATATCATTCATAATTTCTTGGGATCTCCTATCTTAACAGGAACAACAGGCATGCCTACCATAGGTCTGTGTTTATCTTTATCATCGGATTTAGCAATTCTAGCAGCTTCATCACATAAATAAATAACATGCCCATCAATATTATCGACCAAGAGATCTTTAACCATAGCAATACTAGGTTCAACTTTAATTTGTTCAGGGGGTGTAGGTGTTCTAGTATAACTCTTACGAACCACAGCTGAAGCATTAGCATGTTCTTTTATCCTAACAGGGAAAGGTGGTTTCTCAATATAAGAAGTAGGAATAACAGGATCAACATTATAAGTAATAGTTTCCTCTTCAGCTTTAATAGGTTTTACTATTTTTACTTCAATGGGAGGATGATATTTAAACCACTTCTCCTTAGGGAGATCAACATGAGTAGCAAATGATTCACAAAAAGAAGCTACTATCTCAGAGTCAAGTCCATATTTAGTGCTAAATTCACGAAAAGCATCGGTATCCATAAAAGATTTAACACAATCAAACTTAAGGTTTATACCTGACTCCTTACCTTTGTCGAGCTCCCAATCTTCAGAGTTGCATTTAATTCTCTCCAAGAGATCCCATTTGAATTCAATAGTCTTCTTCATAAAAGAACCAGTACAAGAAGTATCGAGCATGGATTGATCATTACGAGAAAGCCGAGCATAAAAATTCTGAATAATAATTTCTCTTGAGAGCTCATGATTGGGGCATGAATATAACATTGACTTAAGCCTCCCCCAAGCTTGAGCGATACTTTCTCCTTCACGAGGCCAAAAATTATATATATAATTCCGATCACGATGAACCAGATGCATAGGATAAAACTTCTGATGAAATTCCAATTTCAATCGGTTGTAATTCCAAGTTCCAATATCATCGCATAGCCTATACCATGTCAATGACTTCTCCTTCATAGATAAAGGGAAGACCTTCTTCTTGACTTCATCCTCGGGCAAACCCGCAAGCTTAAGTAATCCACAAACTTCATCCACATAGATTAGATGCATATCAGGATGTAATGTTCCATCTCCTGCATAAGGATTAGCTACAGTTTCTCTATCATACCTAAAGGAATTTCATAATAAATATTTTCCATAGGTGCAGTAGGTTGAGGGGCAACTCTTTGCTCTTCCGTTCGGGGTGAAGATACCCCTAACAAACCCCTTAAAGGATGATTTTCCATAGTGACAAGTGACAGTAAATTTCAGCACGTAATATAAATGTTTCCTTACCAAAGGCGCTTCACTCCCCAACAACGGCGGCAGAAAAGAGTCTTGATGACCCACAAGTATAGGGGATCTATCATAGTCCTTTCAATAAGTAAGAGTGTCGAACCCAACGAGGAGCAGAAGGAAATGACAAGCGGTTTTCAGCAAGGTATTTTTTGCAAGCACTGAAATTATCGGTAACAGATAGTTTTGTGATAAGATAATTCATAACGGGTAACAAGTAACAAGTGTAACAAAGGTGCAGCAAGGTGGCCCAATCCTTTTTGTAGCAAAGGATAAGCCTGGACGAACTCTTATATAAAGCAATGCGCTCCCGAGGACACATGGGAATTGTTGTCAAGTTAGTTTTCATCATGCTCATATGATTCACGTTCGTTACTTTGATAATTTGATATGTGGGTGGACCGGTGCTTGGGTGCTGTCCTTACTTGGACAAGCCTCCCACTTATGATTAACCCCTCTTGCAAGCATCCGCAACTACGAAAGAAGAATTAAGATAAATCTAACCATAGCATGAAACGTGTGGATCCAAATCAGCCCCTTACGAAGCAACGCATAAACTAGGGTTTAAGCTTCTGTCACTCTAGCAACCCATCATCTACTTATTACTTCCCAGTGCCTTCTCCTAGGCCCAAATCATGGTGAAGTGTCATGTAGTCGACGTTCACATACACCACTAGAGGAAAGACAACATACATCTCATCAAAATATCGAACGAATACCAAATTCACATGATTACTTATAACAAGCCTTCTCCCATGTCCTCAGGAACAAATGTAACTACTCACAAAGCATATTCATGTTCAAGATCAGAGGGGGATTGAATATCATTAAGGAGCTGAACATATGATCTTCCACCGAATAAACCAACTAGCATCAACTACAAGGAGTAATCAACACTACTAGTAACCCACAGGTACCAATCTAAGGTTTTGAGACAAAGATTGAATACAAGAGATGAACTAGGGTTTGAGAGGAGATGGTGCTGGTGAAGATGTTGATGGAGATTGACCCCCTCTCGATGAAAGGATCGTTGGTGATGACGATGGCTTTGATTTCCCCCTCCCAGAGGGAAGTTTCTCCGGCAGAACAACTCCGTCGGAGCCCTAGATTGCTTCTGCCCATGTTCCGCCTCGAGACGGCGGTGCTTCGTCCCGAAAGCTTCCTTATGATTTTTTCCAGGTAAAAACCCTTCATATAGCAGAAGGTGGACACCGGAGACCTGCCAGGGGGCCCACAAGCCCTAGGGGCGCGCCCCCAGGCTTGTGGCCACCTAGTGGGTCCCCTCTGGTATTTAATTCACCTAATAATTCTTATATATTCCACAATAATTCTCCGTAAATTTTCAGGACTTTTGGAGTTGTGCAGAATAGGTCTCTTAGATTTGCTCCTTTCTGGTCTAGAATTCCAGCTACCGGCATTCTCCCTCTTCATATAAATCTTGTAAAATCAGAGAGAAAAGGCATAAGTATTGTACCATAATGTGTAATAACATCCCATAATGCAATAAATATCAACATAAAAGCATGATGCAAAATGGACGTATCACCTCCCTATATCTTCCTCAAAACAGCCACCATACCTACCTATTATGGCATTTCCATAGCCATTCCGAGATATATTGCCATGCAACTTCCATCATCATCATATACATGACTTGAGCATTCATTGTCATATTGCTTTGCATGATCGTAAGATAGCTAGCATGATATTTTCATGGCTTGTCTGTTTTTTGATATCTTTGCTATGCTAGATCATTGCACATCCTGGTACACTGCCAGAGGTATTCATATAGAGTCACCATGTATTAGTTGTATCGAGTTTTAATATCGAGTTGTAAGTAAATAAAAGTGTGATGATCATCATTATTAGAGCATTGCCCCAGTGAGGAAAGGATGATGGAAACTATGATTCCCCCACAAGTCGGGATGAGGCTCCGGATGAAAAAAGAGAGGCCAAAAAGAGCCCAACAAAAAAAAGAGAAAAGAGAAAACAAAAAATGAAATGAGAGAAAAAGAGAGAAGGGACAATGTTACTATCCTTTTACCACACTTGTGCTTCAGAGTAGCACCATGTTTTTCATATAGAGAGTCTCCTATGTTGTCACTTTCATATACTAGTGGGAATGTTTCATTATAGAACTTGGCTTGTATATTCCGATGATGGGCTTCCTCAAATGCCCGAGGTCTTCATGAGCAAGCAAGTTGGATGCACACCCACTTAGTTTTCAGTTTGAGCTTTCATACACTTATAGCTCTTAGTGCATCCGTTGCATGGCAATCCCTACTCCTCACATTGACATCAATTGATGGGCATCTCCATTGCCCGTTGATTAGCCGCGTCGATGTGAGACTTTATCTTTTTTGTCTTCTCCACACAATCTCCAACATCATATTCTATTCCACCCATAGTGCTATATCCATGGCTTGCGCTCATGTATTGCGTGGGGGTTGAAAAAGCTGAAGCGCGTTAAAAAGTATGAACCAATTGATCGGCTTGTCATCGGGGTTGTGTATGATAAATACTTTGTGTTAATAAGATGGAGCATGACAAGGCTATATGATTTTGTAGGGATAACGTTCTTTAGCATTGATATTTTGAAAGACATGATTGTTTGTTGGGATGCCTGAGTATTGATGTCTTTATATAAAATTATAGACTATTGCTTTGAATCACTCGTGTCTTAATATTCATGCCATGATTAGATTATGTGAGCAAGATTATGCTAGCTAGCATTCCACATCAAAAATTATCTTTTTTATCATTTACCTACTCGAGGACGAGCAGGAATTAAGCTTGGGGATGCTGATATGTCTCCGTCGTATCTATAATTTTTATTGTTTCATGCCAATATTCTACAACTTTCATATACTTTTGGCAACATTTTATATTATTTTTGGGACTAACATATTGATCCAGTGCCCAGTGTGAGTTCTTGTTTGTTGCATGTTTTTTGTTTTGCAGAATACCCATATCAAACGAAGTCCAAATGCGATAAAAAATTATGAAGATTTATTTTGGAATATATGTGATTTTTGGGAAAAAGAATCAACGCGAGACGATGCCCAAGGGGCCCACAAGCTCGAGGGGCACCCCCTACCCTGGGCGTGCCCAGCAGGCTTGTGGCCACCCCGTAAGCTCATAGGAGACATGCCTAGTTTCAGAAACCTTCCTGGTAGAGAATGGCCAAAGTGCTTCCTTGTGAGTAGCAGCGGTCTCACGGTGGGGTCGAAACCCAACTGGGTTCTGGGCCCCCTGATCATCATAAGACAAACTCTCCATGAACCTCTTCCATGTAGCAGACAGACACTGACCATTGGTCATCCAGGTGAGAGTCCTATCCTCATCAAGCCCAAAATGCACTGTGGCATAGAATTGGGCCACAAGCTCCGCATCAAAATCCTTGTTGAATGAGATGATCCTCTTGATATCAAGCTCCTCACACCTCTGCAAAGCGGCTCCAAAGTAAGCCAAGTCCTCCATGTGAGTGAGATCAACTGACTTGACTTTCACATACATATTCTTCTTCTCCTTCAACACATCATGAAAGATAGACTGCTGCAACTTGTTCCAAAACGGGCGATTGATAAGTGAAGGATCCTGAGGCACCCGGTAAGGATTGCGCTTACGCGCCAAACAGAACTCTTGGGCAAGCATCTGATGAGCACCCTTGGTCTCCCTTGCCTTTGGTAGCAACCACTTTGACTCTCTGTCTTGGCTACTCACTGGAGCCACTCTCTGGCACGGAGCCACTCACTGGCACATCAATAGACCGGTAATGCTTGGAGCCACCGGTACATGCAGGATTCATGCGACGAGCCAGATGCCCGAAGCTGCTACCACCCGGTTCCATGGCACGACGAGAGGGTGGGGATCGATCCCACCGATTGGAATCGAGGGAGACGGCTCGAATCTAACAAGCCGGCGGCGGCCCTCCGGCGCTTGCTTCATCGCTTGAGAGAGAGAGAGAGAGAGATGGGAGAGGAGACGAGAGTGCACGGGTATTGGGGAGTGGAAACTCCCCCTGCCACGACTCATAACCCCCACTCCCAGTCACTAAGCGGTAGTACCGCTCAAAGAGCGGTAGTACCACCCCGGTACTAACCCACGGCAGGAGGCCTAGTAGTACCGCTTAGGCGGTAGTACCGCTAACAAGCGGTAGTACCGCCCGAAATCCGCGGTAGTACCGCACAGGCGACAGTAGGCAGGAGCAAAGAAGAAAAAGGTAGGCTTATGCAAAATGAAGAGAAGAACAAGGAAAGGCTTGGGAGAGACACGAGACAACAGCAAAAGGAAGAGACACCCCAAGCACAAAAGCAAGAAAAAAGAGAAGCAAACTTGAAGCGACTCAAAACACACACAAAGTCCTCAAGACTATATACAACAAATAGCCAACTCGAGGAGAAGCCTCTCAAAGAGAGGGCGGTGGCCGGAGCCACCTATGTTTGAGTCAATTGGTATGGCACCATGAAGATTTTAACCTTGGGCCCATGACCAAAACTCATCTTTGAAGCACAAGTACCATAAAAAATGGCTAAAGTGAAAGACTTGACCGATTAATGCATAATGGGGGGAGGGAGAGTTCATTGAGAGAACAACACTCCCCCTATGTCCATGCCTACACCTAGAACAAGATAAAATGATGAGTGTGGTGGGGTGTGCCTAGATTCAAGCCACATTGCTCGAATCAATGATATTTAGCTCATGCCTTAACTCGTGAAATCTTGCTTCATCTAGAGGCTTGGTGAAAATATCCGCTAGTTGTTCTTGAGTGTTGATGTAGATGATCTCAATATCTCCACGCTTGATGTGATCCCGAATGAAATGATGACGAATCTCAATATGCTTCGTCTTGCTATGTTGCACCGGATTGTGTGAAATCTTGATAGCACTTTCATTGTCACATAGAAGAGACACTTTGTCACAAGTGACACCGTAATCCTTTAAAGTTTGCCTCATCCATAGCAATTGTGCACAACAACTTGCGGTGGCTACATACTCAGCCTCGATGGAGGAGAGTGACACACAATTTTGCTTCTTCGAAGACCAACTCACCGAAGAGCGACCAAGGAATTGGCACCCTTTGGAAGTTGACTTCCTCTCCACACAATCTCCCGCCCAATCCGAGTCTGAATAACCCATGAGATCAAAGCTTGCTCCTTTGGGGTACCATAAACAAAAGTTTGGGGTATGAGCCAAATATCGAAAGATTCGCTTGACCACCACATAGTGGCTTTCCTTAGGTGCAGCTTGAAACCGAGCACAAATTCCCACACTCAACATGATATCCGGTCTAGATGCACAAAGGTAAAGCAAGGATCCAATCATGGAGCGACATACCTTTTGATACACTGCTTTACCATTGGGATCACTGTCAAGCTTGCATTTGGTGGGCATGTGAAACTTGACGGGCTTGACATCATCTAGCTTGAATCTCTTGAGCATGTCTTGGGTATACTTGGCTTGATTGATGAATGCTCCTTCTCTTCTTTGCTTGACTTCGAACCCAAGAAAGAACTTCAACTCTCCCATCATAGACATCTCAAACTTCTCGGTCATTAGTGCGGCAAGCTCATAATTGAAAGATTTGTTAGGAGAACCAAAAATAATATCATCAACATATAGTTGGCATATGAACAAATCCCCTTTGACCCTCTTAGTAAAAAGAGTAGGATCAATTTTCCCAATTTCAAACCCACGATCTTGCAACAACTCAGTAAGGTGCTCATACCACGCACGTGGGGCTTGTTTAAGGCCATAGAGCGCCTTCTTGAGTTTGTATACATGATTGGGGAGCTTGGGATCCTCGAATCCCGGGGGTTGTTTGACATATACCAACTCATTCAAATGACCATTAAGAAAAGCACTTTTCACATCCATTTGTTGCAACTTAAAATCATGATGAGATGCATATGCAAGCAACATGCAAATAGATTCAAGACGAGCAACGGGGGCAAGTGTTTCACTGTAGTCGATACCCTCGACTTGGGAGTAGCCTTGTGCCACCAATCTTGCCTTGTTATGAACCACCACACCGTTCGCATCTTGCTTGTTCTTGAAAATCCATTTGGTCCCAATGACATTGTGTTCCTCCATTGGCCTTGGCACTAATTCCCAAACTTGGTTGTGCTCGAAGTTGTTGAGTTCATCATGAATGGCTTCAAGCCAATCCTCATCATTGAGCGCCTCATGTACCTTTTGGGGTTCAACACACGAAACAAACGTGTGATGCTCACAAAAGTTTGACAACTGTTTACGAGTAGTTACCCCTTTTCTCAAGCTTCCAAGCACATTCTCCATGACATGTTGTTGACGCTCAAGTTTGGAAGCCACCTTGCCGGCACAGCGCTCCAAAAGTTCCTCAATGGGCATTTAAGGATCATCATCTTGATCATCTTGAGCACCGTCTTGAGCTTGCTCTTGATCTTGAGAAGCCTCTTGATCTTGAGCTTGCTTGGTATCATGAACTAGATCTTGGGCATCACTTGGTGCAACACCATCATCATGAGGTTGATCTTGCCCTTGATCTTGTTCACATGGTTGAGGGCCTGCACTTTGTTCTTCGGAAGCGTGTGGGTCTAGCATTGTTGATGGCTCCACTTGAGTAGAGCATTGTCCTTCTCCTTCGGCCACAAGGGGTTCCTTAATGGGGAGTATTTGACCAATCCCCATTCTTCTTATGGCTCGAGGAGGAATTTCATCACCTACATCACAAAGACCAATTTGCTCCACTTGGGAGCCATTGTTTTCATCAATCCATGTTACACGTCTCCTCAATGAGTCTAGTGGACTTGTTGAGGACACAGTAAGCATGAGAGTTTGTAGCATAACCAACAAATATGCCCTCTTAAGCTCTAGGTTCAAATTTAGACAAACGAGCACCTTTCTTGAGAATGAAACACTTACAACCGAACACTTTTGCCCTTTCTTTTTCTTTTGTTTTTATTTGGATTTTTTTAATTGCTTTTCTGTGGCTCTGTGGTCTTGAAACCTGGGAAGATCATCTCTTCTTAGGCTCCCAAGTGGCTTGTCATCCTCAAAACCATCTCAAGATCATGTCATTTCCTATCTTGGACCAACCCCAATATTCTTTTTATTGGGAATATTCCTTTTTCTATTAAAGGAATAATCCTTTAAGCCCTAGGTTATGAAGCAACCAACCTTTCTGTCATCCACAAAATTCCCAAATAATTCTCATAAATTGTTTGGATTATATATGCGCCAAATATGTCCAAACTTTCCTTTCCTAGCCCAAAAGTAATTCATCAATATTCTTCAATTCTGTCCAGTGTGGCTTTTTGTGAAGGAAGTGGCACCTATATTTTCTTGATTGCTCCCAAACTCTTTAGGAACTCTTTCCTATCCATATCATGGACTCATGCCAAAATTCAGCTCTATTTGCCTAGCCAATCTTCCTCAGCAATTTTCCAAAGTTTCTGTCAGTTGGAAGCCTCGTTGAAGGAAGTACCAGCTAGGGGTATCCAAATGAATTAAAATTTTGCAAGCTCATGCATGTGCTCATATCATGACTCTCCACTAATTTTCAGCTCCATCTAATAATCCATGTGAGCACACCATCCAATCTTTTCCTCTGCCAATATTTTCAGGTTGTGAAGCAAGTATATTTTATATTGCTTCATTTTTGCTGAAAATTTACCAGGGCATCATCCTGCCCATATCACTCATCTCTACCAAATTTGGGCTCATTTCATTTATCCAATATTTCTCTAGAATTTTTCTTATATTCTGTCCAGAGCGGACCACTGTGAAGGAAGTACCATTTTGGTGTATCCAATTGGTATGAAATTTTTACAGTGCTTTCATATGCTCAAATGATCATCCTCCTAGAAATTTCAGCTCAATCCCATCTTCCATTTGAGCACAGCATCAAGATTTGTATTTCTGTCTAGTGGGGTACATTGTGAAGCAAGTGCCACTTAGGCATCTCCATTTGTGCTCAAACTTGGCCAAGATCATCATCTTAGTATGTAATCACACCTAGCCAACGAGCAACATCTATTCCCAGTTGGATCTCCCCCACCCCAGTACAAACAGCTTGCTGTTGATTTGGAATCGAGCTAGCTTTAGTCACCTCCTTGATCACTGTGCTTGTTTCTTTGCTTTTTAGCCCTCTCTAGTGAATGATCTATCGAGCGAACATGGTCGGCCGAGCTTAGTCACCGGGCACGCGTCAATGCACACGGTGACCACCGCCCTGGCATGCAGTGGACGCGAGCCGGCTCTCATTTGCTTCGGGCCCCTCCTCTGCTCATCGTTCTCGCGTGCCTGGCCATGTCCAACAGCTCCCCTGTGATCCTCTGCTTCGTCCCGTGCCTCTGCCCCATCCTATCTCGCCATCGACGAGTCGCCATCGAGCCCGTCCGTGACCTGCCTCCTCTGCCCTCTCCTTGTCCGGTTGCCTGCGCACTCCTGAGCCTTCCCAAGCACGCCCGAGACCTCCTGCTCCTCCGTGAACTCTCTGGACACTCCGCCCCTCCCTCCCCGTGGCTCTACTCACGCCAGCGCACCGGAACACACGTCGCCGTGGCCGTCCTTGCCCCACCATGCGTGCGGCTATATAAGTGTTCCCCTCTCCCCAGACCACCAGAGCCCCTCTCCCCCTCCTCTGTTCGCCATGGCCGCCGCAGAGCGCCGCTCGAATCCGAGCTAGTCCGGCCTCCTCTCCCGTCCCTTCCACCACTAGTAGCTCACCCAAGGCCCGATGATCATCCCCACCACCTCATTTCGTCGCCGGAGTGCCCTTGGCCACGAAACCCCAAGAACGGCCGCCGTCCTCGTTGTTAGATATTGTCTATACATAGCTTCTATGTACACCCCATATATTGTATTTGTACACTATGTGTACCCTTATATATATGAGATAGCAACACCTGTATTGGGTGTCGTGCAGTTTCCCAAACCCTAAGTTTTACATGGTATCAACCCAGATCGGTCCTATGTCTTCTGCTGCCGCCCTAAGCCCGATCGCCGCCGCCGCCGCCGCCGCCGCCGCGTCGGCCTCTGCCACGGCTACTGCTTCGCCGTTCCTATCCTCGCATCCGCTGGCATCGGTCTACTCTGGCCCGTCCTCCATGGTCGGCACTTCTTCAAATCTGCCCCCTCCGTCGGTTCCGTCTGCACCTATTTCGTCCAACGCGGGCGCCTCAGCCTGGATGGATCCGCCACCGAGCTCCAACAACGACGCGTTCGCGGGGATCTACGCGGCTGCACCCGCGGCCTCCCGCAACATCGCGTCCGCAGGGCCATACGCAGCTACCGCTGCGGGCTCCCGCAACCTGCCAGCGGGGCGATACGCAGGTTCCCTGTATGCGCCCGCGTGGGCGTACGTCGCTGCACCCGCAGGCTCTCACTACGCGTCAGCGGGAACGCACGCTGCTGCGCCCATGACTGCTCACATCGCCGCACCTGCAGGGCACTATGCTGCTCCGCCTGTGGCCTCCTACAATGCAGCACCTGTGGTGCCCTCCGCGGCTGCGTCCGCGGTCTCCTACAACACCTCGTCTGTGCCGCCGATCTATGGTGGGTACCAGCCGGCTCCTCCGATTGCGCCGTACTATGGTGTTTCTGCTACGCCCTATGCTACTGCGCCACCTCCATCGGATCATGTCGCTGCTGCTGCGTCGTTCTACTTTGCGCATCTCATCCTGGTGAAACTGACAACGGACAACTACCTATCATGGCATGCTCAGGTCTTGCCACTTCTCCGCAGTCGCTACTTGGAGGGGTTTGTTGATGGCACTCTGCCATGCCCACCGCCGTACTATCCGGGGCATCATGCGTGGGTGGCTTAGGATCAGGCCATTCTCTCTGCCATCCAGTCCTCTCTTACGGAGGGGGTCTCATCGCTGGTCATCTTTGCCGCTACATCTCGGGACGCGTGGACGGACCTTCATACCAGCTTTGCTTCACAGTCTCAGGCGTGGGCTCACGCCATCCGCACTGTGCTTGGGGAGGTGAAGCTTCATGATCTCACCGTCACAGACTACTTCAACAAGGTGACGGGTATGGCTGATACACTTGCCTCCATTGGCAAAGCGCTTGGTCCGGAGGAGTTCACCTCCTATGTGCTCAACATACTGAGTGACGACTATGATAATTTGGTGGAGAATATCAATGGTCGTGACACTCCCATCCAGCCGTGTGAGTTGTACGCGCGTCTCCTCGCTATGGAGCAGCGCATCCAGGCTCGCCGCTCTACGTCGAGTTTCCCTTCCATCAACACTGCAACGCGTGGGAAGGGCAAGCCCTACAAGCCACCAACTGGTGGCAAACCTTCGCCGACTGCGCCTAACTCGCGGAACACCACTACCTCGACGGGAGGTCGAGTCTGTGCCTGCTGTCCTTCATGTGGTACTCAGGTCCCCTGCCAGCTATGTGGGCTTGATGGTCACCTTGCCTCCCGATGTCATCGTCGCTTCAAGCAGGATTTCTTGGGGATCGGGAACAATGGCAAAGGTAATGATAAGCAGGCTGCATTGGCGAGTCATGAGCAGGGGCATACTCCTTCCTATCCAGTTGATGCATCTTGGTACATGGATACGGGAGCTACCAATCACCTGACGAGTGAGATGGGCAAGCTCTCTACACAGGAGCTGTACTGTGGACATGATCAGGTTCGCACCGCTAATGGGGAAGGTATGCACATCTCACATATTGGTCAGGCATCACTTCTTACACGTCGATCCACACAATTACGTCTTCTTAATGCCCTTCGTGTTCCCACTGTTTCACGTAGTTTGCTTTCAGTTCCTAAACTTACTCATGATAATAATGTTCTTGCTGAATTTCATCCTTTTCATTTTTTTGTTAAGGACCGGGACACGAGGGACGTACTCCTTAGAGGTCGACTGCGTAATAATGGTCTCTATGCACTTGATGTGCCACCAGCTCCTAGTGCTTTCAGCGGTGTTCGTGTGTCTCCATCACATTGGCATGCGCGCCTTGGTCATCCTGCCACTCCCATCGTTCGCCATGTACTTCATCGTCATGAGCTTCCATTAGTGTCAAATAAACATGTTGATGCAGTTTGTGATGCCTGTCAGCAAGGCAAGAGTCATCAGCTTCCTTTTTCTGAGTCGAGTCGTGTAGTCAATAAACTGCTTGAACTTGTGTTCTCGGATGTATGGGGCCATGCCCAAACCTCTGTTAGTGGTCATAATTACTATGTCAGTTTCATTGATGCTTACAGTCGGTTCACTTGGCTTTATCTTCTTAAACGTAAGTCTGATGTGTTTAATGTTTTCTCGCAATTCCAAGCGCATGTTGAGTGTATGCTCAATCATAAAATTATTCATGTGCAATCCGATTGGGGGGTGAGTACCACAACCTCAATGCATTCTTTAATAAGCTTGGAATTACACATTGTGTGTTATGTCCTCATACACATCAGCAAAACGGTGTAGCTAAGCATAAGCATCGTCATATAGTTGAGACTGGTCTTGCTTTGCTTGCTCATGCCTCCGTTCCTTTTCGGTTTTGGAGTGATGCATTTTGCACCGCATGCTTTCTCATTAACAGACTCCCTACACGACTCTGTCAGATGAAAACACCACTTGAGCTCTTGTTGAATGAAGTTCCTGATTATACGTTTCTCAAGGTCTTTGGGTGTGCGTGTTGGCCACATCTTCGTCCATATAACCAACGCAAGTTGGAGTTTCAGTCTAAACAGTGCGTGTTTCTTGGTTATAGTTCTCTTCATAAAGGGTACAAGTGTCTTCATGTTCCCTCTAACCGCATCTACATCTCACGTGATGTGGTGTTTGATGAGAAGGTTTTTCCTTTTTCCGAACTTCCGGTCACCTCCACCACTCTCACTGCACCTGAGAAATCTGCTTTACCTTTGCCTGGTCAATTTGTTGATGCTGCATATACCCCCTTGTTGCTACCTAACCATGGTGCAGGTACTGGGCGCGGAGCATGCCTCGATCTTCTGGATGAGGAGCTGCCCACGTCCTCTCGGATGTCCGCTGAGCCCGCTCGCGACGTCACTTCGTCACCTGGCCTGCCAATGAGGCTGGCCGAGCCGGGCACTACAGGGCTTAACGATGCGCCGGCCGAGCAGGCATCCTCGCCCGCGCCGGCGTCCACGCCCGCGCCGGCATCCCCGCACGTGTTGACCAAGCGGGCGTCCTCGCCTGAGCCGACTCCCTTGCCTGGCCTGGCGCCTGGTGTGACTGGTTTTGCATTTGGGGAGCAGTCTATGTCGCCATCATCCTCTTCGCTAACCCCATCTCCGCCGCCACCTCTGCCGCCTACCACTGTTCTGCGTGCTCGTACGCGCAATCAGAGTGGTATTTTTCGGCCGAAGGAGCGTACTGACGGCACGGTTGCGTGGATTGCGGCGTGTATGGCATAGACAGATGCTGACCCCACTACTGAGCCTCAGCATTTTCAGGCGGCTCTTCGAATTCCTCATTGGCGCAGTGCCATGGAGCAGGAGTTTCAGGCACTACAGAGGAATAATACTTGGCGCTTGGTTCCTCCTGTGTCTGGTGTCAACATCATTGACTCCAAGTGGGTGTTTAAGGTAAAGAAGCATGCTGATGGATCTATTGAGCGGTACAAGGCACGACTGGTGGCTAAAGGTTTTAAACAACGGTATGGTCTTGATTATGAGGATACCTTCAGTCCAGTTGTCAAACCTACCTCCATTCGTCTGCTTCTGTCCTTGGCTGTTGCCAAACGGTGGTCTCTGCGTCAACTTGATGTCCAGAATGCTTTCCTCCATGGGGTCTTGGAGGAAGAAGTCTACATGCGGCAACCTCCAGGTTTTGTTGATCCTGCTCATCTGCATCATTGGTGTCGTCTTGATAAGGCGCTTTATGGACTTAAGCAGGCTCCCCGTGCATGGTATGCTCGACTTGGCTTGGTTCTTCGACGTATTGGGTTTGCTCCGTCCACTGCTGACACATCTCTGTTCATGTTCCATCGTCCTGAGGTTACTATGTACCTGCTGGTTTATGTTGATGACATTATTCTTATCAGCTCCTCAGTGACTGCTGCTGATCGTCTACTGTCTGCTCTGAGTGGTCATTTTGCTGTCAAGGATCTGGGTGCTCTCCATTACTTCCTTGGTCTAGAGGTTTCACGGTCTTCTGCTGGCCTGACTCTCACTCAGCATAAGTATTCCTTGGACTTGCTGCGACGTGCAGGTATGTTGCAGTGCAAGCATGCTACCACCCCTATGTCTGCGACTGATCGGTTATCAGCCTTGGATGGTGCCTTGCTTCCTTCAGATGATGTTACAGAGTATCGCAGTATTGTTGGTGGGTTGCAGTATTTGACTATCACACGGCCGGACATCACTTATGCGGTAAACCATGTGTGCCAGTATCTTCATGCTCCCCGGACTTCACACTGGTCAGCTGTGAAGCGCATACTGAGTTATCTCTCTCATACTGTCTCCTATGGCTTGCATCTTCGGTCTACCTCCTCTAGTGCTCTCTCGGCATTCTCTGATGTTAATTACGCTGGGAGCTTGGATGACCGGCGATCAATGGGGCTATGCTGTCTTCTTTGGTCACAACTTGATCGCCTGGAGTGCGCGCAAGCAGGCCATAGTCTCTTGGAGTAGCACTGAAGCAGAGTATAAGGCGGTTGCCAATGCCACGGCTGAGCTCATTTGGGTACAGTCTCTCTTGAGAGAGTTAGGAGTCTCTCAAGAGCAGCCACCGGTTCTTTGGTGTGATAATATTGGTGCTACGTATCTTTCATCTAATCCAGTTTCCATGCTCGTACCAAGCACATCGAAGTTGACTATCACTTTGTGAGGGAACCTGTTGCACAGAAGCTTCTTCATATCAAGTTCATCTCCTCTAAAGGTCAACTTGCTGACATCTTCACACAGCCACTTCCACAACCTCAGTTTGAAGGTTGTAGGCGCAATCTTTACTTACTTTGTACTTCAGGTCACAGTTAAGATTGAGGGAGGGTGTTAGATATTGTCTATACGTAGCTTCTATGTACACCCCATATATTGTATTTGTACACTATGTGTACCCTTGTAAATATATATATGAGATAGCCACACCCGTATTGGGTGTCGTGCAGTTTCCCAAACCCTAAGTTTTACACTCGTCCTCGGCCACCACGAGTTGCCACGGCTGCAGCCCTCCCCGGTGCGCGCTCTACCTCTGGACGGATGCGGCCTTCACTCCCGATCTCACCGGTACCCTCAGTTTTGCCGGAAGTGACCCGAGCCACTGGGATGATCGTCATCCGCGCCCAGTTTTCTCCGCCTCCGCCGCTCGTGGCCTACTCCCTCCGAGCACCTCCGCGCCGTTCTGCTACCTCCGTCGGGTGCGTCGTGGAGCGCCGGTGCTCCCGCGCTCGTCGGCCGGTCCTCCTGCGTCGCCAGGCGACGGCTGCATCGGCCGATGCCCCTCTGGCCTCTACCCGATCGTGAGGAAGAAGAAGACCCCGGGAGGAGATAGATAAGCCAGGCAGGCCCCGCATGTAAGCCACTCAGGCGCTGACCCGCGGGCCCGTTCACTGTTTTTAACTTGGAAACGTATTCCACCGGAATTTGCTTTCCCTTTATGAAAACGTATTATGCTGCTGCTTCGGGCGTAAATACGCTTTCTCTAGTATGAAAACGTATTTTCAAGAAATGCGCTTCCTGTTTAACCAGTCAGGGACTTGTTTGTGATTTTTTTATAGATTAGTCCCTGTCATTCAAATGACTATATCTCCGCGACCGTAATTCCGAATCAGGTGATCCCAAAGCCCACGTCTTCGTCTCGTCGAGCCTGTTCTATTTGTGTCATTTTCACAAGGTTATCACAAAGTGAAAATGACCCTTTTTACCTTGCTCCTAATCAGCCCCCTCCGAAAGAGAAACACGTCCGGAAAACCTTTCCGCAAGTCCCTCGCACTTCTTCCCGGAGAATCCGTCATCCCCAGGCAAGCCACGATAGCCACTTGCATGATGGATTTGTAGTAGCCATGGTTTCCACTTGAATATTTAATAATTGTTTGCTCAGTTACTACTGTTAATACTATTTTCGGTTATGCTTGTGGATCCATGCTTATCTTCATGCTATGTTCTTATGTACCCAGTTAGTTATGTGATTATTTGTTAGTATTACTCTCATATGTCATGCTTGTTAGTAATACATGCTGGTATTCGTGATGTTCTTTGCTGCATGACTATCGTCTGTTATGAAGAGTACATGTGTTAAGCATGATCATCACTATGCCATGTTCATCTGCATCTAGTAGACTAAGTGCTTTATTATTGTTGATGCTATGGTTGCATATGGTTATGTTGATATCATGCTCATCTGCATTGTCATTTCATCATGTTACTTTAATATGGTTTAGCTATTTACTTTTCAAGTTTAACCGGATATTAAATGAACTTGAACACCTATTGGCTGAGTCATAGTGCCATCGAGACGAGCTGACCAGTGCAACCACATTTGCCTTTATGGGAAGGCCTTAATGAGGTCTATTGTCATGCCTCTCGCCGGTGCCTCCAACTAGGGAAGGTTATGTACGCGCGCTGCCCTGGCCCGGTAGGCGGTGATAACCTTGTGTGCTCGAGTTGTTTGCGTGCTTTTGTCCCCGTTTGGGACCGTTTATGTTTTGCCACGACGGTGGCCGTTGGGTGTCACGAGGTGACATCGGGGCCACCCATGACTTAGCCCAAAGGGGAGTTGGTCAGAGTGGCCGGGAGAGTGTCATGCAATAGATCAGTTTTGTCAGAACGCCGTTGATCCACCCGAATGGGAGCACGAGGCCTTGGGTTCCGTAGTGTGGGTATAGTGTACTAACCTCTGCAGAGTGTATAATCTATCGGTAGCCGTGCCCGCGGATATGGGACCAGTTCGTAGTAGGTCACACTATGAGTCAACAGTAATAATAACCTAAATAATAAACAAACCTGGTTCGATGAGGAAAGAAGTTGGTTGATCTTTATGTGGTCACGGGAGGATCACGATGGTATTCTTGATAATGATGAGATGATCTTATGAGGATCACGATGGTATTCTTGATAATGATGAGATGATCTTGTGAGGATCACAATGGTATTCTTGATAATGATTGAACTGATCCCATGACCACGATGATAAGTAAGAGTGGCATATCTATGGTGGTTATGAGGTAACCTCCGAACGGAGTAAGTTGAATCATGATAGTTTAAACTTGTTGCAGGCTAGTATCATCATTGTTCATGTCTCGAGTAACATGTTCATGCCATGCTCATCTGATCTTGTTCTAGCGGTATATTGTTCACCCTGTTGCTCTAGTTGTACCATGCTCATCCTTGTTTAACATGTAAATGCCATGGTGTTGTTTGTCTTGATTGCTTTCGGTTGCTGTGAGCTTGCGAGTACATTCAAAGTACTCACCTGGCGTGTCATGCCAGTTTGCAGGTCATGCCGTGTTTAATTGATTGCCGAGGATCCCGAGTTTGCGAGATAGGATACGCGTTCCAGCCAGAGTCCCTGCGGAGTGGAGTCCATCGTTTTCATCGTTGTTCCACTGCTAGAAGTTATTCCGCTGCTACGAGTTGTTCTGTTGCTAGCATAGAGCAACCTTGGCAGGCGTAGTGTCGTTGTGTCGATGTAATTCCCTGTTATATCGGAACCCTTGTATCCATATCATTTGTAATAAAGAGTTGATTTGTTCTATGCCAAGTAGTGCCGTATTCCAGAAGACTTGATCTCTGGGCTGGAATACGGGGTGTTTCGATCTCTCTGAGCCGGGGTGCCACAACGGTTGGTATCCGAGCAGGTCTGGCTATAGGATGCCCTAGTCCACGCGAGCGTTAGAAAGCGGTAGTATAGAGTCTAGTCGGTTGGATGCCCTTGGTTGTTGCATTTGGTTGTCGCATAACATGCATATAGATTTAGTATCTTGTCGAGAATGGTTGATCTTGTGAGTGTAGGTGGCATCGGTTTCGATCCACTATCTGCACCCTCCAGTTTTTCATACCTGCTTCTCGATGTTCGGCGTCATCTCTGTCCCAGCGGAGTGATGCCGAGGTACCAAGTGGTGCCGAACACTTGTAGGATTTGTGCTCAGGTATCGCGTCTATATCTTTCCGTCAGCCACCCCTATCGTTTTGGTGATAGACTTGTCTCTATCCCGAATCGTGCCCTTCAAATCGCCGCTTTGGCAACCCTTACTAATCTTTGTTATCCGGAAAGCGCAATGCCAACAAGCCTTGTTCTTCACCGATATCCTACCCTGCCACCTATTCTTTGGACGTGTACGGTTCCCTTCCATCCGCTTGATGATGATGTGGTCGTGACCTCTGTGTTCGGCTACATGATCACCAGATCCATCCTCACCTCCGTGTTCGTCCAGATGCAACCGGTGTTAAGCCAGCGCTTGGTGTAGCTCTGTTTACACCCATCCTTCCACACATGGATTCACTTTTGTGCACGCCGCCACAGCATATTAGATCGTAGTACCGGAGTTTCCGCGAGATTTGTGTGCTTAAGTATGCATGCATATTGTTGCTGTGATTAGCTGTAATATATGATATTGTTTGTATGCTTTGTGTGCTTTTGTTTTCGTCGTTTCTTTTGCTTCTTTCTTTGGCCCCTTGGTGTTACCTTATGTTCCCCTTATTAAAGTTGCTCATCAACCGACACCGGACCCGAAGAATCAGTGAGGAGTTCAAATATTTGGAAGCTCAGCTAAGCATTATGGAATTCTCAGCCAACTGCATCGTATTGAGAACATCTGGTCTGAATACAAATGACGTCCTGGCTGGATTATCAGCATCATGTCTACCTCAGTGTGCAATTTTCACAGTAATAATGATGAAATCAGCCGGATGACAAGTTGTGTGCAAAACCAATAGTATATTATCAGTCAAAGGTATGGTTCATAGACAAGGATTGATTCCATTATGAGTACAATGTTGAAACATCCTATACCCGGAAGCCAGTCAGGACATGCTATGAATTTAGTGCTCAGCAAGAAGGATACTCGAACAACCCCTTTCATACCAGTGACTGGCAGCAGAAATATTAAAGGATATATATGATATTTAGTCCGCCTATCACATAAAGAAGCTTCTGGTGCAAGCAATCAAGTCTTCTTTCACAAGCTACCAGAGAAGCTTCCGATGCAAGATTCCTCAATCTTCCTCGGTACGATATGTGGATGGTCTCCTGTGCAAGACACTCAACATTCTTCAGTAAGCTACCGCAAAAGCTTCCGGCATAAGGTACCAAGTCTTCCCCAGCAAGTCTTTAAGGGGGGAAGCTTCTGAAGCACGATACCCAGTCTTCTTCAGCAAGCTGCGCCGACAAGAGCTTCGAGCACAAGC
Organism: Thinopyrum elongatum; assembly: GCA_011799875.1. Lineage (NCBI taxonomy): Eukaryota > Viridiplantae > Streptophyta > Magnoliopsida > Poales > Poaceae > Thinopyrum > Thinopyrum elongatum. The sequence continues at coordinate 478,716,505 of CM022299.1, read as the reverse complement.
TATTCAGTCTTCCCCAGCAAGATACTTTTGATGGCTTCCAGCATGAGATGTCCAATCTTACTCAATACGGCACTGGTGCAAGGTATTACACAGTGAGCTGGCAGCATATGGCAGTGCATCCCAAGGGTCAGATCCACAACAGTTTTGTCAGAAGCAAGGATCAGTCCAAACGCAAGTATGCCTTGGGAATCAGATGCTTTTACTTTTGGGAAACGTAGCATGCAATTTCAAAAAAATTCCTACGCTCACGCAAGATCTATCTAGGAGATGCATAGCAACGAGAGGGGGAGAGTGTGTCCACGTACCCTCGTAGACCGAAAGCGGAAGCATTTGTTAACGCGGTTGATGTAGTCGAACTTCTTCTCGTTCCGATCGATCAAGCACCGAACGTACGGCACCTCCGAGTTCTGCACACGTTCAGCTCGATGATGTCCCTCGAACTCTTGATCCAGCAAAGTGTCGAGGGAGAGTTTCGTTAGCATGACGGCGTGGTGAAGTGATCCGCGCAGGGCTTCGCCTAAGCACTACGTGAATATGACCGGAGGCGTAAACTATGGAGGGGGGCGCCGCACACGGCTAACAATCATTGGTGTGTCTTCTAGGCGCCCCCTCCCCATGTATATATAGGTGGGAGGGGGAGGGGAACTGCCTTGGGGCGCCCCAAGTAGGAGGGATCCTACTTGGGCTCCCTAGTCCAATTCAACCCCCCTTTCCTTTTACCGGAAGGGGGAAAAGGGAAGAGAGGGGGAGGAAGGAAAGGAGGGCCGAACCCCCTCCTCCTTCTCCTATTCGGCCTCCTTCTTTAGGGGGGGCGTGCCAGCCCTTGTGGGCTAGTGTGCTCCCCTCCTATGGCCCATAAGGCCCATTAATCCCCCGGGGGTTCCGGTAACCCCCCCCCCCCCGGTACTCCGATATGTACCCGGTACACCCCGGAACACTTCCGGTGTCCGAATATCATCGTCCTATATATGAATCTTTACCTCTCGACCATTTCGAGACTCCTCGTTATGTCTGTGATCTCATCCGGGACTCCGAACAACATTCGGTCACCAAATCACATAACTCATATAATACAAAATCATCATCGAACGTTAAGCGTGCGGACCCTACGGGTTCGAGAACTATGTAGACTTGACCGAGACACCTCTCTGGTTAATAACCAATAGCGGAACCTGGATGCTCATATTGGTTCCCACATATTCTACGAAGATCTTTATTGGTCGTACCATAATGACAACATACGTTATTCCCTTTGTCATCGTATGTTACTTGCCCGAGATTCGATCGTCGGTATCTTCATACCTAGTTCAATCTCGTTACCGGCAAGTCTCTTTACTCGTTCCATAATGCATCATCCCATAACTAACTCATTAGTCACATTGCTTGCAAGGCTTCTTATGATGTGCATTACCGAGAGGGCCCAGAGATACCTCTTTGATACTCGGAGTGACAAATCCTAATCTCGATCTATGCCAACCCAACAAACACTTCAGAGATACCTGTAGAGCATCTTTATAATCACTCAGTTACGTTGTGACATTTGATAGCACACAAGGTATTCCTCCAGTATCTGGGAGTTGCATAATCTCATAGTCAAAGGAATATGTATATGACATGAAGAAAGCTATAGCAATAAAACTGAACGATCAATATGCTAAGCTAACAGATGGGTCATGTCCATCGCATCATTCTCCTAATGATGTGATCCCGTTTATCAAATGACAACACATGTCTATGGTTAGGAAACTTAACCATCTTTGATTAACGAGCTAGTCTAGTAGAGGCTTACTAGGGACACAGTGTTTTGTCTATGTACCCACACATGTATCAAGTGTAACATCCCCAGCATCCCACTACAGTGGTCACCTCGTAATCATGCCATGTCAGCAAGTTTAGCAGCGCCTAGTCATCATAGGCATCATGTTGCATTTCAAACTCCCAATTCAAACTTCAATTAAATTCAAAGTGGAAAATAAAATTTGTCCAAACCAGAAACTAAAATGTTCTATAAATAGCAACTAACTTAGAGACAATGATAAAATTGTAACCAACTTTATTGAGATTGGATAAGTGGCTCTACCAGCCTCAAGCAGTGACTGAAAACAATATTTGTCAACCTTTTAATTAATACAAAATAAATCTGAAATGATATTTACCCCAAACTAGTTTTTGGTGGTAGGATATATTGTGCTGTGATTTGTGGGCCAGCTCTCATATTTTACAAAACTCATTTTGTGCCCAAACAATTAGCCAAAACAGAAAAGAAAAGAAACAGAAAAAGGAAAAATGAAAAAGTCCTAAAGAACTACTGTGCACTTAAGCCTACTGCTACAGTGCCCCGGCCCAGCCCATCTGGGGCTTTCCCCTACCTCTGTTCATCAGAGCTCGGTGGACGCCCGTGCGACGTCCATGGCTCAGATCGGCCACGGGGCGGCCATCCGCCACTCCTCGGCAACTAAAAGAGTGTCCCCGCCCCCTGGCTTGACCTAGGCTCACTTTCCCTTCGCCCTCGCGCCGCTCCCCTTCTTCCCCTCGCACACCTGAGCCGCCATCACCACAGCCTCCTCCGTGCAGGCGCCCAACGACCTCCCCACCATCTGAGACTACATCGGGAGCACCGTCTGTGTCGCCTACGACGACTACATGGAAGCGTTCGACCTCGGAGCCACCGCAATGACCGGATCGACGTCGTCTTCAACCTCCGGCCACCGCGACGCCGTCGACGAATTCATCGCGTTCACTGCACCCTCGACCTCCTCGAGCACCTCTTCCGGTTCACCATGAGCTCCTCTCCCCGTTCTCCCTGTTTACCCCTCGATTTGGTCGCCGTAGGTCGCCGATCCACCATCATGGCCGAAGCTCCGTTTACGCGCGCCCCTGACCACGCTCGTCGCGCCTCTGGCCGACCTAGCCATGCCCGTGCGCGTCCTCGCCCCGCGCCTCGCCCGTGTTCACCTCCGACCGCGCCCCACCGCGTGAGCCGCGCCCGCCGCTGCCCGCCACTTCTGTCTGCGTTCCCCTGCTACCGCTGCTGCTTTGCTGCCGCTGTTGCTAGGCCTGTGAGCGCCACACCGCAGCCACTCGCGACCGCCGCGCTTGGGCCTAGTCCCGCAACGCCTCCGGCCGCGCCCGCTAGCCTTGCTGCAGCCACCCCGCCCGCTGCCCCGCGCTAGCTCGCTGCGTCGCCGCTGCCTGCTGTGCTCTGTTGCTTGCCTGCTTCTAGCCGCCACCGCTACCCCCTTGTACTAATACTGATGGATACTGTAGCTGAGGCTAACTTTTCTAAAACCACATTGATTAGCCCCCTGTACAATCTCAGAACAGCAACTAAACGAAGCTTAACATAGCTAAAATAAATATGTGCAGAAAGTACACTTGACATACTTCATTTTATCCCACTGGACCAAATCCATTTGAGGCATGGATTAAATCCTATGAAAATGACAAAAGACTTTGTTCTGTTAACTGAAAGAACAGAAAACAGAAATACTGCAGTAGCACTTTTCAAACAAAGATTTGAACAAGCTAATGGACACTAACATAGATACACTTGATACTGTCATGTAGACCACAGCAAATTGATCAAGAATGATATAAGGCACAAAGCCATAGGATGAACAGAACACTAGCTAGAGCCTCTGGAAAACAGCTAAATGATGTTTAAAACTGAGGACTTAGCAGAATTCTGAAGAATTTCAGAAGATGTGTAAATCTTTGAAAATTCATAGAAAATAAACCGTAACTCGGATCGAAAAACTTAAAACATGAAAGTTGCGCAGAACGACGAGACGAATCTGATCATGTCGTCTGTTTCCATGTCGGAACCTCCTACGTAGGAGAATTCATAACCCCGAGCCCGATTCCGGTAGATGAATAGTACACACACACCGGGTAATAAATCCCGCGATAATTCCTAAAAATGACCTAAATGACTTCGATGCATCTTTAGGCAACCCTGCACTGCATCATAGCATAGCATGCCCCGTGTTGCATCTATTTGCATTATGTTTACCTGTTTCTTCCCCCTCTTCTCTCTCGGTAGACCCCGCCATTGACGTAGCTCCCGAGGCAGACGCAGCTCCGGAGTACGCCTACGTCCCCGACGACACCACTGACGACCTTGCACTTGCCGTCGAGTAGACAGGCAAGCACCCCCATTTTGAGCATTCCGATATCGCCCACTCTCTTCTCTCTTATGCTTGCATTAGAAGTTACTGCTGCTATTGTTGTCCTATATCTGCTGCATAGCCTGTTTACTTGTAACCTGCTGTTGATACTTATCTGCTATCCTAAACTGTTTAGTATAGGATGGGTAGAGCCTTATCAGAGACCCACTTGTCCCGACTGCCCCGCTGGACTCTCAGAAGACCCGAGCAACGGGATCGAAGATCAGACCCTGGCACCGCACGTCACTCCCCCCTTAAATTGCTCGACACTACTGGGTTACTATCGAGTGCCGAGGGTGATACCTCGTCAGCACTTCTGATGATAACCTTGTAGGTTAGTTAATCGGTCGTGGTAAGCATGGGTGATTCCTCCTACACCACCCCCGATACCGACGCCGTCGTGCAACACCTCAAGTGTGGAACTCGAGGGTGATTCCTCCTTCGTTCACCTTGATGATATCATCGAGTGGGATTCCATCGAGGGTGATTCCTCAAGGTTCCCCCTTGGTGTCAGACACACGGAGACTTTGGTTACAATGACGGGACACCAAACCATGATACTAAAGACGGGTTGGCCCTGAGGGGTACCCGCGCGAGCATGAATACGAAGTGATGTGGAGTCGGGTTGACCTGAGAGGTGCCCGCAAGATAATTACGAGGCGTGGCCGGGCATTCCTAGCCCTTGCCGCAAGTCCTCGAGACGGGGCGACGGGGTCACATCGATCGTGAGTCTCTGCTCATTACCGCGCGCTCCTAATCCACTAAAGGTTTGGATATTTGATCTGAGGGGCCTCTGGCCTGATAGCACTAACCATCACGTGGGCATAGTATGCGCGTTCTGCGTCGTATACTTCGGCCGAAGCTTAATAGATGTCAGCAACTGAGCGGCACACGCTGGGTTGGACTGGTAACGCAACCGCGCTTGTATTAAGGGGTTGCTAGGTCTGCTCACCGGCGGTGTACGCAACGTGTAGGAGCGTCCGGGGCGATGGCCCAAGACCCCTGGGGGCATAGGGTTAGTCCGGCGTGCTGACCTCTCTGTTAGGTATTTGGTCGGGTTGCGGCGTATCGTTTGGCCGAGGCCTGGCATGACACAGAAAAGTGTGTCCAACCGGAGTTAATCGAGCGTGGTGGGTAAGTTGGTGCACCCCTGCAGGGAAGAACTAATCTATCGATAGCCTGTCCTATGGTAATGGACACTCGGAGGTGTATCCCGATCGGTACAACTAGAACTGGTGACTTGAGATGAACTGGATAGTACGGCTCTGGGATTGCTTTCTCGCAGGGAGTCGAGGAAGGATCTCTGGCCGAGGTTGATGTTACTACTATTACCTTACATTATGTTAATCTGCACTCTTCTAATGCTGCAAGACCAATGAAGACATTGAAGATGCTAGTCTTCGATAGGACTAGGCTTTCCCCTCTATTCTGGCATTTCTGCAGCCCAGTCCACATATACAGCCTCCTTTGAAAATGTTGCATATGTAGTGTAGATCCTTGCTTGCTGAGTACTTCGGATGAGTACTCACGTTTGCTTTATTTTCATTTTTCCCCCTTTATCCCTTTGTCGCATCCAGACAACGGAGCCCCAGAGCCAGTTGTCCCCGTCGACGACCACTGCTACTATCAGCTCGGAGAGTACTACTACTACGAGGAGCCGACTGATGACCAGGAGTAGGATCAGAGGGTCTAGGGCAGGAGGCCTGCGCCTTTTGATCGTAGCATTTTATTTTGCCCCGCCTCTGTGAAGGCTTATCTCTCTCTGTAATATATCTGTATCCAGATATCTGACGCTTCCGCTGACACTTGTATGCCATCGAGCTATGTATTCGAGCCCTCGAGGCCCTGGCTTGTAATATAAAGCTTGTATGACTTTATTTATGTTTTAGAGTTGAGTTGTGATATCTTCAAGTGAGTCCTTAGGCTTGATCGTGTGCATTTGCGTGTATGGTTAGTGCACGATTAAGCCGGGGTTGTCACATCAAGTTTCCGGTTAATACAATTCTAGCATGGATAATAAACATTTATCATGAATAAGGAAATATAAAATAACAACTTTATTATTGCCTCTAGGGCATATTTCCTTCAGTCTCCCACTTGCACTAGAGTCAATAATCTAGTTCACATCACCATGTGATATAACACCCATAGTTCACATCGATATGTGACCAACACCCAAAGAGTTTGCTAGAGTCAATAATCTAGTTCACATCGCCATGTGATTAACACCTAAAGAGTACTAAGGAGTGATCATGTTTTGCTTGTGAGAGAAGTTTAGTCAACGGGTCTGTCACATTCAGATCCATATGTATTTTGCAAATTTCTATGTCTACAATGCTCTGCATGGAGCTACTCTTAGCTAATTGCTCCCACTTTCAATATGTATCCAGATTGAGACTCAGAGTCATCCGGATTGGTGTCAAAGCTTGCATCGACGTAACCCTTTACGACGAACTCTTTATCACCTCCATAATCGAGAAACATTTCCTTAGTCCTCTCAGGTAACTAAGGATAATTTTGACCACTATCCAGTGATCTACTCCTGGATCACTATTGTACCCCCTTGCCAAACTCATGGCAAGGTACACAATAGGTCTGGTACACAGCATGGCATACTTTATAGAACCTATGGCTGAGGCATAGGGAATGACTTCCATTCTCTCTCTATCTTCTGCCGTGGTCGGGTTTTGAGTCTTACTCAACTTCACACCTTGCAATACAGGCAAGAACTCCTTCTTTGACTGATCCATTTTGAACTCCTTCAAAACTTTATCAAGGTATGTGCTTTGTGAAAGTCCAATTAAGCGTCTTGATCTATCTCTATAGATCTTGATGCCTAATATATAAGAAGCTTCACCGAGGTCTTTCATTGAAAAACTTTTATTCAAGTATCCTTTTATGCTATCTAGAAATTCTATATCTATTCCAATCAACAATATGTCATCCACATATAATATTAGAAATGCTACAGAGCTCCCACTCACTTTCTTGTAAATACAGGCTTCTCCGAAAGTCTGTATAAAACCATATGCTTTGATCACCTCATCAAAGCGTATATTCCAACTCCGAGATGCTTGCACCAGTCCATAAATGGATCGCTGGAGCTTGCACACTTTGTTAACACCTTTAGGATCGACAAAACCTTCTGGTTGCATTATATACAACTCTTCTTTAAGAAATCCATTAAGGAATGCAGTTTTGACGTCCATTTGCCAGATTTCATAATCATAAAATGAGGCAATTGCTAACATGATTCGGACAGACTTAAGCATCGCTACGGGTGAGAAGGTCTCATCGTAGTCAACTCCTTGAACATGTCGAAAACCTTTCGCGACAAGTCGAGCTTTGTAGACAGTAACATTACCATCAGCGTCAGTCTTCTTCTTGAAGATCCATTTATTTTCTATGGCTCGCCGATCATCGGGCAAATCCACCAAAGTCCAGACTTTGTTCTCGTACATGGATCCTATCTCGGATTTCATGGCCTCAAGCTATTTATTTGAATCTGGGCTCATCATCACTTCTTCATAGTTCGTAGGTTCGTCATGGTCTAGTAACATGACTTCCAGAACAGGATTACCGTACCACTCTGGTGCAGAACGTGCTCTGGTTGACCTACGAGGTTCGGTAGTAACTTGATCTGAAGATTCATGATCATCATCATTAGCTTCCTCTCTAGTTGGTGTAGGCATCACGGGAACAGATTTCTCTGATGAGCTACTTTCCAAATTGAGAGAAGGTACAATTACCTCATCAAGTTCTACTTTCCTCCCACTCACTTCTTTCGAGAGAAACTCCTTCTCTAGAAAGGATCCATTCTTAGCAACAAAAATCTTGCCTTCGGATCTGTGATAGAAGGTGTACCCAACAGTTTCTTTTGGGTATCCTATGAAGACGCACTTCTCCGATTTGGGTTCGAGCTTATCAGGCTGAAGTTTTTTTCACATAAGCATCGCAACCCCAAACTTTAAGAAACGACAGCTTAGGTTTCTTGCCAAACCACAGTTCATACGGTGTTGTCTGAACGGATTTAGACGGTGCCCTATTTAACGTGAATGCAGCTGTCTCTAATGCATAACCCCAAAACAATAGTGGTAAATCGGTAAGAGACATCATAGATCGCACCATATCTAATAAAGTACGGTTACGACGTTCGGACACACCATTACGCTGTGGTGTTCCAGGTGGCGTGAGTTGTGAAACTATTCCACATTGTTTTAAATGAAGGCCAAACTCGTAACTCAAATATTCGCCTCCATGATTAGATCGTAGAAACTTTATTTTCTTGTTACGATGATTCTCCACTTCACTCTGAAATTCTTTGAACTTTTCAAATGTTTCAGACTTGTGTTTCATTAAGTAGATATACCCATATCTGCTCAAATCATCTGTGAAGGTTAGAAAATAACGATACCCGCCGCGAGCCTCAACACTCATCGGACCGCATACATCGGTATGTATTATTTCCAATAAGTCATTAGCTCGCTCCATTGTTCCGGAGAACGGAGTTTTAGTCATCTTGCCCATGAGGCATGGTTCGCAAGTATCAAATGATTCATAATCAAGTGATTCCAAAAGCCCATCTGCATGGAGTTTCTTCATGCGCTTTACACCAATATGACCTAAACGGCAGTGCCACAAATATGTTGCACTATCATTATCAACTTTGCACCTTTTGGCATCAATATTATGAATATGTGTATCACTACGATCGAGATTCAATAAACCATTTACATTGGGTGTATGACCATAGAAGGTTTTATTCATGTAAACAGAACAACAATTATTCTCTAACTTAAATGAATAACTGTATCGCAATAAACATGATGCAATCATATTCATGCTCAACGCAAACACCAAATAACATTTATTTAGGTCCAACACTAATCCCGAAGGTAGAGGGAGTGTGCGATGGTGATCTTATCAACCTTGGAATCACTTCCAACACACATCGTCACCTCGTCCTTAACTAGTCTCTGTTAATTTTGCAACTCCTGTTTCAAGTTACTAATCTTAGCAACTGAACCGGTATCAAATACCCAGGGGCTACTATGAACACTAGTAAAATACACATCAATAACATGTATATCAAATATACCTTTGTTCACTTTGCCATCCTTCTTATCCGCCAAGTATTTGGGCAGTTCCGCTTCCAGTGACCAATCCCTTTACAGTAGAAGCACTCAGTTTCAGGCTTAGGTCCAGACTTGGGCTTCTTCCCGGGAGTGGCAACTTGCTTGCCATTCTTCTAGAAGTTCCCCTTCTCTCCTTTGCCCTTTTTCTTGAAACTAGTTGTCTTGTTAACCATCAACACTTGATGCTCCTTCTTGATTTCTACCTCCGCAGCTTTGAGCATAGCGAAGAGCTCGGGAATTGTCTTTTCCATCCCTTGCATATTATAGTTCATCACGAAGCCTTTATAGCTTGGTGGCAGTGATTGGAGAACTCTGTCAATAACATTATCATCTGGAAGATTAACTCCCAGCTGAGTCAAGTGGTTATGATATCCAGACATTCTGAGTATGTGTTCACTGACAGAACTGTTCTCCTCCATCTTGCAGCTATAGAACTTGTTGGAGACTTCATATCTCTCAACTCGGGCATTTGCTTGAAATATTAACTTTAACTCCTGGAACATCTCATATGCTCCATGACGTTCAAAACATCTTTGAAGTCCCGATTCTAAGCCGTAAAGCATGGCACACTGAACTATCGAGTAGTCATCAGATCGAGCTTGCCAGACGTTCATAACATCAGCATCTGCTCCTGCAGCAGGCCTTTCACCTAGCGGTGCATCAAGGACATAATTCTTCTGTGCAGCAATGAGGGTAATCCTCAAGTTATGGACCCAGTCCGTGTAGTTGCTACCATCATCTTTCAACTTAGCTTTCTCTAGGAACGCATTAAAATTCAAGGGAACGGTAGCACGGGCCATTGATCTACAACATAGATATGCAAAAACTATCAGGACTAAGTTCATGATAAATTTAGTTCAATTAATCATATTACTTAAGAACTCCCACTTAGATAGACATCCCTTGAGTCATCTAAATGATCACGTGATCCAAATCAACTAAACCATGTCCGATCATCACGTGAGATGAAGTAGTTTTCAATGGTGAACATCTCTATGTTGATCATATCTACTATATGATTCACGTTCGACCTTTCGGTCTCCAGTGTTCCGAGGCCATGTATGTACATGCTAGGCTCGTCAAGTTTAACCCGAGTATTCCGCATGCGCAAAACTGTCTTGCACCCGTTGTATATGAACGTAGAGCCTATCACACCCGATCATCACGTGGTGTCTCAGCACGACGAACTATCGCAACGGTGCATACTCAGGGAGAACACTTATACCTTGAAATTTTAGTAAGGGATCATCTTATAATGCTACTGCCATACTAAGCAAAATAAGATGCATAAAAGATAAACATCACATGCAATCAAAATATGTGACATGATATGGCCATCATCATCTTGTGCCTTTGATCTCCATCTCCAAAGCACTGTCATGATCTCCATCATCACTGGCTTGACACCTTGATCTCCATCATAGTGTCGTGGTCGTCTTGCCAACTATTACTTCTACAACAATCGCTAACGCATAGTGATAAAGTAAAGCAATTACATGGCGTTTGCATTTCATACAATAAAGAGACAACCATAAGGCTCCTGCCGGTTGTCAGATATCTTACAAAACATGATCATCTCATACAATAACGTTTATCACATCATGTCTTGACCATATCACATCACAACATGCCCTGCAAAAATAAGTTAGACGTCCTCTACTTTGTTGTTGCAAGTTTTACGTGGCTGCTATGGGCTTCTAGCAAGAACCGTTCTTACCTACGCATCAAAACCACAACGGTGTTTCGTCAAGTTTGCTGTTTTAACCTTCAACAAGGACCGGCCATAGTCAAATTCGATTCAACTAAAGTTGGAGAAACACACACCTGCCAGCCACCTTTATGCAAAACTAGTTGCATGTCTGTCGGTGGAACTGGTCTCATGAACGTGGTCATGTAAGGTTGGTCCGGGCCGCTTCATCCAACAATACCGCCGAATCAAAATAAGACGTTGGTGGTAAGCAGTATGACTATCACCGCCCACAACTCTTTGAGTTCTACTCGTGCATATCATCTACGCATAGACTTGGCTCGGATGCCACTGTTGGGAAACGTAGCATGCAATTTCAAAAATTTCCTACGCTCACGCAAGATCTATCTAGGAGATGCATAGAAACGAGAGGGGGAGAGTGTGTCCACGTACCCTCATCGACCGAAAGCAGAAGCGTTTGTTAATGTGGTTGATGTAGTCGAACTTCTTCTCGTTCCGATCGATCAAGCACCGAACGTACGGCACCTCCGAGTTCTGCACACGTTCAGCTCGATGACGTCCCTAGAACTCTTGATCCAGCAAAGTGTCGAGGGAGAGTTCCGTCAGCACGACGGCGTGGTGACGGTGATGGTGAAGTGATCCGCGCAGGGCTTCGCCTAAGCACTACGTGAATATGACCGGAGGCGTAAACTGTGGAGGGGGGCGCCGCACACGGCTAACAATCGTTGGTGTGTCTTCTAGGCGCCCCCTCCCCACGTATATATAGGTGGGAGGGGAGGGGAACTGCCTTGGGGTGCCCCAAGTAGGAGGGATCCTACTTGGGCTCCCTAGTCCAATTCGGCCCACCCTTTCCTTTTACCGGAAGGGGGAAAAGGGAAGAGAGGGGGGAGGAAGGAAAGGGGGGGCCGAACCCCCTCCTCCTTCTCCTATTCGACCTCCTTCCTTGGGGGGGCGCCAGCCCTTGTGGGCTGGTGTGCTCCCCTCCTATGGCCCATAAGGCCCATTAATCCCCCGGGGGTTCCGGTAACCCCCCCCCCCCCCCCCGGTATTGATATGGTTACCCGTAACACCCCGGAACACTTTCGGTGTCCGAATATCATCGTCCTATATATGAATCTTTACCTCTCGACCATTTCGAGACTCCTCGTTATGTCCGTGATCTCATCCGGGACTCCGAACAACATTCGGTCACCAAATCACATAACTCATATAATACAAAATCGTCATCGAACGTTAAGCGTGCGGACCCTACGGGTTCGAGAACTATGTAGACATGACCGAGACACCTCTCTGGTTAATAACCAATAGCGGAACCTGGATGCTCATATTGGTTCCAACATATTCTACGAAGATCTTTATCGGTCGTACCGTAATGACAACATACGTTATTCCCTTTGTCATCGGTATGTTACTTGCCCGAGATTCGATCGTCGGTATCTTCATACCTAGTTCAATCTCATTACCGGCAAGTCTCTTTACTCATTTCTTAATGCATCATCCCGTAACTAACTCATTAGTCACATTGCTTGCAAGGCTTCTTATGATGTGCATTACCGAGAGGGCCTAGAGATACCTCTCCGATACTCGGAGTGACAAATCCTAATCTCGATCTATGCCAACCCAACAAACATCTTCGGAGATACCTGTAGAGCATCTTTATAATCACCCAGTTACGTTGTGACATTTGATAGCACACAAGGTATTCCTCCAGTATCCGGGAGTTGCATAATCTCATAGTCAAAGGAATATGTATATGACATGAAGAAAGCTATAGCAATAAAACTAAACGATTAATATGCTAAGCTAACGGATGGGTCATGTCCATCACATCATTCTCCTAATGATGTGATCCCGTTTATCAAATGACAACACATGTCTATGGTTAGGAAACTTAACCATCTTTGATTAACGAGCTAGTCTAGTAGAGGCTTACTAGGGACACGGTGTTTTGTCTATGTACCCACACATGTATCAAGTTTCCGGTTAATACAATTCTAGCATGGATAATAAACATTTATCATGAATAAGGAAATATAAAATAACAACTTTATTATTGCCTCTAGGGCATATTTCCTTCATTTACATACTGTGAGCATGCTGCCAAGTTCATACAAATCACTTGTACGAGGATGAAATCATGGGCCGACCAAAACTATGAGGAAAGACAACATGGGACAACAATTCTAACAGTGCTTATCAAGGCCAGCTTCCTCACACCCGACAAGGTGATGTAATCAACCTTTGTCACTGCCTTGTATGATGGAAGACAACAAGGAGCTCTGTACAAGCACACATGGACCTAGTATATATTATATGGCTCGAGTCATGAACAAGGCCAAGGTATGATTGCCGGAATATTGCACCCGACTGCACCTATGGTCACACGAAGAATTAAGGATATATGTGGCCAAGTCCTTTCATCAAAGGATCCAGACAAAGGAAACGATAATGAAGGAGAAAGACCAGTAATATCGGGATGATAATTGTTGCATGACCAACAGGGTACAGATACCCAAGACAGTCTTATTCAGTAATCAATCACCATGAACATACGCCCAAGGGGTCTCCTCCATTTTGGAAATGACCTCATATGGAGGCAACCCGCTCAGCCCACTGTTATGCTCAGAATTGTCAATATCAACTATCTAAGTCTATCATGTCAGACCAAAGGCCAGCGACCGTGTTATGGCCTCACACAGCCTCTTATCGAAATGGATATACCGACAGAATGAGTAATCAGAATGTTGAAGGACAGTCTCACAGCATGTGCCCTCAAATATGGGAATCAGTCAAAGGATAGCCTGCCATAAACAAGATTCTTCTGTCAGAACCACCGGCAGTCAAGACTGTGGATACTATCGCTATAAGGTCGTACCCCTTTATGCTGGTCCCGACAGACGACAGTCAAATCTTTGGTACGGATTGGATACTCACGACCGTGGAGATAGACAAGATGATTCAGGAATCCCTGCGAGAGGACAGATTCTGTCAGGAAAACGGTTATGGTTCACAACACTGTTTTGAACCCGGAGGACATGCATCTATTTAAGCAACCCAATGCAAGGAGTAAGAGATTGGGTGTCCACCGAGAAAATTGGTTCACGACTCCATGGAATGTGGTCAGTGTGACACATCCAACCGAAACCACTCTCGGACTTGTGAGAAGGGCATATATTGTAGTCATGATCATCTTTCGTGCCCCAGCTAAGTCAGCGGGTATGAAAGGAATTGGAGCCAGTGTAAGCATGAACAAGTGAGGTAATATCAGTCAGAATAAGGATACAGTGAAGCAAACCACCCCAGAGCGAGACAGTCAAGTCATATAAAATTCAACGGGAACATCATATAAGGAAAAAGGATACTCGAGTTGGAAACGGTCTCCATAAGTTAGAATATTCATACTTGTTCCCTGAGCAACCAAATCTCGAGGATGAGATTTCTTTAAGGGGGGAAGATTTGTCACACCCTGATTTTTGGCCCTTTCTTTTTCTTTTGTTTTTCTTTGGATTTTTGATTTGAATTGCTTTTCTGTGGTCCTGAAACCTGGGAAGATCATCTCTTCTCAGGCTCCCAAATGGCTTGTCATCCTCAAAACCATCTCAAGATCATGTCATTTCCTATCTTGGATCAACCCCAATATTCTTTTTATTGGGAATATTCCTTTTTCTATTAAAGGAATAATCCTTTTAGCCCTAGGTTGTGAAGCAACCTACCTTTCTGTCATCCACAAAATTCCCAAATAATTCTCATAAATTGTTTGGATTATATATGCCCCAAATATGTCCAAACTTTCCTTTCCTAGCCCAAAAGTAATTCATCAATATTCATTCTTCAATTCTGTCCAGTGTGGCTTTTTGTGAAGGAAGTGCCACCTATATTTTCTTGATTGCTCCCAAACTCTTTGGGAACTCTTTCCTATCCATATCATTTACTCATGCCAAAATTCAGCACTATTGCCTAGCCAATCTTCCTCAGCAATTTTCTAAAGTTTCTGTCAGATGGAAGCATTGTTGAAGGAAGTACCAGCTAGGGGTATCCAAATGAGTTAAAATAATTCAAGATCCTGCATGTGCTCATATCATGACTCTCCACTAATTTTCAGCTCCATCTAATAATCTATGTGAGCACACCATCCAATCTTTTCCTCTACCAATATTTTCAGGTTGTGAAGCAAGTATAATTTATATTGCTTCATTTTCACTGAAAATTTACCAGGGCATCACCCTACCCATATAACTCATCTACACCAACTTTGGGCTCATTTCATTTATCCAATATTTCTCTAGAATTTTTCTTATATTCTGTCTAGAGAAGACCACTGTGAAGGAAGTACCATTTTGGTGTATCCAATTAGTATGAAATTTTTACAGTGCTTTTATATCCTCAAATGATCATCCTCCTACAAATTTCAGCTCAATCTCATCTTCCATTTGAGCACAGCATCAAGATTTGTATTTCTGTCCAGTGGGGTACATTGTGAAGCAAGTGCCACTTAGGCATCTCTATTTGTGCTCAAACTTGGCCAAGATCATCATCTTAGTATGTGATCACACCTAGACAAAGAGCAGCATCTATTCCCAGCTGAATCTCCCCCACCCCAGTACAAACAGCTTGCTGTTGATTTCGAATCGAGCTAGCTTCAGTCACCTCCTTGATCACTGTGCTTGTTTATTTGCTTTTTAGCTCTCTCTGGTGAATGATCTATCGACCGGAGATGGTCGGCCGAGCTTAGTCAGCGGGAAGGCGTCAATGCACGCGGTGACCACCGACCTGGCATGCAGTGGACGCGAGCCGGCTCTCGTTTGCTTCGGGCCCCTCATCTGATCGTCGTTATCGCATGCCCTGCCATGTCCAACAGCTCCCCCGTGATACTCTGCTTCGTCCCGTGCCTCTGCCTCGTCCTATCTCGCCGTCGACGAGTCGCCATCGAGCCCGCCCGTGACCTGCCTCCTCTGCCCTCTCCTTGTTCGGTTGCCTGCGCGCTCCCGAGCCTTTCCCGAGCACGCCCGAGACCTCCTGCTCCTCCGTGAACTCTCTGGACACGCCGCCTCTCCCTCCCCGTGGCTCTGCTCGCGCCAGAGCACCGGAACACGCGTCGCCGTGGCCGTCCTTGCCCCACCACGGCGTGCGGCTATATAAGTGTTCCCTGACCTCCTCTGCTGCTCATCGCCCTCTCCACCCACTCCCTAGCCCACCGGAGCCCCTCTCCCCCTCGTCTGTTCGCCATGGCCGCCGTGGAGCGCCGCTCGAATCCGAGCTAGTCCGGCCTCCTCTCCCGTCCCTTCCACCACCAGTAGCTCACCCAAGGCCCGGAGATCCTCCAGACCACCTCGTTTCGTCGCCGGAGTGCCCTTGGCCGCGAAACCCCAAGAACGGCCGCCGTCCTCGTCCTCGGCCACCACGAGCTGCCACGGCTGCAGCCCTCCTCGGTGCGCGCTCTACCTCTGGACGGATGCGGCCTTCACTCCCGATCTCGCCGGTACCGTCAGCTTCGCCGGAGGTGGCCCGAGCCACTGGGACGATCGTCGGCCGCGCCCGGTTTTCTCCGCCTCCGCCGCTCGTGGCCTGCTCCCTCCGAGCACCTCCGCGCCGTTCTGCTACCTCCGTCGGGCGCGTCGTGTAGCGCCGATGCTCCCGCGCTCGCCGGCCGGTCCTCCTGCGTCGCCAGGCGACGGCTGCATCGGCCGGTGCCCCTCTGGCCTCTGCCCGATCGCGAGGAAGAAGAACACCCCGGGAGGAGAGAGAGAAGCCAGTCGGGCCCCGCATGTAAGCCACTCAGGCGCTGACTCGCGGGCCTGTTGACTGTTTTTCAGCGAAAACGTATTCCAGAGGAATTCACTTACCCTTCATGAAAACGTATGCAACGGACAATTCGGGCGTAAGTACGCTTTCTTAAGTCTGAAAGCTTATTTTCCAGAAATGAGCTTCCTGTTTAACCAGCCAGGGACTTGTTTGTGATTTTTTTACAGATTAGTCCCTGTCATTCAAATGACTATATCTCCGCGACCGTAACTCCGAATCAGGTCATTCCATAGCCCACGTCTTCGCCTCGTCGAGCCCGTTCTATTCGTGTCATTTTCACAAGGTTGTCACACAGTGAAAATGACCCTTTTGCCCTTGCCCCTAACCAGCCCCCTCCGAGAGAGAAACGCGTCCGGCGAATCTTTCCGCGAGTCCCTCGCACTTTTTCCCGGAGAATCCTTCATCCCCAGGCAATCCACGACAGCCACTTGCATGATGGATTTGCAGTAGCCATGGTTTTCACTTGAATATTTAATAATTGTTTGCTCAGTTACTACTGTTAATACTATTTCGGTTATGCTTGTGGATCCATGCTTATGTTCATGCTATGTTCTTATGTACCCTGTTAGTTATGTGATTATTTGTTAGTATTACTCCCATATGTCATGCTTGTTAGTAGTACATGCTGGTATTCGTGATGTTCTTTGCTGCATAACTATCGTCTGTTATGAAGAGTACATGTGTTAAGCATGATCATCGCTATGCCATGTTCATCTGCATCTAGTAGACTAAGTGATTTATTATTGTTGATGCTATGGTTGCATATGGTTATGTTGATATCATGCTCATCTGCATTATCGTTTCATCATGTTACTTTAATATGGCTCAGCTATTTACTTTTCAAGATTAACCGGATATTAAATGAACTTGAACACCTGTTGGCTGACTCATAGTGCCATCGAGACGAGCTGACCAGTGCAACCACATTTGCCTTTATGAGAAGGCCTTAATGCGGTCTATTGTCATGCCTCTCGCCGGTGCCTCCAACTAGGGTAGGTTATGTACGCGCGCTGCCCTGGCCCGGTAGGCGGTGATAACCTTGTGTGCCCGAGTTGTTTGCGCGCTTTTGTCTCCGTTTGGGACCGTTTATGTTTTGCCACGACGGTGGCCGTTGGGTGTCACGAGGTGACATCGGGCCACCCATGACTTAGCCCAAAGGGGAGTTGGTCGGAGTGGCCGGGAGAGTGTCATGCAATAGATCGGTTTTGTCGGAACGCCGTTGGTCCACCCGAATGGGAGCACGAGGCCTTGGGTTCCGTAGTGTGGGTACAGTGTACTAACCTCTGCAGAGTGTATAATATATCGGTAGCCGCGCCCGCGGATATGGGCCCAGTTCATAGTAGGTCACACTATGAGTCAACAGTAATAATAACCTAAATAATAAACAAACCTGGTTCGATGAGGAAAGAAGTTGGTTGATCTTTATGTGGTCACGGGAGGATCACGATGGTATTCTTGATAATGATGAGATGATCTTGTGAGGATCATGATGGTATTCTTGATAATGATGAGATGATCTTGTGAGGATCACAATGGTATTCTTGATAATGATTGAAGTGATCCCGTGACCACGATGGTAAGTAAGAGTGGCATATCTATGGTGGTTACAAGGTAACCTCCGAACAGAGTAAGTTGAATCATGATAGTTTAAACTTGTTGCAGGCTAGTATCATCATTGTTCATGTCTCGAGTAACATGTTCATGCCATGCTCATCTGATCTTGTTCTAGCGGTATATTGTTCACCCTGTTGCTCTAGTTGTACCATGCTCATCCTTGTATAACATGTAAATGCCATGCTGTTGTTTGTCTTGATTGCTTTTGGTTGCTGTGAGCTTGCGAGTACATTCAAAGTACTCACCTGGCGTGTCATGCCAGTTTGCAGGTCATGCCGTGTTTGCTTGATTGCCGAGGATCCCGAGTTTGCGAGCTAGGATACGCGTTCCAGCCAGAGTCCCTGCGGAGTGGAGTCCATCGTCGTCGTCGTTGTTCCACTGCTAGAAGTTATTCTGCTGCTACGAGTTGTTCTGTTGCTAGCATAGAGCAACCTTGGCAGGCGTAGTGTCGCTGCGCTGATGTAATTCCCTATTATATCGGAACCCTTGTATCCATATCATTTGTAATAAATAGCTGATTTGTTCTATGCCAAGCAGTGCCGTATTCCAGAAGACTTGATCTCTGGGCTGGAATACGGGGTGTTCTGGTCTCTCTGAGCCGGGGTGCCACAACGGTTGGTATCATAGCAGGTCTGGCTGTAGGATGCCCTAGTCCGCGCGAGCGTTAGAAAGCGGTAGTATAGAGTCTAGCCGGTTGGATGCTCTTGGTTGTTGCATTTGTTTGCTGCATAACATGCATATAGATTTAGTATCTTGTCGAGAACGGTTGATCTTGTGAGTGTATGTGGCATCGGTTTCGATCCACTACCTGCACCCTCCAGTTTTTCATACCTGCTTCTCGGTGTTCGGCGTCATCTCTGTCCCAGCGGAGTGATGCCGAGGTACCAAGTGGTGCCGAACACTTGCAGGATTTGTGCTCAGGTATCGCGTCGATATCTTTCCATCAGCCACCCCTATCGTTTTGGTGATAGACTTGTCTCTATCCCGAATCGTGCCCTTCAAATCGCCGCTTTGGCAACCCTTACTAATCATTGTTATCAGGAAAGGGCAATGCCAACAAGCCTTGTTCTTCACCCCTATCCTACCCTGCCACCTATTCTTTGGACGTGTATGGTTCCCTTCCGTCCGCTTGATGATGATGTAGTCGTGGCCTCTGTGTTCTGCTACATGATCACCAGATCCATCCTCACCTCCGTGTTCATCCAGATGCAACCGGTGTTAAGCCAGCGCTTGGTGTAGCTCTGTTTACACCCATCCTTCCACACATGGGTTCACTTTCATGCACGCCGCCATAGCATATTAGATCGCAGTACCGGAGTTTCCGCGAGATTTGTGTGCTTAAGTATGCATGCATACTGTTGTTGTGATTAGCTGTAATATATGATATTGTTTGTATGCTTTGTGTGCTTTTGTTTTCGTTGTTTCTTTTGCTTCTTTCTTTGGGCCCTCGGTGTTACCTTATTTTCCTCTTATTGAAGTTGCTCATCGACCGACACTGGACCCAAAGAATCAGTGAGGAGTTCAAATATTTGGAAGCTCAGCTAAGCATTATGGAATTCTCAGCCAACTGCATCGTATTGAGAACATCTGGTCTCAATACAAATGATATCCTGGCTGGATTATCAGCATCACGTCTACCTCAGTGTGCAATTTTCATAGTAATAATGATGAAATCAGCCGGAAGACAAGTTGTGTGCAAGACCAATAGTATATTATCAGTCAAAGGTATGGTTCATAGACAAGGATTGATTCCATTATGAGTACAATGTTGAAACATGCTATACCCGGAAGCCAGTCAGGACATGCTATGAATTCAGTGCTCAGCAAGAAGGATACTCGAACAACCCCTTTCATACCAGTGACCGGCAGCAGAAATATTAAAGGATATATATGATATTCAGTCCGCTTATCACAGAAAGAAGCTTCTGGTGCAAGCAAGCCAGTCTTCTTTCACAAGCTACCAGAGAAGCTTCCGATGCAAGATTCCTCAATCTTGCTTTGTACGATATGTGGATGGTCTCCTGTGCAAGACACTCAGCATTCTTCAGTAAGCTACCGCAAAAGCTTCCGGCATAAGGTACCAAGTCTTCCCCTAGCAAGTCTTTAAGGGGGGAAGCTTCCGAAGCACGATACCCAGTCTTCTTCAGCAAGCTGCCCCGGCAAGAGCTTCGAGCACAAGCTATTCAGTCTTCCCAAGCAAGATACTTTCGATGGCTTCCAGCATGAGCTATCCAATCTTACTCAATACGGCACTGGTGCAAGGTATTACACAGTGAGCTGGCAGCATATGGCGGTGCATCCCAAGGGTCAGATCCACAAACAGTTTTGTTAGAAGCAAGGATCAGTCCAAACGCAAGTATGACTTGGGAATCAGATGCTTTTACATACTGTGAGCATGCTACCAAGTTCATACAAATCACTTGTACGAGGATGAAATCATGGGCCGACCAAAACTATGAGGAAAGACAACATGGGACAACAATTCTGACAGTGCTTATCAAGGCCAGCTTCCTCACACCCGACAAGGTGATGTAATCGACCTTTGTCACTGCCTTGTATGATGGAAGACAACAAGGAGCTCCGTACAAGCACACATGGACCTAGTATATATTCTATGACTCGAGTCATGAACAAGGCCAACGTATGATTGCCGGAATATTGCACCCGACTGCACCTATGGTCACACGAAGAATTAAGGATATATGTGGCCAAGTCCTTTCATCAAAGGATCCAGACAAAGGAAACGACAATGAAGGAGAAAGACCGGTAATATCGGGATGATAATTGTTGCATGACCAACAGGGTACAGATACCCAAGACAGTCTTATTCAGTAATCAATCACCACGAACATACACCCAAGGGGTCTCCTCCATTTTGGAAAGGACCTCATATCGAGGCAACCCGCTCAGCCCACTGTTATGCTCAGAATTGTCAATATCAACTATCCAAGTCTATCATGTCAGACCAAAAGCCAGCGACCATGTTATGGCCTCACACGGCCTCTTATCCACATGGATATATCGACAGAATGAGTAATCAGAATGTTGAAGGACAGTCTCATAGCATGTGCCCTCAAATATGGGAATCAGTCAAAGGATTGCCTGCCATAAACAAGATTCTTCTGTCAAAACCACCGGCAGTCAAGACTGTGGATACTATCGCTATAAGGCCATACCCCTTTATGCTGGTCCCGATAGACGACAGTCAAATCTTTGGTATGGATTGGATACTCACGACCGTGGAGCTAGACAAGATGATTCAGGAATCCCTGCGAGAGGTCAGATTCCGTCAGGAAAACGGTTATGGTTCACAACACTGTTTTGAACCCGGAGGACATACATCTATTTAAGGAACCCAATGCAAGGAGTAAGAGATTGGGTGTCCACCGAGAAAATTGGTTCACGACTCCATGGAATGTGGTCAGTGTGACACATCCATCTGAAACCACTCTCGGACTTGTGAGAAGGGCATACATTGCAGTCATGATCATATTTCGTACCCCAGCTAAGTCAGCGGATATGAAAGGAATTGGAGCCAGTGTAAGCATGAACAAGTGAGGTAATATCAGTCAGAATAAGGATACAGAGAAGCAAACCACCCCAAAGCGAGACAGTCAAGTCATATAAAATTCAATGGGAACATCATATAAAGAAAAAGGATACCCGAGTTCGAAACGGTCTCCTTAAGTCAGAATATTCATACTTGTTCCCTGAGCAACCAAATCTCGAGGACAAGATTTCTTTAAGGGGGGAGGAATGTTTGTCACACCCTGATTTTTGGCCCTTTCTTTTTCTTTTGTTTTTCTTTGGATTTTTGATTTGAATTGCTTTTCTCTGGCTCCGTGGTCCTGAAACCTGGGAAGATCATCTCTTCTCAGGCTCCCAAATGGCTTGTCATCCTCAAAACCATCTCAATATCATGTCATTTCCAATCTTGGACCAATCCCAATATTCTTTTTATTGGGAATATTCCTTTTTCTATTAAAGGAATAATCCTTTTAGCCCTAGGTTGTGAAGCAACCTACCTTTCTGTCATCCACAAAATTCCCAAATAATTCTCATAATTTTTTTGTATTATATATGCCCCAAATATGTCCAAACTTTCCTTTCCTAGCCCAAAAGTAATTCATCAATATTCATTCTTCAATTCTGTCCAGTGTGGCTTTTTGTGAAGGAAGTGCCACCTATATTTTCTTGATTGCTCCCAAACTCTTTGGGAACTCTTTCCTATCCATATAATTGACTCATGCCAAAATTCAGCTCTATTTTCCTAGCCAATCTTCCTCAGCAATTTTCCAAAGTTTCTGTCAGATGGAAGCCTTGTTGAAGGAAGTACCAGCTAGGGGTATCCAAATGAGTTGAAATTTTGTAAGATCCTGAATGTGCTCATATAATGACTCTCCACTAATTTTTAGCTCCATATAATAATCTATGTGAGCACACCATCCAATCTTTTCCTCTGCCAATATTTTCAGGTTGTGAAGAAAGTATATTTCATATTGCTTCATTTTTTTTGAAAATTTACCAGGGCATCATAATTCCCATATAACTCATCTACATATAATTTTGGCTCATTTAATTTAACAAATATTTCTCTAGATTTTTTCTTATATTCTGTCCAGAGAGGACCACTGTGATGGAAGTACCATTTTGGTGTATCCAATTGGTATGAAATTTTTACAGTGCTTTCATATGCTCAAATTATAATCTTCATACAAATTTCAGCTCAATCCCATCTTCCATTTGAGCACAGCATCAAGATTTGTATTTCTGTCCAGTGGGGTACATTGTGAAGCAAGTGCCACTTAGGCATCTCCATTTGTGCTCAAACTTGGGCACGATCATTATCTTAGTATGTGATCACACCTAGCCAAAGCGAAGCATCTATTACATGCTGGATATCCCCCACCCCAGTACAAACAGCTTTCTGTTGATTTGGAATCGAGCTAGCTTCAGTCACCTCCTTGATCACTGTGATTTTTTATTTGCTTTTTAGACCTCTCTGGTGAATGATTTATCGATCCGACATGGTCGGACGAGCTTAGTCACCGGGCACGCGTGAATGCACGCGGTGACCACCACCCTGGCATGCAGTGGACGCGAGCCGACTGTCGTTTGCTTCGGGCCCCTCCTCTGATCGTCGTTCTCGCGTGCCCGTCCATGTCCAACAGCTCCCCCGTGATCCTCTGCTTCGTCCCGTGCCTCTGTCCCATCCTATCTCGCCGTCGATGAGTCGCCATCAAGCCCGCCCGTGACCTGCATCCTCTGCCCTCTCCTTGTTCGGTTGCCTGCGCGCTCCAGAGCCTTCCCGAGCACGCCCGAGACCTCCTGCTCCTCCGTGAACTCTCTGGACACGCCGTCCCTCCCTCCCCGTGGCTCTGCTCGCGCCAGCGCACCGGAACACGCGTCGCCATGGCCGTCCTTGCCCCACCACGGCGCGCGGCTATATAAGTGTTCCCCGACCTCCTCTGCTGCTCATCGCCCTCTCCACCCACTCCCTAGCCCACCGGAGCCCCTCTCCCCCTCCTCTGTTCGCCATGGCCGCCGCGGAGCGCCGCTTGAATCCGAGCTAGTTCGGCCTCCTCTCCCCTCCCTTCCACCACCAGTAGCTCACCCAAGGCCCGTCGATCCTCCCCACCACCTCGTTTCGTCGCCGGAGTGCCCTTGGTCGCGAAACCCCAAGAACAGCCGCCGTCCTCATCCTCGGCCACCACGAGCTGCCACGGCTGCAGCCCTCCCCGGTGCGCGCTCGACCTCTGGACGGATGCGGCCTTCACTCCCGATCTCACCGGTACCGTCAGCTTTGCCGGAGGTGGCCCGAGCCACTGGGATGATCGTCGGCCGCGCCCGGTTTTCTCCGCCTCCGCCGCTCGTGGCCTGCTCCCTCCGAGCACCTCCGCGCCGTTCTGCTACCCCCGTCGGGCGCGTCGTGGAGCGCCGGTGCTCCCGCGCTCGCCGGCCGGTCCTCCTGCGTCGCCAGGCGACGGCTGCATTGGCCGGTGCCCCTCTGGCCTCTGCCCGATCGTGAGGAAGAAGAAGACCCCGGGAGGAGAGAGAAGCAAGGCGGGCCCCGCATGTAAGCCACTCAGGCGCTGACACGCGGGCCCGTTGACTGTTTTTAAGTGAAACGTATTCCAACGGAATTCGTTTTCCCGTAATGAAAACGTATTCTTTTGCTGCTTCGGCTGTAAGTACACTTTCTCTATCTGAAAGCGTATTATCGGGAAATACGCTTCCTATTTAACCAATCAGGGACTTGTTTGTGATTGTTTTACAGATTAGTCCATGTCATTCAAATGACTATATCTCTACGACCGTAACTCCGAATCAGGTGATTCCAAAGCCCACATCTTCGTCTCGTCGAGCCCGTTCTGTTCGTGTCATTTTCACAAGGTTGTCACACAGTGAAAATGACCCTTTTGCCCTTGCCCCTAATCAGCCCCCTTCGAGAGAGAAACACGTCCGGCGAATCTTTCCACGAGTCCCTCGCACTTCTTCCCGGAAAATCCTTAATCCCCAGGCAAGCCACGACAGCCACTTGCATGATGGACTTGCAGTAGCCATGGTTTCCACTTGAATATTTAATAATTATTTGCTCAGTTACTACTGTTAATACTATTTCGGTTATGCTTGTGGATCCATGCTTATCTTCATGCTATGTTCTTTATGTACCCTGTTAGTTATGTGATTACTTGTTAGTATTACCCTCATATGTCATGCTTGTTAGTAGTACATGCTGGTATTCGTGATGTTCTTTGTTGCATGACTATTGTCTGTTATGAAGAGTACATGTGTTAAGCATTATCATCGCTATGCCATGTTCATCTGCATCTAGTAGACTAAGTGCTTTATTATTGTTGATGCTATGGTTGCATATGGTTATGTTGATATCATGCTCATCTGCATTGTCGTTTCATCATGTTACTTTAATATGGCTCATCTATTTACTTTTCAAGTTTAACCGGATATTAAAAGAACTTGAACACCTGTTGGCTGAGTCATAGTGCCATCGAGATGAGCTGACCAGTGCAACCATATTTGCCTTTATGGGAAGGCCTTAATGCGGTCTATTGTCATGCCTCTCGCCGGTGCGTCCAACTAGGGAAGGTTATGTACGGGCGCTGCCCTGGCCCGGTAGGCGGTGATAACCTTGTGTGCCCGAGTTGTTTGCGCGCTTTTGTCCCCATTTGAGACCGTTTATGTTTTGCCACGACAGTGGCCGTTGGGTGTCACGAGGTGACATCGGGGCCACCCATGACTTAGCCCAAAGGGGAGTTGGTCGGAGTGACCGGGAGAGTGTCATGTAATAGATCGGTTTTGTCGGAACGCCGTTGGTCCACCCGAATGGGAGCACGAGGCCTTGGGTTCCGTAGTGTGGGTACAGTGTACTAACCTCTGCAGAGTGTATAATCTATCAGTAGCCACGCCCGCGGATATGGGACCAGTTCGTAGTAGGTCACACTATGAGTCAACAGTAATTATAACCTAAATAATAAACAACCCTGGTTCGATGAGGAAAGAAGTTGGTTGATCTTTATGTGGTCACGGGAGGATCACGATGGTATTCTTGATAATGATGAGATGATCTTGTGAGGATCACGATGGTATTCTTGATAATGATGAGATGATCTTGTGTGGATCACAATGGTATTCTTGATAATGATTGAAGTGATCCCGTGACCACGATGGTAAGTAAGAGTGGCATATCTATGGTGGTTACAAGGTAACCTCCGAACAGAGTAAGTTGAATCATGATAGTTTAAACTTGTTGCAGGCTAGTATCATCATTGTTCATATCTCGAGTAACATGTTCATGCCATGCTCATCTGATCTTGTTCTAGCGGTATATTGTTCACCCTGTTGCTCTAGTTGTACCATGCTCATCCTTGTTTAACATGTAAATGCCATGGTGTTGTCTGTCTTGATTGCTTTTGGTTGCTGCGAGCTTGCGGGTACATTCAAAGTACTCACCTGGCGTGTCATGCCAGTTTGCAGGTCATGCCGTGTTTGCTTGATTGCCGAGGATCCCGATTTTGCGAGCTAGGATACGCGTTCCAGCCAGAGTCCCAGCGGAGTGGAGTCCATCGTTGTCGTCGTTGTTCCGCTGCTACGAGTTGTTCTGCTGCTAGCATAGAGCAACCTTGGCAGGCGTAGTGTCGCTGTGCCGATGTAATTCCCTGTTATATCGGAACCATTGCATCCATATCATTTGTAATAAATAGCTGATTTGTTCTATGCCAAGCAGTGCCGTATTCCAGAAGACTTGATCTCTGGGCTGGAATACGGGGTGTTCCGGTCTCTCTGAGCCGGGGTGCCACAACTTGAGGTTGGTCTTGTTACCGGTAAGTATCTCATATGGAGTCTTGTTTAGGCCTTTGCGGAGGTAGAGCCGAGTAGATGCATGACATGCAGGGTTGATGGCTTTGGCCCAAAAGTTGTACGAAGATTTGAATTCCGCCATCATGGTTCTTGTCGTGTCCATCAATGTCTGGTTCTTTCTCTCCGCAACACCATTTTGTTGAGGGGTATATGGTGCGGCATATTGGTGCTTAATGCCCTCATCACTAAGAAAATCATCCAAAGTGTAGTTCTTGAACTCGGTGCCGTTGTCACTTCGGATCATCAAGATCTTTGCTTCATATTGACGTTGAGCTTCATTTGCAAAGTTGATGACGGTTTGTTGAGTCTCACTCTTCCTCTTGAAGAAGTACACCCAAGTGTATCTTCAGTAATCATCTACAATCACCAAGCAACACTTTCTTCCCCCGAGACTATCAAAGGATGGAGGACCAAAGAGATCCATGTGAAGGAGCTCCAAGGGCCTCTTCAAGTAGATGACAGTCGTGGGTCAGTGAGCCGTTTCATGAAGCGTTCCTTTGATACAAGCACTGCAAGCACGGTCTTTGGCAAAACTCACATTTGTTAGTACATGAACATGGTCCCCTTTGAGGAGACTTTGCAAAGATCTCATATTGACATGGGCTAGTCGGCGATGCCAAAGCCAACCCACATCAACTTTAGCCATTAGGCAAGTCGCGGTCTTAGTGGGTCGCTTCGAAAAGTTTACCACATAGAGACCATTCTCGACATGCCCAACAAAGGCCGCTTTAAGAGTCTTGTGATACGTCTCCAACATATCTATAATTTTTGCTTGTTCCATGCTGTTATATTATCATTCTTGGATGTTTTACAATCATTTTATAGCAACTTTATATCATTTTTTGGGACTAACCTATTGACATAGTGCCCAGAGCCAGTTGTTGTTTTTTGCTTGTTTTTTACTTCACAGAATATCAGTACCAAATGGAGTCCAAACGAAGCGAAACTGTTTGGAGATTTTTTCTGGACCAGAAGACACCCAGTGGGCCAAAGAAGTACCAGAGGGGAGGCCCGTGGGGAGCACAACTCACCAGGGAACGCCCAGGATCCCAGGTGCGCCCAGGGGGTTGTGCTCCCACGTAGCCCCCTACACCGCCTCTCCGCCCTATAAAATCCCAAATATTCTAGAAACCCTAGGGGAGTCGACGAAACACAATTCTAGTCGCCGCAAGTTCCAGAACCACGAGATCCAATCTAGACACCATCACAGAGGGGGTTCATCATCCTCATTGGTGCCTCTCCGATGATGCGTGAGTAGTCCACCATGGACCTAAGGGTCCGTAGGCAGTAGCTAGATGGCTTCTTCTCTCTTTTTGATTCTCAATACAATGGTCTCTTGGAGATCTATTTGATGTAACTCTTTTTTGCGGTATGTTTGTTGGGATCCAATAAACTTTGAGTTTATGATCAGATCTATATCCATGAATATTATTTGAGTCTTCTTTTGATCTCTTATATGCATGATTATTTATAGCCTCGCATTTCTTCTTCAAATCTTTGGTTTAGTTAGGCCAACTAGATCGATTTTTCTTGCCATCGGAAGAGGTGCTTTGTGATGGGTTTGATCTTGCGGTGTTCTTTCCCAGTGACAGAAGGGACAACAAGACACGCATGTATCGTTGCTATTAAGGATAACAAGATGGGGGCTATTCCTACATGAATAGATCTCGTCTACATCATGTCATCGTTCTTATTGCATTACTCCGTTTTTCCATGAACTTAATACACTAGATGCATGCGGGATAGCGGTCGATGTGTGAAGTAATAGTAGTAGATGCAGGCAGGAGTCGGTCTACTAATCTTGGTCGTGATGCCTATAAATTGATCATTGCCTTGGATATTGTCATAATTATTTGATCTTCTATCAATTGCCCAACAGTAATTTGTTTACCCACCGTGTGCTATTTTTTGAGAGAAGCCACTAGTGAAATCTACGGCCCACGGGTCTATTCCTTATCATATTTGCTTTGAGATCTATTTTATTTGCTTTTATTTTCAAATCTATTATTCCAAAAACCCAAAAATACCTTGCTGCACTTTTTTATTACTTATTTTATTTCATGTTTTATCGAGAGCTATTTATCCAATCTATCACAAATTTATTTATCTTTTTACCGTGGAGGGATTGACAACCCCTCTTACGCGTCGCGTTGCAAGTATTTGTTCTTTGTGTGCAAGTACCATTTACATAGTGTTGCTTGGTTCTCCTACTGGATTGATACCTTGGTTTCATAACTGAGGGAAATACCTACCGTAGCTGTACTGCATCATCCCTTCCTCTTTGGGGAAATACCGACGTAGTTTCAAGCGACATCAAAAGGAATTTCTGGCGCCGCTGCCGGGGAAACATCATCAACATCTATCACGTTCCTAATCACAAATCTCATCTCCTTGCAATTTACATTATTTGCCATTTGCCTCTCGTTTTCATCTCCCCCACTTCACAAAAAATTGCCATTTTATTCGCCCTCTTTTTGGTTCGCCATTTTCTCGTCAGATCTGTTTTTTGTTTGCAATCTTGTTTGCGTAGTTATGATGTCTCAGAGAAAGTACTATGATGTTCCTTACCCCAATATTTTGCTTGAAATTGAGAAAAGTACTAAGGACTACACAATTTGAGCACAATAAATATTTCACCGAAGAACTCAAGGAACACTGTGTTATGTTAGATGCTATAACAAAACAACTTGATGATATTAGTAGAGAAGTTTGCAACCTCCAATCCAAGTATGCTCATGCTGAAAATTTTCTAGGCAAAATCTCCGATGCACAAGCTACCCTAGTAAATCAAATGGCCGCTAAGCCAATTTCCTTAGAAGATAAAAATGATGAAGATCTTAAAGTGATTGGTGTTTCTTCTATTGATTCCTTGTTTAGTAAAATTAAAATTGATGATAAAGGGACTGAAGAAAAGTCAACTTTAGCTAGAGGGCGTCCCGATAATTTGGAGGGTGAAAATCTTGATGAAAAAATTGATAAAAGTGGGTTTGGAGAGGTCAAAACTTTAACTAGTGATGTGCCCACTCTTTTGGATTACAAAGACTTTAATTATGATAATTGCTCTTTGATTGAATGTATTTCTTTGTTGCAATCCATGATAAATTCACCCCATGCTTATGAACAAAATAAAGCTTTTACTAAACATATCGTAGATGCCATGATGAAAGCTTTGGAAGAAAAATTGGAGTTAGAGATTTCAATTCCTAGAAAATTACATGATGAATGGGAACCTACCATTAAAGTCAAGATTAAAAATTATGAGTGTTTTGCTTTATGTGATTTGGGTGCTAGCGTTTCCACAATTCCGAAATCTTTATGTGATGTGCTTGGTCTTACCGATATTCAAGAATGTTCTCTTAATTTGCACTTGGAGGATTCTACTATTAAAAAGCCTTTGGGAAGAATTAATGATGTTCTTATTCTTGCAAATAGAAATTATGTGCCCATAGATTTTATTATTCTCTATATTGGTTGCAATCCGTCTTGTCCAATTATACTTGGTAGATCGTTTTTACGTACTACTGGTGTCGTGATTGATATGAAAGAAGGCAATATTAAATTTCAATTTCCGCTAAGAAAGGGTATGGAACACTTCCCTAGAACAAGAATTAAGCCACCATATGAATCAATCATGAGGGCATCCTATGGATCAAAAACTAAAGATGATAATACTTGAATCTATGCATTATGCCTAACTAGGGGCATAAAACGATAGCGCTTGTTGGGAGGCAACCCAATGAATAAAATTTATTTTTGCCTTTTTATTTCTATTCTTGAGTGTTTACACAATTAAGCCTCTGTTATGATTGTGTTTTTTATGTTTTAATTAGTATTTGTGCCAAGTAAAGCCTTTGGGATAGCTTTGGTGATAGTTGATTTGATCATGTTGAAAAACAGAAACTTTTGCGTCCAGTAACAGAATTTCCTAAATTCACAGAAGCGGAAAAAAATTCTGATTTTTTTACACAAGATTTATAGACAAATTTCCTCTGTTGTCCTAATTTTTCAAAAAATTTGGAGTTACAGAAGTATGAGAAAAATTGGCATTTACAGAATGTTCTGTTTTTGACAGATTCTGTTTTCTTTGCATTGTGTGCTTATTTTGATAGATCGGGGGGTATAAGCCATGGCAAAGTTAGAATACAGTAGATATAATGCAATAGAAAAATTTGAATGGGTTTGCAATAGTACTTAAAGTAAGATTGGTTTTCTTATACTAACGGATCTCACGAAGATTTTGTTAAGTTTTGTATGATTGAAGCTTTCAAGTTTTGGGTGAGATCACGATGGATGAAGGAATAAGGAGTGAAAAGATCCTAAGCTTGGGGATGCCCCATGGCACCCCAAGTTAATATTCAAGGAGAACCAAGCAACTAAGCTTGGGGATGCCCCAGAAGGCATCCCCTCTTTCTTCTAACGACCATCGGTATTTTACATGGAGCTATATTTTTATTCGTCACATATCATGAGTTTTGCTTGGAGCGTCTTGTATTATATGAGTCTTTGCTTGTTTTGCTTTTTAGTTTGTCACAAGTATCCTTTCTGGACACACCTATTTGAGAGAGCCAAAATTATGCTATGATTTGTTAGAATTGCTCTTTATGCTTCACTTAAATTTTTTGAGCTATGGAATTGATCTAGTGCTTCACTTATATCTTTTTGAGCACGGTGTGCTTTAATATTTTTGAAGAAATACTCTCATGATTCACTTAGATTAATTTGAGAGTTAGTAAATTTTTGAAGAAATTCTCTCATGCTTCACTTATATTATTTTGAGAGACGAAAATTTTTATGCTCATGTTCTTCACTTAAATTTGTTTGAGCTATCTAAAAGCAATTGCAACATATGAAACTAGTCCCAAAGTGATAGATATTCAAGAGGGATATAATAAAAACTTTCATGAAGATCATTGGACAAAATAAAATCGATTCTTTGTAATAGTTTTGAGATATGATGATAGTGATATGTGAGTCATGTTGGTGAGTAATTATGCTTTAGTAAGAATATTGGTGTTAAGGTTTGTGATTCCCTATGCAACCACGAAAGTCAATAGTTATGCAATGAAATTACATCCTACTTATGGTGCATTATTCGGTGTTAGTTATGCTTAATGCTTGCTTATGCGATTTTTCATTTCTTGGTTGGTTGCTTCTCAATCTTTTTGCTAGCCTCCACTTGCACTAAGTAGAAATACTATTTCTGCATCCAAAATCTTTAAACCCAGTTTTGCCATATGAGTCCACCATACCTACCTATATGCGGTATTTCCATGCCGTTCTGAGCAAATTTGTATGTGCCATCTCTAAATTTTCAAAATAAATTTACTTTTTGTGTGCCCGTACCGCTCATGAAGCGGCAGGGTGTGGCCAATATTTTCCATGCTAGATGTGTTATTCTCAAGATGAGTGTTTATTCACTTGTCATTGCACGAGAGTGCGGCGGTAATAGGGATGCCTAGTCCCGAAATGAAAAAAGAAATTTAATTTATGTTGTCAAATAATAAATTCCTTGGAAAGGGTCGGTATGGAAGGCACCCGTGGATACAGCTAGCCATGGATTGTGAAAGAATGGTGGAAAAGGGAATAAACTTTATTTTATGTTTGGGAACCGCCTATGATATATCTAGCATGGAAAGTGTTGGGAATTACTCGGTCATTTTCGTTGACGGGAAAAGTATGCCTCTCAAAAAAAATTATCTCTCAATTTAAGATTTGAGCTCTGGCACCTCTACAAATCCCTACTTCCCTCTGCTAAGGGCCTATCTATTTACTTTTCGCAATTTTTATTTTTATTTGAGTTTCCATCTTCTCTTTTAAGGTACCAACAAGGGAGCACTATGATCATACTTGAGCATTGGATGTAGCTAATATGCGAGTGTGTTTCATGAATGGATCAATGATTGAGCATGATGGGCTAGGGATAACTTTCTTTAGTGTTGATATTTTGAAAGACATGGTTGCTTGTTGATATGCTTGAATATTGAAATCTTCATGTCAAAACTAGACTATTGCTTTGAACCATATAAAAGTCCAAATGTCCATGCTACAAAAGAAAAGAATATGTGATGAACATGTTAGGCAGCATTCCACATCAAAAATTCTATTTTTATCATTTACCTACTCGAGGACGAGTAGGAATTTTGCTTGGGGATGCCGATACGTCTCCAACGTATCTATAATTTTTGCTTGTTCCATGCTGTTATATTATCATTCTTGGATGTTTTACAATCATTTTATAGCAACTTTATATCATTTTTGGGACTAACCTATTGACATAGTGCCTAGTGCCAGTTGCTGTTTTTTGCTTGTTTTTTACTTCGCAGAATATCAGTACCAAACGGAGTCCAGACGCAGCGAAACTTTTTGGAGATTTTTTCTGGACCAGAAGACACCCAGTGGGCCAAAGAAGTACCAGAGGAGAGGCCCGTGGGGAGTACAACCCACCAGGGCGCGCCCAGGAGCCCAGGCGTGCCCAGGGGTGTTGTGCCCCCCAAGTAGCCCCCCTGCACCGCCTCTTCGCCCTATAAATTCCCAAATATTCCAGAAACGCTAGGGGAGTCGACGAAACACAATTCCAGCCGCCATAAGTTCCAAAACCACGAGATCCAATCTAGACACCATCACGGAGGGGTTCATCATCCTCATTGGTGCCTCTCCGATGATGCGTGAGTAGTCCACCGTAGACCTAAGGGTCCGTAGGCAGTAGCTAGATGGCTTCTTCTCTCTTTTTGATTCTCAATACAATGGTCTCTTGGAGATCTATTCGATGTAACTCTTTTTTGCGGTGTGTTTGTTGGGATCCGATGAACTTTGAGTTTATGATCAGATCTATATCCATGAATATTATTTGAGTCTTCTTTTGATCTCTTATATGCATGATTTTTTAGAGCCTTGTATTTCTTCTTTGAATCTTTGGTTTAGTTAGGCCAACTAGATCGATTTTTTTTGCCATGGGAAGAGGTGCTTTGTGATGGGTTTGATCTTGCGGTGTTCTTTCCCAGTGACAGAAGGGGCAGCAAGACACGCATGTATTGTTGCTATTAAGGATAACAAGATGGGGGCTATTCCTACATGAATAGATCTCGTCTACATCATGTCATCGTTCTTATTGCATTACTCCGTTTTTCCATGAACTTAATACACTAGATGCATGCTGGATAGCGGTCGATGTGTGGAGTAATAGCAGTAGTTGCAGGCAGGAGTTGGTCTACTAATCTTGGACGTGATGCCTATATATTGATCATTGCCTTGGATATCGTCATAATTATTCGATCTTCTATCAATTGCCCAACAGTAATTTGTTTACCCACCGTGTGCTATTTTTCGGGAGAAGCCACTAGTGAAATCTACGGCCCCCGGGTCTATTCCTTATCATATTTGCTTTGAGATCTATTTTTATTCGCTTTTATTTTTAGCTATTATTCCAAAAAAAAAACCAAAAATACCTTGCTGCACTTTTTTATTACTTATTTTATTTCACGTTTTATCCAATCTATCACAAATTTATTTATCTTTTTACCATGGAGGGATTGACAACCCCTCTTACGCGTCGGGTTGCAAGTATTTGCTCTTTGTGTGCAGGTACCATTTACATATTGTTGCTTGGTTCTCCTACTGGATTGATACCTTGGTTTCATAACTGAGGAAAATACCTACCATAGCTGTACTGCATCATCCCTTCCTCTTTGGGGAAATACCAACGCAGTTTCAAGCGACATCATCTTGCTCCACAAAAGGGCCAGGGTATCAAGATCAAAGAATGTTGCAAAGCCCATAAGTGCAAGTTGACAAACGGAAAGCAAATTGTATGCAAGGGACTCAACAAGCATGACCTTCTCAATAGATAAATCTTGAGAGATGACCACCTTGCCAAGTCCCAATACCTTGGATGTTGAAGCATCACCGAATTGGACATGGGTGGGCATAGATGGAATTGGATGCACATCCACCACCAAGTCCTTGCTTCCGGTCATATGATTTGTCACTCCACTATCGAGCAACCATGACACCCCACCGGAAGCAAACTCCTACAAGAGATTACTGCTTGGATTTAGGTACCCATTTTCGAATGGGTCCTTTCATGTTAGTAACAAGGGTCTTAGGAACCAAATAGACCATTCAATGTACTCATAAGAAGAACCAACAAATTTGGCATAAACATGCCCATCACTAGCGCGACACAAAACATAAGAGGGGTTAAAGTCGCCGGCTTTGTTGGTAGGGGAGGTTTTGCCCTTATTGGCATTACCACCCACTTCCTTGTTCTTCTTCTTCTCATGAGTACCCTCACCCGCCTTGACAAAGGCTTCCTTGAGCAGGAGAGGTTGCTTGGTCTTGTTCTTCTTCTTCTTATTTGACTTGGGTACAAACCTAAGTCCTTCCTTTCCCACAACTTCCTTTTGATTACTCAAAAGGTCATTTAGGTTCTTCTCACCTTGTATGCATGTCACAAGGCCCTTCTCAAGTTGCTCTTTCAACTTGGCATTTTCCTCCACAAGGTGCACATGCTCACAACAAGGGTTAGTGGCATGGGCATTATCAATTAGAACTAAAGGAGGACATGTGGAAATCTCCTTGGTTAGCTTCACTTGGAGTTGATCATGAGACTCCTTGAGAGAGGCATAAACACCCTTCAAGACCTTGTGAGCCATGTCAAGTGTGTCAAACTCTTCCTTGAGTCTATCATGGCCAACCCCAAGTGCAACTTTCTCAGATTTAAGCACATGAGTAAGAACAATAGCACGATCAAGATCTTTTTGCAATTTAGCAAGATCAACATTGTGTGACTCCTCAATATTCAAATGAAGACCTCGCTCTTCCTCTAGGGCAATGGAAAGATCCGCAATCTCATCGGCATAGTCATGACTATGCCCCTCCAACTTGGAGATAGTATCCTCATGGGACTCAATGATATCATTGGCCTCACCAAGTTGTTCCAAGAGAACAACAAAGTGCTTCTTGGGTTCACCCTTGAGCTTACTCAAGAATTTGGTAAACACATTCTCATCAACATTCACCACCTCACTATCATCAACACAATCTAACAAAGAAGGAGTAGTAGTGATGGTGGTTTTGATGTTTGAGGTTATCTTGTTGATACCTTTGGCCATGAGACACTTGGCAATGATGTTCTCGTTGGGGGCGCCGAAGAGAGACACCTTAGAGGGAGAAGAGGTGGCAATGGCCACGGTTGCCGTTGCCATTCCTTCACCACTCGTATCTTTGTCATCATCATCGGAGGCCTACTCTTCATGGGCCACCAATCCCTTTGGAGGTATCTTCTTGGTGAAGTTGTTCTTGTTTCGGAAGGACTTGGCTTTGTCTTTGCGGATGAGTTTGCCACCGTTGTCTTCCCTCTTCTCATAAGTACAATCCACCACAAAGTGACTCACATTGCCGCAATTGTAGCAAGTCCGTACACGTTGCTTGTTCTTTGAACCACTTGAGTTGTTCTTGGTGAAGTTGGGCCTTGAGTTTCTCCTGTTGCCCCAAAATTGCCTTGACGCAAGAGCCATGTGCTCGTGATAAGCATATTTGGTGTCTTCGGGGCAACTCTCCTCTTCTTCCTCCTCTTCTTCTTTCGGAATAGCCTTGGCCTTCAAAACAAGGGTGGGTGAGCTTTTCTTTGACCGGACATAGGCAAGAGCATTGTCGGCGGTCTTGTTCATGATGTTCATGGCAATAAACTCATCCAACACTTCACTTGAGGACAAGGTGTGGAAGTCCGGTCTTTGACGAATCACGGAGGACATGGCCTTGTTGAAAGGCATGATGGCCTTAAGAAACTTGCGCTTGATCCAATTGTCATCTGTATCCTTGCTCCCATGATCTTGGAGAGCAACCGCAAGAGTTGTCACCCTCCGGTAGAGATCACAATGATCCTCATCTTCTAGCATCACAAATTCATCGGCCTCATCAAGGACCACTTCAAAGTTGGACCGTTGGATGCTTGAGCTCCCCTTGTACAATGATATGCTGTGCTCCCAACAATCCTTTGCACGAGTGAAGGGGCGCAAGTGAGATAGATCTTCGGGAGGAACCGCGACTTGAAGGATGAACAAGGCGAAGTGATTGTATTGATTGTCTGCCTCTTCTCTAGGGGTGAAATTGTTTGGATCATGCGGGTCGAAGCCTTGCTCGATGATTCTCCAAAGATTTGTTGAGCTGTGATTCAAATGAGACTTGATGCGAAAAACCCAATTAGCAAAATCACCCTTAACAAGCTTAGGAGGAGGACCAATATGGTTAATATGAGGTGTAGGGATCGGTCCTCCATAGACCGGGGGAGGGGGAACCGAGGCAAAGGTTCCCATCCCATTCTTGTTGTGAGGGGAAGAAGTTTGAGTACTGTAACACCCCCAGTGGTTTTCCACAGTAATCCCCCTTTTGATAATGCCATGTCATCATGATCAACAGTGCCTAAACATCATTTGGATCATATCTCATTTCAAATTCAAATTCAATTGGAAATTCAAACTTAAAGTGAAAACAAAAGTTGTTCAAATTTGAAAACTAAAATGTTCATTAAATAACAAGTATTCCAGAGACAATTCTAAATTTATAATAAACATTAATCAAATTAAATAAATGACATTAACAGCAACAAATAGCACCCATTTCATTTAATAAAACTCCAAATGAAGTCATATTTTCCCCAAACTAGTTTTTGGTGGAAGGTATTAATGCACTGCAGTATTTGGGTTAGGTCACATATTTTACAAAAGTCCATAAGTGGCCTAACATTTTTGTAAATAGAAACTAAAAAGAAAATAGAAACAGAAAAGGAGAGAAAAAGAAAAGGCCACGGTGCCTGGGCCTCGAGTGCACAGGGAGGCCCAGCCCGCGCAGCGCCTTCCCTCACCCCCACACTGCTCCTCCTCGCACCGTTGTCGAACACAGCGCGTGCACGCCGCGCCCTGGCCCCCCTGCTCACTGGCTCGACAGCGCGTCGCCACACGTGCGTGGGGGATAAGGTCGAGGCCTCGCGACCCCCCTGGCATCTCCCTCGCTCACTTTCCCCCTCTCCTTCCTCCCTGCCTCCTCCCTCCGAGCGCCGCCATGGCCTCGGCCTTCTGACACGCGCGTCCACCATCGCCGCCTCGCCTCACCACTGTGCCCGATCGAGCCGCCGTCCTCGTCTCCATCGAGCGGGAGCCCTGCATCGACTCAGGGAGCAGCACAGCCGCGGGATCGAGCCGTCTTCTCCGTCGGACGCCGCCGCCGTCTCCGTCGATCTCTGCCGTCCCCGAGCTCTCCTGCTGCTCCAAAGCTTTCGAGGGCTTTACGTAGCCGCTCGGTGAGCTCCGCTGCACCTTCTCCCTCTCTCTCCTGCTCGATTTGGTCGATGTAGCCGCTGCATTGGAGATGCCTGATCGCGCCGCCGCATAGCTCGTCGCCGGCGCCGTTCCGGCGACCATTGGGCCTCATGCCACTGTCCGTTTTGCTCGCCGCGACCCGCAGACCTCGCCCAACCCTTTTGCTTCCTCGCACGCGCGCCGTTGCTCCGAAATAGATCACCGCCCAAGGGCTCCGCCGCCGATGTGCTAGTCGCCATCAGCTCCGGCCTCCCCAGCTCCAACCACCGTCACCACCAGATGCGCCGTGATGCGCTCGTTCGAACGAGCCCGAAAACGCCCGATTTGGTGCACCGTGCGCGAAACTCGGGCTCGCCGGAGTTTGTCGCCGTTGCGCGAGCTCGCCGGCGTGCTCCGGTGCCGGCGCTGACCTGGCCAGCCGGGACCCACCACTAGTGCCACTGACCGCGGGCCACGTTGACCTGGGTCAACTGCTGACGTGGCACAGTGGCCCACTCACATGCGGGCCCCAGCGCCTAATTAACCCTAATTCAAATTTAAACTAATTGTAATTAGTATAAGACACTGACAGGTGGGTCCCGCTAGTTGATTAGGATTAGATTAGTTAATTTAACTCTGTTAATTAGTCCAGTCACTGACCAGTGGGACCCACTGGTCAGGTTTGATCTGGTCAGCCTCTGTTGACCGCTGATGTCACCTCTACGTCATGCTGATGTCAGCTGCTACTATTCTGGATAATTCAAAGTTAATAATTAAATTAATTCCAGAAAATGCTAAAAACTTTAGAAAATCATAGAAAATAATCTGTAGCTCGGATCGAAAAACTTTGTACATGAAAGTTGCTCATAACGACGAGACGAATCCGAATGTGCGGTCCGTTCGTCCGTCACACGTCCCTAACTATCCAAACATGGAACCGTTCCCCTCCGGTCATCTGTTTGACATATGTCCGGAACCGGGAAAACATTCCTGGATGGATTCCCCCTTCCTCGGTGACGTGCAACCATACGTTAGGACACACCCGGCACTGCATATTATCATGTCGTACATTGTGTTGCTCATGTTTGTTGTGTATTTATACTATTTCCTCCCCCTCTTCTCTCTCGTTAGACCCCGACGCAGTTCCCGGTACCGACGCAGCTCGGGAGCCCGACGCCACCGTTGACGACCTTGCCTTTGCCGCCGAGCAACCAGGCAAGCCCCCCCTTTGATCATCCTGATATTGCCCATTCTATTTTCTCATGCTTGCATTAGAATTGCTGCTACTAATGCTTTACCTATTCTGATGCATAGCCTGTTTATTATAACCTGCTGTTGATAATTACCTGCATATCCTAAACTGCTTAGTATAGGCTGGGTAGAGACCTATCAGTGACCCCACTTGTCCCGACTGCCCCGCTGGATTATCAGAAGACCCGATCAACGGGATTGAAGACCAGGCCCCGGCACCGCACATCACCCCCCTTAGTTGTAACGACACTGCAGCGTTACTATCGAGTGCCGAGGGTGATACCTCGTGTAGCTCTTCAGATGTTAACACTGTAGAGTAGCTATTTGGTCGTGGTCATCGAGGGTGATTCCTCCTTCTCCACTTCCGATACGACCCTGTCGTGCAACACATCAAGTGTGAACCCATCGAGGGTGATTCCTCCTAAGTTCACCTTGACAGTTACATCGAGTAGGAATCCAATGAGGGTGATACCTCGGATTTACTTGATGTTATGGACACACAGATAATTGGACTTTACACTGTTACTTGGAAGGCGGGTCGACCCTGAGGGGTACCCGCGTGTGATGTGAAGACGGGTTGACCTGGATGGTGCCCGAGTGAGAATACGAGGTGTGGTCGGGCATTCTTGGCCCTTGCCGCAAGTCCTCGAGACGGGGCGACGGGGTCACATCGATCGTGAGTCTCTGCTCGTTACCGCACCCCCAAGATACTAACGATTTGGATATTTGATTCGAGTGGGCCTCTGGCCCGATAGCACTAACCATCACGCGGGAATAAATATGGGTACTCTGCATCATATGCATCAGCCGAAAGCTTTGTCAGACGTCCAGTTCAGCATTGAGGCCAGGACGGACCGGCACCCCCCTGGTGCCTGGCTTCCCCCTGCACGCAACGACTCAGAGTGCACAGGGCGATGGCCCAAGACCTCTGAGCGCTTAGGATGTAGATCGACGGGGACCTCTCTGCTGAGCTCTAGGTAGGGCTGCGGTGTGTCATTTGGCCGAGGCTGGGCAAGACCCAGAAAGTGTGTCCGGCCGGAGTTAAGCGAGCGTGGTGGGTAAGTTGATGCACCCCTGCAGGGAAGAACTAATCTATGTATAGACGGATCCTCGGTAACGGACACTCGGAGTTGTATCCCGATCGATACAACTAGAATTGGATCCTATGGCTCTGGGATTGCTTCTTGCAGGGAGTCAAGAAGCGATCTCTGGACGAGGTTGATGACAGTATGGCTCTGGGATTGCTTTCTCGCAGGGAGTCAAGAAAGGATCTCTGGGTGAGGTTGAGACTTAATGATACTACTACTTTATATTGTACTAATCTACACTCTTCTAATGCTGCAAGACCGCTGAAGATGCTAGTCTTCGATAGGACTAGGCCTTCTCTCTATTCTGGCATTTCTGCAGCCCAGTCCACATATACAGCCACTCTTTGATAATGTTGCATATGTAGTGTAGATCCTTGCTTGCTGAGTACTTCAGATGAGTACTCACGGTTGCTTTGCTTTCTTTTTCCCCATATACCCCTTTTGATGCAACCAGATGAAGGAGCCCCTGAGACAGCTGCCCCCGCCGACGATCGCTACTACTACCCCAAGGATGGATACTACTACGAGCTTGCCGACGACCAGGAGTAGGTTTGGAGGGTCCCAAGCAGGAGGCCTGCGCCTTTCGATTGTAGTGTTTTATTTTGCCCCGCCTTCTAAGGGCCTATCTGTGTTTTCTTTTATATCTGTGCTCAGATATCTGATGCTTCCGCTGACGCTTGTATGCGAGCTTATGTATTCGAGCCCTCGAGGCCCCTGGCTTGTAATATATAGCTTGTATGACCTTATTTATGCTTTAGAGTTGTGTTGTGATATCTTCCCGTGAGTCCTTAGGCTTGATCATGTGCATTTGCGTGTATGATTAGTGCATGATTGGGCCGGGGGCGTCACAAGTTGGTATCAGAGCCGACTGCCTGTAGGAACCCCCTTTCCAACTCCTTGGCCGAAGTTGAGTCTAGTGATCCAAAACCGTTTTACTAACTTGGCTGTGTGGCTTACGGGCCCACGTCGCCAATTGGTTGGTATTAGTATCTTTTATTCCTCGTCTATACTCTGGGACTCTGACCTCTCTTCTATTCGGGTTAAATAAATTTTACTAACGCCAACACTTAGGATCTCGTAAATCTCGTATACCCGGAGAGCTGGATATCTGTGCTTAATTCCTTACCATTGATCTGATTAGTCTGATAATCATTTTCCTTTCCGTTGTTTTGTTTAACCTTTCTCTCTGAGTTGTATTATGCTTCTCATTGTCATTTGACAATCCTGAATTTCCTCTGTTTCAGATGGATCGTTTGTTTCCACCACGCCCTACGACGCAGCTTGTGCTTCACACTTGGGCTCGTGGTGCCCCTGGTTTTCCAGCTGTCCTGATCGCCCTCCTGACCAGACTTGGCTACCGCTGGTACCCCGAGTACATGGTCCACGAGGATTACCGCGAGTTCAACCAGGAGCAGTACCATGCTGATGTTCGTATCTATGATCAGCGCGATGACTCAGACACTGAGCTGCATCTTTTCCATGGTATCGGCGTGACGATTGAGATGGCAGTACATGATGCCGCCTACTCTGCTGTCACACGTCTCCGAGGAGAGTTCATCGATAGCTTGGATGCCTCTGAGTTCCGATACATTCTGTATGCCCCTGCTGGAGATGCTACTGGATACTACACCACTATCTGTGCCCCGTACGAGCATCGTCGATACGACCCGCATGTTCTGATTCAGTGCACTTAGGCTCTGGATCGCACTGTTCGGGCTCTGGCCGTCGAGTTGGTTGCCACTCGAGCACGCCTCTACGATGCTATGACACAGTTGCTACCAGCCATTCATGCAGGGATACATCCAGAGTACATCCTTTACCTGAGCAGGACTCAGATGTATGCTGGTATTGATTGGCCTGCTGTTGGAGGTCACACACCTGTACGTGGACCTCTTCTTTCAGCTCGAGACCGGATTCTGCATCAGAGTGCACATGGAGCGCAGGAACCTTCCGCGATGAACATTCGTCGTCCGCATGTGCAGCTACCCCATTTTAGTGGATCTTCCCGACGTTGATGTAGCCTTGGCTATGTCTCGTGGTGTACTTCCTTACCGCGTGCCTGCGCGCCGCCTACCATATCTAGCTTTTGAATTTGCGCCGTTATGCTATTTGCATGTACCCGACTCTGTGTATGGATCTGTATGTCTTAATTGACTACTGTTAAGTATCTAGTACACTGCTTAATTATTGTCGTGTTACATCATGCTTGTCGCTAAACACCCGCAACTGCTTTTACTGAACTACCCCTGTTGAGACATAGTAGGATGGTTAGACTAGGTGGTCGTGGTCGTGGTCGTGCCCCTGAACGCCCACCACCGCCAGATTATATGGCAGCTATGATGCAACAATTCGAGCTCAACCGCCAGTTCATGACTGGGATTATGATTCAATTCCCGCATCTGAACAACCAGAATCAGAACCCTCCTTC
The DNA here is from genome assembly GCA_011799875.1 of Thinopyrum elongatum. Classification (NCBI taxonomy): domain Eukaryota; kingdom Viridiplantae; phylum Streptophyta; class Magnoliopsida; order Poales; family Poaceae; genus Thinopyrum; species Thinopyrum elongatum. The sequence continues at coordinate 478,673,640 of CM022299.1, read as the reverse complement.
AATAACTCTGCCAGAATTTATGCGTCTTAACCCCACTCAGTTCCGCAACTCTGAGAAGCCACTGGATGCTGATGACTGGATTCGCGATATCACTCACGAGATGGAGTCTGCAAATGTCTCCTCTGCCAACTTTGTCACCTTCGCTTCCTTTTTCTTAAAGGGTCCCCCTGCTCAATGGTGGGACACCCACAAATGTACACTGCCTGCTGGAACAGCCGTTACTTGGCCTGAGTTCCAGGCTGCTTTCCGTGCCCGATATATTCCTCAAGGAATCATGGACCAGATGAAAACCCAGTTCCGCAACCTCACTCAGGGCAATAAGACTGTTGAAGCTTATCAGCGGGAATTCCTTGACCTGTCCCGCTATGCTGAAGAAGACATCACCACGGATGCCCGTATACAAGAGAATTTTCGTAATGGACTCCACGCAGACATCGAGCTTCAACTCACTGCTCAAGAATTCAACGACTTTTCTACTCTTGTGAACAAGGCTATTCTGGTTGAGACCGCTCAGATGAAACACAAGGACTCGCAGAAACGCTATCGTGATGTTGGCTCATATTCGGGCTCAACACAGAAGCGAAAAACATTTGGTCGTGGACATGCTTACAACATTGGTATCGAACAAGTTCAGGATCAATCTGCCACTGTGATGGGTACTTTCTAGTTAACTCAGTACCTGCTTCTATTTTGTTTAATTCAGCAGCATCACATTCACCCATCTATGAAAAATTGCATTCATGCATGACCTTCATTATGAGGAAATGAATACTCCGTTAGTCATCCGGGCTAGTGAATTACCGTGCCCAGACAACTCAAAATGCTGAGGCTAAAATATACACCTTGAATGCATTGAACGCTTCTCCGCTTGAGGGGATCGAAAACATTCCAGTCGTTCAAGATTGCTAGGGACGTTTCTTCGGAAGAACTTCCAAGAATATCCCGCTTTCTTTCAGTCTTCCTCTTAATTCTCGGGACGAGAATTCTTATTAGTGGAGGAGACTTGTAACACCCCCAGTGGTTTGCCACAGTAATCCCCCTTTTGATAATGCCATGTCATCATGATCAACAGTTCCTAAACATCATTTGGATCATATCTCATTTCAAATTCAAATTCAATTGGAAATTCAAACTGAAAGTGAAAATAAAAGTTGTTCAAATCTGAAAACTAAAATGTTCATTAAATAACAAATATTCCAGAGTAATCAAATTAAATAAATGACACTAACAGCAACAAACAGCACCCATTTAATCCCATTTCATTTAATAAAACTCCAAATGAAGTCATATTTTCCCCAAACTAGTTTTTGGTGGAAAGTATTAATGCACTGCAGTATTTGGGTTAGGTCACATATTTTACAAAAGTCCATAAGTGGCCTAACATTTTTGTAAACAGAAACTAAAAAGAAAATAGAAACAGAAAAAGAGAGAAAAAGAAAAGGCCACGGCGCCTGGGCCTCGAGTGCACAGGGAGGCCCAGCCCGCGCAGCGCCTTCCCTCACTCCCGCACTGCTCCTCCTCGCACCGCTGTCGTACACAGCGCGTGCACGCCGCGCCCTGGCCCCCCTGCTCGCTGGCTCGACATCGCGTCGCCGCGCGTGCGTGGGGGATAAGGTCGAGGCCTCGCGACCCCCCTGGCGTCTCCCTCGCTCACTTTCCCCCTCTCCTTCCTCCCTGCCTCCTCTCTCCGAGCGCCGCCATGGCCTCAGCTTTCTGACATGCGCATCCACCGTCGCCGCCTTGCCTCACCACTGTGCCCGATCGAGCCACCGTCCTCGTCTCCATCGAGCGGGAGCCCTGCATCGACTCAGGGAGCAGCACCGCCGCGGGATCGAGCCGTCTTCTCCGTCGGAAGCCGCCACCGTCTCCATATTGATACTACTACTTTATATTGTACTAATCTACACTCTTCTAATGCTGCAAGACTGCTGAAGATGCTAGTATTTGATAGGACTAGGCCTTCTCTCTATTCTGGCATTTCAGCAGCCCAGTCCACATATACAGCCACTCTTTGATAATGTTGCATATGTAGTGTAGATCCTTGCTTGCTGAGTACTTCGGATGAGTACTCACGGTTGCTTTGCTTTCTTTTTCCCCATATACCCCTTTTGATGCAACCAGATGAAGGAGCCCCTGAGACAGCTGCCCCCGCCGACGATCGCTACTACTACCCCGAGGATGGATACTACTACGAGCTTGTCGACGACCAGGAGTAGGTTCGGAGGGTCCCAGGCAGGAGGCCTGCGCCTTTCGATCGTAGTGTTTTCTTTTACCCCGCCTTCTAAGGGCCTATCTGTGTTTTCTTTTATATCTGTACTCAGATATCTGATGCTTCCGCTTGTATGCGAGCTTATGTATTCGAGCCCTCGAGGCCCCTGGCTTGTAATATATAGCTTGTATGACCTTATTTATGCTTTAGAGTTGTGTTGTGATATCTTTCCGGGAGTCCTTAGGCTTGATCGTGTGCATTTGCGTGTATGATTAGTGCATGATTGGGCCGGGGGCGTCACAAGTACCTTTAACCACTTCCTTGCCGGAATTGGCATCTGACTCCGATGCGGTGGGATTAACCACAAGCAAAGGATCGGGAGTAGCTTTCAACCCCTCAAGCAATTCTTTAAGCATGGACTTGACTTCAGTCACCATAGACGTCTTAAGTGAAGCCATAGCTTCATTTAAGTCATCTCGTGTGATCGAAGTAAACTCCACGGCCTCGGGCACTTCCTCCCCGGTGTCAACCATACTCTTCGGGTGGTGAAACCCTTAAAAAGAGACGAGGCTCTCATACCAATTGAAAGGATCGATATGGTTGACTAGAGGGGGGATGAATAGGCAACTACCAATTTTTAGTTTTTCTTAACAAATTTGGTTAAGGAACAAGTAGGTTGTCTATAAGTGCAACTAGGTGATTAGCAACCTATATGATGCTAACAACAACTACAACAAGAGAAAGCAAAGGATACAACACAATAAAGCTTTGCACAAAGTTAAGGTAAGAGATAACCACAAGTGGAGCCGGTGGAGACGAGGATGTATTACCGAAGTTCCTTCCCTTTGAGGGGAAGTACGTCTCCGTTGGAGCGGTGAGGAGGCACAATGCTCCCCAAGAAGCCACTAGGGCCACCGTATTCTTCTCACGCCCTCACACAATGCGAGATGTCGTGATTCCACTAGTGGTGCCCTTGAAGGCGGCGACCGAAGCTTTACAAACAAGGTTGGGGTAATCTCCACAACTTAATTGGAGGCTCCCAACAACACCGCGAAGCTTCACCACAATGGAATGTGGCTCCGAGGTGACCTCAACCGTCTAGGGTGCTCAAACACCCAAGAGTAACAAGATCAACAAGGGATTAGTGGGGGAATCAAATTTCTCTTGGTGGAAGTGTAGATCGGGGCCTTCTCAACCAATCCCTAGAAAATCAACAAGTTTGATTGGCTAGGGAGAGAGATCGGGCGAAAATGAGCTTTGAAGCAACAATGGAGTTTGGAGGAGGAAGAGGTAAGTCTTCTTGGAGAAGAAGACCCCCTTTTATAGTGGGGAACAAATCTAACCGTTATGCTCTCCTCAGCCCGCACACAAGCGGTACTACCGCTCCAGGAGCGGTACTACCGCTTCCTACAAGAAGCCAAGGAGAAAAGAGAAAGCAGGAGAGAACAGAGGACAGGGCGGTAGTAGCAGCGGTGGTAGGGGCGGTACTACCGCCTCTACTACTGCTCCTACTTCCGCTTGTCCTCCTGGGTCAAAAAGGTAGCACGGTAGAGATGTGGAGGTACTACCGTAAAACCCGACATGAAAAGTCAAGACCACAACTAAGAGCAGTAGTACGAGTGGGACTAGCAGCGGTACTACCGCTGCTGCCCGCGGTACTACCGCTTGCAGCTCTCCGCCACTACTTCAGCACAATAGATGGACAACTCCAAAGAAACGGAAAGTGGCGATGGGTGCAATATGAGTGTGTACATGATGATTCCACCCAACCTTTCTGAAGCAGACCCCCTCTTGATAGTACGGTTTTCCCTACGACTCAAGTCCACCAAAAAAGAAACGCAGGAAAGAAAACCGTCTTCACTTTGAAACTCTGAGGGACACGAATCGTCTTGTGCCATATGCTTGATAGTCTGAAATGCTCAATGCACACGATTAGTCCGTGAACACATTGTCATCAATCACCAAAACCACTTAGGGAGAAATATGCCCTAACACACCTTCTCCATCCAAATATGTCCAAACCCTAAACTCCAACTCGGCCCCACCGATTCTTTCTATCCGGAGCCACCGAGTTCATATGACATAGCCACTGTCAGAAACCCTAACAGTTTGGTCTCATCGATACGAATCTCGGTCTCATCGAGATGTCCTTGCCAACTCTCTGTTATCAGTTGCAATTATTTTGGTCTCACCGAAATTGCAATCGGTCTCACTGAGATGGTTTGACCAACTCTCTGTTGCCTTATTGCTTCACTTCGGTCTCACTGAGTTGATGCAATCGGTGCCACCGAGACGCGGTTTGCCCTAAGCCCTAGCACATCGGTCCCACCGAGTTGTTCCAGTCGGTCCCACCGAGATGCCTAACGTTCACATTTTTGAACTGATCGGTGCCACCGAGTTTAATTAATCGGTGCCACAGAGATGAGTCAAATGTGTGTAACGGTTGGATTTTGTGTGGAGGCTATATATACCCCTCCATCCCATCTCCATTTGTGACAGAGCCATCAGAACGTGCCTACACTTCCACCATACATTTTCTGAGGGAGAACCACCTACTCATGTGTTGAGATCAAGAGATTCCATTCCTACCATTTGAACCTTGATTTCTAGCCTTCCCCAAGTTGCTTTCCACTCAAATCTCTCTTCCACCATAGCCAAATCTGAGAGAGAGATTTGAGTGTTGGGGAGACTATCATTTGAAGCACAAGAGCAAGAGATTTGAGTGTTGGGGAGACTATCATTTGAAGCACAAGAGCAAGGAGTTAATCATCAACACACCGTCTATTACCTTTTGGAGAGTGGTGTCTCCTAGATTGATTAGGTGTCGCTTGGGAGCCTCCATCGTGATGTGGAGTTGAACCAAGAAGTTTGTAAGGTCAAGGAGATCGCCTACTTCGTGAAGATCTACCCGAGTGAGGCAAGTCCTTCGTGGGCGATGGTCATGGTGGGATAGACAAGGTTGCTTCTTCGTGGACCCTTCATGGGTGGAGCCCTCTGTGGACTCGCGCAACCGTTACCCTTCGTGGGTTGAAGTCTCCATCAACGTGGACGTACGATAGCACCACCTATCGGAACCACGCCAAAAATCTCCGTGTCTCCATTGCGTTTGCCTTCTCCAAACCCTTCACTTTACCTTCGTATGCAATGTTTTACTTTCCACTGCTATACTTTTAGAATGGCATGTGTAGGTTGATTGCTCGACTTGTGCTAATTGCTAAAATCGACCCACAACTAAAATTGGGAAAAGGATAGATTTTTATTTGGTCAAGTAGTCTAATCCCCCCCCCCTCTAGACATACTTTCGATCCTACAAGTGGTATTAGAGCTTTAGTCTCCATTAGCCTTGATTTCCATAGCTTTGGTGATCATAGCCTTGGTTTCACAACCTAGGAGAGTATGGCATCTATCGAGGGTAACTATCACCATAGAGGTCCTTATTTTGATTGTACAAATGTTGCTAGTCGGAAGCATAAGATGAAAATGCATATTCTTGGTCATAACCCTGCCGTTTGGGCTGTTGTGCATATTGGCTTGCAAGGTGATTTCTTCGAGGATGGTAAAGAACCGGATCGTGAAGCGGCCGCGGAAGAAATGAAGATGTTGCAATACAATGCTCAAGCTTGCGATATTCTTTCAATGGATTGTGCCCCGAAGAATTCAACAAGATTAGCCGCCTTGAGAATGCAAAGGAAATTTGGGATACTTTGGTTGATATGCACGAAGGTACCAAGTCCGTCAAGGAATCCAAGTTGGATGTGCTTCAAAGTCAACTTGACAAGTTCAAGATGAAGAATGGTGAAGGAGTCGCCGAAATGTACTCTAGGCTTGCTCTCATCACAAATGAGATTGCTGGCTTAGGAAGTGAAGAGATGACCGACAAATTCATCATCAAGAAGATCCTTAGAGCCTGGGATGTAAAATATGATACCATGTGTACTTTGATCGAAATGATGCCCAATTACAAAGATCTCAAGCCCATGGAAGTCATTGGTAGAATTGTTGCTCATGAGATGTCACTCAAGGGTAAGGAAGAGCTCCACAACAAGTCAAGTGGTGCCTACAAAGCTTCAAGTGATGCTCCTACAACATCAAGTGAGAAGCAAGTCTCCAATGAAGAATTGAGCTTAATGGTGAAGGACTTCAACAAGTTCTACAAGAATAGAAGCAAGGAGAGAAACTCCAAGTCAAGGTCTGATACGTCTCCAACGTATCTATAATTTTTGATTGTTCCATTGTCGGGGTACGACACCTATGGGATCCTAAGGGACCCCTTTATGATTCGGCGGGGGGAGAGGTATGCGCAAAGAGCAGAACCAACGATCGACGCGGGAAAATTTTACCCAGGTTCGGGCCGCTGATCAGCGTAAAACCCTACTCCTGCCTTGTGTTCTTATTAGTGTTCTTGAGCCCAGCCTTCAGGAGCGCTCGCAGTGAACAGTACGTTCAAAGAGCAGCTACGCATGCAGAATGGGCCAGAGGTTCTGCTCTCCTGTAGCAGTTGCCGTGGGCCTCCTTTTATATCACAAAGGGGTCACCACAGTGGCAAAATGTACATACATTGAGGTGTAAAGTAGCTACAAGGTTACCATACCTAACCCCTGACGGACTAGGACGAACGCATTTAATGCACCGTGAGGTGTCCGTTTAGGTGTCCTTACTTTCTTGGGGATGGAAAAAGGAGCCATCCCATCAGTACCGCTTAAGCTCTCCTCCACTGGCGCGTCGCCACGCATCCAAAGAAGGACCTAGAATGTCGGGTTTGTCGCTGTGCTAGAGCGGTGGCACAGCAACAAAACCTTGCCGGGCGCCAAGCCTTGCCGGGCGCCGATCCTTGCCGGGCTCCGCAGGCCACCCCGGCAAGATCTTGCCGGGGAAGCTGGCCTTCGGATTCCAGCTCTTCTTATCTGTTGATCCTCAGACCTCTGACTTGAAGATTCCTTTGGTAGCCTGAGCCAACCTTGAATTGTTCCCTGACAAACCTTGCTGCGAGTATGGCTACAACTGCCCGTGCACAAGTACGGGGTACTAGTGGCCCAATACTTAGTACACCGACAGGAGCCCCCGGGCCTAGGCCATACACGAGTGCGAGGCGTTGTTGGGCTAGGCCCAAACAGTGCACGGGCACGCGTGGCAGGGGATTAACTGCTCGTAAATATCCCGTTTACTGTGCCCCCCACTACGCGCGTCGAACGCGCGACATGGGAAGCATGCCTCAAAGGCTGCAACTGCGATGCGCCTGTAGATGCGCATTCACATTGGGGAGTAAAAGAGGCGGCCCCGCTCCTTCCCCATAAAAAGGAGAAGCCGCAGAGGCACAAGCCTATTTACCCCCCTCTTCTTCTCAATCTGGCCGTCGCCATCGCCTTCCTCCTCTCGAGCTCAGAGCGAAGCTTTCCCTCTTCCGCCCGCCGCTTCCATGTTCGTTTCATCCCCGGCTTCCGCCCTCACAGCCGCCATGTCGCCCAGGGCCAGCAAAAGCAAGAGCAAGGAGGCGAAAGCCGATGTCCCGAAGAGCGAACTGGTGAAGATGCGGAAGAAGTATGTCGTCTTCGCCCCGTCGCTCGATGCAGAAGCTCTGAAGAGGCGGTACCAGTGCATGTAGGCGAAGGAGACGCAGGCTCACCCCGCCACACACGTGATTCCAGGTTCTTGCTCCAAAAGCGGGTCGGACAGATACCCCTTTTTCGCTGCGTATTTCTATTGCGGGCTCTGCCCCCCATTTTCTGACTTCTTCAATGATATCATGTACACATACGGCTTTCATCTTCTCGATTTCGCGCCGAATGCGGTATTGTGCATGTCCATCTTCGCCCATCTTTGTGAAAACTTTGCCGGAGTGATTCCCAATACTACTCTTTTCCGCCATTACTTCTTCCCCCGTATCCAAAAAGGAGAGGCCCTCTCTGGTTCTATCGCCTAGATTCCAAGGGCTTGGAATAAGGAAATATACCCAGAAGGAGTTTACCACGAAAAGTGGGACGAATGGCGGGCTGAATGGTGCTGGATCAAGGAAGCAGATCCCCATCCGTTTTGTCTGCCCCGACAACAGAAGGCGGTCCGCGGTAGTGGTTGGAGCAGTCTTGCCGCTGACAACGAAAAGCTCACAATCGCCACCACCAGGATTCTTTGCCTGAAAGCTGCCGGGCTGACAATGGAGATGATTGGCTTCGACTTTCTCCGCCGCCGCATCGCCCCCTTGCAGAACAGGGGAAGGCCAGCTTGGGAATACCGAAACGCGGCAGACATCATGAGATTGCGCCCCGGGTTGAATAATAATCTGACTACTATGCAGCTTGGCGCTCTCCGTCAAAAGCTATTCCAGCGCGATGACAAGCATCGGCTGCCGGCAAGGATTGTCCCTTTGTGCAACAACTCTGCCTTGGGGTCAATCATCGCCTTCATGCCGATGTTCAACGCCCATGGTCTTGACGTGACCTGGGCCGAGCCAACTGAGGAGGAAGCACAAAAGTTTTTTGATAACTTGACGGAGAGACCCATCCGGGAAGAGGCAGATTTCATCCGAGCCACCACTGACCAAGAAGTAGCATACATTGCTACTAGGGTGGAGGAGGCAAATCTTGCCGCAGAGGCCGGCAACGTTGGCTTCACAGAATGGGAAACCAGCGATGCAGAGGTAGTGGTAGAAGTAAAACCTGCCGGGAAGGACAAAGCTGCCGGGGAACAGAGCAGCATAGCCGCTAAGAGCTCATCCGACGAGGACACGGCCGAAGAAGAACCGCAAGAAGAGCTCCCAGCCCCGAAGAAGACGAAGCGTGTTCTTCGGAGGGCTGCATCTGGCATCCCGGCAAGCCAGCCTTCTTCGAGCGGCGAGGCTCCCGGCAAGAAAGCGGCCAACAAGACTGCACCGCGGCAAGGGGTTTGTCAGCAACCTGCGCGGCGCGTGAGACCCACACCAGCGGCCACTGCTGGAGCGGCAGGGGTGTCTCGCACTACCGCACCGGAAGCTGCCCCGGCGCCTGCCACAGCGAAGCGACCTAGGACCCCTCCTCTGCCTCCCCACTCAGACATCGCAGCGGAGGCCGATTTCGACATCTCCGACTTTAGTCCGGAGCGAGAAGAAGAAGAGTGAGTGCTTTGCCACAGCCTTTATTTTCCAATCTTGGATCAATCTTACTGACTTGCTCGTATTGTCTCTGCAGTGATGCAGAAACCTTGCTGGAGAGGATGGCGAAGAGGACAAAGACTTCCACGGGCGACGAGCCCCCGGCAGGCTCCACGAGCGTGCCAGAAACCGTCGTCGTCAGCCCGGAGCTCAGTCCTCAATGCAGCCCCCAGCACAGCCCCCAGCGTAAGTTCACTGTTCTTTTTCCGCTGGCGGGTGCTGAGGCTTCCATTCTTGCCGCTGATATCTTTGGGCTTGCAGGAGAAGAACGGCAACAAGGAGAGTTGTCGGAAGACATCCCCGTCGTGCCACCTCCATCGACCACGCCGCCCACAAGCACGTCCCCGGCAAGGGATCCTACCAACGAGCCCATCTTAACTGAGGAGGAGCCGGCAAGCATGGACACCGGCAACCCTCCCCCGGCAACCGAAGTTGCCGGGAGGGGCGAGGCCACCTCTCAACAGCTCGACGCAGGTAATCGATTGCCTCAGAACGCTTGTTACTCCTTCCCTTATCTCTCTGTCTTTGGTCCCTTCAAACTTCAATCTTGATCTTATTCTGTTTCCCTCCTTCGTCCTCCAGAGTTCCCTGTGATGGAACACATGGACGTCGATGTTGTCATCGAGGAGACCGCCAGGGATGCCGCTGCCGAAGCAGACAGGATCGCTGCCAGCGAGGCCACCAGGGATGCCACTATCGAGGCCGGTGGTGCTCTTGGCGAGGAGGCCGCCAAGACTGCACAGGAGGAACCCGCCAAAGAGTCTACTGAAGGGGGCGGCAGGGAGGCTGATGACCGTACTGACGGCATTCCTGCCGCAGGAGCGCCAGGCGCTGCACCGGCCACAGAGCCCCCTGCCACTGGTGAAGCAGTTGCTGAAGACCAACTGTCAACATCTGAAGGCCCCTCATCCAGCAAATACCTCAAGGTTGGCGAGAACTTGTTTGTCAACTTGCTGGGGATGGCAAGCATTGGGGCACCAGCCGAAGGAGAAGTTTTTGACGAAGAAATCATCGCTGCTGCCGGGCTCGAGGTTGTTGACGATCCCAGCGCTAGCAGCGGCAAATCTGAAGAGGATCAGCTCCTTCAGGCCATGGGCGAGAATTTCCGCAAGCTCCAGGCTCTCCACTGCGCCCAGAAAGAGAAAGCGGATTCCAGAATGGCAGTAGTCGAGGCGGCCGAAGCTGATTTCCAGAGGCGCGTCGAACAAATGCAAATCCGGTACGCCGAGGCCCTCCAAGAGCTGACTGCTGGCCGGGAACAAGTGAGCCAACAGTGGACAGAGATCCTCTTGAAGCAATCTGATATGGAGAAGGCGCAAGATGAAGCCACTCAAAGGATTGCTGCTGAAGATGCTCTCCTGACGGGGCGCCGCGTTGTGCTTGATGCTCACAAGGAAGATCTCACCGCACGTGAGCAGGCGCTCGCCGCCAAGCTTCGCAGCAAAGATGAAGATATCGAGAAGCTTGTCGTGTGGTGGACCCAGGAGCTGGAGCAAAAACATAAAGAGGCGCTCGAAGCTCTGACTGCAAGTCACGCCGGCAAGCTCAAGGAGGCCGTCAATGCTGCCAAAGCTGCAAAGGCCGCCAAGAACGAGCTGAGCGACAAGGTAAAGAAGCTGGAAGTAGATCTCGAAGAGCACAGCAAGGAGCTCTCGACGCTCAAAGGTGATAGGGAAAAAACCCTCCACACCTTGGCGGAGATGCAAGTTGCCCTGTCTAACAAAACCAAGCAGCTCTCCTCTGCAGCTGATGCTATTGCAGTTCTAGAACTAAAGCTGACCACGTTGCCGAAGTCTCTCGAGGCCGGCAAGGCCCGTGAGAAGGCTCTACTCAAGGATCTCCAGGGAGAGAGGAACCTGCTCAAGAGCGCTGCCGCCACCCAAATCGATTACGAGAAAGGGGTGGAGATCTGGACTGGACGTCTCATCGCCACTGCGGAGAAGCTTACGGCAGAACTGTCAACCATGGGCCTGTCAAACTTCAGGTATTCTTCCGAGGAAAGGATATCTTCAAGTGCCAGGTTGACGATGTTCTTTGAAATCATCATCGACGCCTTGAGGTTGCTCCAGTCTAGCCGGGCGACCCAATTGGCCAACGAGACTCGCCGGCTTTGCCGGGCCGTCCTCCGCAAGGTGCTTATCAAGGTGGTGCATAGCAATCCCGGCATCGACCTCTCCAACGCGCTCGGCCATCTGCCAAAGGACGCAAATGTCGAGGCGCTCGAAGAACGTATCGCGCCTATCCTTGAGAAGGTGGACTCCATCAAAAGGATCGAAGGCCAGCGCAAAGATTAAGTGCTCCCCCTTTTCTTGCCGTCGTCATTCCATGTCAAAGACAATTAAGTCTCAAGTTAGAATTGCGGCAACTCATTAATGTAATATAACTCGCCTATGTTTAGGTACATGCTTGCTATTTTCCTTGTCTGATTCTTTTATGTATGGAGTTCACCCTACGCTTACTAAAAAACTTGCCGGCGCGCCGCGAGCGCTGGGTGCGGGACTTCAGCAGCCTGCTGGAGGCGCAGCGGCCGGCAAGACTCCTTGGCGTTCTCAGTGCAGCCACTCAAATCGTTGAGCGGACTCGAAACAAAATAAGGGCGCAACTGATTACAACAAGGGTTCCTTCGCGTGCAGATTTTCCATACAAGAGTCGGAATCGTCCAAGGAAATAACTTTGGCAATAAAAGAAATTGTTCTAAGTTTTTAGAAACTTAGCTTTCTGTCGCTATCCTTCCTCCGGCAACCGTCGATTCCGAACGTCGCCAACTGGTACTCATATCTCCCTCCCCCCCCCCCCGGCAAATGTGCACGCGAGGAATCCTTCTGTCTTTTAAGAAAAAGAAAGAAGAGAAAATAAAGATATGAAACCTTGGCGGTTCATTAGAACTTACCGGGAGTAGGTGTCATACAACATCTTAGACAAACATGCATATATAAATATGAACATGGGAATCAATAAGGGAATGTACAACACTTAAATTTATTCATCTGTGCTCAGGGTCTGCGCCTGGCTTTGTACAAAGGATCACATGCCTTGCCGGCAAGACTTGTACAAAAGAGTGGTTGCCGGGAGCCCCCGGCAACCGCGCCTTATGGGTAGAACTTGCGAAGATGTTCGATATTCCAGGAATTGCTCACTGGAACGCCATCTTCGGTCTCCAAGCGGACTGCGCCGGGCCTGGTGACTCGTACTACCCGATAAGGGCCTTCCCACTTTGGCGTCAACTTGTTTGAATTCTTGGCGGACTGAATCCGCCGAAGAACAAGGTCGCCTTCCTCAAGGCTTCGGGCATGAACTTTGCGGCTATGGTAGCGGCGCAAAGCTTGCTGGTAGCGTGCAGCTCGCACAGCAGCCTGAAGACGATTCTCCTCAAGGAGCACAGCGTCATCTTGCCGCAGTTGCTCTTGCTCAAGCTCATCATAAGCGAGCACTCGAGGTGATCCGTACGTGAGTTCCGTGGGGAGAACTGCTTCCGCTCCGTAGACCAGAGCAAAGGGTGTCTGGCCGGTGGCTCGATTTGGTGTCGTTCTGATTGACCAAAGAACCTCCGGCAACTCATCAATCCAGCGTCTTCCGCACTTTTTTAGCCTGTCAAAAGTTCTGGTCCTGAGACCGCGCATCACTTCAGCATTGGCCCTCTCTGCTTGGCCGTTGCTTCTCGGATGAGCAACGGAGGCAAAACAAATTTTGCCGCCAAGGTCTTGGACGTACTGCATGAAGGTGCGACTTGTGAATTGCGTGCCATTGTCGGTGATGATCCTGTTGGGCACACCGAGACGGCAAACTATCCCCTTGAAAGAACTTGACGGCCGATTGTGCCGTCACCTTCCTCACTGCTTCCACCTCCGGCCACTTTGTGAACTTGTCGATAGCGACGTACAAGTACTCAAAGCCCCCAGTAGCACAGGGGAAAGGGCCCAGTATGTCGAGCCCCCAGACCGAAAATGGCCAGGAGAGAGGGATTGTTTGAAGAGCTTGAGCTGGTTGATGCGATTTCTTCGAATGAAACTAGCACGCTTCACACTTAGTTACTAGTGCAGTTGCATCCTGGAGAGCGGTGGGCCAAAAGAAACCTTGCCGGAATGCTTTCCCGGCAAGTGCTCTTGACCCTATGTGAGAGCCACATATGCCTCCATGTATCTCTGCCAACAGCTCTAGTCCATCCTCCCGAGGAATACACTTCAATTTCACACTGTTTGGTCTCTTTCTGTACAGGACGTCATCGATGAACTTGTACATAACAGACCGACGGGCTACTCTTTCCGCTTCTTCCTGTTCCTCCGGGAGTTCTCCTGTTTGAAGGAAATGGACAATGTGCTGTGCCCATGCTGGAGCCTAAGGCTCGATGGCTAGGACTAAAGGCATCTCCTCCGCCGGGGGAATGTTTGTCTCGACAGCAAGGGCCTGAGGCCCTGCCGGAGCCTGTTGTTCCCCGGCAGGCATGTTGGTCCCGGCAACTTCCTTGCCGGTGGCTCCCGGGAGCTCTGCCGGGAAGTACTGACCAGAGTTCAACTTTCTTCTCTTTTCTTGCCGCATTGATGGTGCCACGGATGGTTGAGTCAAATGGAGCACAAAAGTTCCTGGTTCCACAGGCAACTTGAGGGTGGCACGCTTTGACAGGTCATCAGCAATACTGTTTTCGGCACGAGGAATGTGCTCCATTTGCAGACCGTCAAAGTGCTCTTCCATTTTTCTCACTTCATCCATGTAGGCTTGCATCAATGGACTCTGATAACTCTTGTTAACTTGCCTAAGGACAAGCTGTGAATCGCCTTTGATGACGAGCTTTTTGATACCAAGGTCTGCCGCGATCCTAAGACCGGCAAGCAAACCCTCGTACTCTGCTGTGTTGTTGGTCGAACTCTCCTGGGGAAAATGCATTTGGATTACGTACTTGAGGTGCTCTCTGGTGGGTGCGACAAACAGCACGCCAGCACCGGCGCCTTGCAGCGAGAAAGCCCCGTCAAAGTACATAACCCATTGCTGATCGATTTCCTTGCCGGGGAGAGTTGTTTCCTGAACCTCTTCGTCCGACGTTGGGGTCCATTCTGCAATAAACTCCGCCAAGGCCCTGCTCTGAATTGTCGAAGTGCTTTCAAACTTGAGGCCAAAGCTCGACAACTACAACGCCCACTCCACGATCCTGCCGGTTGCTTCTGGATTTTGCAAAATCCGTTGCAACGGAAAGCGAGTGACGACGGTAATTTCATGTGCTTGAAAATAATGGCGCAGCTTCCTTGAGGCCATAAGAAGGCTGAAAAGCAACTTCTGCACGCCAGAATATCTTGACCTAGCTCCTTGTAAAAGAGAGCTAACAAAATAAACTGGGCGCTGCACCACCTTTTTCTTCTGCGATGGTTCTTCTGACTGCACAGATCTTGTCTTGCTGGGATCAATCCTTGCCGGAGGAGATCCTGCCACGTCATCTGACGGTCCTGCCGCTGGTGCCGCTTCCTCATCAGCCTCTCTCTGCACCACTAGCGCAGCACTAACCACTTGATTTGTCGCTGCCAGATATAGCAGCAACGGCTCTTGTGGTTTAGGCGCGACTAGCATCGGCGGAGAGGAAAGGTATTTCTTCAAATCTTGCAGCACAGCCTCCGCCTCCAGAGTCCATTTCATTGGACCTGCCTTCTTCAAAATTTTGAAAAAGGGCAGGGTGCGCTCAGCAGATTTGGAAATAAACCTGCTTAGAGCAGCAACACAGCCGGCAAGACGACGCACATCCTTGACGCGCCTCGGCGCTTCAATTTGCTCAATAGCTTTGATCTTGTTGGGGTTCGCTTCGATCCCCCGGCAAGATATAAAGAATCCGAGGAGCTTGCCAGAAGGAACACCGAACACGCACTTCTCAGGATTGAGCTTTAAGTTGATCTTGCGCAGATTTGCAAATGTTTCTTCTAAATCTTGAATGAGTGTCGCTTTGTCTTTGGTTTTGACCACTATATCATCCATATACGCCTCCATATTTCTATGGAGTTGAGGCTCAAAACCAATTTGAATTGCTCTCACAAATGTCGAACCAGCACTTTTCAACCCGAAAGGCATTCGTATAAAACAATACGTACCACATGGGGTGATAAATGCGGTCTTCTCTTCATCTTCTTTCGCCATGAAAATCTGATGATACCCTGAATAGGCATCAAGGAAGGACAGGAGATCACAACCAGCGGTGGAATCCACAATCTGGTCGATGCGCGGCAAGGGAAAGGGATCTTTTGGACAGGCTTTATTGATATCTGTATAATCGATACAAAGCTTCCATTTCCCATTCGCTTTTCGCACTACAACCGGATTGGCCAACCACGTTGGATGAAGCACTCCTTTGACCAATCCTGCCGCCTCCAGCTTTCTGATTTCTTCGGCAATGAATTCTTGCCGCTCCAAGGCCTGCTTCCTGACCCTCTGCTTGACGGGCCGCACGTGAGGGCAGACAACAAGGTGGTGCTCAATTACCTCCCTGGGAACACCGGGGATGTCAGATGGTTGCCATGCAAACACATCGACATTCGCCCGCAAGAAGGCAATGAGCGCGCTTTCCTATTTGTCATCTAGGGTGGAACTTACGGTAAAAGTTCCACCCGTTCCGTCCTCCCTGACGGGCACCTTCTTGGTCTCCGGCAGAGCAGCCTTGGATTTCTTATTCTTGCCGGTGGAACTCTCTGGTGCATCCTCGACGGAAGCGCAGCACTCCGAGGAGGTGCGCTTGCCGGAGTTCGCGCCAAGATTCTTGCCGGTCTTCTTCTTCCCCCCGGGAGTTCCAGCGGCAGGAGCAGATGCCTTGATGGCAGGTGCTGCAACTGCTTCCCGGTAAAGTTGGTCGGCACAGATGAGCGCATCCTTCTTATCGGAATGGATAGTGATGACACTCAACGGCCCGGGCATCTTCAAAACATTGTATGCGTAGTGTGATGCCGCCATAAACTTAGCCAGCGCTGGCCGACCAAGGATCCCATTGTATGACAAGGGGATCTTGGCAACATCAAACACTACCTTCTTAGTCCTGTAGTTTAGCTCGCTACCGAATGTTACCGGTAGCGTGATCTTGCCCTTTGGCTGGGTTCTCCCTGGATTGACCCCTTGAAACGTGCCCGTTTCTTCGAGGTCTTCATCAGGAATTTGCAGCCTCTTGAGCACATCCGGTGAGATTTGGTTTAGGCCGGCCCCACCGTCAACTAGCATTTTTGTCACCTTGAGGTTGCGAATCGTTGGCGAGACCAACAATGGCAAGCACCCGACCGCAATTGTGCGATCAGGGTGATCCTCGGTGTCGAAAATGATAGGCGTGTTGGACCACTTCAGGGGCCTACATGCATCTCGCGATGGCTCTGCTGCATTGACTTCCCGCACCCAATGTTTGAGTCGTCGGTGGGAAGAATGCAGCGAGGCACCCCCATCGACACACATGGCCTCCGTAGCTTTCTGGAATTCTTGCTCACTGGGCTCATCATCTTCTTCATCATCTTCTTCTTCTTTGTCTCGGCCCCGAGCGGGCCTATCCTTCTATTGCTTGGCCTTGCCGCGGCGCCCCCCTCGGCCGCCGCGCTTCTTGCCAGATCTGTCGACACCATCTTGGGCCTTCTCCTTATCTCGCCTTTCAGATTCGGCCCTCTGTTTCTCGGCAAGCTGTTCAACTTGCCGGCAGTTTTGGAGATCGTGGCCCTTGGTGCGATGGATCTTACAATACTGCTTGCCGGAGTTTTCCGACTTGTCGGCAGCCGCCAAGGCCTGACAGGAAGGGCACCCGGCAAGATCCTTGCCGGGGTCACCAACCTTGGCCTTCTTGGCGGTGCCGGGGTTGTCGGATTCCTCGACAGCAAGCACGGCCTTGCCTCCGCGTTTCCTGTTTCGCCGCCGGCCTTTCCTTGACGGGGTCGCGGCGTCTTCATCTTCGGAATCGCCCAACACGCCAACAGCCTCGCCAGGGAGTTTCCTCCCCTCTTCAGCTCGAGCGCATTTATCGGCCAGAGCGTAAAGCTCGGCAATACTCCTGACTTTGTTCATTGCCAGCTCTTCCCGCATCCTGCGGTTACGCACGTTCTGATGAAACGCGCTAATGACAGCGACAGGGTGAACGTCAGGAATATTGTACTGCACCCGGATGAACCTTTGCATAAACTTGCGCAGGGACTCGCCCTCCTTCTGAGGGATGATATGCAAATCACTCTCTTGGCCAGGAGCTTGGTGGCCTCCAACAAAGGCGCCAACAAACTGATGGCACAAATCTGACCAAGAAGAAATAGAATTCTCCGGCAGATGCATCAACCACGACCTGACGTTGGGCTTAAGCACCAACGGGAAGTAGTTGGCAAGTATCTTATCATCTCGGCCCCTGGCAGCCTGTACCGCAATGGTGTAGATGCTCAGGAACTCCGAGGGATGGGTCTTACCGTCATATTTCTCCGGGACCTCCGGCTTGAAGGTTCGGGAATTGGGCCACTGGACTTGCCGCAGCTCACGGGTAAACGCTGGAGTCCCCACCTCATAAGGCAAGTCTCCTACGTCCCCTGGCACAGGCTCGTCGACAGCCGGTCCTGCACGCTTATCAGACTGATAGCGCGCTTCCCGTCGCTGCTCGATGGTAGTTCGAGCGTCCTCCTTGCCTCGTTCCTGGAGAACTTGACGCTGATCGTGGCGCATCCATGGATCGGATGACGCCGTGGAAACTTCTTCACGGCGGTCGACCTGCTGGGTTGTCGGCCGCCGCTGGTGCCGCGGAGGGGAGTGCACCGTGGTTGCACCACCTCCGGTTTTCTCCACATCGGCTCGCGCCGGATCAATGGGCCTTCGTTGTGAGGGCCCTGCCTCTTGCGGCCCATCTTTGTTGGCGAAGCCGATAAGGCTCTGGATAGTAGCTCGCCACTCCTCCATCTTCTCCAGAGCAGGAGGGAAATCGAGGAGCAGCTGCGCACGTGCCAAGGCTTCCGCTGGCGTAGGCGGCAGCGACAGGTGCGAGGTACGTGAGGTGCTATGACTCCTAACCATATTAGAAGGAGCACCACCACGGTCACGCAACCGCGTGCCACCTCCGCCGGCAGCTCGGTGTGCATGCTGGTCCCGCGCATCTTGGGATCGATGCGCAGAAATCTTTTCATGGGGACGCCCTGAACCACCAGCGCCATGACGTCGCTCATTGTGCACGACCTGGGTAGGTCGTGATGCTTGCGCCGGCGCGGGAGCTCCAGCAGGCGCCCTCCGATCTCTGGAATTCGTTGTGCCACCCGTAGGCAACACAGCTCCGTCTCTGGATCCAGCGGCGTGTAGGTTACCGCTGCCACTGCGAACGATACCGCTCGCCTGGCTCGGATCACCAGAACGCCGTGGGGGTTCTAGTCCTCTTCCTGCTGCACCCACGCCATCGCCTGTACGCGAAGGCTCAGGTAAAACGAACATGGATGGTTGCGCCGTCGCAGCGCTCTTCTTCTTGGGTGGCATGATGATGAAGATGATGAAGAAACTAAGGCGCCGATCACTAGATCAGGTTCATGCAACCTTCAATCCCCCTACCTGGCGCGCCAAAGATGTCGGGGTACGACACCTATGGGATCCTAAGGGACCCCTTTACGATTCGGTGGGGGGAGAGGTATGCGCAAAGAGCAGAACCAATGATCGACGCGGGAAGATTTTACCCAGGTTCGGGCCGCTGATCTGCGTAAAACCCTACTCTTGCCTTGTGTTCTTATTAGTGTTCTTGAGCCCAGCCTTCAGGAGCGCTCGCAGTGAACAGTACGTTCAAAGAGCAGCTACGCATGCAGAATGGGCCAGAGGTTCTCCTCTCCTGTAGCAGTTGCCGTGGGCCTCCTTTTATATCACAAAAGGGTCACCATAGTGGCAAAATGTACATACATTAAGGTGTAAAGTAGCTACAAGGTTACCATACCTAACCCCTGACGGACTAGGACGAACGCATTTAATGCACCGTGAGGTGTCCGTTTAGGTGTCCTTACTTTCTTGGGGATGGAAAAAGGAGCCATCCCATCAGCACTGCTTAAGCTCTCCTCCACTGGCGCGTCGCCACGCATCCAAAGAAGGACCTAGAATGTCGGGTTTGTCGCTGTGCTAGAGCGGTGGCACAGCAACAAAACCTTGCCGGGCGCCGATCCTTGCCGGGCTCCGCAGGCCACCCCGGCAAGATCTTGCCGGGGAAGCTGGCCTTCGGATTCCAGCTCTTCTTATCTGTTGATCCTCAGACCTCTAACTTGAAGATTCCTTTGGTGGCCTGAGCCAACCTTGAATTGTTCCCCGACAAACCTTGCCGCGAGTATGGCTACAACTGCCCGTGCACAAGTACGGGGTACTAGTGGCCCAATACTTAGTACACCGACATCCATGCTGTTATATTATCATTCTTCGATGTTTTATATTCATTTTATAGCAACTTTATATCATTTTTTGGGACTAACCTATTAACATAGTGCCTAGTGCCAGTTGCTGTTTTTTGCTTGTTTTTTACTTCGCAGAATATCCATATCAAACGGAGTCCAAACGCAATGAAACTTTTTGGAGATTTTTTTAGCTCAGAAGACTACTTGGGAGCCAAGGAAGTGCACGAGGGGAGGCCCATGGGGCCCACCACCCACCTGGGCATGCCTGGGGCCCCTGGAGCGCCCTGATGGGTGGTGGGGCCCATGGAAGTCTCCTTCACCGCCTCTCAGCTCTATAAATACTTCGATATTCCAGAAATCCTAGGGGTGTCGTCGAAACACAATTCCAGCCGCCGCAAGTTCCAGAACCATGAGATCCAATCTAGAGCCCTATTCCGGCACTCTGCCGGAGGGGAACACGATCATGGAGGGGTTCATCATCCTCATTGGTGCTCCTCCGATGATGCGTGATTAGTTCACTATAGACCTACGGGTCCGTAGGCAGTAGCTAGATGGCTTCTTCTCTCTTTTTGATTCTCAATGCAATGTTCTCCTCGATGTTCTTCGAGATCTATTTGATGTAATGACTTTTTGCTGTGTGTTTGTTGGGATCCGATGAAGTGCGAGTTTATGATCAGATCTATCTATGAATATTATTTGAGTTTTCTTTGATCTCTTATATTCATGATTGTTATAGCCTCGTATTTCTTCTTCGAAACTTTGGTTTGATTTGGCCAACTAGATTAATTTTTCTTGCAATGGGAAGAGGTGCTTTGTGATGGGTTTGATCTTGCGGTGTCCTCACCCAGTGACAGAAGGGGTAGCGAGGCATGCATGTATCGTTGCTATTAAGGATAAAAAGATGGGGTCTATTCCTACATGAATAGATCTTGTCTACATCATGTCATTGTTCTTATTGCATTACTCCGTTTCTCCATGAACTTAATACACTAGATGCATGCTGGATAGCGGTCGATGTGTGGAGTAATAGTAGTAGATGCAGGCAGAAGTCGGTCTACTAATCTTGGACGTGATGCCTATATACATGATCATTGCCTTGGATATCGTCATAATTATTTGCTCTTCTATCAATTGCCCAACAGTAATTTGTTTACCCACCGTATGCTATTTTCTCGAGAGAAGCCACTAGTGAAATCTACGGCCCCCGGGTCTATCTTTTATCATCTTGTTTTCAGATCTATTATTCCAAAAACCCAAAAATACCTTGCTGCACTTTTTTGTTACTTATTTTATTTCATGTTTTTGCTAGATCTATTTATCTAATCTCATACAATTTTATCTATCTTTTTACCGTGGAGGGATTGACAACCCCTCTTACGCGTTGGGTTGCAAGTATTTGTTCTTTGTGTGTAGGTACCATTTACATAGTGTTGCTTGGTTCTCCTACTAGATTGATAACCTTGGTTTCATAACTGAGGGAAATACTTACCGTTGCTGTGCTGCATCATCCTCTCCTCTTTGGGGAAATACCAACGCAGATACAAGCAATCAGGAAGAATTTCTGGCGCCATTGCCGGGAAGACATCATCAACATCTATCAAGTTCCTAATCACAAATCTCATCTCCTTGCAGTTTACATTATTTGTCATTTGCCTCTCATTTTCATCTCCCCCACTTCAAAAAAAAATTGCCTTATTTTTCGTTCACATTTTTCTCGTCAGATCTCTTGTTTGCTTGCAATCTTGTTTGTGTAGTCATGATGTCTCAAGAAAATACAAAATTCTGTGATTTTTCCAATACTAATAATAATGATTTTATTAGTACTTCGATTGCTCCTCCCGCCACTAGTGCGAAGTCTTGTGATATTAATGCCGCTTTGTTGAATCTTGTTATGAAAGATCAATTTTCCGGTACTCCTAATGAGGATGTCGCATCCCATCTAAACACATTCGTAGAATTGTGTGATATGCAAAAGAAAAAAGATGTGGACAATGATATTGTGAAGTTGAAATTATTTCCTTTCTCTTTGAGGGATCGTGCAAAAAATTGGTTTTCTTCTTTGCCTCGCAATAGTATCGATTCTTGGGATAAGTGCAAAGATGCTTTTATTACTAAGTATTTTCCGCCCGTGAAAATTATTTCCCTTAGAAGTCAAATCATGAATTTTAAGCAACTTGAGCATGAACATGTTACAAAATCTTGGTAAAGAATGAAATTGATGCTAAGAAATTGTCCTACTCATGGTTTAAATCTTTGGATGATTATACAAAAAATTTAGGCGGGATTGAATTTTGTTTCTAGAAATCTTTTAGATTCTGCCGCGGGTGGTACTTTTATGGAGATTACTTTGGGTGAAGCTACTAAATTTCTTGATAATATTATGGCAAATTATTCAGAAT
This sequence comes from Thinopyrum elongatum, assembly GCA_011799875.1. Classification (NCBI taxonomy): domain Eukaryota; kingdom Viridiplantae; phylum Streptophyta; class Magnoliopsida; order Poales; family Poaceae; genus Thinopyrum; species Thinopyrum elongatum. The sequence goes on along the minus strand of CM022299.1, from coordinate 478,651,584 downwards.
GGCATACCGAAAGGGCACCTACTAGCAAAAAGGTAAATTCGGTTGAAGAAATTAGTACTTTGAGTGAAAAAGTTGATGCTCTTATGAAATTGGTTGCTAGTAAAAATTCTCCTATTGATCTTAATGGTGTGCCTTTGTCTACTTTGATTGAGCAAAATAGTGATCCCGTAGATGTGAATTTTGTCTCGCGAAACAATTTTAATAACAATGCTTATAGAGGTAATTTTAATCCTAGGCCTTTTCCTAGAAATTCCTCTAATATTTATGGCAATTCCTATGGTAATTCTTCTTACAATAATAATAGGAACCCCTTCGATCTTGAGAGTAATATTAAAGAATTTATCAGTGCTCAAAAAGTTTTCAATACTTTGATAGAATAAAAGTTGAATAAGATTGATGATATGTCTAGAAGCATTGGTAGAATTTCCCATGATGTAGAGAATCTCAAGATTAAAAAATTTCCACCTAAGGTTGATGTCAATGAATCAATTAAAGCTTTATATGTTTCTATGGATGAAAGTATGAAAAGAACCACTATGCTTAGAGCTAAAAGAGAATTTTTAGAAAGAGCGTTTTCTACCGATTGCTTTCATAACAATGATGAAGATCTTAAGATGATTGGTGTTTCTTCTATTGATTCCTTTTTTTAGTAATATTAAACTTGATGAAAATAGGACTGAAGAATAGCCAACTTTAGCTAGAGGGCGTCCTCATAATTCGGAGGGTGAAAATCTTGTTGAAAAAATTGATAAAAGTGGGTTTGGAGAGGTCAAAACTTTAACGAGTGATGTGCCCACTCTTTTGGATTACAAAGACTTTAATTATGATAGTTGATCTTTGATTGAATGTATTTCTTTGTTGCAATCCATGATAAATTCACCCAATGCCTATGAACAAAATAAAGCTTTTACTAAACATATTGTAGAAGCGATGATGAAAGCTTTAGAAGAAAAGTTGGAATTAGAGATTTCAATTCCTAGAAAATTATAGGACGAGTGGGAATCTACCATTAAAGTAAAGATAAAAAATTATGAGTGCTTTGGTTCATGTGATTTGGGTGCTAGTGATTCCACAATTCCAAAATCTCTATGTGATGTGCTTGGTCTTACCAATATTGAAGAATGTTCTCTTAATTTGCACTTGACGGATTCTGCTATTAAAAAGCCTTTGGGAAGAATTGATGATGTTCTTATTCTTGCAAATAGGAACTATCTGCCCATAGATTTTATTGTTCTTGATATTGATTGCAATCCGTCTTGTCCCATCATACTTGGTAGACCGTTTTTACGAACTATAGGTGCCGTGATTGATATGAAAGAAGGGAATATTAAATTTAGATTTCCACTAAGAAAGGGTATGGAACACTTCCCTAGAAAAATAATTAAGCCACCATATGAATCAATCATGAGGGAAACCTATGGAGCAAAAACTAAAGATGAAGATACTTGAATCTATGCATTATGCCTAGCTAGGGGCATAAAACGATAACGCTTGTTGGGAGGCAACCCAATGAATAAAATTTATTTTTACCTTTTTCTTTCTGTTCTTGAGTGTTTGTACAATTATGCCTCTGTTATGATTGTGATTTTTTATGTTTTAATTAGTGTTTGTGCCAAGTAAAGCCTTTAGGATAGCTTTGGGTGATAGTTGATTTGATCTTGCTGAAAAACAAAAACTTTTGCATACAGTAACAGAATTGTTAAAATTCACAGAAGAACAAAAAATTCTAAATTTTTTACACAAGATTTATGTACAAATTTATTCTGTTTTCATAATTTTCCAGAAATTTTGGAGTTGAATAAGTATGATTAAAATTCGAGTCTTTACAGACTGTTCTGTTTTTGACAGATTCTGTTTTCGTTGCATTGTGTGCTTATTTTGATGAATCTATGGATTGTATCGGGGGGTATAAGACATGATAAAGTTAGAATACAGTAGTTACAATGCAATAACAAAATATGAATGGGTTTTCAACATTACTTAAAGCAAAGATTGGTTTTCTTATACTAACGGATCTCACGAAGGTTTTGTGTAAGTTTTGTGTGATTGAAGTTTTCAAGTTTTGGGTGAGATCTCGATGGATGAAGGAATATGGAGTGACAAGAGCCTAAGCTTGGGGATGCCCATTGCACCCCAAGATAATATTCAAGTAGAACCAAGCAACTAAGCTTGGGGATGCCCCGGAAGGCATCCCCTCTTTCTTCTAACAACCATCGGTAATTTTACTTGGAGCTATATTTTTATTCATCACATATCATGAGTTTTGCTGTGAGCATCTTGTATTATATGAGTCTTTGCTTGTTTTGATTTTTAGTTTGTCGCAATCATCCTTGTTGGACAGACCCATTTGAGAGAGCCAAAATTATGCTATGATTTGTTAGAATTGCTCTATGTTCTTGACTTAAATTTGTTTGAGCTTGTCAAAAGCGATGGCAATATATGAAACTAGTCCCAAAGTGATAGATATTCAAGAGGGATATAATAAAAACTTTCATGAAGATAATTGGCCAAAAGAAAATTGATTCTTTGTAATAGTTTTGAGATATGATGATAGTAATATGTGAGTCATGTTGGTGAGTAATTATGCTTTAGTAAGAATATTGATGTTAAGGTTTGTGATTCCCTATGCAAGCACGAAAGTCAATAGTTATGCAATGAAATTAAATCCTACTTGTGGTGCATTATTCGGTGTTAGTTATGCTTCATGCTCGTTTATGTGAAATTTTGTTTCTTGGTTGGTTGCTTCTCAACCTATTTGCTAGCCTTTCCTTGTACTAAGTGGGAATACTACTTGTTCATCGAAAATCCTTAAACCCAGTTATGCCATATGAGTCCACCATACCTACCCACATGTAGTATTTCCGTGTCGTTCTAAGTAAATTTGTATGTGCCAACTCTAATTTTCAAAATGAATTACCTTTTGTGTGCCTGTACCACTCATGAAGCGGCAGGGGGTGGCCAATATTTTTCCATGCTAGATGTGTTTTTCTCAAGATGAGTGTTTATTCACTTGTCATTACACGAGAGTGTGGCGGTAATACAGATGCCCAGTCCCGGAATGAAAAAGAAATTTACTTTATGTTGTCAAATAAAAAATTCCTTGGAAAGTGTTGGTATGGAAGGCACCCATGGATACGGCTAGCCATGGATTGTGAAAGAATGGTTGAAAAAGGAATAACTTTATTTTATGTTTGGGAACAACCTATGATGTATCTAGCATGGAAATAATTGGGAACTACTCGGTCGATTTCGTTGACGGGAAAAGCGTGCCTCTCAAAATATTTTATCTCTCAATTTAAGCTTTGAGCTCTGGCACCTCTACAAATCTCTGCTTCCCTCTGCGAAGGGCCTATCTATTTAATTTTATGCAATTTTTCTTTTTATCTGAGTCTCCATCTTCTCTTATAAAGCACCAACTAGGGAGCAATATTATCATACTTATGCATTGGATGTAGCTATGTGTTCCATGAATGGATCAATGACTGAGCATGATGGGCTAGGGATAGCTTTCTTTAGTGTTGATATTTTGAAAGACATGGTTGCTTGTTGATATGCTTGAGTATTGAAGTCGTCATGTCAATTATAGACTATTGCTTTGAACCATATAAAAGTCCAAATGTCCATGCTACAAAAGAAAAGAATATGTGATTAATATGTTAGACTACATTCAACATGAAAAATTCTATTTTTATCATTTACCTACTCGAGGACGAGTAGGAATTAAGCTTGCAGATGCTGATATGTCTCCAACGTATCTATAACTTTTTGTTGTTCCATGCTGTTATATTATCATTCTTGGATGTTTTATATTCATTTTATAGCAACTTTATATCATTTTTTGGGACTAACCTATTGACATAGTGCCCAGTGTCAGTTGTTGTTTTTTGCTTGTTTTTTACTTCACGGAATATCCATATCAAATTGAGTCCAAACGCAGCGAAACTTTTTGGAGATTTTTTCATCCCAGGAGACAACTTGGGAGCCAAGGAAGTGCACAAGGGGAGGCCCATGGGGCCCTGATGGGTGGTGGGGCCCACGGAGGTCTCCTCCACCGCCTCTCAGCTCTATAAATACTCAGATATCCCAAAAACCCTAGGGGAGTCGTCGAAACACAATTCCAGCCGCCGCAAGTTCCAGAACCACGAGATCCAATCTAGAGCCCTATTTTGACACTCTGCCGGAGGGGAACACGGTCATGGAGGGGTTCATCATCCTCATTGGTGCTCCTCCGATGATGCATGAGTAGTTCACCATAGACCTACGGGTCCGTAGGCAGAAGCTAGATGGCTTCTTCTCTCTTTTTGATTCTCAATACAATGTTCTCCTCGATGTTCTTGGAGATCTATTTGATGTAATGACTTTTTGCGATGTGTTTGTTGGGATCCGATGAAGTGCGAGTTTATGATCAGATCTATCTATGAATATTATTTGAGTTTTCTTTGATCTCTTATATGCATGATTGTTATAGCCTCGTATTTCTTCTCCGAAACTTTGGTTTTGTTTGGCCAACTAGATTGATTTTTCTTGCAATGGGAAGAGGTGCTTTGTGATGGGTTCGATCTTGCGGTGTCCTCACCCAGTGACAGAAGGGGTAGCGAGGCACGCATGTATCATTGCTATTAAGGATAAAAAGATGGGTTCTATTCCTACATGAATAGATCTTGTCTACATCATGTCATCGTTCTTATTGCATTACTCTGTTTCTCCTTGAACTTAATACACTAGATGCATGCTGGATAGCGGTCGATGTGTGGAGTAATAGTAGTAGATGTAGGCAGGAGTCGGTCTACTAATGTTGGACGTGATGCCTATATACATGATCATTGCCTTGGATATCGTCATAATTATTTTCTCTTCTATCAATTGCCCAACAGTAACTTGTTTACCCACCGTATGCTATTTTCTCAGAGAAGCCACTAGTGAAATCTACGGCCCCCGGGTCTATCTTTTATCATCTTGTTTTCAGATCTATTATTCCAAAAACCCAAAAATACCTTGCTGCACTTTTTCTTTACTTATTTTATTTCGTGTTTTTGCTAGATCTAATTTATCCAATCTCATACAATTTTATCTATCTTTTTACCGTGGAGGGATTGACAAACCCTCTTACACGTTGGGTTGCAAGTATTTGTTCTTTGTGTGCATGTACCGTTTACATAGTGTTGCTTGGTTCTCCTACTGGATTGATAACCTTGGTTTCATAACCGGGGGAAATACTTACCGTTGTTGTGATGCATCATCCTCTCCTCTTCGGGGAAATACCAACGCAGATACAAGCAATCAAGGTCCTACACTAACAAAAGATCTTCTAGTCATGATCGTAATTGCTACAATTGTGGAAGACCCGGACACTACTCCAATGAGTGTACGGCTCCCTACAAGAAAAGAGAAGATTCACCAAAAAGGGGAAATAGAAGAGATGAATCATCTCCAAGAGAGAGAAGGAGTAGAGATGATCGTTATGAATGAAGACCCTCTCATAGAAAAAGGATTCGGAAAGGAAGGACCAGTCATCAAAGAGCTACACAAGACGAAGACATCAAGCTCACGTTGGTGAATGGGTATCCTTTTCCGACTCCGACAACTACTCTGAGAGAAGCTATCACTCCGACTCCCACTATACTCAAGATGAAGGTGTTGCCGGTCTTGCACTAGTGTCATCGAACTCCTACGACATATTTGATTCACCAAATGAAGGAATTAGAAGATGTTTCATGGCTAAAGGCCCCAAGGTATCACACCCCGAGTATGTTGATTTTAATAGTGATGAAGATGATTTGCTAGGTGTTGATGATTTACTTGTTGATAGCACTAGTGATGAACACTCTAAGGAAATTGCTAGTAATCATGCTAATCAAGATGAAACGAATGACAATGATAAGAAGGCGATTGAGCGTCTAACTAAAGAACTAAACACTCTTAAGTTAGCTCATGAAACAATTCAAGAGGATCATAGAGAGCTCCTAAGGACTCATGAGAAGCTATGCTTCGAGAAGCTAAATTTAGAGCAAGAGCATGAGTTCCTAAAAGCTATCAATGATGATCTTTGAAAGAAGAGTTCTTTTTACATTGCCAAATGTCTCCTCTTGTCTAATTATATGCCACAAGTAAAATCTAGCAACAAGAGCAAGAAAGATTCTTCTTCTAGTAGTAACAATAATAATGCTAAATCCAATATTGTTGCTTCTAGTAGTTCTCTTGATTCCACTAATGATTCTCTTAGCCAAGTTACACTTGAGCAAGAAAATAGCTTATTGAAGGGAATTATAGAGAAAGGTGTTTACAAGAGCCTTGCCGGGAGTAAGCAATTTGTACGCAACAAGGAAGGCACCGAAAGAATCAAGGTGTTGGTTTTGAACAAAAGTTCAATGCCAATGGAGTTGAATGTGGGAAGAAGATCAATACCCCAAGACGAAGTTTGTTCCTCAACAAGATAAGTATGACCCCACTTCTTTTGAGGGAACACAAGCTCAAGATGATCTTCCACCACAAGACCACAAGCTAAAAGGCAAGGACAAGCTTCAAGAGGAGATTGACTCATTTGAAGATGCTCCTAAGGCCATGGTCAAGTGGGTTCCTGATACGTCCATTTTGCATCATGCTTTTATGTTGATATTTATTGCATTATGGGCTGTTATTACACATTATGGTACAATACTTATGCCTTTTCTCTCTTATTTTACAAGATTTATATGAAGAGGGAGAATACCGGCAGCTGGAATTCTGGACCGGAAAGGAGCAAATCTGAGAGACCTATTCTGCACAACTCCAAAAGTCCTGAAAATTTACGGAGAATTATTTTGGAATATATAAGAATTGTTGGGTGAAGAAAATACCAGAGGGGACCCACCAGGTGGCCACAAGCCTGGGGGGCGCGCCCTACGCCCTGGGCGCGCCCCTAGGGCTTGTGGGCCCCCTGGCAGGTCTCCGGTGTCCATCTTCTGCTATATGAAGGGTTTTTACCTGGAAAAAATCACAAGGAAGCTTTCGGGACGAAGCGCCGCCATCTCGAGGCTGAACCTGGGCAGAAGCAATCTAGGGCTCCGGTGGAGCTATTCTGCCAGAGAAACTTCCCTCCGGGAGGGGGAAATCGAAGCCATCATCATCACCAACGATCCTCTCATCGAGAGGGGGTCAATCTCCATCAACATCTTCACCAGCATCATCTCCTCTCAAACCCTAGTTCATCTCTTGTATTCAATCTTTATCTCAAAACCTCAGATTGGTACCTGTGGGTTACTAGTAGTGTTGATTACTCCTTGTAGTTGATGCTAGTTGGTTTATTCGGTGGAAGATCATATGTTCAGATCCTTAATGATATTCAATACCCCTCTGATCTTGAACATGAATATGCTTTGTGAGTAGTTACGTTTGTTCCTGAGGACATGGGAGAAGTCTTGTTATAAGTAATCATGTGAATTTGGTATTCGTTCAATATTTTGATGAGATGTACATGTTGTCTTTCCTCTAGTGGTGTTATGTGAATGTCGACTACATGACACTTCACCATGATTTGGGCCTAGGGGAAGGCACTGGGAAGTAATAAGTAGATGATGGGTTGCTAGAGTGACAAAAGCTTAAATCCTAGTTTATGCGTTGCTTCGTAAGGGGCTGATTTGGATCCAGACGTTTCATGCTATGGTCAGATTTATCTTAATTCTTCTTTCGTAGTTGCGGATGCTTGCGAGAGGGGTTAATCATAAGTGGGAGGTTTGTCCAAGTAAGGACAACACCCAAGCACCGGTCCACCCACATATCAAATTATCAAAGTAACGAACGCGAATCGTATGAGCATGATGAAAACTAACTTGACAACAATTCCCATGTGTCTTCGGGAGCGCTTTGCTTTATATAAGAGTTCGTCCAGGCTTATAATTTGCTACAAAAAGGATTGGGCCACCTTGCTGCACCTTTGTTACACTTGTTACCCGTTACGAATTATCTTATCACAAAACTATCTGTTACCGATAATTTCAGTGCTTGCGGAAAATACCTTGCTGAAAACCGCTTGTCATTTCCTTCTGCTCCTCGCTGGGTTTGACACTCTTACTTATCGAAAAGACTATGATAGATCCCCTATACTTGTGGGTCATCAGTTCCCAAGACTACGTCAAGCTCTACTTCATCAAGTACAACTACAACTCCAAGGATTCCCATCAAGTTGATGTGGATCCTAAAGAATAAGAACTAGAGTGTTCTTGAGTGTGACTCCGCCAACAAACTTCACTCATATTCATTTTGGCAAGGACTTGTGCAATCAACTTTCATATATTGCACTAGTTCATGGAGTCACAAACCCTCTTGTTGGTAAGACAAGGCACAAGGTAACCTAATGCTTTCATGGACATCATCACATGTGTAATTCACTCTATGTCTATGGATATCCTTGTATGTTCCATGTGGGACTAACCCATCACTAGTAAAGCGAGGTGCTATACAAACGGTTTTTAACCCCTTTTCGTGACGACATTTTGAACCGTCGCCAAGTGAGTGTGTGCGATAGGGGGGTCCTTCCCACATGACCCAGAAACCGTCGGGGATAGGGAGGCTTGATGCATACAGTTGTCCCTCTAAAACTGTTTCTGATATCTCGAATATCCCAAACGCTTCATCCTTGCATCTCGTTTGTGCTCGCATTGCCATCGCAGTCGGTATTCTGTGGTGCTATGTTTATGATGTGCGGCCCATCACAAACAGTTCACGATTATAGAACATGTAAGATAGGCAGACAATCACACACATTCACATTTCCTGAACCGTATGCGAACTAATTAAGAAGATTAGCTAATCATCGTACGAGTGTCGGATAGGATTACGAAATGTCGGACCGTCGTAACATCGTTGTACATGATAACTATCGCACACGCTATTTTGTGGTGCAATGTTTACGATGCGTACCACATCAGAAACAGTTCATGATTGCAAATTGTGTACGATAAGGCAACTATGACAAACATTTAGTTTGCCCGCACCGTTTGTGATATTGTCTGACATCACACACGCTTTGCAAACGGCAACTGTGTGCATGATTGCACACGTTTCCTCTCTGTGAACCATATCGGATTATGGTGTATATTACAAACGTTTGTGTTTTACCGAGAGTGTGTGCTGTAACGACCTGCAGAGCGTAATCTCACCGTAATTTAATTGTTGCTATTTAAAATTGTACCGGATTTGAATTTGAAAGTATGTTGTAGCTTTATTCATATCCATCAGGTTCAAACAACCAATGCATTATTCGATTCACAGGTACATATGTTCAAGAATTACATAAGCACCAAATAAATAATGATGAACCACGGTTGTATACTTGTACTATTAAAGACGGTAAAGAAAGACGCGAAATACATTCTGGTTGCTGAACAAGGTGAAGCAGAATGCCCATATTGTGCCCTCCTCCATGCAGAAGGCACGCACGACTCTAGTCCAACCCCTTGTGATGGCCGACCACCCATCCTTCACTGTCTTCATGAACACATCTAGATAGTCATCATGTTCTGCTAGAAATACGTTAACCTTTGCATGCCCACCAATCATGTAGTTTGAGAGGTAATCTTGAGTAAACTGCTTTGGGAACCACTACAATGGAAAAAGATTCAGACATTGTCATCTAACACAACTCATTATGGACAGTAAAAAGAAGGCTACAGAGTTCTTACTTACCATCCTGCAGTTCGCTGTTGTCTTGGATAAAGTGTAAACAAATAGTTTAATTGCCATCTTTTGACCCATTTTACTAACAATCTTTATCAGCTTCCTCACTTGATGCTGGTTCATCAATATCTCATTGCCCCATACGCAGAAAGGGTCGAAGCATGGATCTTTACCAATGACATATGTACCTAAAAGCACCAAGTTAATATTAGAAGCTAAACAGCAATTGCACAATGATGTAGTACAACACTCCCTCCGTCCCATTATATAATATCTTATAACATCCAATATACTCACATATTGGATGAATTAACATATTATGTTATGCGCCGGAGGGAGTTTATTGCATTTTTACAAATTATCAGCTGATTAACTGCTGCTGTGTTGTTGTTGTTGCTGCTCTTCTACGTATATCTAGACATCATCAGAACATTAAGGTAACACTCTTCCTTGTTGCTATGCAGCCTAGGATTGCATATTTAGACATTCAGTACAATGCATGTTGCTATGTAGCCTTAGATATATTAGATATGGACCTAGTTAACCTACCGATAAATGGGTTACAGATATATTCAGTTAAAAGTCTGATCCACCGATTAGTCCCTTATCAGACCTCGGCCTATATGGTACTAGCTACCGATATCCTGAACAGTGAGTATATATAAGCCATGGGATGAAACTAACCTCGATGGAAAACAACAGTCGTTCCCAAAATTGTCATGTGTAAGTACATCGAGAGGCATGTTAAGCACAACAGGCTAAACATCAACCAAATATATCCATGGCAGACAAAATAATCTCCAAACGATAGCTTCAGTGTGCAGGTTTAAGCACGCTAGTTAAGCAAAACAAGAAGTGGAAAGGTGTGTTAACTGCAACAGGCCTAACATTTAACAACAAGCAAATATAGTCATTCAAACTGGTATTGTGTCGGTCTAAGTACACTGGTTATTGTTAAATAAAAATGGAAAGGCATGTTAACTACAACATGCTTAACAACAACCAAATGTAGTCATTCATAGTGGTATTGTTGAAACTGGTATTGGTGAAATTGAGCTGCACAGTTCATACTTGCACATATAGAACATCACATTGTGAATAACTGGAATAAACAAGGCATACTACAAGCAACCAAAGATAGCATTTGAAACTGGACATATGCTAACTACAAACAACCGAACAACAAAAAAACTTTAAAAGAGCCATATGCTAGCTATAACAGGCTTAACAGCAAGCAAATATATGCATTCCTATCGGTATGTTTAAAACAGGTATTGATGAAAATGTATTGCACAGTAAATAGTTGCACATATAGAGCATCACATTGTGAACAACTGAAATAAACAAGGCATACTGCAAACAACCAAATATAGCAATTAAAATTGGACATATTCTCACGACACTACAAAAGGGACTCGACAAAACAAATCATGGGTTCCCCCCTGTGAAGAGGCATGACAAAACAAATCATGGGTTTCCTCACTTGTCACAGATGGGCTCGTTCCCGTGGGAAGAGCACGGACCCTGGGTGCGCTCCATGTTGTCGCAGATGGGCTCCTTCCCCTTGGAAGAGCACGGTTGTAGGGTGCCCTCCCTGATGTCGCGGATGGGCTCTTTCCCCTTGGAAGAGCCAGAGAGGGTGCCCTCCTCGTGGTCGTTGTCGATGAGGTCTGACTTGGAAGCTGTGGATCCCAATCCAGTGTCACAGAACGTGTCCTTCAGAAATGACAAAAGGGGCTCGATGGCGATGTAGGATGGCAAATTCTTGACAGCGAGCCAGAGGAGATCAGCGGCGGGGCCATGGATGAGATCCACGGCGGTTGAACCCGAGGGGTTGGGGATAGGCCACTTAACCTGTGACATAGCCCGCGTCAGGCCGTCGTTGTCGACGACCTCGATGTTGTAGCCGGTGTCCGTGACATACCCGCATACTCTAGCCCGCTGATTGAGAGCCTGCGGCCAGTAATGGTCATCAGCTTCCTCGGCGGCAACCTCGGCGACATCGGGCCAAGAGGCCGTGATACACCTCTTTCTGGCCAGTCGCTCCTGGAGCTCCACGGGAAGCGTAGCCAGGCTTAGGTTGCGACGCTCTGGAGTGGGGGATGGGGATGGGGAAGGGGATCTGTGGGAAAGGGGGCGTTTGTCAGGCGTCATCTAAGAAACTCAGGGCGGCTAGGGTATGGAGATCGGGGGGTAAGCTGCACGGGCAAATCGGCTGATGTTGACAATGGAGGCCTTGCGGCGGCGGTGGCGGTGACCTTGCTAGGGTTTTGAGCAAGGGAGGGGTTGTGGTGTGTGTGTGTGTGTGTGTGTGTGCGCGCACGCGTGCGTGCGACCCAGGAGTTTTTGGGGTGTGTGTGTGGAGGGGGGTATTTGAGGAAATGACGCGGCTACTGAAAATTTTACTACGCGGGAGTCAAACGCGGGAGTAAAATGCCGGGGCTATTGAAAATTTGGATGATGGTACATCGCACACGGTCCCGAAATAACAACCGTGTGTTATGAAACAGAAAAAACCCTCGAGCCAGGCAGATATTTTCGAGGGATGCAGGCGGGAGCGGGAACAACAAACATCACACACGGTCGAAACATAATAACCGTCTGTTATCAAACAGAAATACCCTGCAGGCGGATGGATATTTTTGAGAGGGGAAGCATCATGGAGCCCAATGTACTATGCTGATGTGCATGACAGGGGCACCGGTGTGGCACACGGTTTGTGTGAGTGAACCGTGTCTGTTGCGTCATCCGACTTGTCTAATGTTCATAAATTTGGCAAAAATGACGCGGGAAAGGCTCAGAACACGAACACACTTGCATGTGAACCAAATATATGTATGAAAAGGGTGGTTTGATGTTCAAATACCAAATGGACAACTTCGATGCGACACCTATCTCACAAAGCGCACGGTATTGCTTGCCCCCCCCTTCGTGTCGGCAGGAGGGGAATCCTAAGCTATGAACGCATGCCCGCCCCCACGGAGGTTCACCTAGCAAAGTGCGAAGTAGCAGTCCCCCCCCCATCAAACACACACACACACATTTTCAGTCGGCGGAAGAGGGCATCTCACCAAGATGTATCGTAAAAAGGACAAAGAAGAATCCACCTTGGTCGTACAACCTCTCTCTTGTTGTTGGTTAAAGTGATGGACGTCCATGCGACCCTAGAGATGGGCTAGCTCGCCAATAATCACGCAAGTAGCTAGTCCCCGAAGACAACCACTGCCTGCATGTGGCCCAAACATATGTATGGAGTGTTGATGTTTGAATACACAATGGAACAACTTTGTTGTGGCACCGTGCTTTGGAACCAGAAATCTCGACATGGAGCGAGGATTAGTTGACGAGGCATTGTATATATGTATGTCACACCACACTTCGAGCCGATGACGGGGATTCATGCATGCATGCATGCATAGTATGCGCTCAAACTTAGGTCTGAATCTCACCATGACCTACTACGATAACACGAACCAAAGGAAGAATCCACCATGGTAACCTATCTCGTTGTCGGTCAAAGTGATCATGGATGTCCACGCGGGCCCAAGAATATATAGGCTTGTCACCGATAACCATGTGAGGCAGTGTACCGTTCAAAGACAACCACAGCATGCATATGTATGTATATATGGAGGTGATGCGTGCATGTTTGAATACCATGCACAACATTGATGTGGCACGTGCGTCGAAAATCATACAGTCCCCACACAGAGCGAGGTCGGTTCATGACGTGTCGTGGTACTGCCCACTTCGACTCGGTGGAAGGGATTCATGCGTACACATGCATGTGTGCTCAAACTATATCATGTCATCCCAGAGCATGACCTATATATATATATATACCGTAATACAAACTAAAAAATAATCCCCTCCTAAGTGAAATCAACCTCCCTCGTTGTCGAGCAAAGTATGATGGACCAAGCGGGCCCACCAATGGAAAGCATCGATATCGCTGATAAAAGCGTGAGTGGGTGCCAGAGGACAACTGCCATCGCTTTGCATGTGGCCAAACATATGTATGGAGAGGTGTGTGTCGGTGTCAAAACCGGCGGATCTCGGGTAGGGGGTCCCGAACTGTGCGTCTAAGGTCGATGGTAACTGGAGACGGGGGACACGATGTTTACCCAGGTTCGGGCCCTCTCTATGGAGGTAATACCCTACGTCCTGCTTAATTGATCTTGATGAATATAAGTATTACAAGAGTTGATCTACCACGAGATCGTAATGGCTAAAACCCTAGAAGTCTAGCCTGTCTGATTATGATTGCCCCTACGGACTAAAACCCTGCGGTTTATATAGACACCGAAGGGGGCTAAGGTTGTACAAGGTCGGTTACAGAGAAAGGAATCTTCATATCGAACGCCAAACTTGCCATCCACGCCAAGGAGAGTCCCATCTGGACACGGGAGAGAGTATTCTATCTTGTATCTTCATGGCCCATCAATCCGGCCCATGTTACGTAGCCTGGACGCCCGAGGACCCCTTAATCCAGGACTCCCTCAGTGTGTGTGGTTGTGATGTTTGAATACCCAAAATGCACAACTTTGATGTGGCACATGCCACGAAAACCGTAAAGTCCCCACATAGAGCGAGGTTCATGAAGCGTACTACATATGCTGGTCCCCTTTCCCCTCTTCGACGCATACTATATGCTCCTACCATAATACAAACCAAAAATAATCCTCCTTGATGGTGAAATTAATTAATCTCTCCCGATGTAGGTCAAAGTGATGCATGCATATGGACGACGACCTCGTGGGCCCACAGATGGAAGCGTCACACATGAGTGTCCTAGGATAACCACCGTCTGCATGCATGTGGCCCAAAAGAGGTGTTGTGTGATGTTTGAATAGCCAATGCACAACTTTGATGTGGCACGTGCCTCGGAAACCGAAAAGTCCCGACACTGAGTGAGGTGTGTTCACAGACGCATACGTAATATATATGCTGGTCCCCTCCCACCTCTTTGAAGCGTACTATATACTCCCACCGTAACACAAACAAAAAGGAATCAACCTTGCTGGTCAAATTAACCTCTCTGCCGGCTGTTGGTCGAAGTGATGGACGACGACCTCGTGGGCCCACAGAAAGCGTCACATGCGAGTGAGTGTCGTGTAGGACAACCACCGACTGCATGTGGCCCAAACATGTATGTATGAAAGGGCTGTGTAATGTTTTAAATAACAAATTCATGACTTTGATGTGGGACCTGCCTCACAAAACGGCCAACCCACATGATCGCTCATGACTCGTAGTGTACTGCCAGCCCCCCACCACAGACGCACACACACACACCACGCATCCACCGCAACTACGATGCATGTTAAATTTTCCCGCGGTGAACATATGTTACCAAAGGAGGGACGTTTTAATTTTGAAAAAAAAAACAAAGATCATTAAGACGTTTTAGTACATTGATTGATTTTCTAGGGGTATAATGTGCAAAAATCAAATTCGAGCTACATGCACACATGACAGTGCACCTAATTGGATTGGAAAAACATATGTGTCTCACTGGGTGCATGTTTACTCCCCGTGCAAGAAATTTCAAACATTGAGAAACTTGATTTTTAAAATCTAGTACATACAAAACTTATTTGAAATTCATGAAACTTATTGTGTTGTCATATGGACACCAATACACAGTGGTATTGTACTTTTTTGTCAAATTTGAGACAAGTTTTGATGTAATCTTTATCTTCTTACAAATGGGAGATTATTGATAATTGGGAACCAATATCGCAAACGGATTATTTATTCGAACCGTGGGCGTTAGACCAACAATGGATATGTGCCATGCTTCGGTTAAGCAATAAAGCGGCAACATTAATCATCAAAATAGAAAAAGAATATGCGTGCCGCCACGCGTCCCGTGTGCTGTGCGAGCAGGCGTGAGTTGACGGGACGCATGCGAGCAGTCCGCCATGCAGGCAGACCGGGAGGCGTGCGTGCAGGTGTGTGAATTAACGGGAGGCATGCTCGCTGCGCAGTGTCATCGGGAGGCGTGCGAGTAGTTGTGTGAAATGACGGTAGGAATGCCAGCAATCCGGTGCGCAGGCTCACCGGGAGGCGAGCCACCGGTTTGACCGCCGCCCGCCTCTCTCTCACTACTCCATATTAATGGCGCGCTCGAGCGGCCGCACCCCCCACCCTCGCCACACACACAGTCCTCTCTCTCCGCCTGCATCCTCGACACCGCTCTTAGTCCTCAAAGCCGTCAGTGTATGAGAATGCCGCCGAAGTGCCCCATCGGAAGGAGTGGCGACGCCGGGGCTGCTGAAGCACCGGAGCTCGGCGTGAAGATGGAGACAGAGGTTGCCGTCGCCACCGATGAGGTATTGCTGCACCGTGACGTCGTCGACGGCGTCGTGCTTCCACAGCCGGAGCCGGAGGTCCACACTGACTCGGGCGACGGCTCCAGTGACGACTCCGGTGACAACTTCGACGACGACGGACAACCGGTTAGTCATCTATACCCATTTATGTGCCAAATACATCCTAGGGTTTCTCTCGTTACTCCCGCCTCCCCTTTTTGGAATAGAAATCCTATGGTTATGTTCTCTCAATCAATGAAATCTGAGTAAGTTTCGTTAGATCCGTGTAGTGTATTGATTGTTTGAATGGTACAAATGATAAGTGATTAGTTGTTTCATCTGTGCAAATGATTTCTGCTAATAATCCGACTAGGGTTGGTGTTCGTGCTAATAATTCCTAGCCAGGTCTAGAAAATTGATTTTGAATGACCTACATATATGTTTGTTGCATTTTTTTTTTCAAGATTGGTCTGTACATAGACGATTGTGCTTAAAAATCGAACCATAATCTCTGGATATGTCTAAAAAATAGCCATAAATTCCTAATCCTACTTTAAGGCATGTAAACATTGATTTGATGCCAAATTTTGGCAACTGCCAAATATTCGCGAGAGATTAGTTTGTATTCCAAATTTGACGCTATATATTTTTACTATATGTATAGGTGCTGTCTGACGATGTCGACAGGGAGGATGAAGATGGCCAGAGGAGGTAAAAGAGGCAAATCCTCAGGGAGCTTTATGTGGGAATGCATAACAGGTGTATTAGGACCTGGAACTGGGGCTATTGATGCCCATTTTGCAACCAAAAGCTTCATGACGCGTATGAAAGTGTTCTGGCGCATGCAAGAGGACGAACCGTTGGCTCCTTTAGGCAAAAGTATTCTCGCAGGATGGCGCACGCCGCGTACGCTGAGTACCTGAAGAAGCTTCACGATTGTGCCGGCAGATGAGATGAGATGTGGGATCAAACTATGTATGGCTATGTAGTGTCTTAATTATAAATGTGCTTGAGTATGCTTAATGACTGTTGAACTATATATGGTTGAACTATGCTTTTGTACGACTTATTATCTATGCCCGAGTATGTTTAATCTATGTTTACTTATGTCTAAATGTGGTATATCGATGCACTCAGTTCGGTTGATGGAATTTTATGCATATTAGGGTGAATGTTTAGCGTGGGTAAAACTTTCAGATTCAACCGACGAAGGAAAAGTGGAACCACCCTGAAACATGGTTATTTTCCCAAATTTAAACCGTGTGCAATGACTTCCATTTTCCCAGTTACGTCAATCACACACGGTTGGCTCTTGCAAACCATTGCCTTCGAAACTCTTTGTGGGACAGAAAACCCTCCCCACCCAATTCAAAAAGGAAAAAAGAAAACCCTCACCACCCAATTCAAAAAGGAAAAAAAGAAAACCCTCACCATCCCCACGTCACAAAAACCCTCACCCCGCCCGCCACCCCCTCCGGTCCCCATTCACACCTGCACAAGCTCCTCCACGACTCTGCATGGCACTGCCTCTCGCCGCGGCAACCACTTAGCTCGACGCCTGTCACTGTCGCTAGGCTGCGGGCAAACCCCACCGCATTTTGCCACTTCCGCTTGCCGCCACCTATCGCCATCGACTTTCTCGACACTGCTCATCGTCGACCCAGCTCCGCCCGATTGGGGAATCCGCCGTATTGAGGGTTTTTTCTCATGGACAACAAGGTAACTAATTTAATGAGATATTCTTTAATCTCTTATCCCAGTTCATCTGCCTCCTTTAATCACCCAGCCAAAATTGCCGTGAATTCATTTTTATTCGAGCTGATTTGAGGGTTTTCTTTCATTCATAGAGTGTACAGTGCGTGGACACATCAGGACTTTGCGGCCTCAGCCAGACATCCATGGAGTTCCATCTCACCGTACCAGATGACTTGAGGATGTGCGCGGTATGTTCAATCTCACCCTACATCGGTTGACAAGGCCTACTTTCCTTAACATATACTATATATTGCTACATTTGGATACAAGGTGCCACATGCAGCATATACGTCAAAGGGGATTTTTTTTCCTTTTCTTTCTATATTAGGCAAATTAATGATGTATTGTTCTTTCGATTACTCTCATATTCCCATGACATCATGGTTACACTATCTGTTTAATTATAGATTTTTGTCCTTTGATTTCAACTGTTGTACAGTTCTTTCAATTTCGCCCATATTTGCATGTTACCATATTCTTTAACAATCCTACCATTTTCTGTAGCACGTCCCTTGCTATGCAATAGCATCTGTAGTACACAATCTTGCCCTTTACATAAATCAAGACTCCAGGGATGTCATACTGAACACAAACCATGGATTTACTGAAAGCTGACACTAAAATTGCACTGCACATAAAAGAGCCTGGTCATGAGATATATGCTAACTTCCCCGATGACGTCATCCGTCCAGACTTAGTTCAAAGTAAGTGTTCTTTTCAAGTATCTGCATGTTGACTTACCCAACAATATCAAAGGAATTGTGTAGTATTTAAGCAACCAATTGTTATTCCATTTTCTTACTCTATTCTTACCTACTAACTTCTAGTTACCAATATACTTTTCTTTTGCCCTGTTTTAACTAAATATTCCCTGTACTCCCACTTCTATCAGAAAGCGCCGCTGACGAGGAGAATCCGGAGGTGGAGAACGAGGCTGCCAACAAGCGGAGGCGGGCCGAGCAAGAACTGCACGCGACTCCAGCAGGCGTAGACTTCATCAGTAGTCTCCCCAATGATATGTTGACAGTCATCAGCTCCCTTCTCCCAATCAAATATGGGGCGCGGACAACCGTCCTTTCCTGGCGGTGGCGCTCCCTATGGCACTCCGCCCCCCCTCGACCTCATCGACGCCCACGAGCTCTGCCATGGCTATCGCAAAAGCTTGGATGCATTCTCCCAGATCCTCGGCAGTCACCATGGCCCAACCAGAGGCCTTAGCATGGGCAAGTTCCATTCCAACGGCAAGGACCGAGCCAATCTTGATGAGTGGTTCCGACCCCCCGCCCTAGATCAGCTCGAGGAGCTCACTTTTAATGATGGGCATATGCGCTCGCTGCCAACGTCCGCGCTCCGCCTCGCGCCCACGCTGCGCATCACCAAGTTCATGAACTGCCATCCCCCCTTAATGATGTGCCCGCTCTTATTCTACCACGACTGAAGCACCTCGAGATCGTCGCCGTCTGCCTCCCAAAGGATGACATGGAGCGCCTGCTCCGCGGCTGTACTGCACTCGAGTACCTTCGTCTTTAGGCGATCAATGGGTTGAGTAGCTTCCACATCACCTCCATGACTCTCCGGACTATTTATGTGTGTTGTTGGTGCTCCAACAAGAGATCACAAAAGGTGTACCACATGGTCATTGAGTACACACCTTCACTTGAGAGATTACTTGTAGTTGATCAAGAAGGTCCAACAAAAATCAATGTCATATCTGCGCCAAAGACAGTGGCGGGCTACTCATGTGACAAATACTCTGAACTTGTTATTGGATCCACACCCGTTCAGGTACAACAGTCGCCTTCTACCTCTCCTTGAAATTAACATTATTTCTAATTTTGAAGATGTATGTTCGTCTGTCATCCAGAAAATGATTCCGACAAGCTTGACCCCGAATCAGCGCACAGTGAAGGTCTTGGCACTAGAATCTATCAGCCCCAACCTGGACCAAGTTGTCAGTTTCCTGAGATGCTTTCCGTGCCTGGAGAAGCTATATATCAAGGTGATGTTCCTTTCCTGTTAAATGTTAACCATAAGGGAGTTCAATTTTTGACACCTTTTCCCAAGTTTACAATGACAATGTACTACTATTTCTGAAGGAATTTTGGAGGATTTCAGTACATACATGTTTTCCCCCCATATTGGTTACTTGATCCATATGGTTACAATCCATAAGCATTTCTCCTTTGGATTCATCCGTACTGGTTTTCTTAGGGAACTTTTCATCCACTCCAACCTCTTGTGAAGAAGGCTACATTTTTCTAGATTGTAATCAAATGCCCATGTTAATCATGTCGGATCGAAGATGGCATTTTAGTGCATTTTACAAATCCTGCAAACCAAATATGCCTGTAGTAGTGTTCAGAACTGCATGTAGGCACTAACACATTTTCTTCTTTTGCAGATAAGATTAGACCCGGTGGTGGATAATGTGATACAATATAACAATCACATCGAATGCCTAGATCTGCATCTCTCAGAAATTACTTTGAACTCATATCGAGGGACCTTACCGGAGATTATATTCGCCAGGTTCTTTGTTGTCAGAGCAAGGGTGCTGAAGGTAATGAGGATTGCCCTACATTTATTTCACAAAAATGAATGGTTTGTTGATCAGCATCGGTGACTGCGGCAGAATGGAAAAGGATCCAAAAAAAGCTGAATTTTTCATTTTGGAACTTCAGCTGACAGAGTAATCGGAAGTTGTTGGGGATATAACCCCACAGTGTGACCCGCCCAGGAGGGGCCGGGTTACACTGTTGGTGACTCATAAGTGAAAGCCTAAGTAGGCCCAAGAAGCCAAGACCTGAGAGACTAGAGCTGGCTTACAAGGCGGGCCAGATGAAGGCCCAAGACCCGGAGATGGCGCATAACCCGGAGGTGTGAGACGCCCAATGGCGACTTGCCTAGCAAGGCAAGGCGACTTAGAACCAGGATCGGTCACGTTGTATGATCCGATTCGGACTCTTGTAAGCCCAGGACCTCAACCTATGTATATAAAGACGAGACCCTGCGGCGGGTTAACTCAAGTTACAATCAATCGAGTGCTAGGTTAAGCGATTCCTCTCTGTTGTAATCGATTCTCAATCAATACAACACAAAGCAAGAAGTAGGCTTTTTACCTCGTCGGTGAGGGGCCGAACCTGGGTAAATTCGTGTCTCTTGTCCCGTTCAACTTGTTCAAGCTAATCATCGTCGCAATGGCTCCACAACTAAGTCCTTTTGCTAGGACATCTGCCATGTTAAACCCATGACAGTTGGCGCCCATCGTGGGGCCAGCGCACGGTGGTTTCGAGTTCTTGAAGGGCTCTTTCCCAGGGATCGAGGGATACGCCGTTGGCAGGATGACCAAGAGTCACCGCGGCAAGCTCTACATCGACGACGCTGTCTCGGGCCCCGAGGCCGACTCAATCGAGTACGGGTACCGAGTCCCCTTCGGTGGAATTCACGTCTTCATCGGCAAGATTGGCGGATCGGAGACTGAGCCGGACATCTGCACTGACATCGTTGAGCCGGCTCAGCGTGCGCAACCCGCCAGGGCTCAACCTAGCCAGAAGCGTGTCTTCGTTGGATTCGCGCATGGCATGGATCTTGCTGAGGATTCGGTATCTGGGGGAGAGACTCTCATCTACTCAGGTGATGAGTCCTCAACCGGAGAAACGGAGTCGATTTACTAGCTTCAAGAAGACGGGCTGGGGGGTTATTCCGATGGTGATAGTATTCCGGACCCCTATGAGCCGCCGTGCCGGGCTGCTATCTTCATGGCTGGCACAGGGCCAGTTTTAAATTCATCAACAGCTGCAGCTATGACGTCTGGATCGACTGCTGCTGCGACAGCTGGTGCTGGTGGTTCAGTTAGACCATCGGCTCAGGTCTTATCAGATCTATTGGGCACTTTGACAACTTTGCTAGCGATAGAGGTTACTGCGGCAAATCAAGCAGAACACAATGCAGAGATTGTCAAGATTTAGGCGGAGATCACTAAGGTCCAAGAGGATATCAACGCAGAGAATACCAGGATGGTAGAGGAACGGGCTCAGATCACGGCTGAGTCGGAGCGCGTGAGGACAAAAGCTTGGCGTTTAAGTCTGGAGCAGAATGCCTCTAACGTGGTTCTTCGTAGGAGACAATAGACCCGTCTGCCTTTGCATTACGAGCCCATGAATCTGTTTAATACACCAGGGGCAGGTCCAAGCACTCTGGATACGAGGGTGAACCCTCAGTCAAACCTGGACGCCCCTGGACGCCGAGCGGCGGTGGCTCAACCCCGCCAGCATGAGCCAGCACGAAGGGAGGATCGGGCGCCTAACCCGCCCCCCAATCAAACGCCGCCTCAATGTTTCCTGACACCACTGCCAGGGCACTTTTCTAACCCGGTGGATAACATGTTAGCAGCAGCGACCCGGCTGGCGGCTATTTCGATCGAGGGCGAGTCACCGGTTGCGGTGGAGACCCGGAACGCAGTGGAACTCCTTCAAACGGTTGTGGTACAGCAGGCGGCTTACTCATACAGTCGTGATCGTGTTCATTCGACCCCTCATCCAAGTCGAAGTTACAGCCGGCGTGTTGAGTCGCCTGCGGTCTCTAGCAGCGAACGACGCCAGCACCCGACCCGTGAGGATAACCCGCCCCGTGATGATAATCTGACTCGGGAAGATAACCCGCCCCGTCATGAGGCAGAAGCAGCGGCGGCTCAACTAGGGGCTTATCAGCACCCTCCGTTGACCCCTTCAGCCTCAGTAGTAGCTGGTGTAATTTCCAGGTCTGTCGGGGTGCCATGTTTAGTGCCAGCTTTGCGTAACGAGCGTCTGCCTAAGGATTTCAAGGGTCGTCGTAAGGTGCCCAATTATACAGCTGATCTCCCTCCTGAAGGCTGGATTGAGAGCTACGAGTTAGCCATGGAAATGTTGGATGTCAATGACGCGGTCTGTACTAAGTACTTTACTATGATGTTGGATGGGCCAGCTCGTACATGGTTAAAAGGATTGCCTCGTAATTCCATCAATTCTTGGGCGGAGTTGAAGGCGCGGTTCATTAAGAATTTTCAAGGAACATGTAAGTAGCCTCTGACGATTATTGATCTGGATAATTGTGTGCGGCGTGAGGATGAGTCGGCCCATCATTGGGTCTGGCGGGTCTCTACTATTATTCACTCAACAGATAGTATTGCGGCGGGTCAGGCGGTTCTGGTTTTGGAGAAGAACTGTCACTTTACCCCCCTTAAACAGAAGCTTGGGCAGCTTAAGCGTCATTGTAATGACATGGGTGAGCTCATGGCGGCTCTCATTAAATATGCCGACTCTGATAACACTAAGGACCCTGGATCTGCTGATGAGAAATCCAACAAGGGCAAGAAGAGTAGCAATGGTAAGGTTCAGTAGCAGAATGTGGCAGGGCATAATGGAAACAACCAGGGCAATGGTGGTAAGCGCAGACACCCCGATGGCGTGTCAGATCTAGTAGCTAACACCAACACTAGGTACAAGAACCAGCGCCGCAATGGTAATGGTAAGTGTCGGCGTTCTGGGAACCAGGGTACCCAGACTTGCCTGCCTGCGGCCCACGGCATGGCTCCTTCGACGGCTTGGTACGGCCCATCTGCATGACTACCAAGACAAGACCCTCGCGAGGGGCCCCCTGGCCTCGCGAGGCGGACGACTCCAAGACCTCCAGAGGAGCAGCCTCCCCAGGCGACCTCCCGAGAAGCGGAGATTTCTATGCAGGTACCCAGCCTCCCGAGGCTGCGATGCCGTGAGCCATGACGACCAAGGCCAGGCGGGCGCCAGCGGGCGCAGAGGAGATAGTTTCCCTTTTCGTGCTATGGGAGCTTGGACAGACGTGGGTTCCCAAGGAGCCCTCCAAAGGTTTCCATTCCGGTGCAACGAGACGAAGACCACGAGCTCGACAGGATAGATGTCATCGCCGAGCCCACTGCTGCATGACGACCAGAAGCTTTGCAGGAGAAGACCACCTTTTGTCAGGATAGGGTGTACCTCTTGTCCCCTTTCAAATTGGCCGTTGTGGTATTCCTTCCCGCCTAAGTTTCCAGGGAAGAGGACCGAGGCCACTATAAATATAGGTTAGCCACCACCATAGAAGGGTGTCGTGGGAAAACACGGCCACCTATGGGGCCATCGACCCCTTGTGGTTCGGCAGGGGGAGGGACGCATTGCACAAAGAGCGGAGGGCGCGGGGCAGCGCGACAGCGATCACACGGGCAGTTTTTACCCAGGTTCGGGCTGCCGTGAGGCGTAAAACCCTACTTCTGCTTTGGTGGATTGATGAGAGGACCGTGGTGGAGACGCAGCACTCTAGCCCGGCAAGGTCGCCTCGGGGCAAGAGCAGCTACACGTGTATGAGTGTACAGGGGTCCGAATCCTTTCTAAGGTTGCCATGGCCCTCCTTTTATAGATCAAGGGGTCACCACAATGGCAAATCAGTCATTGTGTACTGATTAGATAGCAAACAGTGCCATCATACCTAACTCTGCAGACTGGACAGAGCGCATTAAATGCGCCGCTTAGTGTCACATCATAGTCTAGCCCGGCAAGCCTTGCCGTGCTGTTTTGCCACCTTCTCGCCTGCCTGCCTGCCTGCGTTACATGTCGCTAGACGAGTGTCATTTGGAGGTGATTTCCTCTCGAGATGGCTGCCACGTGCCAAATAACGGCCATTTAGCATCTTGGGGGCTCGACACCGCACCGATTGGTGACTTGCGTTGCTGTGAGGTGGAGCCTTGGCGGGGTAATCCGCCCTCAACGTCCTCGGCAAGCCTGTAGGGGCAATCTTGAGACTTGTCTTCGGGGCAACCTCGTCCCCGCCAGGCTTGCCTGCCCGGTAGGGGAGGTTTTTCCATTGTGGTATTTTACTCCTTGGGTTGGTCTTGGTCTTCTTGATCTGCCCTTTGATTCCTCAAAGAGCTGATCTCTTCGCCTTGGTCTTGTCCTGGATGCTGCAATCTTGTTCTTGAGCCTGTGTATAGTCTGGGCAACATACCTGGGATTTTTTGCACCGACAGGAGCCCCCGGGCCTGACCTGAACGCACTGCCGAGCGTCATCGGGTAGGCCCTATCCAGTACACAGGCGGGGAGGCCGTAGTAGCTCACCCCTTGAGAACTTCTTTGCTTCTTCATTAATCTGAGCTTGAGTTAGTTTCCGGTTTTCCCACGTGACGTGCAAGACGTCGTGGGGAGGTTATGAGCCAGGATCCCTGGGCTACCCACGTCCCGTGTTCATGGGGTGGTAACTGCCATTCCATTAACTTTCCCATTTGCAGCGTTTCCGCCACGTGCACCGCATGCATCTTGTAGGGTTGTTTGGCGGATGCAAAGGGCGTGGAAATGCGTGCCATGGTAGAAACCCAGACGCCAAGGATTGGCGCTGAGGGCCGGCCTTGATTCCACGAGCCATTGGTGGCGCGGGGAAGCCGGATTGGAGGAGTAGGGTGGCTGCCTTCGGGGGGAGGAGCCAGCCCCTTGCCATGTTCGCCTATAAAAAGGGGCGCAGGGCATGGTGCTTCTCCACACATCCCACTCCTTCCTTTCCCTTTGGCAGTTCCTGCCCACTATGGTGAGGGGCAGGGGTCGTGGCGGCTCTCCCGTGGTGGCGACGAGGGCTTCTTCTCGACAGCACCTCCCTCGTCCTATTGGGAACGCAGGGGCGGAGCCCGCCGTGAGAGGAGGTGGGAGGGGGTGAGGTCGCGGCCGTCGTGGTGCCCGGGGTCGAGGAGGACGGGGTGGTGCTCTGGTCACACCTCCGCTGGCCGCTCATCCCCCAATGGAAGGCCACGTCGGAGATCAACCGCTGGAGTTGATCATCAGGTTGTATAAGCCCTCGCGCGGCCGCCTCCGCCTCCCTACTCCATTTGCGAGGGTGATGGAGCTTGAACAACTGCGCGCGCTGAAACTGCACATGAGGGGTTGCTGTAATGGCAGCATGCGGGTGGATGTGGATTACCCTGCCCCTCATGTCATGCTCTTCCGACGCGGCTGGAAGACTTTTGCCCGCGCTCATAGCTTGTCGGAGGGGCACGTCCTTCATTTTAAATTAATGGACGCCAAGCTGCTCTCCATCAAGGTCTTCGGATGCTTGGGAGCTCGCTTAGGGTGCTGCGCGGAGAGCTCGACTGACGATGAAAGCTCCTCCTCGAGCGATAGCGACAAGGAGGGCAGTGACGGCGATGACGATGGCATCGACGGGGAGGGCGACAGCTGCGGCTTCGGCTGAACGCCAGCCGTACCATCACCATCAGGCGTCGGCTCCATCATCTGCACCTGCATCTCATTCCCGGCAAGGCGATTTGCCGGGGAGTTGGATGCAGGGGTGGGGATGGTGCCCCGGGCTCCTCCAGGAATCTCCTAGCTGGACCCTGGCAGGCTTCCTCGCGGGCTGCAGCTTCACTCGCCCTGCCGTGTCCTGCTGGCCCTGGTGGCGGTGGTCAGGGGGACCCTTCCGCCGCCCTCTTCACTATCACCTTCGTCCGTGCCTTCCCGACCTTGTTGAGCTCCCTGTCATGGGGCCCGACGGGGTCGGGCTGGGCTTCTTCCTAGGCACCCCTTTTGCCCTCTTCGCCTCCTGCTGTAGTGCCTAGGAGGAGAAGGACAAGAAAGGGATTACGCGGAACTTATCTTTTTTCAGTTTAAAATATGTAGGCCTGGGCCAAACTTTAGTCTAAATAATGTAAATTTCCTTATCCATGTTAGTGTTCTGTAAGATCTGTACTTGCTTATCAGCATATTAATGAAAAAGACAAGCTTTGTCGGGCACTTGTGCATGTACCATATCCATGCAGAGGTGAAATGCCTCTATACATTTAAGTAAACAAGTTTCCCCGGCAGGCTATCCTGCCGGTGCCCTTAGTTTGTTGCCGCAGGGCTAGGCCTGCCGGGCAAAAAACCGTAAAAAGGGACCGGCCCCCCGCCGAACCTTTTCCGTCAAAGGCCACTGCGACCACCTTGACCAAAGTAGCGTTCGAGTCAATGGGTAGGAGCACCTATGTTTCGAAGGTGGCGGGGTTTTCATATGCACAAGTTTTCAAATTACAGAACAGGTATGGGTAAGAAGGAACTTATCTGCTTGGTCTGCCGGGGATCATCACGTAGGCTCATCTTCATTTCTTCTCTTCGGGATCAAGTCCATGGCAAGAACCCTACAACTTAGTGCAGATGAAAACAATGCCACATGCGACCTCATCTACATGATCATGCAATGCTCATGATATGCTTATGCATGCATGCAAGTTTCGGGGGCCCCCCAACGCTTCGTTTATTTCTCTGTTGCTCAGGGTCTGCGCCTGGCTTTGTACAAGGGTTACATGCAACTTCGGCAAAGCTTGTACAAAAGGGTGGCTGCCGGGCAGGGCCCGATAGCCGCGCCTTACGGGTAGAACTTACGGAGATGCTCAATATTCCATGAGTTTTGCAATTGAATGCCATCTCCGGTCTCCAGACGGACTGCGCCAGGTCTGGTGACTCGTACTACCCGGTAAGGGCCTTCCCACTTCGGCGTCAACTTGTTTGCACCCTTGGCGGACTGAACACGCCTAAGGACAAGGTCACCTTCCTCAAAACTCCGGGCATGAACCCTGCGACTGTGATAGCGATACAGGGCTTGCTGGTAGCGTGCAGCATGCATAGCAGCCCAGAGACGGTTCTCCTCAAGTAGCACAGCATCGTCACGTCGGTGCTGTTCATGCGCTACTTCATCATAGGCAAGCACTCGAGGAGACCCGTATATGAGTTCCGTGGGGATAACTGCTTCTGCCCCATAGACTAGGGAGAAGGGAGTCTGCCCGGTAGCTCAATTTGGTGTCGTGCGGAGGGACCAAAGAACCACCGGCAGCTCATCGATCCATTGCCTGCCGCACTCCTGCAGTCTATCAAAAGTTCTTGTCTTGAGACCTCGCAGCACTTCAGCGTTCGCCCTCTCAGCTTGTCCATTGCTTCTGGGATGGGCCACAGAGGCAAATGAAATCTTGCTTCTGAGGGCATGAACGTATTGCATGAAGGCGCGGCTTGTGAATTGGGTGCCATTGTCGGTGATGATTCGGGCAGGTACCCCGAAGCGGCACACCAATCCTTTCAAGAACTTGATAGCTGACTGCGCGGTCACCTTTCTCACGGGCTCCACCTCCGGCCACTTTGTAAACTTGTCGATTGCGACGAACAAGAATTCAAAGCCCCCGGTAGCACGGGGGAATGGACCCAGGATGTCGAGCCCCCAGACCAAAAATGGCCATGACAAAGGGATTGTTTGGAGAGCTTGAGCAGGCTGATGGATATTCTTGGAGTGGAACTGGCAGGCTTCACACTTGGTGACTAGCTCAATTGCATCTTGGAGGGCAGTGGGCCAGTAGAAACCTTGCCGGGAAGCTTTCCCAACCAAGGCCCTTGATCCGATGTGGGAGCCACACATACCCTTGTGTATTTCTGCCAGCAGTTCCTTTCCTTCTTCCCGGCAAATGCACTTCAATTTCACACCGTTGGGCCTTCTTCTGTATAGCATGTCATCAACGAACTGATACATACTGGCCCTCCGGGCTACACTTTCAGCTTCTTCTTGTTCTTCGGGAAGTTCTCCTGTTTGGAGGAAACGAACAATGTGTCGTGCCCAAGTTGGAGCCCGGGGCTCGGCAACAAGGACTAGCGGCACCTCCTCGTCGTCAGGAGCGCACGCCTCGACCGCAAAGGCTGGTAATTCGGCGGGAGGGTGCAGCTCACTGATTGAAGGGGAGTTGTTTCCGCCAAGCCTTCTGCCGGGGGCTTCCGGAAGATCTGCCGGGAGAGGCTTGCCGGAGTTCAATTTCCTCCTTTTGCTGGCCATTGTTGCCGGGGATACGGAGGGTTGAGTCAGATGGAGAACAAAAGTCCCTGGTTCCATAGGGAGTTTTTGCGCAGTGCACTTTGACAGATGATCAGCAATGCTATTTTCCACATGTGGTACGTGCTCTGTTTGCAATCCGTCAAAGCGCTCCTCCAACTTTCTCACTTCCTCGACATATGCCTCCATCAATGGGCTTTGGTAGTCCTTGTTGATTTGTCTCACCACCAGTTGTGAGTCTCCACGGATGATCAGCTTCTTGATTCCCAACTCTGTCGCAATCCTAAGCCCGGCAAGGAGCCCTTCATACTCTGCAGTATTGTTGGTAGCCTCCTCCTAGGGAAATGCATTTGAACGACGTACTTAAGGTGCTCCCCAGTGGGAGCAACGAGAAGCACGCCAGCTCCTGCACCCTGTAGGGAGAAGGCGCCATCAAAATACATAATCCATTCTTGGGGCACTTCCTTGCCGGGGATAACTGTTTCTAGTACTTCCTCATCAGGGGTTGGTGTCCACTCTGCAATGAACTCTGCCAGTGCTCTGCTCTGAATAGTTGATGTGCTTTCAAACCTCAAACCAAAGCTGGATAACTCCAAAGCCCATTCCACGATCCTGCCAGTAGCCTCGGGGTTTCGGAGTATGCGTTGCAAGGGGAACCGGGTGACAACCATGATCTCGTGGGCTTGGAAGTAGTGACGCAGTTTCCTTGAGGCCATGATGAGGCCAAAAATCAACTTTTGCACGCCAAAGTACCTCGACCTAGCCCCCTGCAGTAGGGAGCTGACAAAGTACACTGGGCGCTGCACCACCTTCTTCCTTGCCGTGATCTTGGTACTGTCTCCGCTGCCTTGTCCTTCTTTGTCTTGAACTGCATCTGATCTTGCCAGGACTGGTTCACTTTCCTCTCCAGAGGGGATGGTGGTGGCGGTTGCTGCTTCATCTACCTCCCGCTATGCCACTAGTGCTGCGCTAACCACTTGATTGGTCGCTGCTAAGTATAGCAGCAGCGACTCTTGTGATTTAGGAGCGACTAAGGTGGGAACAGAGGAAAGGTAGGTCTTCAAATCTTGTAGCGCAGCGTCTGCCTCTGGGGTCCATGCCACGGGCCCTGCCTTTTTCAAGATTTTGAAAAATGGCAAGGTGTGTTCAGCGGACTTGGAAACGAACCTGCTCAGCGCGGCAACACATCCAGTCAAACGCCTCACGTCCTTGACTGTCTTTGGTGCTTGAATATGCTCGATAGCCTTGATCTTGTCGGGGTTGGCCTCTATCCCCCGGTGGGACACAAAAAAGCCAAGTAGCTTGCCGGAAGGAACGCCAAACACACACTTCTCCGGGTTCAGCTTCAAATTGAGCCTGCGCAGATTTGCAAAGGTCTCTTCCAAATCCTGAATGAGAGTCGTTATGTCCTTGGTTTTGACGACAATATCATCCATGTAGGCTTCAACATTTCTGTGCAACTGGGACTCAAAGCCAATCTGTACTGCTCTTGCAAAAGTGGATCCAGCGCTCTTCAACCCGAAGGGCATCCATACAAAATAGTACGTGCCACATGGAGTTATGAACGCGGATTTTTCTTCGTCCTCCTTGGACATGAAGATCTGATGGTATCCAGAGTAGGCATCCAGGAAGGAGAGCAAGTCGCATCCGGAGGTGGAATCCACAATCTGGTCGATGCGCGGCAAGGGGAATGGGTCCTTCGGGCATGCTTTGTTAAGATCAGTGAAATCTATGCAAAGCCTCCATTTCCCATTTGCCTTGCGCACCACCACTGGGTTTGCTAACCACGTTGGATGCAATACTCCTCTAACCAATCCAGCTGCCTCAAGTTTCTTGATCTCCTCGGCAATAAACTGTTGCCGCTCCAAAGCTTGCTTCTGGACCTTCTACTTGACGGGCCGGGCATGTGGGCAGACAGCAAGGTGGTGCTCGATTATCTCCATGGGAACACCAGGGATGTCAGATGGTTGCCAAGCAAACACATCGACATTCGCCTGCAGGAAGGCAACAAGCGCGCTTTCCTATTTGTCATCGAGGGTGGCACTGATGGTAAATGTACCACCAGCGCCAGCCAGCCCTATCGGGACCTTTTTCACAGACGGTGCGGCAGCCTTGGATCTCATGTAATTGGAACTCTCAGGCAAGTCATCAACAGGCGCAGCGCACTCTGGAGAGGCACGCTTCCTGGATTCCTCGCTGGCATCCTTGCTTCCTTTCTTCTTTTTCTGGCTTTCCTTGGTGGGAGCAGCGGCTTCCGCAGCTTCTGCAGTAACTGCCTCCCGGTACATCTTGCCCATGCATATGATTGCGTCTTTCTTATCTGATGGGATAGAAATAACGCCCATTGATCCTGGCATCTTCAAAGTGTTGTAGGCATAGTGGGATGCCACCATGAATTTGGCCAGGGCAGGATGACCAAGGATTCCGTTGTACGGCAGGGGGAGGTCAACCACATCAAACACGATCTTCTCAGTCCGGTAGTTCAACTCCCCCTTGAATGTTACCGGCAATGTGATCTTCCCCTTAGGATGACTCCTGCCGGGGTTGATCCCTTGGAACGTACCAGTAACCTTGAGCTCTTCATCTGCTATCTGGAGTTTGCTGATGACCTTTGGAGAAATCAGATTCAACCCGGCCCCGCCTTCAACCAACATCTTTGTGACCTTGAGGTTGCGGATTGTTGGTGAAACCAACAAAGGCAAACACCCCACCGCGGTAGTGTGGTCAGGGTGATCATCCTCATCAAAGATGATGGGAGTGCGGCACCACTTGAGCGGCTTCCGAGAATCAGCCGTTGGCTCCACGGCATTGACCTCACGTGCCCACCTTTTAAGTTGGCGGTGAGAGGAGTGCAGAGATGCACCCCCGTCAATGCATAGGGCGTCAGTGGCTTTCTGGAATTCGTGCTCGCTGGTTTCCTCTTCATCTCCTTCATCACTCCCATCCTCGCAATCCTTCTTCTCACGGCCCTTGGCGGGTTTCCCTTGATACTGAGGAGCCTTGCCGGGGCGACCTGTTCTGCCACCTCGGCCCTTCCCGCCATCGCCATCTTGGTTTTTCTCCTTATCACACTTCTCATACTCAGCCCTCTGTTTCTTGATGAGCTGCTCAACCTGATGACACTCCTGGAGATCGTGGCCCTTGGTCCGATGGATCTTGTAGTACGGCCCTTCACTCTTTCTAGCTTTCTCGGCAGCCGCGGCTTCCCAGCAATCAGTGCACGTAGCAGCTTTCTTGTTAGGGACCTTGGTCTTGGCCTTCTTGCCGGTACCAGGTGCACTCGACCCTTCAATGGTCATCACCACTTTATCATGGCGCTTCTTGTTGTGCTTCTTGCTCTTCTTCTTTCGGCTGGTGGCATCGTCGTCGTCTTCCGAGTCGATGTCGACACCATCTTCTTCACCTAGGAGTCGTCTCCCCTCTTCTACTCGGGCACACTTATCCACCAGAGTGTATAGCTCATTCACAGTCTTGGGCAAATGAACGTTCATTTTAGAACGTATCTGGCGGTTGCGCATGTTGGACTAGAATGCGGCTATCACAGCTGCCGGGTGTATGTCTGGGATGTTCGTGTGCACCCGGCTGAACCTCTGCATGTACTTCCGCAGGCTCTCTCCTTCCTTTTGTGGAAGTAACTGTAAATCCCTGGGCCATCCTGGCTCTTGGTGGCCGCCCGTGAAGGCGCCAACAAACTCATGGCACAGGTCAGCCCAGGTCGAAATGGAATTCTCTGGCAAGTGCATCAAACAAGACCTCACATTTGGCTTGAGTGCCAAGGGGAAGTAGTTGGCGAACACCTTCTCATCCCTTCCCCCGGCAGCTTGAACAGCGATGGTGTAGACGCTCAAGAACTCTACCGGGTTCAGTCTTCCATCGTACTTCTCTGGTATTTCTGGCTTGAATGTGCGGGCAGATGGCCAACGGACTTGCTGCAGCTCACGAGTGAAGGCGGGGCACCCGACCCCGAAAGGTAGGCACCCACCCTCATAGGGCGTAGGCTCATCGACGTCGGAGCCGTAGCGCCTATCAGACCGGTGTTGGGTTTCGCGGCGTCGTTCGATGGTGACACGCGCTTCTTCCCCCCGCCTGTCTTCCAGGACTCACCGCTGTTCTCGTCGTGCTCGAGGATCGGACGAGGCCATCGATATGTCGTCGGGTTCTTGGTTGCGTTGTCTGGCCATGGCCTCTGCGCTGGCTGCCGCGGAAGGGATTGCACTGTGGGGGTGGCCCCTTCGGTACGACTAGCAGCTCGGGCCATTACAGCCGCCTGTGGAGGCTATGACGGGCCTGCTCGCCGCAATCCTCCCGCCTCGGCGAAACCAATCAAGCTCTAAATGGTGGCTCTCCACTCATCCATCTGATCAGCCGCCGGCGGAAACCTCAACAAGAGTTGGGCCCGCGCCATGGCCTCCGAAGCAGTGCTCGGCATGGATGATGATGTGGACCGTAGCTTCGCCTGGCTTCTGACGGTGCCAGTAGTAGCAGCGCCGTGCTCCCTGTCGCCGTGAGCCAGTCGCCAGGGCGGCGTGGAGGCGAGTTGGATGTGCTTGGGGATCAGCGGCTCTGTTAGGCGCATCAGCTTGGCCAGCCCGTCCTGGGGGTGACGCATGCCCTGTGGCCACACCCGCAGCGGGGGCGGTCGGAGGATTGCGGTTCACCCCAGGGCGAGCATCACCATTGTGGTCGCGTCCTTCGGCGGGGTGGAGAGGCATGGATGGAATGATCTCTCCTCCCGCACCTTGCGGAATGTGGCCATCGGGATGTTGTTGGCGCTGTCCTTCTCCGGTGCTTCCTGCGCCTGTTTCGGCCACGGGGGAGGTGGTGACGATGCTGCCTGCGCCGGTCACGTCCCCGTGCACCCTCGTAGCCCCCACGGCGTCGGCAGCCGTGCATGGAGGGGCCTTCGAGATGGACTGGTGAGCTGCGGCACCGGTTTTCTTCTTGGGCGCCATGGATGATGAAGCCATCGATGATGAAGATGACGCGCTGCGTATGCTCTCGGATTCACGCAAGCGCTTCCCCCTACCTGGCGCGCCAAAGATGTCGTGGGAAAACACGGCCACCTATGGGGCCATTGGCCCCTTGTGGTTCGGCAGGGGGAGGGACGCATTGCACAAAGAGCGGAGGGCGCGGGGCAGTGCGGCAGCGATCACACAGGCAGTTTTTACCCAGGTTTGGGCCGCCGTGAGGCATAAAACCCTACTCCTGCTTTGGTGGATTGATGAGAGGACCGTGGTGGAGACGCAACGCTCTAGCCCAGCAAGGTCGCCTCGGGGCGAGAGCAGCTACGCGCTTATGAGTGTACAGGGATCCGAATCCTTTCTAAGGTTGCCATGGCCCTCCTTTTATAGATCAAGGGGTCACCACAATGGAAAATCAGTCATTGTGTACTGATTAGATAGCAAACAGTGCCATCATACCTAACTCTGCATACTGGACAGAGCATATTAAATCCGCTGCTTAGTGTCACATCGTAGTCTAGCCCGGCAAGCCTTGCCGTGCTGTTTTGCCACCTTCTCGCCTACCTACGTCACACGTCGCTGGATGAGTGTCGTTTAGAGGTGATTTCCTCTGGAGATGGCTGCCACATGCCAAATAACGGCCATTTAGCATCTTGGGGGCTCGACACCGCACCGATTGGTGACTTGCGTTGCTGTGAGGTGGAGCGGTGGAGCCTTGGCGGGGTAATCCGCCCTCAGCGCCCCCGGCAAGCCTGCCGGGGCAATCTTGAGACTTGTCTTCGGGGCAACCTCGTCCCCGCCAGGCTCGCCTGCCCGGCAGGGGAGGTTTTTCCATTGTGGTATTTTACTCCTTGGGTTGGTCTTGGTCTTCTTGATCCGCCCTTTGATTCCTCAAAGAGCTGATCTCTTCTGCTTGGCCTTGTCATGGATGCTGCAATCCCGTTCTTGAGCCTGTGTATAGTCTGGGCAACATACCTGTGGTTTGTTGCACCGACAAAGGGGTCGACTCATTCTCACCCCCGAGCCCTCGCGAGGCAGCTCATCCACTGTACTAGTTCATCCTCAACCTCCTTGTGAGGCCAATCCACCACAAAGCAGGAGTAGGGTTTTGCACCGCAAGGTGGCCCGAACCTGGGTAAACTGTCGTGTTCATCTTCTTCCCCGCTCACGCAAATCTGGCTAGGCTAGGCTATAGGGCGATGAGCTCGAGGCTCGAGAGGTTGTGATCTTCACACACGCCCCAGAGTTCGAACCTTCTTGGGTCTGTGGAGCCCTGAGTTCGACATTTGCCGCGCCAGGTAGGGGTGTGTCGAAGTCCTTCTTCCACCTCCGCTTCGCCTCTGCTCCGTCGCTCCCATGGCCGACGCACGCCGTGTCCGCGCCGAGCGCTGGGCCGCTCGTGTTGCCCAGAAGGCACCACTGGGCAACGGCGCTCCTCGCCGCTCCGCCTCCCCCGTGGCTAACGCTGCCACTCACCCTGCTACTCACGAGCGGCAGGATTCGTCGCTGACACCCTCCGTGCGGCGTGATGGTCACATAGCTACTCTCTCGCCTACTCCAGCCACGGCATCGTCCTCCCATGCTCGCCGCGGGCCGGCAAATGCACAGGCTGCGCTGCTCATGGCGCGCGAGCTCTTGCGTTATCGCCCCGCCAATGACCTCTACAACGACTGGCTTGGCCGCATCACCGAGCTCGTCAACGCCGCCGGTGAGGCCCCTGCACCATCCCGCTCGCTCCCTCCCCCGCCATCTCAGGCGGGCGACGTGGCTCACGGCGTGCCTCCTCCTCCTCCTCCACTTCGCGGCGCCGATCCCGAGCCCAGGCGCGATGCGCCCCGGCGCGACCCACCGCGCGGAGCGCCGGCGCGCGATGAAGCAAGCTGCCAGGTGGTCCAGTGGCTGCAAGCCGATGCGCGCACGCTCCTAGTGCCGCATCGCAAGCACCATGACCACGCGCCGCCCGAGGCTGCGGCGCACGAACGTCAAGGCCGGGCTCCCCTCATGCACGCGGCGCCCGTGAGTGCGGCGGGCTGCCGTGCCTTCTCCCCGGAACTGCGCCGTGTCGTCTGCCCCGGTAAGTTCAAGCCGGATCCGCCTCCATGCTACGATGGCACCCCCGACCCTGTGGAATTCCTCCAGCTCTACGCGCTGAGCATTGAAGCGGCGAACGGTGATGAGAAGGTCATGGCAAACTGGTTCCCCATGGCCCTCAAGGATGGCGCGCGCTCTTGGCTCCTGAACCTCCCGGAGGGGTCAATCTCCACCTGGGAGGAGCTCCGCGAGCACTTCATCGCCAACTTCCAGGGCACTTCCAGGGCACCCGGGACCGCGCCCCTGAAGTGGGTGACCTGCGGTGTGTGAAGCAGCAGTCAGGCAAAACCTTGCACAAGTACATACAACGCTTCATGAATGTCCGCCTCAAGATCCCGAAGGCGTCGGACGAGGCGATCATCTCGGCGTTCTCTGATGGCGTCCGGGATGTCAAGATGAAGGAGGAGCTCGCCATTCACGAGGACCTATGCTCGGCCCTAGAGATGTTCAACATGGCGAACAAGTGTGCAAGGGCCGAGGAAGGCCGCCTCTCCCTCCTTGAGCTTCCGGAGGCCGATCCTAAAGACAAGAAGGCCAAGGCAAAGGAGGCAAAGCGCAAAGGTCCCGCCGTGCTTGCGGCCGAACCTGAGCTGAAGCGTGGTCACGACCACGACGAACCTCCTCGGGGCAACCGCCCGTTCTGCATCTTCCACAACATCCACAACCACAACACCAACGACTGCCAGGAGCTCAGGGCCCTCCACGAGGGGCGCCTTGGCCGCCGCCTCGAGCGGGCTGACCATGGCTACGGCCATGGAGGAGGCCGCGGAGGAGGCCGCTGGGACAGCCGCGACCCTCGCGAGGACTGGCGCGACCAGCCTCATGAGGACCACTGACGTGATGGGGCTCATGACGGGCCCTGGCACGACCAGCCTCGTGAGGTCCGTCCTCAAGGCAATGCTGGCGTCCCTCCGCTACCGCCGCCAAGGAGGAATGACGACAATCGGCAAGATGATGGGGCTGGGGGCTTCCAAGAACCTCGCGCTATCGCCTGCATCCTGGGTGGTGCTCAGGCCCCAGCCTCGCAACGCATCTTCAAGCGGTTCGCTCGTGAGGTGAACGCAGCCCTCCCGAGGCTCGAGGCCGTGCGTCCTCTCAAATGGTCGCAGTACGCTATCACTTTCGACTCCAAGGACCACCTCAAGTGCTCGGCCGCCGCAGGCGCGCTTCCCATGCTCTGCATGCCCACCATCAGCAACATCCTCGTCACCAAGACCCTCATCGATGGTGGCGTGGGGCTCAATGTCCTCTCTGTCGAGGGATTCGAGACGCTCCAAGTGCCTTATGATCAGCTTCTGCCAACCAAGCCCTTCTCAGGAGTGACGGACGGCTCCACCATCCCCCTGGGGCAGATACGCCTCCCAGTCACCTTCGGCAAGCGCAACAACTACCACACCGAGCTCATCGACTTCGACGTCGCCCACATCGGCCTCCCGTACAACGCCATCCTCGGGTATCCGGCCCTCGCCAAGTTCATGGCAGCGACTCACCATGGTTACAATGTCCTCAAGATGCCGGGATGCGGTGGCATCATCACGGTCGCTTGCGATGAGAAGGATGCGGTGTGCTCCCTCGAGCACGCCTACCAAGCCACAGCGGCCGACAAGCCAGACGACGAAGGCGCCGTCCTACCTCCTGAGGCCACCCCCAAAAAGAAGAAGCAGCTCCTTCCCAAGGGCCGTCAGGAGCCCAGAGCGCCCGCTGGCAGTGCCTCGGGCCTCGCGCCCACTGCTGGGGCACCCTTTCCTCTCACATAGGAAGGCGCGCCCAGCGCCCCCCTCAGGATGGGCTCGGGGGCTCCCGTCTGGAGGGCCTCTGACCTGACCAGCGCGACGAGGGAGGTGCTCGGGCACCACTTGGAGGCGTGCTTCGGTGCGCGCCCCCGCAAACAAGGCGCAAGGCGTGAGGCGCCAGGTGCGCGAGATTTCATCATCAAGGCAATTGAGGAGCTTCAGGAGGCACGAGCCATGCGTGGCGAGCATCGCCCCGCACCACCCGATGCAGCAACGCCCCCCGACATGGGTGGCGAGCTGCGCGTCTGCGTCAATATCCCAGGCCTGAACATGGCCGCGTCGCAGGACCTCTTCTGGCCGTCCCATGTCGGCCGGAGTGTGGGCTACCCCTGCAACTACATCCGCATGCCGTTCGGCCTGCTGAATGTGGGCGCCTCGTACCAGCGCTTCGCGCAACGTGCAATGGTGTCTCATGAGGCCAGGCACCAGGCGGTCATGTCGGAGGAGGTCCCGGGCCCGTGTGAGCCCCCTAGGCCTCGTGAGCCCCCCGGGCCTCAGGAGTCGGCCGGCTCATGAGGTATGATCTTCGGCGTGCGTCTTCAGCTACCTCGACTCGTCTACAATGATGGTGCCAGGTGACCTTTTTGGTTTGCTTAGTTGAGGGCGCCCCTCGGGCCGCATTGTCCTTGATCTGTCAGGGACCGCTTCCCCTGGTTATATTGTCTCAATTCATGTACCCTGAATCAGTTATGTTTTCGTGAGCTACTTTGGTTGTTAACCTTGCGTCTGGATATGCATTGCCTCCGGAGTCACCTCTGCGAGCCCCACACATTGGCAGCTCTCCCCTTGAACGTCCCGTGCGAGGGGGCTACCGGCACGACACCTATGCTCGGGTCCATCCCTGTAGCGCTGATAAATCTAAGAGACTGAGCTCTGGCTCACGGGCCGGCCCCGTGTACGTCACCTCACCAGGTCCTTAGTGCCTTCGTCTTCTCACGGAACAATCACGAGCAGACCAGCAAGCGTGCGTTGCCACTCGCGTTTCGTGACTAACTAACCCGCAGGGGCCTCAGGAGACAAGACATCGCGATTACGACGCTCCAGCTTTGGCATTTTGCAAAGGCTAAGTGAAAGTTGCCCTAAATTCCGTGTGACGATGGGTATGGCCTTCACCAAGCACCTCCGCTAGGTGAGCCATTCCTCTTTTGCGCAAATTGCTTGCATGTTAAAAGGGGGGCCCCTGAGCATCGCGCCTCAGGAGATCCTACTGGCTCTCGAGCCCTCACCCCCTGGCCTTGACCACGGCATCGCGACCTGGCATACCAGCGGCGGCTGAGCTCCACTCCAGGGCCGGGTCCTGAGGACGTAGAGCAATATGATGAGCAAAGGGAGGGGAATCGCCAGTCTGGCGGGGGAACGCAGGGAAAAGGGTATAACCCGTCGGCGCTAGCATTCTCTCGACCGCTTTCTAGAATATGACAGGCGTCAGTCTCCTCACCCGCCTCTAGCGGGAGCTTATTCTAATCCATTGCAGAACAGGGGACATGCACAAGGTCGGGAGCTCCATGGAAGCTCGCCTCCACGGCGAAGGAATCACCGTGGAACGCAACCTCGCCAAGCTAAGTTATCCTGCGCACACCAGCATGAGCTCTACCGCTAACGTTTCATCCTTTCATGGCCTCGCTCAGGCAAGGGACCCCCCTTTTTTAATCTTTCGATAGTCGCTTGAGCGCCAAGGGGGACCTCCTAAGCATCGCGCCTCAGGGGCTCTTACCGGACCTCGGGTCGCTCACCTCCTGGCCTTGCACAGCATCGCGACCTGGCATACCAGCGATGGCTGAAGCCCAACTGGGGACTGGGTCCCGCCGAAGCAGAGCAACACGCTGTCGCGAGATCAAAAAGGGGACCAATGCCCAAACGAGGAACGCGAGTATAACCGAAAGCATGAGCTGAAAACATTAAAATAAAGGCGCAAGCGCCGTGGTTCTTACACGCCCCATCGGGGCCCTTCATGGTTATGATATAGGGAGTGAAGCAAAAGAAAAGACCGACGAGGGCCGCTGCTCAGGAGGTGCAGGCTCTGGCATTGCATCCTCCTCTTAGGCCCGGGCGCGGCGGCTCGGTGTAGTCGTCGTCGCTGGAACTCTCTTCGGGGGAGGTACCACCACTGCTCGAGGCGTTGCAGACAAGGCCAAGGGCAAGTTCATCATCGAGAGCCTCGTCACCTCGCCTGCCAGAAGGATGGTCACCGCCGCGGTCGCCGCCCCTGGGGCAGCACTCCAGGCGTTCGTCGTCCTCTCCAAAGACCCTGAAGAAGAGCATCGACGCCTCGTCGTACTCGAAGTGGAGGGCGTGCCTCCCCTCCGAGTTGCAAGCCCGGGCGATCGCTCCCCATCCCCGGGTCATGAATACATCGCCGGAGGGGGTGGCCTCGACCTCCACCTCTGAAGCTTGGCCACAGCAGCCGTCACGCTATAGCCACAACTTGACGAGCCCCCTCGCTGGCAGCTCCTCCGCCAGGGATCGTGGGAGTCGGATCCAGGTGCGCGGTGGCATCGCCGCCCACACCACAAACTCGCAGGCCGTGCCGCCAGCATGGGCCAGTGGGCAAAGTGGTTGTGCGGTCGTCACTTGCCCCCCTTCTCGGCTTCGTCCTCCACGGCTTTCGCGGCTGCTCCCATGTGCGGGGCCCTGTGTGCGAACGCTTGCGCCGGTGGGGAATCCCGGCGGGGCGTGCTCGCACCAGGGTAGGATGGCTATGGGCGCTGCGGTGGCCTTGCGAGGGCGGTTGTGTCTTTTCTTCGGCGGGAGCAGCTCCGGCCCCTCTCGCGGGGCTTTGCCTTTCTCTTCGGCCAAGAACCTCCTCACTGGTGCCATTGTCACTTCGGCAAGGTGGCGACACGACGAAGATGAAAGAGGAGCAATAACCAAGAAGATGAAGACGGGCTGGGGGCTCCGCCTCCCTCGCCCTCTTATAGGAAGTCGAAGGCCAACCGACGCCCCTCCATGTTCCGGGCAATGATGGCTTGGCAGCGTGCGCCAGTTTTTGTCAGCCTGGGCAGTTACCGAGGTGACATGGGGAGCGGAGGCGTCCGCGTCCCGTCAAGCGCCATGCGTCAGCCTGGCCCGTAGGCAGTTGGCGCCCGCGGCACTTCGCCCTTGCCCTTTGGCTTCGCCTCAAAGCCAGCCCGAGCGCGCCTCGGGCCCGGGGGCTACTATCGGCGTTCTGGGAACCAGGGTACCCAGAATTGCCTGCCTACGGCCCACGACGTGGCTCCTTCGACGGCCTGGTATGGCCCATCTACAAGACTACCAAGACAAGACCCTCGCGAGGGGCCCCTGGCCTCGCGAGGCGGACGATGCCAAGACCTCTAGAGGAGCGGCCTCCCCAGGCGACCTCCGGAGGAGCGAAGATTTCTATGAAGGTACCCAACCTCCCGAGGGTGCGATGACGTGAGCCATGACGACCAAGGCCAGGCGGGCGCAGAGGAGACAGTTTCCCTTTCGGTGCTAAGGGAGCGAGGACAGACGTGGGTTCCCAAGGAGGTCGGTAGGATGGATGTCATCGCCGAGCCCACTGCTGCGTCATGACCAGAAGCTTTGTAGGATAAGACAACCTTTTGTCAGGATAGGGTGTACCTCTTGTCCCCTTTCAAATTGGCCGTTGTGGTATCCCTCCCCGCCCAAGTTTCCAGGGAAGAGGACCGAGGCCACTATAAATATAGGTTAGCCACCACCGTAGAAGGGATCGACTCATTCTCACCCCCGAGCCCTCGCGAGGCAGCTCATCCACTGTACTAGTTCATCCTCAACCTCCTCATGAGGCTAATCCACCACAAAGCAGGAGTAGGGTTTTACACCGCAAGGTGGCCCGAACCTGGGTAAACTGCTGTGTTCATCTTCTTCCCCGCTCACGCGAATCCGGCTAGGCTAGGCTGTAGGGCAACGAGCTCGAGGCTTGAGAGGTTGTGATCTTCGCACATGCCCCAGAGTTTGAACCTTCTTGGGTTTGCGGAGCCCTGAATCTGACAGTAAGCCACCGTATGGCAAGGGAAAACCTTTTAATCTTGAGGCAGCGCTCAACGACCCATGCCCAAAGCACAGTTTTCCTGACAAGCCGTCCACTCATGCCTGGAAGGATTGTTGGATTATGCGAGAGTTCCGGAATCACAGTTTCAGTCAGAATGATGGCAATTACAATGGCCCACCCGGCGGGTCAGGTTCAGGCTCTCAGGGCTCCGGCTTTGGTGGAGGCGGCTCAAATTCTGGCTATCAAGGCCAAGGTAAACATGGTGGTCATAATCAACAGTCTGGTCAGGGCAACCAGCAGCAAGGTAATTAATCAGGATATCAGAGTAATCCAAAGCAGCTAAATGGTGGCCAGTACCATGTTTTCACTACAAGTCTTTGCAAACGAGATCAGAAGGTTCATAAGTGTGCAGTTAGTGCTATTGAGCCGGCAGTACCCCAATACTTGCGCTGGTCAGAGCATCCGATCACATGGAGTCGGGAGGATCACCCACCCCGGGTTGAGAATCCGGGTCATCTGGCATTAGTGGTAGCCCCTCAAGTGGGCGGTTATAAGTTCACTAAAGTGCTTATGGATGGTGGCAGTAGCATCAACATCCTGTATTATGACACTTTTCATCGGATGAACTTAACTGACAAGGATCTTAAGCCATCTTCCACTGTCTTCCATGGTGTGGTGCCTGGTAAGTCAGCGTATCTTATTGGAAAAATTGCCCTGGAAGTAGCCTTTGGTAATGACTATGATTACAGAGTAGAGACATTATGGTTTGAAGTGGTTAAAATCAAGAGTCCGTACCATGCCTTGTTCGGACGTCCGGCTTATGCTAAGTTCATGGCTCGTCCTTGCTATGTTTATCTACAGCTCAAAATGCCAGGGCGGAAGGGCACAATTATGGTCCATGGGGATCAGAAAGTCACCTTGGAGTGTGAGGAAGGAGATGCAGATTATGCAAAGTCGGCTTGTGCCACTAAAGAGCTGAAGTTCTACAAGGATAATGTTGACCCGGCTGATATGACCCCTCTGAAGAAGCCCACCACTGAGCAAGACCCTTTGTTGAAGTTTAAGTCAACTGATGATACCAAACAGGTCGATTTTGTCCCTGGTGACTCATCTCAGCAGTTCACAGTGGGGGCTAATATGGATCCTAAATAGGAAAGCGCGCTCATCGAGTTCATCTGTGAGAATCGGGACATCTTTGCATGGAAACCTTCTGACATGCCGAGTGTACCGAGCGAATTCGCTGAGCACACTCTTAATGTGGATCCTAAGTTTAAGCCGGTCAAGCAGTTCCTCCATCGTTTCAATGAAGAGCGATGTAAAGCCATTGGAGAAGAGGTGGCCCAGCTCTTGGCGGCTGTGTTTATCGTGGAATTTTTTCACCCTGAGTGGTTGGCTAACCCTGTGCTTGTACTCAAGAAGAACGGCACATGGTGGATGTGTGTTGATTACACAGATCTTAACAAGGCTTCTCCAGCTGATCCATTTGCTCTCCCCCGTATTGACCAGCTCATTGATGCAATGGTGGGTTCTGAGAGCTTATGCTTCGTGGATGCTTATTCTGGTTATCATCAGATCAAGATGGCAGTCAAAGACCAAGAGAAGACGGCTTTCATCACACCTTTTGGAGCTTTATGCTATGTTTCTATGCCTTTTGGGCTCAAGAGTGCTCAGGCGACTTATCAGCGTTGTGTTCAGAATTGTTTTCACAGTCAGATTGGGCGCAACGTTCATGCTTATGTGGATGATATTGTGGTTAAGTCTAGAAAGAAGGAGACTCTCCTAGATGATCTGAAAGAAACTTTTGACAATCTCCGGGTCTACGAAATGATGCTTAACCCGGCCAAGTGTGTCTTTGGTGTGCCTGCAGGTAAACTGTTGGGCTTCCTAGTCTCAGAACGAGGCATTGAAGCTAACCTGGAGAAGATAAAGGCTATCACCTCACTTTCTAAGCCGGCGTGTGTCAATGTTGTGCAGCGTTTGGCGGGTCGTATTGCGGCTTTGAGCTGGTTCATAAGTCACCTGGGAGAAAAGGCAATTACCTTATACCAGATGATGAAGAAGACAGATCACTTTGTTTGGAGTGATGCTGCCAATGAAGCTTTTGAGGCACTCAAGAAACAATTAGCTGAGCTGCCCATCCTTGCTGCTCCAATTGAAAAAGAGCCTTTGCTCCTGTACGTGGCTGCTAATAACAGGGCAGTCAGTGTGGCAGTTGTTGTGGAGCGCAAGGAGGCGGGCAAGGAGTACCCAGTTCAGCGGCCGGCTTATTATGTCAGTGAGGTGTTGACTGAGTCTAAGCAGCGATATCCACATTGGCAGAAACTGGTGTTTGGGGTGTTCATGGCGAGTCGTAAGCTGAAGCATTATTTTCTGGGACATCCTATTACTGTGATCAGCTCTGCTCCTATAGGTGATATTATTCAAAATAGAGAAGCCACGGTCCGGGTTGCTAAGTGGGCAATTGAGCTTGGGCCTCATAATTTGAAGTATGTGCCAAGAACAGCCATCAAGTCTCCAGCTTTGGTGGATTTCATCAATGATTGGATAGAGTTGCAGACACCTGAGGAGAAACCTGACAACACATATTGGACAATCTACTTTGATGGGTCCAGGCAGTTGCAGGGCTCGGGGGCTGGAGTTATTTTGACTTCCCCACGAGGTGACAAATTTTGTTATGTGTTAAGGCTAATGTTTCCTTGTACTAACAATGCAACTGAGTATGAAGCTTTACTCCATGGCCTTCGTATGGCTAAGGAGATGAATTTAAGATGGGTCAGGTGCCTGGGCGACTCAGACCTTGTGGCCCAGCAAGTCTCAGGCAAGTGGGACTCTAAAGACCCGCTCATGGCGGCTTATCGCCGGGCGGTTGATAATATTGCTGGTTACTTTAAGGGTTATCAGGTGGATCACCTTGATCGACGGAAGAACATGGCGGCTGATGCATTATCCCGACTTGGGTCTCAACATAAGTCGGTGCCTCCTAATGTGTTCCTAGATGTTTTACACAATCCTTCCGTCAAGTTACCGTCTGAAGAAGACCTTGCTGTCCCTGACCCGGAGGGGCAGTTGGTGGCGGCTCTTCATGCTATTCCTAATTGGACGTTGCCTTATCTGGCTTCTATGACCCAAGGCGAGTTACCCGAAGATGAGACTTTGGCATGATAGATCACCAGGAGGTCTAAGTCTATGACTATTATCAACGGCGAGTTACACCGATGCAGTGTGACATGGGTCTTCCAACGTTGTGTTTCTCCTGAGGAGGGCCGTGAAATTTTCAGAGAAATTCATGAAGGTGATTGTGGTCATCACGCCAACTC
The DNA here is from genome assembly GCA_011799875.1 of Thinopyrum elongatum. Taxonomy (NCBI): domain Eukaryota; kingdom Viridiplantae; phylum Streptophyta; class Magnoliopsida; order Poales; family Poaceae; genus Thinopyrum; species Thinopyrum elongatum. The sequence continues at coordinate 478,606,914 of CM022299.1, read as the reverse complement.
AAAATCTTTAGTGGCTAAAGCCTTTCATCATGGGTTTTATTGGTTAACGGCTCACGCTGATGCAGAGGATATCGTAAGCAAGTGTGATGGATGTCAAAAAAAATTCAGACAAGCTCATGTGCCAGCTCAGGAATTGCGTATGATCCCAATAACTTGGCCGTTTGCAGTCTGGGGGCTTGACATGGTTGGACCGTTCAAGAGATTTAAGGATAAAAAGACCCATATTCTGGTGGCGGTTGACAAGTTTACGAAGTGGGTTGAGGCAGAGCCGGTTAGCAATTGTGAGGCAGCAACTGTAGTTCAGTTTGTTAAAAAGCTGATCATCCATTTTGGTTATCCTCATAGTATCATCACTGATAATGGCACTAATCTGTCTAAGGGTGCTATGAAAGCGTTCTGTCAAAGAGAGCATATCCATCTTGATGTTTCTTCAGTGGCTCATCCACAGTCTAATGGTCAAGCAGAATGGGCTAACCAAGAAATCTTGAGAGGCATTAAGCCCCGGCTTATGGTTCCTTTGTAGCGAATGCCGGGTTGTTGAGTTGATGAGCTCCCTTCAGTCCTTTGGAGTATCAGAACCACCCCTAACAGGTCAACAGGCTATACGCCTTTCTTCATGGTTTATGGCGCAGAGGCGGTTCTCCCAAGCGATATCCATCACGACTCGCCCAGGGTGGCGGCTTACGTTGAAGCTGATAATGAGACGGCACGTCAGAATGCACATGATGCTTTGGACGAAGAGCATGACCTTGTGGCGGCTTGTTCAGCAATATATCAACAAGACCTATGTCGCTATCACAGCCGTAGAGTTCGAAGCAGGACCTTTCAGGAGGGCGATTTAGTGCTCCATTTGATTCAAGACCAGACAGGGATGCATAAGCTTTCACCTCCTTGGGAAGGACCTTTTGTGATCAGCAAAAATGTGAATAATGGGTCTTACTACCTCATTGACATACGAGAGAACAAAGATTCCCGCACGTCTGAGAAGGAGACCAACAGGCCGTGAAACATTGCTCATCTTCGGCCTTACTACACTTGAGTCATAGGCTCTTATCATTGTATATACTTTCATTGATGTACATACTTTTTATGATCAGTATAATAAAGCTGGCAACCGCAAAATTCAGGGCCTCTGTCGTTTCATCTCAAATCTTTGGAGCAAGAGTCATTATTGGTTACTCATAAGATCACTTGGGGGCTTCCTGCTCTATGAGCATAGCGTATAACCCTCTTGATCGGCTTTTATGCCATGTTATAGGTCATTTGGGGGCTTCCTGCACTATGAGCATAGCGTATAACCCTCTTGATCGGCTTTTATGCCATCTTATAGGTCATTTGGGGGCTTCCTGCTCTATGAGCATAGCGTATAACCCTCTTGATCGGCTTTTATGCCATGTTAGGTCACTTGGGGATTCCTGTTCTATGAGCATAGCGTATAACCCATTTTGACCGGCTTTTATGCCATGACTGAGTTAAACCTGCCTGTTTGCAACTTGCCACTCCACCAGGTGACCCGCCGAATTCTTGACAGTCAATCTTTTCAATAATACCCTGAACTAGTCAAAGTTAAAACGGCGGCTTATGGCACGTGAGGGCCAGCTTACAGTGAACTAGGACAAACTCACCTGTCTGCTGTAGTCTCTCCGCTATGTGGCCGGTTCGTACTATTAACAGTTAATCTTTCAATAAGACCCTGAACTAGTTAAGGTTTAAACAACGGATTTATGTCATGTGAGAGCCGGCTTACGGGATTACAGGCTTTTATGCCAAGCTTCTTTGGAGCAAAAAATTGATTTTTTTAAAAAACCAATCTATTTTGGTCGTGCTTTGCAAGCCGGCTTAATAAATATTTGAGTTATGCATACTCTATATGTTTTTGTTTTGCAGAAACCTTTCACTGGTGAAAAGTTGCCGGGTCATACTGATCCGGGTTATATTGCTCTATATTGAGTTTATTATGCTTATAAGCCACCAAGGGGATCTTTTCAAAAACTAGATATGACTATAAGTCGCCCTGGTTGTTGAGTTGTCTAACTCACCCTGGATTATGATTATAAGCCCCCAGTTGAAGGAGTAACAGTTCTTTGACGGATTATATAAGCCGCCAAAGTCTTTGGTAATATTGCAAAATAGCTGTGCATCATAAGATCACAGAAGTTCAAGCTGTTGAAGCATAAGTTGATAAGAACATGCACGAAGGCATGGTAGAGCAGGTAATTGTTTTCAGCTACCTATTATAAGGCTTCAGCTGAGCCCAAAAATTTGTGACCAAGTGTTTTTTGGAGTTAAGTTACTCCATTGAGCCGGTGTCAGCGCCGTCCGGGTTTTGGCCTGGCGGGTTATTGTTATCTTCGTGCCTTGAGCTTGAAGCCCCCAAATCATTGTGTGACGGATCTTCATCGATAATCATCTGGAGATTCGCTGATGTCCAGTCGATGCCGGTTAAAGCTTCAAATGTTGCTTCATCGTTAAGTATAACAGAAGGATCAAGATCAGAAGCGAAGATATACTTACGCCTTGGCTGGGTATGGTCTATAACAGCATGGGATGGCGGCTTAATCTTCGCATTATTGCTATCATAAGCCGGCTGGTACTTGTTAAGATCCAGCTCCTTCGCAAGCTTACATGCCAAAGGCCGCATCTCTCTGACGCATCTGTTGAAGTCCTCCTCTTCAAAGAATGACCCATTGTCTTTGAAATCTGGACATCCGGTAGCCATTTCCTCCGGGTCTAGGTCTGATTGCCAAGCTTTGGCCCGGCTTAGAGCAACAATGGCTCCAGCGCGGGCGGCTGATAATTTCACTTCTTCAACTTGCGCCGGCACTGTTGAAAGATGATCCAACACAGTCTTGATAAGGGTTGGAGGTTTCTTGCCACCTGATAAGGCTACAAGACTGCGCAAAGTTCCAGTATATAACTGCTCAGTCAATGAATAAGCCGCCTTCAACTTGAGCAGCATGTTCTGACCAAGACTAACATTTCTGGGGCCTGTTAAGATTTTTGAACAAGAGTCGCTAGGTAGGTTAGAGTTCATATATATTGTGAGTTGCCAGGCGAGTTACATAATTTGACAACAGAGAATGGGTTGTACATTACACTTACCAAAGATGGCGGCTGTCATCAGAGAGATATGTTGCTTTAAGCCGGATAACTCTTCAGTCACCGGCTTAAGCTGAGCCTCAGCATTTTCTGCCCTCTTCAGAAGATCAGCCTTCTCAGTTTCTAAGGTGGCTCTTTCTTCATCAAATTTGGCCTTGATTTTCTCAATATCTTCTAGTGATGATTTCAGGCTTAATTCAGCCTTGGCGCGCTCAACCTGTTGAGTTTCCAGATTCTTCTTCAGCTCGGTGATGTTTGACTCGCCTACACTCAACGCTTCCTGCAAAGGGTGATATACAGTCATAAGATGGTTACGTTCATAGTCAACACTGATATTCAAGTCCCAAGCACATTGCAAGCAATACACTTGGCACTTGGGGGCTAATGTAGGCCAGTTCAATTTATAAGACCTGTCTCATCTTATTCAGATAATCCGGCCCTTGGGGGCTACGGATTTGGTTCTAAGCAATAATTATAAGACCCGGCTCATCTTATTCAGATAAGCCGTCCCTTGGGGGCTACGGATTTGGTTCTAAGCAATAATTATAAGACCCGGCTCATCTTATTCAGATAAGCCATCCCTTGGGGGCTACGGACTTGGTTCTAAGCAATAATTATAAGACCCAGCTCATCTTATTCAGATAAACCGACCATTGGAGGTTACAAATTTTGATTCTTGGCAATGATTATAAGACCCAGCTCATCTTATCAAGATAAGCTGGCCCTTGGGGGCTACACTTTGGAAAATTTCACAAAGTCTAAAGCATACTCATTGTCATTCCTATACTTAAGACTTGGGGGCTAGTATGGATATATATATACACACACACACACACACGCAAGGCTAAAGAGAAGTTGAATATTTTCATACCTCATATTTTTCCTTCATCAACTGGACTAACCCGGCCTCCATGTCCCGGCTTGTGTGAAGGCGACTCAAGTAGCCCGCATACACCTCACTTGCATTGAATGAGGAGTAGCTCTCCAGATCCAACTTGGCCTTGCCCTTCTCCAGTGAGGGTATTTCTTCCTTAGTGGAATGCTTGGTTAGCACGTTGGAGACCTCGTGCGCTTTAAAGGCTGACCCAGTAATAGCAATGTCATCAACATCAGCTGCAGCAGGGCTCTTGTCAGCTGACTTGGCAGGAGTGGGCGGCTTAGGACTTGGCGGGTCATGACTGGTTGCCGGGTTAATTTCAGCGTCCATCGGCTCAAAGACCGCAGCGTCAGTTTGCGGTGGCGGATCATTGATAGGCTCTTCGGGGTCTTGGATGGGGGCCTCAGAGATTTCTGTTGATTGCTTCTCCAGCTCAGAAGCCTTGGGGTCTTTTGAAGAGCCGCCCACCTTTTGTTTCTTACCCGCCTTCGCTACGCCTCTGTGACAAGAATACAAGAGTTCATGAGTATATCGCCACAAGTCCTTTATTAACAAATGAAAGTACTTACCCATGGGCAACAATGAAGGCAAGCATTTGAGTTCCACTTGAGTCGTCAGATGATGGTGGCGTTCCCTGATAATTTGAGTCAGAAGAGTTAAGAGGTTGACGCATGAGACCAGCTTGAGGAAGAGATGGAGTCGGGCTATGTGGCACCTCATTGCGGCGCTTTCGAGGAGCTGGGGTGTTGGGTAAGCCGGACACAAGATCTCCAGTGCCATCACTCCGGGTCATACGCCTTGATTCATGCTGCTGTTTCTTCAAAAGAAAGTTGGGGTCCAAATGAGCAAGAGGATGAGAAAATCTTACTTTCCGGATGACCCGTCGTGTTTTCTTTCTTGGCAAAGGTTCTGAGTCGGAGGAGACAGGAATTACCTCTGTTGCGTCGGCATGGCTTGTCTCTACCTCGTCCTGAGAAGAATCAGCATCAATAAGTTGCATAAAGAAAAGGCCAAGGGAGTCAAGTTCTACCTCCGACTCATCTAGCTCAAAGTGCTCTTGTGCTGTTGCTTTCTTGCGACGATTCATGCCACGAGACTTAGCTGCCCCAGTCTTCTTGGTGGGCTGAGCAGTGTTTACCTTCTTCTTCCAGAAAGGAGAGTCGGCCTATATACATATGAATATAAGTAATGGTTGAAAGAATATGAAGCACAAAAGATAGATAAACTAGATGAAGTGTTTTGAATACTTACAGGAGGAGCCGGGTTAAGAGCGCAGAAAGGGTTCAGGCCCGCTTTGCTGCAGTTTTCCAGAGACTCCCCAAGCAGTGACTTAACAGTGTCGTTGATCTCTTTGTCAGTTAGCTGTGTTGGGTTGAAACGTTGTGGGTCCTTTGTATCACCGGCGTAATGGCACATTAAGCTGCCGCGCCGGCTCAGTGGTAAAATCCTCCATGCAACCCAGCAGCGGACCGGGTCAACTCCAGTTAAGCCATTGGCAATCAAAGCCCTTATTTTTGAAAAAGTAGAAGCATATTGACTGCGTTCTGCGGCTGTCAATCGACCTGGAAGCACGCCGTTGGTGGTGAGCCGGTAAGGGCGGTAACCCGGCAGGGGGTTCTCTCCAGCTGGGGATGTGTCTCTGCAATAGAACCAAGTATAGTTCCAGTCCTTGGGATGGCTAGGCAGTGCGGCAGAAGGAAAGATTACATCCCTCCGCCTCTGAATAGAAACACCTCCGAGCTCAAGACTGGGCCCGTCTGACATCTCAGTCTGGCGGTTGATATTAAAGTAATCTCGAAAGAGGTTAACAGTGGGCTCCTCTTGAAGATACACTTCGCAGAACACTTGGAAGTGGCATAGATTTGAGATGGAATTGGGTCCAATATCTTGGGGGTGAAGGTTGTAAAAGTGCAGAGAATCTCGGAAGAACTTTGACCCGGGCGGTGAAAAACCACGGAGAAGGTGATCCGCAAAAATGACAACTTCACCCTCTTTGGGTTGAGGGGTAGTTTCAACACCTGGAACCCGCCAATGGATGACATCCTTCACTGGCAAGACCCCCATGTCCACATATTCATTCAGTGAGAGCTCGGAGACTCTGGAAGCAACCCAGTCGCAAGAGGTGGGAGTCTTAGTCATGATTAGCGGGTTAAAAAGCTGCGACCTAGGAGTAAGAGTACGGCGGGTTAAGATTGCAATGGTGAGCCGCCCAAGTGATTATATGATGCTTCAGCAGTAAGGAACTACAAAGACTATGGATACGGTAAATCATTAAAAAAATATGAGCCGTCCTAGCCATGGATGGAATAATTATTAAGTCATAAGAACATGGCGGGTTGAGTTCTGAAACTATGAACCAGAAGCATATTGGAGGGTTAAATGAAATAAACAGTTTTTGGATTTATTGGCGGGGTACAAAGTCATTATTAAGCCGCCCGAACAATGAAGGGCGGGTCAATTATCTATGGATCTAAGGTTGTTGAAATTTTGCCATGTGTCGGGCAAACAAGTTTTGCAGATTGCAGCTACAATTACGGATCTACAACAGCTCAAAAAAGGAGAATAAATATTAAACCTAACAGGCGGCACTAGAAGAACAAGCAGACTGTTTACTGATTCTGAGGAAAAAAAGGAGATCTATCCAAGATGCAAATAAGGACTAAAACTGCTACCACTCTGTTCCTATTCTGTTTTTGGATTGAAATACGACTTCTAAGCAGGAGATGGACGAACTTGGATGAACAATGATGAACTCCATGAACTCCATTGCCCTAATGTAGATCTGAGGAAGGAGATGAAAGGATACCTGATGGTGTTGATGAAGAGCAGATGAGCGCCGCCGATTTCTGGTCACAGCAGGTTGATACAGCGGCCTGGGTGGAGTCGCTGGTGATGCTTGGCTGGGGCGGTGGAGCTCCGGTCGTGGCGAACGGCGCAAGGAAGAAGAAGAGGAGACGGGGGTAAAAAGTGAAAAGACAGCCCCCCCCCCCCCCCATCCCTATTTATAAGGAAAAGTGAAATAGTGAATGGCAGGACCGAAGATCGAGGAGGTGTTATAATTATCTCAACCAAAGAGACGCCTCGATTTTCGGAATGGCCAATTAATGCAAAGATCTGTTGTGATGTCATGAGGTTTTTTCTGAATTTAATAACATGATGTCATCCTTTCTTATGGCGGGTTATGAAGGTCTGTTCAAGGTCAAGCTTTAGAAGAATTTAAGAAGACTCGCCAACTAGTGGATGAAGATTGACATGAACAACTTCAAATCAATCTGGGGCCTAATGTTGGGGATATAACCCCACGGTGTGACCCGCCCAGGAGGGACCGGGTTACACTGTTGGCGACTCATAAGTGAAAGCCTAAGTAGGCCCAAGAAGCCAAGACCTAAGAGACTGGAGGCGACTTACAAGGCGGGCCAGTTGAAGGCCCAAGACCCGGAGATGGCGCATAACCCGAAGGTGTGAGCCGCCCAATGGTGACTTGCCTAGCAAGGCAAGGCAACTTAGAACCAGGATAGGTCACGTTGTATGATCTGATTTGGACTCTTGTAAGCCCAGGGCCTCGACCTGTGTATATAAAGGCGAGACCCTGTGGCGGGTTAACTCAAGTTATAATCGATCGAGAGCTAGGTTAATCGATTCCGCTCCCTTGTAATCGATACTTAATCAATACAACACAAAGCAGGAAGTAGGCTTTTACCTCGTCAGTGAGGGGCCAAACCTGGGTAAATTCGTGTCTCTTGTCCCGTTCAACCCCTTCAAGCTAATCATCGTCGCGATGGCTAGACACCTAAGTCCTTTTGCTAGGACATCTGCTGTGTTAAAACCACGACAGAAGTCATTGTGTCAACCCCATACATGACTTGTCTGTGGCTGATCCCTTTGCAGAAATCATGAGGTTTCGAAACCAGCCTTACTAGTGGTAATATTAGTTTGAACCTCTCTTATATTCATGTTCAGCTGACAAGCGCGGGCGTTTGCAGCTGAATGAGCTGGGTTTCATTTCTAATATCAGTTTGAACTTTGTAATCTTTGAATTTGAGCCATATAACTCTGGAATTTGAACCTTGTAATATTTGGGGCTTTTGTGGTACAATCGTTGAAATGGCATCGTATGAGACTCGTATATTGGTAGTACTATTTTGACCTTAATATGCAATGGACTTAGATTTTATTAACCATTCTCGAATGTGTTTCCCTTGTCGATCTCATGGCACAAGATCTGTATAGCTAACTCGACTGTGATCTTTGACATTATTGCACACAGTTGGTTTCATCGACCGTGTGCCCTGTAGAGTGCATAATTAATTATCACACTCGAGTGTCCATCATCACCCTTCTGTGTAACTTTGACCTCATCACCCACGGGTAAACTTATGGTCAAAGTCACTCCACACACTGCATTTTTACAAAGCTTTTTGCCAATAAACACCCACGATTTGCCCCTCTTCTAGCCGACGCATGGCCAAACTAGCCGGGCGGGAAGCTTGCGCGGTAAACTGCACGGTTGCGCGGGAACAGGCTCATGATACGTCTCCATCGTATCTACTTTTCCAAACTCTTTTGCCCTTGTTTTGGACTCTAATTTGCATGATTTGAATGGAACTAACCCGGACTGACGTTGTTTTCAGCAGAATTGCCATGGTGTTATTTTTGTGCAGAAATCAAAGTTCTCGGATTGACCTGACAATTTACGGAGAATTTTTGTGGAATATATGAAAAATACTGGCGCAAGAAGTTACAAGAGGGGGCCACTTAGAGGACACAAGCCCTGGGGGCGCACCCACCTCCCTAGGGCGCGCCCTGCAGGCTTGTGGGCCCCTTGGACCTCCTCCGACCCTAATTCCAACTCTATAAGTACCTATTCGGGGAGAAAAAAAATTAGAGAGAAGGATTCATCTTGTTTTACGATACGGAGCCACCGCCGCCTCCTGTTCTTCATCGGGAGGGCTGATCTGGAGTCCGTTCGGGGCTCCAGAGAGGGGGATTCGTCGCCATCATCATCATCAACCTTCCTCCATCACCAATTTCATGATGCTCACCGCCGTGAGTGAGTAATTCCATCGTAGGCTTACTGGACAGTGATGGGTTGGATGAGATTTATCATGTAATCGAGTTAGTTTCGTTAGGGTTTGATCCCTAGTATCCACTATGTTCTGAGATTGATGTTGCTATGACTTTGCTATGCTTAATGCTTGTCACTAGAGCCCGAGTGCCATGATTTCAGATCTGAACCTATTATGTTTCTGTTGGGTTCTATGGTAGGGTGCGTTGACTACAAATTAAAAATTCCTACTCGCAGAACAACCAGGAACATGCTACGAGAATGGATCACAGATCGTTACAACTAGACGCGCAGTGCTGTGCAGCGGAAGAAGAGTTGGGGCAGCGCGTCCAGAGGCGTCTCCTCCTCGTCCAATCTCCCCCGAACAGCCGATCGTCGGATCCCGCGTACAAGTTCACCGAAGCGGCGCAGGTGCACCGCCTCTAATGGTATCCGCGCGTGCAGGAGGAACACCGTGCGGCGGACTGCTAGGTTCGATCACACAGTCGGCGATGAGTGGAGGTGGCTATTCACAACACATGCAAACCCTAGTGACAGCGTCGAAGCGATCAACCGAATTAGTGTGCCGCACCCCCAATTTATATAGGCTTCCATCGCGGGCTCAACACTTTGGCCTCGCACGAACCCTAAAGCCCAAAATCTCTTCGGCCTGGATCTGAGTCCGAGTAGGATCACTTCTGACTCGTGGAGTCGGACCGGGCCTCACAGGTTCCTTCCCTTAAGCGCACGACCCCTTAGGTTCTCGTTCACTTGGTCGTGAGTTAGATCACATCCGACTCGGCTAGTCGGCAGCGGCCTCTAGCAAAGTGTGCCGACTCCAAGTGTCCGATGAAGCTAGTTAGGCGAACATGCACATCACACTTTTGTTCCCTTTGCCACACGATATATGTTGTCGGGCTCAAGGTGGGTCTGTCATCCTTGTGCTAGCCCGACCTCTTTCTCGTTCCAGTGATGCCGACCACTAACCAGATTATCTCATAATCCCTATCGCATGGCCATGCTTATCTTGGTCGGATCACACGAGGGGCCCAGAGTATATCTCTCCTGATCGAAGGGGAAAATCCCATCTTGCTTGACCCTGTCTCGCGGCATGGGTCTGGACAAGCCTGAAACCTACCTTTGTAACTACCCAGTTATGGAGTAGCGTTTGGTCGGCCCAAAGCAGGTCTGTCACCATCCTGAGTACATGCGCCAGCTCAGGTCTTAGGACATAGAACGTATGTTGTACTAGAGACTCACAGATGACATATCGCTGCGTCTCATAGTTGGGTATGTCCGACTCGGACCTTATCTCGACTCAGATCCGACTACGTCATATCCGACCAGATCCTTCCGAGTCCATATTATCCGGTTAGCATCCTACGCTCCAAGGACAGTGACACCAAGCCATCTATCGTGTCATATGCTAGTCTAGTCGGTTGCACATCCACACAGCCCTTTTGACTAGGGACCTTTTAAGACAGTCATCATACAATGCATAGTCCCACAAACAAGTCACGTACTTGCTGATACACATCATTGATAATGTCCAAGGACAATCTTTATTCATAAACACACAGGAAATATCATCATACATGATTGCCTCTAGGGCATATCTCCAACAGTCTCCCACTTGCACTAGAGTCAATCAAATAGACATCGTATGCCCATAGCTCTAACATGCCCCTCATGCTTGGGTTATGGAAGCGGCTTAGTTAACGGATCCGCAACATTTGCATCAGTGTGAATTTTGCATAACTCTACATCACCACTCTTTATGATCTTTCGTATCAGGTGATATTTCCGATCTATGTGTCTGGTCTTGTGGTGATTCCTCGGCTCCTTGGCTTGTGCGATGGCACCATAATTATCACAATAAAGGTCCAATGGTTTTACCGAGGCTGGGAAAATACCAAGATCATCCAAAAAGTTTTGGATCCAAACACCCTCCTTTGCAGCTTCACAAGCCGCAATGTATTCGGCTTCTGTGGTAGAATCGGCCACCGTATCTTGCTTGGAACTCGTCCAGCTCACTGCTCCTCCGTTCATGACGTACACAAATCTAGACTATGATCAACAATCATCTCTGTCGGTTTGGAAACTAGCATCGGCATAACCCTTTACGCAGAGCTCCTCCTCATCTCCATAAACTAGGAACATCTCTTTAGTCCTTTTTAGGTACTTTAGAATATTCTTCACCGCTTCCCAGTGACTCTCACCTGGGCTGGCCTGGTATCTGCTTGTTAGGCTTATTGCAAAAACAACATCAGGCCTTGTACATATCATGGCATACATGATGGATCCGATTGCCAAGGCATACGAAATCCTACTCATCCTGCTTCACTCATCAGATGTTGACGGACTCTGAGTCTCGCTTAGCCTTATACCATGTGAGAGTGGCAAGAACCCTTTCTTGGCCTCACTCATGTTGAACCACTTCAACACTTTATCTATATACGTGCTCTGGCTTAAGCTGAGTAGCCTCCTCGATCTATCTCTATAGATCTTGATGCCTAAAATATAAACTGCTTCATCGAGGTCCTTCATTGAAAACTTGCCATTCAACGACTCCTTGACCGAGTTTAGCATCGAAACATCATTTCTGATCAATAGTATGTCATCCACATACAAGATCAAAAACACTACCGAGCTCCCACTTAACTACTTGTATAAACAAGCGTCCTATTTGCTTTTGATGAAACCGAGACCAGTTACGACCTCATCAAAATGAATGTTCCAACTCTGAGATGCTTGCCTCAACCCATAAATGTCTTGAGCTTGCATACCTTACCAGCGCTAGTCGGATCGACAAAACCCTCGGGTTGTATCATATACACGTCCTCGGTTAAATTTCCATGAAGGAAAGCAGTTTTGACATCCATCTGCCATATCTCGTAATCGAAATATGCAGCTATAGCTAGTATGATCCTCACCGATTTTAGCATCACTACCGGCGAGTAAGTCTTGTCGTAGTCAATTCCTTGAACTTGTCCATAACCTTTAGCGACAAGTCGAGCTTTGTGGATCTGAACATTTCCATCCACATCGGTTTTCTTCTTAAAGACCCATTTGCAACCAATGGCTGTTACGCCAAGCGGCGGATCAACCAAGTCCTAGACTTGATTCTCATCCATGGACTTTAACTTGGATCTCATAGCCTCCATCCATGCCTCGTAATCTTGGCTCACCATCACTTCCGCATACGTGGCCGACTCGTCACTTTCTAGCAACAATACATCACGCACTCTGCGCAATCTTTCTGACCTCCGTGGTTCCGGTGCCGCTTCCACTACGGGTTCCCTGACTGACTCCGGTATGATATCATCACCAGTCGAGCCGTCCCCTAGTGGTCCTCGAATTTCTTCAAGTCGGACCGTCCTCCCACTGGCTTCCCGACTGAGAAACTCTTTCTCAAGGAAAACCCCGTTCCGAGCAACAAACACTTTATTCTCTTCCCGGTTGTAGAAGCTATATCCCAAGGTCTCCCTCGGATATCCCACGAATATGCATTTATCCGACTTGGGTGTAAGCTTGTCTGACATAAGTCGCTTGACAAATGCTTCACAACCCCAAATCTTTAGAAAAGACAAACTGGGACTCTTCTCGGTCCACATCTCATGTGGTGTCTTGTCTACGGATTTTGATGGTACCCTATTAAGTGTGAAAGCTGCAGTTTCTAGAGCGTATCCCCAGAATGACAAGGGTAAATCCGATTTGCTCATCATTGACCGGACCATGTCCAACAAGGTCCTATTCCTCCGTTTTGACACGCCGTTTCTCTGTGGCGTACCCGGAGGTGTGAGCTGAGGTACTATACCTCGGATTTTTAGATGATCATCAAACTCCTGGCTCATGTACTCACCTCCATGATCAGATCGTAGAAGCTTTATAGTCTTGCTGAGCTGATTCTCAACCTCGCTCTGAAAATCTTTGAACTTTTCAAAAGTTTCCGACTTGTGCCTCATCAAATAGATATACCCATATCTACTCAAGTCATCGGTAAAAGTCACAAAGTACTGATAGCCACCTCTGGCAGTTGTGCTCATTGGACCACACACATCACTGTGTATAAGTTCCAACAGCTCGGACGCTCTCTCGCAACTCTTTGCAAAAGGAGATTTAGTCATCTTGCCGAGCAAGCATAATTCTCATGTCTTGAATGACCCAAAGTCGGACGAAGTTAGGAGTCCATCATCATGGAGCTTCTTCATGCGTTTTAGACTAATGTGTCCAAGTCGGCAATGCTAGAAGTATGTTGGATTTATCTCATTAGACTTATGCCTCTTGACATTCACGTTATAGACCAGTTCTGTTCCTAGATTCAATATAAAAAGCCCATCAATAATGGGTGCATAGCCGTGGAACATACCATTCAAATAAAATGAACAACCATTGTCCTTTAAATTGAATTCATAACCCTGACTCATCAAGCATGAGGCAGAAATAATGTTCCGACTAAGTGCAGGAATGTAATAACAATTATTCAATTCCAAAATAAATCTAGAAGGAAGCTGGAGCTGCATCGTGCCGACCTCCAACGCAACAACTCTTGCTTTGTTGCTGACCCTGATGTCAATCTCCCCTTGTGGCACACGCCTAGTTCTTACCAGCCCCTGCATCGAGTTGCAAATATGAACAACCAATCCGGTATCAAATACCCAAGAGCTACTAGGTATGTCAGCAAGGTAAATGTATATAACATATGCAACAAGTGTACCTTTTCCTGAAGAAGCATTTCCGGCCTTCTTGCCATGCTTTACAAGCCACTTGCTACAGTTTCTCTTCCAGTGACCGGTCTCCTTGCAATGATAGCAAATGGTCTTCGAGTCCGATCCGACTTCGGCTCAGCGGCGGAGGTTGCCATCTCCGTGCCCTTTGCCTTAGCCTTTTTCTTGGACCAACTCTTCTTGAACTTAGCCAATTTCTGCACCATCAACACTTGATGCGTGCCTTTCTTAATATCCTGCTCTGCCACTTTGAGCATCCCATGCAATTCAGTGAGCTTCTTATCCATGCCATGCATATGATAGTTCGAGATGAACGTCCCATAGCTGGGTGGAAGAGAACCCAGAACTGCATCAGTAGCCAGCTCATCCAAGAGCGGGAAGCCCAACCGATCCAAAGCTTGCACGTATCCGATCATCTTGATCACATGTGGGCTCAGTGGATCACCTTCCTTCAGCTTGCAATCCATCAAGGATCGCCAGACGTTGAACCTTTTGGTCCTAGCCTGTGTCTGAAACATGCTCTTGAGACTCTCGATCATATCGTAAGCCTCAACATTTTCGAAATGCTGTTGCAAATCGGCACTACAAAAAAAAGACACATCCGTGACATTTTGGGCCGAACGAATTTTTTTCCTGTCATGCTTATGACACTTCTATGACGATAATTATGACAAAAACACGTATCATCGTAGATGTGGTGGGCTCCTACTTCTATGACAAAAAATCATGACAGAAAATGGGCTTTTCGTCCTGGACGGGCCGGGGACGCACCTGCATGACATTCTTTGGGACGTCCATGATGGAAAAAATCATGGTAGAAGCGAGGGCGAGGAAAATTTAGGGGAGTTCCTGGTTACAGTGGGTGGTCGGGGCCGAGCGATGCATGGAGGTTTGCGCGTTTCTCTCGTACACGTACACGCGCGTGTGCAAGGCGTTGGGCTCTAACTGAACCCGAGCGAGGCGTTGGGCTTTAACTGAACCCAAGAGATTGCACTAGCTACGTTGCTGAACCCCGATCGATTCCTTGGCTGTTAACTGAACCCGAGTGATTCCTTCGCTACTGCTGCTAACTGAAGCCGATCGAAGCTGCCTCTTGATAAACAGTCCCCGATGGGGGTTGGATGAATAGTTCCTGGTGGGGGTTGGATGAACAGGACCCCGTGGTAGTAGAGGTCATTGCCGCTGGATGAACAGGACCCCGTGGAGGGCAGGTTGAACAGTAGCCGGTGGAGGCTGGATGAACAGGACCCCCGTGGATGAACAGTAGCTGGTGGAAGCAGGAGGAAGTTGACGGTGGATGAACAGTAGCAGGTGGAGGCTGATGGAAGTCGACGATGGATGAACAGTAGCCTCGTGGAGTCCCATTTTGCGGTACGCCACACCCCTCCTAATGAACAGGACCCCGTTTTGACCGTAGGCGCTCCAACACAAGTCCGTTTCCTCTGTTTTGCGGTATGCCACACCCCTCCCGATCAACAGGACCCTGTTTCGACCGTAGGCACTCGAACAGAAGTCTGTTTCCTCTGTTTTGCGGTACGTCAGACCCTTCCCGATGAACAGGACCCCGTTTCAACCGTACGCGGTCGAACAGAAGGCCGTTTTTCTCCGTTTTGCGGTACGCCGGACCCCGTTCTGGCTGTTCCGTCCAAGCCGGTTGGCTCCCGATGAACAGGACGCGTTCCGACCCAGTGGCTTCGCTCTTGATGAACAGGACGCGTTCTGACCCAATCACTTGGCTCCCGGTGAACACGACGCCGTTTCCTCCGTTCCGACCCAGCCGGTTAGCTGCCGATGAATAGGACGACATCACTGCCGTCCGTTGCCTCTCCATGTACACGAGCCCTGGCCGTAAGTATGCGCGTGTACACGTTCGAGACCCTGCCTGTATGTACGTACGTAGCCGTATTTACTTTCTTGCAGCGTGGCTGTACGTACGTGTGCACGATATATATAGACGGGACTACGTGACATGCTACGTCTACGCCTCTACTACAACACGTGCATCTCCTTACTCGGCCACGGTTCATCGCTACAGAGAGAGCGATGGACCAGTATGTACGTACACGTTCGCGACCAGACAGACAACCCTATGTACGGTTCGACCCGGTGGGTCCCAGCTGTCAGCGAGGATAAGGAGGCACTTCCTTGCGTGCGAAGATATAGCTGGTGGGTCCCAGCTGTCAGGGGGAAGAATCATTTTTTTTGCCCGTAATATGGATGCACTTCCTTGCATACGAAGATGTAGCTGGTGGGTCCCAGCTGTCAGGGGGGAAACTTTTTTTCGCAAAATACGGCGGCCCTTCCGGTGGGTCCCTGCTGTCAGGTGGAGGAATCATTATTTTGCTCGTAATAAGGAGGCACTTCCTTGCTGCGACCGTGGACCCAGCTGTCAGCCTCTCCACGTACAGTCCTCTTCCAATGGAAGTTGTTCCTTGACCACGTTGACCACGCCGCTCCGAGAGCACCAAGGCAATGGACGACGGCGAGGCCTAGGAAGGGAATGACACGAAGCCGGGGAAGACTCGGCAGTTGTTTCCCACGCGGACGGGAGTACGAGGGTTTACTAGTTTGGCTGCAGTGTGAGGCTACCGTCGTCGGAGAATAACAGGAGGTCTGGGTGAGTACAGGGATGACCAGGCCAGCGATGGGAGTAGGGTGGGGCGGTGAGGCCTGCGCGGCAGCACAGCCGGCCACAGGACGCAGGAGCAGGCGGCACGGCCAGCGATGGTTTGGGCGGCTAGAGCAAGAAGACCAAAGGTTGAAGAAACCCGACGGCCGTTGGATGGACATCGTACGGTCACCGTAGCTACAATCATTTATATTGACTAAGTTGACAAAGCCCTACGTCCGCGCCAACTTAGTAGGCCCACAAGTCAGCCTCCAAATATGGTGGGACCCACCTAGCAGCGGGGGTATTCATTTTTTTGTGCGTAATAGCTGGTGGATCCGAGTTGTCAGCGGGGGGAATGTTTTTTTCGTGAAATACAGAGGCCCTTCCGGTCGGTCCCAGCTGTCAGGAGGAATCATTATTTTGCGCGTAATAATGAGGTACTTCTTACTCGCAAAAAAAGGAGGCACTTCCTTGCGTGCGGCCGTGGACCCAGCTGTTAACCTCTCCACGTACAGTCCTCTTCCGATGGATGTCGTTCGTTGACCACGCCGTGCCGAGAGCACCAAGGCGGTGGACGACGGCGAGGCCAAGTAAGGGAACGACCCGGAGCCGAGGAAGACTCGGCAGTTGTTTCCCACGCAGAGTGGGTACGAGGGTTTACTAGTTCGGCTGCAGTGTGTGGTTGCCGTCGCCGAAGATTAACAGGGGGTGTGGGTGAGTAGAGGGATAGCCAGGCCAGGGATGTGAGTATGGTGGGGCCGTGAGGCCTGCCCGGCAGCACAGCCGGCCACGGGAGGCGGGAACAGGTGGTTCCGCCGGCGCTGGTTTGGGCAGCTGGAGCAGGAAGATCAGAGACTGAACAAGCACGATTGCCGTTAAATTGACATCTAACGGTCTGACACTGGTAGAGTCGATTGTTGACTAAGTTTCTTTTTTTGAGAAACCTTGTGTACGCATGAACTTAGTAGGCCCACAAGTCAGCCTCCAAATCTGTGGCAGACAACATAGAGCCCATTTGCTATACTTTTTTAATAATTTGCAGCCCATTTGCTAATTCTTAAGGAATTTATTACAGCCCATTTTCTGCCTAGGACCACGGTCAAAAAGTTCAACCTAATTTTGCATATTTCGGTGGAGTCCGAACTGTTTTAATCCAGAAATGATAAACATTTATTTTTTAAGAACTTATTGATTTGCCAAATAAAATATTGTTTTATTTTTGTAAGCTAATAAGACGTGGGATAATTGAGTTGGTTTTAGGGAAAACCAGTGGTAAAAAAATCAGCGCTGGGAGGGCAAAAAAGGATGTAAAGATGAAAAGGGAACTTTATGTATTTTCAATATAATAATACGTGTATATGAACTAGTAAAACTATAGGTAGAGATTAGAAAACGGAAGTAGGACATGGCATTTCAAGAGGAAAATAGAACTGGGCTGTGTGTTTTCTTCAGTAAAAAAACTGCCTGCGGATGTTCTAAGAGAAAATATAAGTAAGGCTGGCTGGCCAGAAGCCAGTTGATACCTGCTGGATCTTTGTGCCCCATTGTCGTCATGGGCTGGGCCTGTTAAAAACAAAACCAAGCCTGGGCAGTCTAGAGCCCAGTTGAAACTTGCTCGACCTAAAAAAACAATATACCTGCTAGATCCCAGTTATCAGTCTGTACTTGCAAAATTCTCTCGTTTAATGACTACGTTGAAAACTTCATGGGTTTCACCATCTCAGACGTCAGCATTATTTTTCCATCGTGATAATAAGTGCATGCACTTGCTTGCGTACGGCCATGGACCTGCTGGTTCCGTACGGTTAGGCTCTGTATGGACAGCCGTCTTGTGGTTCCACGGACGAATTTCATGCAAATCGGATGGTTTTCAGTGAAAGCGGACTAAATTCATTGCATTTTATAAATTTCTTTTTATTATGGAATATTTTAGATATTTCAACTAATTATAACCGACTAGGCCTTTTTTTAGTCCATGGGAGGCGCTTCACAATCGAGGTCGCGACACTTAACTATTCTGGAAGGCCCAAATCCATCCCTCCTCTCTTTTAACAATTTGCAGCTGGGCTTGGCATGCCACAGCCCAGTTCCGACGTGCTGCGTCCAACTATCAGCCTGTGAAATCGGATGGATCCCGTGCGTACTTCGAAGATGTAAAATTTTTGGAGAACTGGGAATTCGAACAGCAGGTGCTTATGCTACCCATCAAATAAAAATCAGGTGCCTGAAGATTCATTTCGAAACAAATGATTCAGCTTTATATCCACGTCGACCATCGACATGATGGTTGGAAGCAAATGCCAAGTTCAGACCGAAAGATCCTTAACAACAATACCAACTTGCAGACGACCAGGTAGTACAAGTACCAATACCAAACTAACTTATAATCTTTTTAGTCCTGGCCCTAGTGTTCGTCTGGTAGAAAATCTTGCAGACGACCAGCTCCCGCTCCTTCTCTTGCTCTAGGTCCCCAAGGTGGTACTTGTGCATCACCCAGTTGGTCCTCCGCTGGTCGAAGTTCTTGTTGGTGTGCAGCACCAGAACCTTTTTGCTGCCCGTCTGCCGGCCGTTGACCATCACCGGCAAGGTATTGCCGGTCTTGTGCCACTTCGCATGCATGCCGCACTCCGACTGTATCTTGCGACGCGTCCGCGTACCCCTTTTGAACGCCCTGGAGTTGCGCTGGAAGAAATGCTTGCTTAGGCCACTCAGTGTGATACCTGCAGTATTGGCGAATACAGGTTTTAGGGTATGTAGTTGGCATTTTCATAACATCTTTGGCATGTTTCAGTCACTTGTTTCACTTTTTATTAACTGTCAAATTGTAATTGCTTCACTAGGTCTGCGTCTAAAAATAAAAATAGAGCTATAAACAAAGGAATATGTTTGTGCAAGTAGACGGTCGATCGGTGTCTCACCTGGAAGTTTCTCAAGATGGGTGTAGCATATGCCGTGCAGCTGTCGATGGTTGGTATGAACAAATCGATGAGGGGGTGAGATCTCGCGCTGTCAGCGCTCACTTTGGCCTCAAGGTGTTTGATCAGCTCCTGATCCGTGGGATCAAACTTGACGCCAGCCGGCAGCACCGGTCAATCCTTCTTGGACTTGCATCGGTTAATTCTAGTTAAATGGTACTCAATGTATGATCTATCAACTGTTTTAAGTAAATGATGAAAGATTTCGACAGATAAGCGGTACTCCAAATCTGAAGTCCACAATACCTGAACAAACTGGGGTCTCGGCTTCATTACTACATGCAGAATCTAAAGACTTGAAAACCCCCATAACGATCGAAATCATCATACAGGGCGACGGGACGAATACTCACAGGAGCGGCCTCGCTGGTTCCTTCCTTCATCCGGCTAGCTTGAAGAGCATCCTTGTTGAGATCGATTTTTTCAGTGTCTTCCTTTTGAGTACTTGTAATGAAGTATAGCAACTCCAGTAGCTCATCGCTCATTGTACCAAATGGATCGGAACAAGGTGGTGGCTGGGAGGTGGGGAGACCGGGAGAGAATGGGAGAGTGATTTTGTAGAGAATGCGAGAGTGTTGTTGTAGTACGAGAGGGGTGAGGCTCACTTTGGTGAACCGAACACGCCGCCGGGACTCTTGTGTCACCTCACGCACAACGTGTTGTCATGTCAATTCAATGTGAGGACATGATGAATAATTTGACCGACGTATACTAGTACTACTGTACTACTTACTGGTCGTATTTAGTGTCACATTTTAACCATAGGTTTAACTAACAAAATGTCAATTCATGTCATCGAAAATTATACCATTGGAAACTATGTTCAAATATGAATCCAACGATATAATTTTTTGTGACATGCATTAACATTTAGTTAGTTAAATTTATGGTCAAAATTTGACACAAATTACGAAGGGGACCAATAAACCAGTAGGGAGGTAGTAGTACGAGTAGCGCAATATACGGTATAGAGGACTAGTACAAATTTAGAAATGAAGTACGAAGTTACAAGGTTGTGCGACAGACTTTGTAGGCTACATGAGTAATACAAAATATAATTCCCATTGGACAACACTTTCACCAACAAGTACGCACTTGAAGCCTAATTGATATATATATATATATATATATGGCTTCTGCACAGCATCTCCATCATCATTATCAGTACATCCTACGCAGGTGAGTTAGGATGCACTTGATCTCAGAAAGGTATCTATCCTTCAAACTAACTACAGTACATAATATCCAACAAAAGAGGGTCATGCTACAGCAGCAGGATACATGGCTCAGTCTAGATATCACTACGAATCAAGTTGTGCATATTTCCTGTTGGCATGAACCTCATCACCGCATGTCAGGTTTGCAAAAGCCATTCATCGCTTGGAAGCTTGATGCCTTTCACACACTGAAGATCATCTGGCAACAAGCTGTGTCGACGAATCTCTGGATATGGTGATTCATGAAACCCATGGTACGATGTGTAAACACAGTTCCCCCTGGCGAATGGAAGTTGCATAGCACGGTAATCATCGCCGGTGATACGATCGATGATTGGTTGGATCGGATAATTGAGCCCGAGGAACATGGAGTGGTTGCCGAGGCTGTAAACCCGCCTCCAGTTGAATACGCCTGGCCCAACGGAGCTGGGATCTTTCTCGAACATGAAGCAACCATAGCCATCACAGTCACGAACGCCCCAGGCATTGTACTGCATGTGGTTTGATGAAATGGTTTGGTCAATTTGGTACGTGCGAATGAGCATCAAATGACCGCCGTCAGTTGAACGAGCGATAAACCACCACCCATTGACTTGTATATTTCCAGGTCCTGGAATTATGAAGGCCAGCGCATTTGCGTCTGCTGCAAAAAATCAAATTGGAGACCAAAAGGACAAAAATATACAATCATGTTCAGAGTATGTGTGGAATTAAGATTATTATAACAGTGACACAGATCATAGCCAGAGAATTGCAATGCCGTGGTCATAATCATACCCCAAATTAAAAAAATTAAGCCAATGGCTTTCATATTCTAGCAATATGTCATGGTTCAAACATCATGTAAAAATGAGAGGAAAACAGCTATGATAGGGCCTACTCATATTCTACCATAGCAGTTACTACTGTTCTCATATCAACTCTAACAATAACATGCGTGGTTATAAAAATCTTGAAAATGAGAGTAACATATAGCAATCATGAGGTTATACTCATAATATCTATTCTAACAATCATTAGATGTCAATTGTTCTCATATCAACTCTAACAATAACATGTGTGGTCATAAAAATATAGGAAATGAGAGGAACATATAGCAATGATGTGGTTATAGACATACTATCTATTCTAACTTTCTAACAATCAACAGGCAGTCATATTCATAAGGTAAAGATGAGATGAGATAGAACAATTACACGATGATAGATTCCACCAGTATATGCAGCCAATCTGTGCGTCGACAGCGTAAACGATGCCATCGTGCACTATAGCATCAGACAGAAATGGAGGGTCAACAGGATTGATGATGAGCCATAAACATGTATGGCGACCGGATTCCAGATAGACTAATCCCATGTCGAACAAGGCAATGAGCTTGTAATCCATGTAGTCTTCTGATGGTGTGGGCACTTCGTAGATTACAACCTTCAGCAAACGGAGGTCAGACCAAAAGCTCGACGCGTCTCGTGCGTAGTGGGCAGGAGTGTCCGGTGGGCCGCGAGGCTCGATGCCGGCGGTATCCAACAATGGAAGGTTGATCTCTCGCTGGGTGTAGATATCCACGAGACGCCACAGACTACCGGATTGAGGGATGAGGACGATCCAGTTGGCCTTCATGCCCGCCCAGTAGTGGCCGCGCATGAAGGACAGGTGGGCGGGTAGTGGTAGCATGTCGAGGGGCACCACGGCAACCTCCGTGGGATCGTCAAGTCGGTGTCTGAGCCACCTGCGAGGATCGGGCATCAGCAAGCAGGGTGTCTTGAAAAGGGCCGGCCGGTTGCAGATGAGTAGACGGTACATAGACACCAAGCATGCGGCCAGACACACGGTGCTGAGCAGGTCCATACGATTACAGATCTGCTTCAAGAGAACATCGGGGAGGGAATTCCAATCGCGGCTCTGTGTGTCAGTCGGTTCTGCCATAGGTTTTTTTAGGGCGCTGAGTGATTGGGGTTTTCGGTGCCTGCGAGCGAGCGGAGAAGTGGATTCGGGCGGGCGAGCGAAGAAGATGGCGTGTGTGGCCGAGCAGTGAGCGGGGGGGATATGGTACGCGCGAGCTACCGAGGAAGATGGCGCGGGTGGGCGAGCAGTGAGCGGGGGGAAATGGTGTGCGGCCAACGATGGGGAAGAGAGGAGGAAGAAGAGGGAAAGACGGGCTAGAAAGTGCATTAAATCTCAATTCTACTAGTACTAGTACCAGGATATACCGTCCTTCGGAGTGTAAATAGTTAAGCCGATGACATGTGGATCTACCTCAAGAGGGCCCATATGTCAGTTAATGGAAGAGAGAGGTGCGTAGGCGTATTTGCGGAAGCGTGCTCCAATGGCAAACATGATGGCAGTACAGGGTAAGGCTGATTTAGTAACACCAACACAATGGTTCAGCTTATTAATTAAGTGTCCCATCTGCTGCAGCGTGTATTGTCACTTCACTGTGAAGACTAGTTGAATAGTTCTCTCTGATCGAGATGGGGAATAATGGATCGCCAAGACTTCCTATCTACAGTATCCCTATGCCTCTACTCTCATCCTGTCCAACAAGATGAAACATTGGCCAAGGCACCCGGCGCCAATAATGTAGGAGTACTACTAGTATTTTGTGTCAAACTTTGACCATCTATTTAACTAATAAAATGTTAATGCATGTCACCAAAAATCATATCACTGGATTCGTATTTGAACATAGTTTTTTATGACATGCATTGACACTTTGTTAGTTAAATTTACGGTCAAAATTTTACACTAAGTACGAAGGGGACCAATAAACCAGGACGGAGGTTTATATACAGGTCAATAAAAAATCATCAACCAAGGTAGTAGTAAATGATGAGTGCCCGAAGAATTTTTTTCCGAAAGTACTCAATAATGGGCCCATTCTCCTCAAGAAAATTGTGTTTACGAATGTATTAATTGCAATGCATGCATGAGGAACAAAAGACCAGAACTTTTACACGCATTGGTGAGTTTTCTCTTAATTCTTGCATGCAACGTTTTAATGAAGCTTGAAATATGAACATGTCAATGGGAGGGAGTAAAAGCCTCATGCATGCATGCAACATGCAACACTCACACGTACACATGCATGCACGCAACACTCACGCATCCATGCGGCACACATCACATGACGCAACACACACGCTCACGCTCAAGTGCTCAACCTACTCCCTCCGTCCGTGAAAGACTGTACATATAGAGATTTACACATTGACCAAGAGGAACCGGAACTTCATGGCATAATTAACGCCCAAAAGTAGCAGACTTATGTGTGCATGCGACCATTGAGAGAAGAAGATTAAATGAAGGTTGTTGCATGCTGTAATTAAGGATAGACATGCAGCCTATAGCTAGAGCACAAGTTGGTGCAATAGTCAATCAATACCGATTAGATTAAAGGCTAAGTGCATTGGAAGTGTAGATGTACACTCTTTGTTGCAAAATTTTCTAAGACTAGCCACAATGGGAGTAACTTTAGCAGTAACATCGAGTCCAACTCAGCAAATTTGCTTATGTGGCAATGAGTTAATGAGGAGAGAGGTAGTTTGAGTAACTTAGCAATATGAGTCCCAATGCAATATGAGTCTATAACCTAATTAACAAAGCTTTGCATGACACCACACTTATGTTACTACCCACTATGAAGGTAGTGTATGTTACTCTCCATTTATGCTAGATGTACAATTTTTCATGGACCGAGGGAGTACACGTGCATGCACTCACATACACAGCCAGGGTGGTTCGCGCGCAAGGGTTGGACTCCTGTCGCGCCTGCGTAAAGTTTTGTTTAACTGATTTCTTTGCTCTGCCAACTGACAGGTGGGACCCAGAAACCAGGTGTCAATTTAACCAGTCAACAAAGTGCCACGTCGACTATGTGGTCGGTCACCAGGGTGCAATACGGTGCTCTACGGTGAGCTAGTGACCGTATAATCACCGCAAAACTATATAGTGACCGTAATGAGCGTATTGTTACATACGTTGACCGCCAGTGTATTTTTCTTGTTTCAAATTAAGCCATATTAACCGAAAAGGATGTAGTATGGACTAGTACTACTTTGATGTGTCCCGTCAACTCGCAGAACGAGGAGAAGCTTGCTTACTACGTCCTCTCCCTTGCCTACGCACGGTGGCTCACAGGACGAGGAGAAGCTTGCTTACTACGTACGCCTACGCCCTCTCCCTCGCCCACGCGTGCGGTGGCTCGCAGGACGAGGAGAGGGTTTTGACTACAGTTCCCTCTCCCTCTCCCTCGCCCACGCGCGCGGTGGCTCGCATGACGAGGAGAGGGTTTTGACTACAGCGCCCTCTCCCTCTCCCTCTCCCTCGCCCTCACCCTCGCGGTGGACGTGCAGCAGTTCATTTGGTGTCAGATTGCCAGAAGCATATTGTACTGACATTGTTGGACCTTCCGAAGAGGCGAAGAGCCAAGTGCAAGGTTCACAGGAGTACGAACTGTTGAACCTCCCGAAGAGGCGAAGAGCCAAGCGCAAGGTTCATAGGAGTTGTCGCCCTAGTACTACAACTATAGCGAACTATTGCTACTGTATGATGTCGCCATGTAACCTACAGCCAAAGCTGTGCAACCTTTTTTTCTCACAGAGCGTGTTGGAGTCCGTGCAACAGCCACACAAGTTGCACGTACACATAACACATTTACTAGTAATAAGTTCTAAAGGACAAATGCCAGCATGCCACACAAGTTCATCTCCACTTCATGTGATAAATTTTTGCACGACTACTCTAGCTATATTTACAGCGCTACCATTCACAATTTACCATACTCCACTTACACGTTATAGATGGGCTCCATGTCCATGTCCTCCAGGTTCTAGTCCCAGGTGTTCTTCATAGATGGCATGATCCATAGCGGTGGGCAACGGGAATCATTGTCGCAGCTTTCTAGTCCGATTCCACACGATGGAGACTCATCCAAGCTGAAGCGGCATAAATCAGGGATAGCGTGTCCCAGCATGTCGTTCATCCGGTGGTGCGCACTGAAGACACAACCATGCTTCATGAACGGTAGGCCTTCGGTGTCATGCACGGATGGTGGCATCTGCTTCACAATGGGGTAGCTGTCCCCAATGAAAATTGAGTACTCTCCAAGAGTGTTCCTCGGCACCCACATAGCATCACGGGGGTCGAACTCGGCGCTGTTCATCTGGTACACGCGGCATCTCAGATCTGGACACATGGTGACGTACATGGTCAAGGTCCATGCATGATAAGAGCATGGTTAATAATATAGCCGACCGGTGGCTATAACATGTTGTCATGTCATCTATAGCCACTGTAATAGCCAATATGTATAGTAGTGAGCTACAAAGAAGTACTACTCTTTTACCACATGGCCCACCATACACTCTCACATAGCTTCTTGGAGCCCGTGCTACAGCCGGATGTAAATCTACAGCCCGCTTATCTTCTCTCTCCTCTTCTCTCTCATCCAACTCAGCAAAAATATAGTATTTTAAGTCTTATAGCCTGCTTATGTCACCTTATTATACTTGCTCTAATGTTGTGCTCAAATATGGCGGTCAGTAATATTGTGCCGCAAGTAGTACTACTCCAGTATAGAGGAAGTAAAATAACCGGCTTATTATATATAGCCACTCCTGGCTACATGGATGAGATAGTAAGACATGGAAAAACAAAAAATGGTGGGAGCTAGTGGGTTCAAGTCTTCAAGGGCCTAGCTAGCTATACGCGTCCTCCAAGGTAAAAAGTACTAGTACTCCTTACTACTACAATGAAAGAGAAGGCGAGAGGGTTAAAAAAATTAATACCAAATTGTAGTACTAGTACTAGTAAACATGTCTCAGTCAAGAAAAGAAAAGAACTAACAAGTACTACTACTCGAACACACATCAATGAGAAAATGGAATACCTGGGTAGATGGTGATGGTCCGATCGTGGTAGATCGTGTGACCATGTTGCACATCAGTGGTACCATGGGTAACGACTGCTAAGATAGTTGATCCTAATATGCCAAAGTCAGCTACAAGGTTCCAGGTTAGACCGAATCGCGGATGCAAATGCACATCCAGGATCGGCGATCTGATTTTGATCGGGGGATGACTGGTCCCTGCAAAATAATGGAGTACCGTTAGGGATGCAAATGATGGTTTGTGCATTCCGTTTGTAATCTCCCGTACCGTAGGATGGCAACCAGATGAAACAAGTCCCTGGCTTGTCACCGCGAAGATGCGGCCTAAATGGCACATGGAATCTTCGAACGTGTAGGGGTACAAATCTGTCAGGGCCAACATGTGCCAGCCTCTGCCCTTACTGCCTTTTGCATTGATGGCAATCCTTATGTCGAACACCGCGATGAGATAGTAATCGTCGTAGCTGCATCGCTTTGTCGGTGGGTCTGCAATTGCTATCTTCTTCAATCTCATGTAGGCATCATCATACGTATTCAAGCCCAGCCACTCCGGAAGGCCGATCCCCATGGTGGAGAAGGGGTCTATGGGAACGGCCGCACTACTGTGGATGTTGTGCAAAATGATGGTGGTATCCGGCTGGAGGTATGCAAGCCAATCTCCGTTGGCACCAACCCAGACCTATATATAAGATGGTGGGCAGCGGAGAAATTACGGGATGGAATAACTAAGTACTATATTTAGAATATACACCTACATGATCAAACTCCATGACTGACCTGCTCATCAGACAAAATCCGACTCCCTCTCAACGTCGGCAACTCTAGCGGAGTCAACGTGCAACCACGGCCAGGTAGCGGTGGACTGTTCGATGGATTGCCCATAGAATAACCTTCTGCTTGAGAACGCATGGAATACCAACAAGCATGGCCTTTTCCCAAGCCTGTTTATGCATCGTCTTAAAATAGTTGGTGCAGGAAGCACCGAGTCTTGCAGCGGTGAGGATGTCAGAGCAGCGTGCGATTTCTCCCAGAGGATCGTCGTCCAAGGTCTCCCAGCTCCGACGAGGAGGAGAACCGCCTGGCGAATCCATGGCAGCAGTGATGAACTGCCTTGGTCTCTTCGGCGGGAAGGGAACTGGCGAGGAGGAGGAGATAAGAGCGTAATGGCAGGGCCTCATCCCTTCATCAAGGAAGTTATGCGGGCACGCATAGTGGTAGTGCGATGGTGCGGCTATTATTTACTTACGTAGTACTGTAGCAGTAGTACTTTCTCAACTAGTAGTGCGATGTACTGTACTTCCATAGTGCACCAGTTTTGAACTCTTGAATCTCAAGGCCAATGAGCTACAGTCGCAAGTGGAGGGTACTACTGTTCTCTAGAACCATCACTGTACTATCAATGCAGGGAAAGTACACCTGCGTAGTGCGTACTCTTCATGCTCTATTCAAGCGCGTAGCTAGCCTACTCAGCCGCTCCTCTCACGCACACACTAGCAGCCTATTTATCAACGACGGTTACTGCGGGGGCAGAACATTTGAGTTCTTTGATACAGCGAGACTAGGCTTTTCGCTTCCATTTGTGGAGGTGTAATGGATCTCGTCGAACTTTATGAATGAGATGAGGCAAAGCTTTTGCCTCCGTTTAAAAAAAATCACGTCAAGAGGAATTTTTTTATGGAGTTTAGAGCCGGTAATGGAACGAATTCCATGCGTGCAATGCCACAAGCTACAGAGTAGTAGCACTTTACGTACAGAGCCATATTGCACAGTTACCAATGCCGCACTAGGCTTTTCTGGTTCCTCTGGCTTAATTGGGAGGCGCTAGTAAATATGGTAGCTGACGAGGAAGCAATAAGTGAGGAGCGGCTAGGGCAAGCACGCGGGCGAGAAACGTTGCACGGTGTGAATTGATATACAGGAGTGCTACTACTCTTATAAAAAACAGAGTTGGTGATGATGGTGTGCCTGCCATCCTGCAATATAGGCCGTCCAATTTATATCTGACGGATAGGAAGGAAACTATGGCAATTTTGCAAAAAGATACCCACACCCCTCTCCACATTTGCAAATAAGGCCTTCCCTCGTTCATCCTTTTCTCCCACAAGATAAACTACTCATACAAATGCATCTTGATGTTCCGTGCAATGCATGGGCATCTTGCTAGTACTACTCTAGTACGCGAGCCACAAGATGATGGGAGGGAAAACCCGTTCACGTGGCTGGGCTATCCAGTGCACCCACATTTTGGTGCGACACGTCCGTTCGACTTCAAAAGTCAAACTACCAGTGTACAATATTGGCTCGCAGCGAGTTTAATATTTTAAAAAAAGGCCGCCGTGCGTTCGGCCGGGATTGAACCCACCAAACGAGCTATACACTCTCGCGACCAATAATAGTACAACGCAACCTAGAATCGCCTTTTGTCGCTAGTACATTGTTCCTTACAAGAAACCACCACCAAGAAACTACCACTTTCCAACCAGCCCTACCAAGAAACCACTACTCTACAAAAATTAGCAAAAACACACCGAAATTTTCTTAATTCGTCGCAATAAACTACCAAGTGCCGTTATAGGCACGTTTCAACCCATGTCGCCTCTTAAGTCAACGTTGTCTATTTGACCGGCTAGTTAGGCGTTATGACTTGTGGGGCCTACATGTCAGTCTGGACAAAAATCCCCGAGTGACCTCCTACCTCTGGCTCGTCCACCTAGTCATCCTCGGCCATGGGACGCAGCTACCGCCGCCGGCAGAAGGCGATGTCAAAAGCGCCGGCGGCGCGGAGCCCATCTTGCGGCAGCCCGGATGCCAGCTCCATGCAGCGCTCGCGGCCGCTAGCTAGCCAAGCTAGCACACCCCCTGCTGGATGCATCCAGCTGCTTGTCTACAAGGTTTGCTAGCTACGTTGGCACGGCGGTGCGGCGGCTTGCTCGCGCACACTGCGCTAAGGCCAGCCATCTGGCTCAACCGAAGGCCAGCGCGGCGGGTTGGTCACGCGTGAGCCACGCTCGGGCCAGCCAGCCAACCCGTGCGGAGGCCAGCGCGGCGTCCGGCCCATCCGGCGGAGCGGCGGCCAGCTCGCCCATCACCGGCGCCATCGACGAACACGCATTAGAACTGTTTAAAGTAATGTTCAGGAAAAATAATGATTGGAGGAGGAAGAAGAGGATAGAAGGTCAGATGTGGGTCCCTCATGTCAACGGTCAAACAAACGGTGTTGGTTTAAGGTGCCTCGTCAGCACGGACGTGTGGGCCAACCCTGTCATAAACGGGTTTAAACAAGCCTAATCGGCACTAGGTAGTAGTTTTTTGGCGCGGATTAAGAAATTTTTTGCTATTTTTTGTACAATAGTTTCTTCCTAGGGCTGGTTGAAAGTGGAAGTTGTTTGTTAAATGCTCTACATACTATAAGTAGGAGTGAAAGTTAAGCTTTGGAAGCCAAAAAGCACGGCTAGTTACATAGTGCCTATGTGTACGTAATTCAAACTAAATATCGACCATGAGTGACTAATATCTTGATGGAAAACTCGAAACTATGGAAATACTAGCAATTTTTTTTGCATGGTTGGAAATACTAGCAATGTGCACGTGCTTTGCAACGGATCATAATTAGAATAATACTTATTCACAAACTTGATAGAAAACACTCTAATTTTGATATACATATATCACTAAAAATATATTATGTTTCAATCAGAATATATTCCTTGGGCTGTTTTGGTGAGGTGAGGGAGGGATGTGGTTGGTTTTAAGATACTAATTAAGGGGTTTTCTGCAAATTGGGTAGAGAAGTGGGATGTTGTTGAGAAAAGGCAACAACTTACCTCATAGTCGTTAGAAGTAGATCTAATGGTCAGAAATGACGGATGGTAGACACACCATCATAACCAAGTAAGTCTACTGTAGGAGTACTAGCAAGATGCCCGTGCATTGCACGGAACATCAAGATGCATTTTTTAATAAAACACTTGTTGTGATTGACCCATGCGGGAGTAATCCCATGTGTAAAAACTAATGATATCTCGAGAAAGAGGAGAGATAAGGTGAGGAGGAGTGGGGCGTGGTGGTGATTGGTGGTCGGACTGAGCGGAGGCATGGAGATGGACGACGCCGGCAGCGACCACCATGCCAGATTGTTCCAGAGGCTTCCTTTTTTAATTTCTCAACAATGAGGTTGTGGGAGATAAGGATGAACGAGGGAAGGCCTTGTCTGCAAATGTGGAGAGAGGTGTGGGTATCTTTTAGTTTGCTTTCTATCCGTCAGATATAGATCGGACGGTCTATATTGCAAGATGGCAGGCATACCATCATCACCAACTCGGGTTTTTATAAGAAGAGATATAAGTATGGAGATACAAACGTATTATCGATACTTGTTTCCATAAACTTGGATCTACATTCTATTCATCGGCTGAGCATGTGGGGCCTTAGCACGATGACTTCCCGACTGTGTAAAACAAAGGTTTTCCCGTCGCCGATAAGGAGGGGGTGATGGCGGCGCGCTTTCGGCTCGCTCTAGTCCTAGTAGTCATACTAGGTGGTCTACGGACATGTAGATTTTTTTTTCATGTCTCGTGTTCATCGTACTGCCACGACTGTTGATGAATAGACGGTAAGTTATTCACGAGAAAACCTTGGTTGAGCGTGTGTGCGAGAGAGAGACAATGTGTGCGTGTGTGATATGTAGAGACTGAGGCAATAATAAGAGATTCTTTGTGTCACTGTGTGTGGAGGATAGAGAGAGACATGTGCATGGTGCTTTGTGTTGTGTAACGTGGAGACACATAGACATAATCAGAGTGTGAGTGTGTGAGATACACATGCGGACATGGGGAGAGATGTGTGAGTTAGAGAGACGGAGAATTTTGGTGTGCATGTGAGCTAGAGAGAGAGGGGATATATATATATACCCAGAGATGGAGAGAATATGCAAGGGTGTGTGTCTTAAAAGAAGGATCCAGATAGATGGGTGTTTGTGTGTGTTTGTGCGCGCGTGTGTGTGTGAGAGGGAGTGTGTGTATGTGGAGAAGAGAGACCACTAATGGTGTAAACCTAGTAGGGAAGGGGGAATGGTGTGACATGTCTGTCCAAGAGAGAGAAAGGCATGTGTAGTAGCGGGATAGCATGGGTGCGGGCGGGGAGCAGACTATTTGGAAGATACATCGAGTGTGTGTGGGAGAGGGGTGTGAGAGCAAGAGAGAGAGCGAGCGAGGGAGAGAGAGAGGAAGAGAGGGTGTCGGTGTAGTGAACAGGGGGTATTCATTACCCCTGGACACGCACCGGCGAGTTGCAGCCCCCAGGCGGGAAGGGCATGCCAGGGGAGCGAGCCTTCCAGAGAGAAGACAACTGGGAACAAGCACAAGACTATCCAAAAAGCATTCGAGTCAATAATTGGAAGGCAGAAGACCAAAGGCCGAAGTCCCCGGCAAGATTTTTGCTGGTGAGCCCCGGCAAGATTCTTGCTGGTGAGCCCCGGCAAGATTCTTGCTGGTGAGCCCCGGCAAGATGATCCCGGCAAGCTTGGTCCCGGCAAGATGACCCCGCCAAGCTGCCACCGCTCCAGTGCAGCGACCAAACCTGTCAGATGGGTTTTGTCCTCTTGGATGCGTGTCAAGGCACCAATGGCGGGTGGGTATAAGCGGTGCTGATGGGATGGCTCCTTTTTCCATCTCCAAGAAAGTGAGGACACCTAAACGGACACCTCACGGTGCATTAAATGCGCTTGTCCTAATCCGTCAGGGGTTAGGTATGATACCCTGTAGCTACCTTACACCTCAATGTATGTACATTTTGCCACTGTGGAGACCCCTTTGATCATATAAAAGGAGGCCCAAGGCAACTGCTACAGAGGGGGAGATCTTCTGGCCCATTCTGCATGTGTAGCTGCTCTTTGAACTACTGTTCATTGCGAGCGCTCCTGAAGGCTGGGCCCAAGAACATCAATAAGAACACAAAGCAGGAGTAGGGTTTTACGCTGATCAGCGGCCCGAACCTGGGTAAAAACCTCCCGCGTCGATCATTGGTTCTGCTCTTTGCGTATTCCTCTCCCCCCGCCGAATCGTAAAGGGGTCTCTCTCGGGATCCCATAGGTGTCGTGCCCCGACATCTTTGGCGCGCCAGGTAGGGGGATCGAGGTTGCGCGAACCTGATCCAGCGGTCGGCGCGTCAGCTTCATCGTCCATGGCGACTTCGCTCCACATACAGAAAGCTAAGTTCTAAAACTTTAATGCTTTTTGCTGATTTGATTTTATCCATGATGATGTTCTTTGCACATAACCTGTGCGCAAAGGAGCACTCTTGAGACATTCTACGCTCCGGGTTGTTCGGGTCTGCCTAGCAACACCTGTGCAGCCGCGTTTGTTCTTGGAGTGTGAAGCTCTCGAGGAGGCGGCGTCCTCGATAGGCTGCTAACTAGGATCCATTCCTAAGCGCCATTGACTAGGACGTGCGCGATCGAGATGCATTCCGGCAAGCATAGGGGACAACTGTGCAAAAACAAAAACATGTGGAGAAGAGCTCTAAATAAAGTTACGCACAAGTTAAAATGCTTTTAAGATGCTAATTAACTTGTCGTATTTAAACGCAGTTGTGGCCCGGGGGCTGGCAGCGTCCTCTGGACCAATCTTCTCGACGTCGAGAATGACGAAGTTCTCCGCCATAAGCCTTCCTGGCAACAAGCTTGCCGGAAGCCAGCTTCGAGAACGACGAAGTCCTCCGTCATGAGCTTTCCCGGCAGCTCCTTGCCGGAAGCTAGCGTCGAGAATATCAAAGTTCTCCGCTAAAGTCAAAAGTTTCCCGACAACCACCCTTTGAGCAAAAAATAAGCTCGGGGGCTGGCAGCGCCCTCGCAAGAAAAGCTAAGTTGCCAAGATTTATTACATTCATTTTGCTATCCTCACTTGCTTCTTATACCTACACGCGAAGGAGCCCTCTCGGGGCTAATTGCGCCCCTAGTTGTCTCGAGTCCGCTCGACAATTTAGGTGGCTCCATAAGCACCGAGGAGGTAAACCTTTCCGGGAGGCGGCGTTCCCAGCAAGTTGCTTAGGACCCGTTCCTCAAGCACTGCCGACTGGAGCATGCGCACCGGAAAGCTTTCCGGCTAGCGTGGGCCGCCTTGATTAATTCGTTGTCCTTGTACATCAACATGCACGCGGAGGAACCTTGTCGTGGTTAGCCCGCGCTCTAGCTTCGCCTCGAGTCCGCTCGGCAAGCTTAGCAGCTGCGTTCTGGCCCGGCAAGTCGCCTTGCCGGCGGCGGCGCTTCCAGCAGGCTGCTAAAGACCTGCATCTAGCGCTCGCAGCAAACATGCGCACCGGCAAGGTTTCCAGACAGCGTAGGGACTAAAATAAGTGCAAGGACTGAATTAATCAAGGGGGAAGCATACATTCATTCAGCATAAAGTAACATGCATTGCATGCATAAAGATTGATTTAACTAAGATAAATTGCTTCTTTATATGCGCCATTGCAGCAACAGGCCGGCAAGACGGCAGTGAGACATTCGCGGTAGACGGCTGCGGCAGCAGGGGTGACTATATGGATCGAGCACCGCACCCGTAGTACCCTATATGGGGAAAGCTCGGGGACTGGCTCCTCGTCGCACAGTGTGGCACTTCCTTTCGGGCACACGACTCCTGTTGCCGTCCTGCTCTGTCTGCCCATGCCGCCGGCAAGCCCAAGGCCCGGCAAACCTCAAGCTCTCTTGCATCATCACCGGCATGCAGTTAAAAGTCAAGAGTAATGGTTACTTCTCACCGTGCGTGTACCGGTGCATGTTTTTGGGCCTAGCCCAGATAAACACTGTGCGCGTTTGTCCGGCCCAGGCCCGGGGGCTCCTGTCGGTGTAGTGAACAGGGGGTGTTCATTACCCCTGGACACGCACCGGCGAGTTGCAGCCCCCAGGCGGGAAGGGCATGCCAGGGGAGCGAGCCTTCCAGGGAGAAGACAACTGGGAACAAGCACAAGACTATCCAAAAAGCATTCAAGTCAATAATTGGAAGGCAGAAGACCAAAGGCCGAAGTCCCCGGCAAGATTTTTGCTGGTGAGCCCCGGCAAGATTCTTGCTGGTGAGCCCCGGCAAGATTCTCGCTGGTGAGCCCCGGCAAGATGATCCCGGCAAGCTTGGTCCCGGCAAGATGACCCCGCCAAGCTGCCACCGCTCCAGTGCAGCGACCAAACCTGTCAGATGGGTTTTGTCCTCCTAGATGCGTGTCAAGGCACCAATGGCGGGTGGGTATAAGCAGTGCTGATGGGATGGCTCCTTTTTCCATCCCCAAGAAAGTGAGGACTCCTAACGGACACCTCACGGTGCATTAAATGCGCTTGTCCTAATCCGTCAGGGGTTAGGTATGATACCCTGTAGCTACCTTACACCTCAATGTATGTACATTTTGCCACTGTGGAGACCCCTTTGATCATATAAAAGGAGGCTCAAGGCAACTGCTACAGAGGGGGAGATCTTCTGGCCCATTCTGCATGTGTAGCTGCTCTTTGAACGTACTATTCATTGCGAGCGCTCCTGAAGGCTGGGCCCAAGAACATCAATAAGAACACAAAGCAGGAGTAGGGTTTTACGTCGATCAGCGGCCCGAACCTGGGTAAAAACCTCCCGCGTCGATCATTGGTTCTGCTCTTTGCGTATACCTCTCCCCCCGTCGAATCGTAAAGGGGTCTCTCTCGGGATCCCATAGGTGTCGTGCCCCGACAGAGGGGGAGAGAGAGGGGTCGTTTATGTGCAGAAGTGGCGTATAGATAGGGAGATAAGGTTAACGTTGTTCGAAAGTGGCCTATGTACGGAGACGCAAGGGAAGTGAGTCATCGTGTGTGTGATAGAGACTTCATGAGAGATCTAGAATAGATGGTGTAGAGAACAACGTGCGAGATTGAGAACGATGATACACTAGGGAGCTATGGAAAGAGTCACGACATATATGTATATAGGGAAGGAGCTAGGTCGGGTCCGCATGTGGGAGAGATAGAAAGAGGAGAGTGGTGCACAAGGAGACAAAGGGTGCTTGTTTGTAGTGGGGGTGGTGAGTGAGATGAGTGTGCGATAACGACATAACTAGGGAGATAGATGTTTGGGGGCGACGTTTTGTGCGTATGGGAAAGATACACTCCTATATAGTGCGTGTGCTTGGGAAAGAGAGATGCCGGGAGACCTAGAGAGTGGGGGAAGAGATGTGTGCATGCCCGATAGACGAAGTGATAGATACCTATATTGGGGTCCGGACTTAGAAGAGAGAGGGGGTTAGTGTGCTCCTGTGTTCGTGTCCGGGGGAGAGAACGACTTGTGGTGGGGGGGACGGGGTGGGTGGCTTCAGATAAAGAGTGAGGTGTCTATATTTGAGAGACTTAAGCATAATTGAGATATATATGGTCAATAGTGTGTGCACTCATGGTTGATCAATTTGTTTCACAGTTTGGACTATGAGGTAACGATACTTTTGAACATGCGTGATATACTTTGAAGTACCAGAATTACAAACCTAAGATTGGAATTTTGGAATTCGACTCCATTATTAGCTTTTGTAATTCATTTAAATGGAGGTACATTTTTTAAGTCGGGATTTCATGATTTCAAATTCATATATCAAACCTAGAGATATACACATACGGGCATGTTCAAACCTTATAATCATCCACTTTATTCATACACATACACATTTTTGTTTTTGTCATCATATTTAGGATAAACACATTTGGAATTTCATTTGAATTGGACCATAAGATGGTATTTGCTTCCACTAGCTCAATGATCCATATTTGAATTGAATGGACAATCTAAGTTTCGAGTTGGAGACATTGATTTTCGAAACTTGCACTTTTTTGCGTGCAAAACAAATAAATTCTTGGCCATGATATCATAGTCGGTCGTACAAGAGCAGAACACTTGATTTCAGCCGCCAAAAGCTTTCAAACTTCCCGCTCACATCGAAATATCTCATGCCAGAAAGTTTAGCCCTACGATATTCTTGTTTTACCCCTGCCACATGAACGAAAAAGGGCTGCTTTGGTAACTCCATTGTTTTCCCCCTCTTTGCCCCCAACATTCTTCCCCAGAGCCCCTCCCCTTCCCCTCCCCGCATCCTCCCCCCCCCCCAACCACACCAAGCCACCAAATCTAGTCCTCCGCCGCAGCGGTGGGACTCACACCCCGCCGGATCTACCTTCCGCACCTTGGAACCCCCAATTGCCAACTCACCACTTCACCGAAGCCGCTTCAGCGACTGGCTTGTCCACCGCTCCAGATCTCCTTGACCGCCATCATGGTCCACCGCACCGGATCTGCTTCACCGGTGCCCTCGTCCACCATAGTGTAGGCCCTTCACCGACTCCCTCGTCCGCCACATCGCTGGCCCTTCATACAAGCCCTCGTCCGCCGCAACAGATCCGCCTCACCGACAGCACTGTACACCGCGCCGGATGTGCTTCACCGACGCCTTCGTCCACTGCACCGGACCCGCTCCACGGACGCCATATTCAACTCCATCGGCCCTGCTTTACTGACGCCACAGCCTCATCAGGTTATTTAGATTTGTACTCCTTCGGTTTTTCTCTTCTTTATCATGGAACTATTCACTTACCACAGATGAGCTTTCTTGTATGTCGACAGGCGCCGCAACCGAAGCACCGGAGCCGCTTCAGCAACGGTGACAGCCGGCCCAAACTCAACCGCAACACGAGCACCATCAACGATCCTTAGATTTCAAGTATGACAACGATACCCATACGCCGCCGAGAATCAGGTACTATTATCCAATGGCCGGCGCCAACGTTCACTTTCTTAGCATAAGCACCGCACCTTCGAATTTCTTCAGGGCATCATTCAATTTTTCATGAGACGCGTTATTCTGCTTGCCCCTGTAGGGCCATACGTGTGGCAGTGAACAGGTTACATGTGCTAAATTACAAACCAGTGCACATATAGTTACAATGCTTTTGTTTTGTCCTAAGTATTACTGTACTTCCTAGATATCACTGCTTACTATTTTACTTCTTGCATGCTATATTTATGATAATGGTGTTGTTCTGATGCCACCTGTTGGTTACATCAGACTGCTTCTATGGCCCTGTTTGGATACTCTAACTTAGCTAGAGATTAGAGTTAGTTTCTAGCTCATGACTAACCCTGAACTAACTCTAGCCAAAGAGGTGTTTGAATGACAGGGTTAGATTGACAATAAATGCACTAGGAGAACTAGCTCCTATTAGCACCTCTTGGGTGGGTTAGATGCAACTAGCTCAAACTAGCCCTCATGTTTGGATACTTTAGGGCTATTTGAGCTCAAACTAGCTCTAACCCATGGATCCAAATAGGGCCTATGTTCTCTAAGCTTAATCACACATAAGCAAACTAGCTTGTGGTTCCGCTGCTTTTTGTTTGTTTTACCCTACATTTTCCGATGCTAGCTATTACATCACTGCTCTGAGCCTCTATTCGTTACTTTTTAGTGCGTTCTTGATCTTCCCAAGTTGCATGACTAATTTGATGCTTCTATTAATTATGGAGCTGCCAACCCCATCAAGCAAAATATTTGTTCTTTTGGGGCTGGCACCTCGAACAAGCATAAAAATAGAGTGAAGCACATAAATTGTCGTGTAAGCACACAACCTTCTTTCATTAGTTTAGATTAACCATTGATGATCAATTCGAACCAGTGCATGTGATTAAAATTAATTTTACCTAAATAGAGGGGGAAGAATAAACTACAACAACTAGATTTGCAACCACGGGATGCTGATGATATCTTCAAAGAACATTGCAACAGCAGCGAGGCTTCACAGCAACATATGGCAAGCCAGTGTGTTTTAGTACATGTGAAATGTAATGCATGTGGGCTGCTTTCTTGGCTTGTGCCCTCAACCTGTAATCCTACAGAATTACAAATAGTTCAGTTGTCTGCTTTGCTGTATTGCTTGATTCGAATGCTTGTTGTTACTTGTTAGGCTATACCTAAGTTGGCCAATATGTCAGCAGTGCCTGCTGTACTATCGTAAAGAAATGCATGCCTAATTCATTTGACTCCTTAACTTTTCCTATGAACTTCATCACAAGACTGTCTTCGTAGTTTATATGAGGCCACACTGTTTAAGTGCTTTCTCAGATTATTTGAACTGCTTAGATGCATGGGCAACTTAAATATAGCGGTGGTACACTGCCTTTCATCTTACCATTTTAATTTGTTTTCGGCTGATGCTGCTTCCAACCATTTAAATATAGCTTGCCATGCTCGGCAATAATTCGTATGTCGTTTACCATGTAAGCATACTGCCAGGATCATGCGATAACTATCTCTTACTTATGTCCAGCGGAAACCTTTTAGGATGCCATTCACACTAGGACACAATGTACAACCCCAGAATCTATTTGTGGAAGCAGTGCGCCAGCCATGTTACCAGATGGTAGCAGTTCAGAGGCAACACCGCTGGAGAGCAGTCTGAGCATAGATATTGTAGTTCTTGTGGCTCTACTAGAGGCAGAAAGAGATGGTGTGGCTGCCATGAATGAGGTAATCTTGATCTCGAGGCTGGAAATTATGCAATTAGCTGCACGCATTATGCAAGCAACCCAAGAATTGGAGGAACTAAGAATGTTGCATTTGAAGACGGAGGAGGTCCTGCTGTTTCTGCTATCTGAAGCCCAGGGTAATCCCAGTTCTTCTTTAGATACCAGTTGAAATTGTCATTAGATTAGTATACTTGCATGTTGTGTCATGTCTCTGAATGGATTTTTTTGTAAGACCCCCTTTGTTATCCATGTGTTGTAATGATCTGAATTTTTTAGGCGAGGTAATCCTCGGTACTTGTATGATTGACATAAGGTGAACTGTTTTTCGTGTGAGCATATTGTATTGGATGAAATAACTGTTTGACTCAAAGTGTATCCAACCTACTGAATTCGAAGATCATGGCATTTCTAAATCATATTCATATATGAAGGTGGAATAAATCTTGTCGTGGTTTTGAAGAAATAAATAACAAAACATAGAATGATGTATGGATATTCGTAATCGAATACAAATTGGATTAGAATTTAGTTGCCAGGGCCCAGGGTAAACATGAATGCTAATTATCCCAAATTTTGAACCAAGCGGCAAAACACCCACTATCATTTGTCGGCTGCCCGAAGCCAGTGTTTGCGAGATGGAAATTACTGTCTACCCTTGACACTTCACATCCTAATCGACCTGATTTCCACTGTTGTCGATAGGGGTAGACTAGTAACTTCAATCAGACGTGACACGACCGCCTGTCTCCCCATTCAGACACGGTGGGCGCCAAACATGGGTGGCAAACACACATTTGATTCAAACTCGTCCAAAAGACATCTCTCTCTCCCTCAATTTTCTCATTCATACACGTGGGCGGCAAAACAAACTCTCCTCGTCCGAAATCGATGTAGGCAAATATTTTAAAAAGGGGTAGGTGTGTAACTTCCCTCAGACGTGACACAACCGCCCTACCTATCAGCCCCATTCATACACCGTGGGCGCCAACCGTGGGCAGCAAAAGACCCTCTCCTCGCCCGAAATCGCTATCGGCAAATATTGGGGAGATGCGAGATTACCGTCCTATCCCCAACCGACGAGATGTCCGAAATTTTAAACAGGGGCTAAGTTCCTAACTTTCCCACATTTCAGACAAGCGCGTCCCAAAGTTTGAGATCCCCTCCCCCTCCCCCTCCATTTCCCCATTCATACACCGTCGGCGCCACAACAACCTCCCCACTCCGGCCAGCCTCCTCCGTCCGCCACCCCATCCTCCACCTTACCGGAGCCGCTACCCCTACCCCATCGTCCACTGCAAGAGATGGACGTCTCTCATCCACGGCGCCAGACCAGGATCCTTTCATCGCGTCCTCTCGCTTCACCGACGCCGTCGTCCACCTTGCCATTGGCGCTCCTACGACCGCCTCGTCCACGGCAACAGGACTTATCCCCCGACCCGGCCGTCTGCCGTCTCAAGTCCTCTTCCGCGCCGCCGACAGCCATTGCACCCGCAGCACCCTCAATGTATCAGCAGGGGCCTACACGGCATCGCAAGAGAGGTGGTACTCTTTCATATCTATGTAATTTATTGATATCACCCGGAAAATAGATTGTAACTTGTTTACTGTACTTTTCTTGTCCATACCAAATCATAGTGGCTAGTTGAAAGCAAACATTGGTTGTGAAGTAGCCTTTGTCCGGTTTGCACCTTTAGATCCGCCATGGCATGGTCACTATACTCGTAAAGCTTATGGTTTTCCCCCCTTTATATTCACTACCATCATCGTAGGTGCTTCGTGTCGTGCTAGCACTGCTCCTCAAGACCTCAACCCATCAAGCGAAACAACATGCCACTCATAATTCCAAAGCTTAGTTGTTGAAATACGAACCTAATATGATGCTCATATTACTAAAATAGAGAATGTTTAATTGGTCAGCTAATGTTCCTATATTCGTTTCGAAAAGCATGTGCGCCACATATAGAGAGACAACAGGGATTTGCATTTCTCTGTGCGCTCTGGCTCATCATGGGTGGACAACACACATTGTATTATCTAAAATCTGCTTGCTCTTTGTTATCATGTTCCTCTTTTGTTCTTCTTAATAAGTATATTACTTCCTCTGTTCCTAAACTGCCTTGGGTGCGTGCGTGTGTTGTGGTGGCGTGCGTTTGTATCAGGTGTTGTTCATCATTGCTTTATTTATAAAGCGGGGCGAAAACCTTTTTCGGTAAAACATAAGTCTTTTTAGATATTCCAATAAGAACTACATACGGATATATATATAGACATATTTTAGAGTGTACATTCACTAATTTTGCTTCATATGTAGTCCGCATTCAAATTTCTAAGAGATTTATATTTAAGAACGTAGGGAGTAGTACAGTATGTTCCTTGTCGGGAAGTGGAGCAGGGACATTTGCAGTCGACAGTTCTATTGGGTCGCTTCAGATGGATGCTTTCAATGATTCTAGATGGTCTGCCATAATATCCAGCAAATGCTGGGAGCTATGTCGTCTTTGATAGTCTAGGCTGATAGTAACAGTATTGTGCTTTCAGTTGAATAGAGCTGCCCCTTTTGGGGCCGAAGCCTTTCCGAACCCTTTCTTGCAGTACCCGCAATACAAGCCCATATGGTCCAGCTAGTTCCACTTTCCTGATTTTACTCTTGATGCATAGGGTTTTCCCCTTTTATCTACCCTACTATGATCTGCGTAGGTGCCATCTGTCGTACTAGCAGTACTCCACCCTTCAAGCTAAACAACACAGCACTCATAATTCCAAAGCTTAGTTGTTCAAATATGATTGTGATATGATACTGATATTAGTTAACAGACACATTTAATTGGTTAGCTAAAGGTCCCACTTGAGATTCCAAATGCATGTCGCGACATATAGAGAGACAATAGGAATTGCATTTCTTTGTCACTTGTTGACTGTACTTTCTTGTCCATACCAAATCTTAGTTGTTATTTCAAAGCAAACATCGGTTACTAAGTACACTTTGCGCGGTTTGCAGCTTCAGATCTGCCATGCCACTGCCACGGTCAACACTATACTTATCATGCTTACGGTTTCCCCATTTTATGATGACCACGATCAGCCTACGTGGTTCGTGTCGTAATAGCACTGCTCCACCCATCAAGCTAAACAAGCTTAGTTGTACAAATTGAATCTGATATGATGCTGATATTAGTAAAACTGAGACAGGTTTAATTGGTCAGCTAAATGTTCCTACTTTAGTTTCCAAATGCATGTGAGCCACATATGGAGAGACCGGAAGGAATAGTATTTCTCTGTGTGCTCTGGTTCATCATGGGTGGGCAACACACATTGTATTATCTAAAATCTACTTGCTCTTTGTTATCATGTTCCTCTTCTGTTCTTCTTAATAAGTATATTACTTCCTCCGTTCCTAAACTGCCTTGGGTGTGTGCGTGTGTTGTGGTGGCTTGCGTTTGGACCGGGTGTTGTTCATCGTTGCTTTATTTATAAAGCAAGGCGAAATACTTTTTCGGTAAAACATAAGTCTTTTTAGATATTCCAATAAGAACTACATACGGCTGTATATTGACATATTTTAGAGTGTACATTCACTCATTTTGCTCTGTAAG
Source organism: Thinopyrum elongatum (assembly GCA_011799875.1). Taxonomy (NCBI): domain Eukaryota; kingdom Viridiplantae; phylum Streptophyta; class Magnoliopsida; order Poales; family Poaceae; genus Thinopyrum; species Thinopyrum elongatum. Next base: position 478,564,375 of record CM022299.1, on the reverse strand, counting down.
TAGTCCGCATTCGAATCTCTAAGAGACTTATATTTAGGAACGGAGGGAGTAGTATAGTATGTTCCTTGTCGGGAAGTGGAGCAGGGACATTTGCAGTCGACAGGTCTGTTGAGTCGCTTCAGATGGATCCTTTCAACTATTCTAGATGGTCTGCCATAATGTCCGGGAAATGTTGGGAGCTATGTCGTCTTTGAGAGTCTAGACTGATAGTAACAGTATTGTGCCTTTAGTTGAATAGAGCTGCCCCTTTTGGGGCTGAAGCCTTTCCGAAGCCTTTCTAGCTGTACCGGCAATACAAGCCCATATGTTCCAGCTAGTTCCACTTTCCTGATTTTACTCGTGATGCTTAGGGTTTTCCCCTTTTATCTACACTACTATGATCTGCGTAGGTGCTTTCTGTCGTACTAGCAATACTCCACCCTTCAAGCTAAACAACACAACACTCATAATTCCAAAGCTTAGTTGTTTAAATATGATTGTGATATGATACTGATATTAGTTAACAGACACATTTAATTGGTTAGCTAAAGGTCCCACTTGAGTTTCCAAATACATGTTGCGACATATAGAGAGGCATCAGGAATTGCATTTCTTTGTCATTTGTTGATTGTACTTTCTTGTCCATACCAAATCTTAGTTGTTATTTCAAAGCAAACATCGGTTGCTAATTATCCTTTATGCGGTTTGCAGCTTCAGATCTGCCAAGCCACTGCCACGGTCAACACTATACTCATCATGCTTACGTTTCCCCATTTTATGATGACACGATCAGCCTACGTGATTCGTGTCTTAATAGCACTGCTCCACCCATCAAGCTAAACAAGCTTAGTTGTACAAATTCGAATCTGATATTATGCTAATATTAGTAAAACTGAGACATGTTTAATTGGTCAGCTAAATGTTCCTACTTTAGTTTCTAAATGCATGTGAGCCACATATGGAGAGACCAGAAGGAATAGTATTTCTCTGTGCGCTCTGGTTCACCATGGGTGGGCAACAGACATTGTATAGAAAGACTTGTAATATCTTCAATCTGCTTGCTCTTCTGCTCTTCTTTAACATGATCCTCTTCTCTTCTTCTTTAATAAGTATGTTCCTTGTTGGGAAGAGTAGCAGAGACATTTGCGGTCGAGTGGTCAGGTCGAGTTGTTCTCCCTTCGTATATTTTGAATCTGTCAGGTCAGGTCAACTTGTTCTTCTTTACTATACGTTGAAGCTGTCATCTGCGAAGTATCATCACTTCTGGAGCTCTCATATTTTGAGTAGTAGGCCACATTATATTAATGCACACACCAAATTACAGCATGCATGGCATCACTCAGAAGAATTGCAGAGATAGCACAAAGGGGTTTACAGGGAGGCAGTATTGGATTAGAATCACTTATGCATTACAAAGATAGTCTCACTTATTTTTATGTTTTCATGCATGTCAAGTATTGAACATGATCAAAATGAATATGAGAATGGGCACACGAGAGGAATATTGCGGAACAATCCACTGGCTAACAAACTTGGCATGGTGGAGGATGGCCTATCTTATTCACCCATCAAGGTGCTTGCTCTAACTTGGCAAGGTTGTATTGGTCACACATATTTTGCATATGACCTCTTGCATTACTTCTACTTTGTTACACCACCATCTGCTTAGTTTAAGCATATATGAGTATATGCCATACCTATCCATTTTCTGTACCTATTCCATGTGTCATCATACTATGTTTTTCCAGTCAAATGTTGTTCTTTCGTAAGAGATGTCCAAAAGGAAGAGGGTGAGTGCAGATCCTCAAGGAGTACAAACTAGGTATTTGGAAAAGGTAGTGATACCTATTAAATCAGATAGATCAGCAACCACAGAAACCACAGGCCCAACTGTACCACACTTTACCCCTACTCCACTGGCCAAACCCCTATTAGAACTGCAGAGAGCCCAGCATCAGGTACTGTCTATGAAATCAATTCAAAATTTGAACTCCTACATTTCTGCATGTGCCTTACCTTCTCTCTTGTATGAAAACTAATTTCAGATGAATCTCCTTTCTCAAAGGATCATAGGATCTCACAATAATACTGGGCACTGCATTGCTCTTGTCAGTACCTCTTACCCTTTGTCAGCATACTTACACTCATTGTTGTTTGATTATGTAGCATCACTGTAAATGTTTGCTTCCTTATCCTCCCTTTGCTCGAAATTATAAGATCTATATTTACTCTTACATAAATGTAGAATTAACACAATGGTTATGAAGTTCTGGATTGCTCATGTAAGTACCTGTTGTCATGTACTCCCTTCGTATCGAATTAATTGTTGCTCAATTGGATGTATTTAGAACTTAATAGTGCTAGATACATCCATTTGAGCGACAAGTAATAACGGACGGTGGTAGTATTACTGTACTTGCATTACGAGATAGTTGATTGTCTAGCATTACTCTGCATCTTATCTGCCCTGCCCTCCACTTTCTCCAAATAATCAGATCTACATTGACTCTTACCAAAATGTTGAAAAAAGCCAATGCCACTGCACACGTTGATGTCTGCATTCCTCTTGTCAGTACATTTTGCCTTGTAATGCTGTACTTAATTAATAGCTATTTGATTATGTATCATCACTCTGCACCTGAGCTTCATTATCCTCTATTTCTTCCAATATTATTTGATCTATATTTACTCTTTACAAAATGTAGAATAAAGGCAATGCTTATAAAGAAGTTTCTTTGGGGAATTTCTTGAATTATCCTTCCATCGACATGGAGAAGGGCTTTGTCCAGCCCATGTTAACATGTAATGTAAGTTCATCCTTCTCAAGCCTTCAAACTTTGTTCTAGTATAGATTTGGATAGGCATCATTTCCTCCACTGCTGTTTACTTTGGTGTTTACATCTGATTGGATGTTTGCAACAACTACCAGTTTTAAATTGTAGTTGTAAAAACATGTTCCTTATGCAGAACAGATCCATTTATTTGCTTATATAATTGTGAAACCTATTACGTGTCTCCTTGTTTTTCTTTCAGAGTCATATCTCTTATGCCAGGCAAAACTTTAGGGAAGATAGTGAGCCAAACCATCTTGAAGAGAGCGAGATGACCCCAAGGTCATGTCTTGATGAAGACAGTGAGTTGAAGCTACTCACCAGCGGCTGTGAGACAACCTCTGTGCAGTTGCTGCCTCAATCAGTTCGACTTCTTCAGTCTCAACTTAAAGCGGAAAGGCTTGCTTTAGCTCAGCTCCGACTTGATGTTAATGATGCAAAGAAGACCTCAGAGGACAGCCTTGCGGCCTTTCGTGCTATATAGATAGGGTTAGAGCATCTATCGTTGACACAACTGAGGTCTCATCAGCTTGTTCTGCTGGTTGCGGTGCACCTCTAGGCCAGGCGTAATGCCTTCTGAAGTGCTCTCAGTTTTGTATATTCTTTTATCGGCGCGTTTATATGCACTGGTGGCGACCTTTGATGCCCAGTGTATGTAATCCGCGGTCTCGTTGCACTTTATTATCACCGGTGGCGAACATTGATGCCCAGTGGATGTAATATGCCGTAATTTCTTTATTGTATAGTCTAGGTTTATTCTTAGTCGGTATGCTGTTATTTAGGCCGGAAGCTTCAATGCATCTCAATGTTGTCGGTCTTCAGGCTGGCCCGTAACTCGCTACACTATATATGGGCCAAAACGTGGGCCTATAATCATCTTGGGCCATTAGCAGGTCTAAACGTATAGTAGTTTTCTGCCTTTAATAGGCCGCGTAAAGTTCTAGCCAGCTGGGCTAGAGAATACCATGGGCTTTTAACAGGCTAAAAACTAGATTGGGCTAGCTTTGAGCCGAAAAAATCATGGGCCAACACAGGCCGAAACTGTCTTAGGCCCATGTTTGGCCCAAATAGAAAACGAGCTGTTAACTGGCCAAAATATATCTCGGGCCCTGTTTGGCCCAATAAAATTATGAGCTTTAAGCAGGCCAGTATCAACGCGGGCCGTAGGCCCAACTGTGTCATGGGCCATTAACAGATGGGCTGTAAGCAGGCCGGATTCAATGCGGGCATTAATTAGGCCCAACTGTTACACGGGCCATTAACAGGCCGATAGGCACATTGGGCTGAAATTTATCCACGAAGACTACGGGCCGTTAAGAGGCCTAAAGTCACTTCGGACAAGAAATAGCCCAGTTTCAGCACGGGCCGTTAAATGGCCTAAAGTGAAACCAGGCCGACAACAACCCAGATGCACAACGGGCCGCTAACAGGCCGAAACTATTATCGGGCTGAATTGGTAAATAAGCATTTAACTGGCTGAAATACAAACCCGGCTTAGAATGGGCCCAAAAGAACAGTGGCTGTTAATGGGCCAGATCTGATATGGGCCTTAATTTAACCCAAAACATGGCAGGCTGTTAACGGGCCGGCCCACTAGTGTCTGAAAAAATATGGTGGGCATTTAGCTGGGCCAGCCTTTTTACCTTAAATGGGCCACTGTTGGGCTGTGCCACATGTCGACATATCATAGGCGTCTTCCGTCCATTGTAGGGATGACATCTGTCCCAATGATGAGCTGACACATGGATTGTCCGGCAAATAAGAATTTTACACCTGGAAAATCCCCATTGGTTGGGGCTGTTAACGGGTTATCGGATCCAAACCAGAACCCGATAGCTTAACGGCGACCCGTTACGGTGGATGCCATGTGTCGGTTACCCTTGACGAAAACACTTCTATGACGCGCCATTTATCGTCATGGAAGTGGACACTTCCGTGATGATAATTTTGGTATTGTCATGGAACACTTCTACGACAGCACAGGTATGACTATCTTGATTCTGTCATAAAATCGTCATGGATGTACATGCATGACAGAAAAAGTGACCTACTGTGACAAACACGTATCATTACGAAAGTGTATTTTTTTTGTAGTGCGGGCTCCATACAAGCCAGCATCAGACAGCTGATCTCCGTTGATTCATCAACGAGTTTCTGGTAGGCATTCTTGGTTGTGGCATTAGCATTATTGGCAAGTTCCTCTGGAAGTGGATCCTCCAGAACATGTTCCTTTTTATCGTGCTTGAGAACAATTCTCAAATTTCTATACCAGGTGGTAAAGTTTGTTCCATTCAGTTTATCCTTTTCCAGAATTGATTTCAATGCAAAGTTGGGTTGAGCAGGTGGTGCCATTGATCTATAACAGAAAATATGCAATCACTAAGCAATGTGTTTATGTAGAGTAATTCAAGCCTAAACAGAAATACTCCCACTGAAGTCAGCATCCCTCCGCAAACTCTCAGTGATTCAGGATCCGACTAGCGCATGCGACTAGTGAGCTCTAGCATCACTGCTAGCCAACATACCTATCCGGTAAGCAACTCCTTGCTAATCGTATCTCTATACGACTCCTGTCGGTCGGGTAGGTATCTTATACCCCGGCTCCTAACCTTCTTTGCCACAAGGCCCAAAACCGTTTTGATAGCCTTGTCAAGTTAACCAGATGCAGTGCATGTCCGTGTCCGACACGAACCCTTTAGTTCAAGGACACCTAGCAGCACCCCAATTTTATGAGCCCACCACAAGACGTACTTGACGTGCGAAGGTGCAACATCCGGGATGGCAATTCGCTTGATATTAACGAGGGATTTTTCTACCATTTTAACATGCATAAAAATAAGGAGGCATAACAATCACAAATAAACATATATTTTGAAATAGTATGGCTCCTTCATGGATGTTCTTCCAGGTCGGCTCCTACTCCGATGACCATCTAGGAACTCCATCTTGTTTGTCACGTCGGGACGCCAAGCCACCAACCTGATCTCTATTATCCAACTACTACAAGAAGTAATGAATTTTACATAGAGTAACAAGTCGACACGCAGGTCGTTATACATTATAATGACAGCTCTTTGGCTCCTGCCGGCTGACAAACATGACGCGCAGGCCATGTATAAATTACACACATGCATCACATACACATGAGCCATACTATTCACATCAAACCTGCAAAACAAAGTTACGCATAGAATCGCATTCCACCGGTTTGAGTGATCGTGTACGAAATACAAGGCGCTACGCACATGACGCGTGTCCGATTCGGATTTACGTTTCACTGTTAACCCTGATGGTGGATACCGACTGGTAGGGGTAGGTTGTGTCACGACCTCATCGATTCCGATTAACAAAAAACATAGCCACATCGATCCCCATGTGCAGTTGATCTCATCAACCATGCACATAGCCGATCTCATAAATGACAGCAGATCTCATCTACCGCCTCCACATATCTAATATGCAAATGATCTGAATCCAAATCCTATAGTAGAGGCTCTGATACCACTGTTGGGTTCTAAGATAGGGTGCATCAACTGCAAATTAAAAATTCCTACCCACAGAACAACCAGGAACATGCTACGAGAATGGATCATAGATCGTTACCACTAGACGCGCAGTGCCGTGCAGCGGAAGAAGAGTTGGGGCAGCGCCTCTAATGGTATCCGCGCGTGTAGGAGGAACACCGTACGTCGGACTGCTAGGTCCGATCACACAGTTGGCGGCGAGTGGAGGTGGATATTCGCAACACATGCAAACCCTACTGACAGCGCCGAAGCGATCAATCGAATGAGTGTGCCGCACCTCCACTTTATATAGGCGTCCATCGCGGGCTCAACACTTGGGCCTCGCACGGACCCTAAAGCCCAAAATCTGTTCGGCCTGGATCCGAGTCTGAGTAGGATCACTTTTGACTCGTGGAGTCGGACCGGGCCTCACAGGTTCCTTCCCTTAAGCACGCGACCCCTTAGGTTCTCGTTCACTTCGTCGCGAGTCAGATCACATCCGACTCGGCTAGTCGGCAGCGGCCTCTAGCAAAGCATGCCGACTCCAAGTGTCCGATGAAGCTGGTTAGGCGAACCTGTACATCACACTTCAGTTCCCTTTGCCACATGATATATGTTGTCGGGCTCAAGGCGAGTCTATCATCCTTGTGCTAGCCCGACCTCTTTCTCGTTCCAGTGATGCCGACCACTAACCGGATTATCTCATAATCCCTGTCGCATGGCCATGCTTATCTTGGTCGGATCACACAAGGGGCCCAGAGTATATCTCTCCTGATCGGAGGGGCAAATCCCATCTTGCTCGACTGTGACACCCTGATTTTGACAACTTTTTCTTTTCGAATTTTCCTGGTTTTATTTGGAATTTGAATGGATTTTGAATCTTTCACTTGGTCTTGGATATTCTTGAATCTTCTTCCAGGTGATCCAAAGCCTCATCACCTTGCCAAAACCCTGCCAAGTATCTCAAGGACTCAAATTCCAATTTAAATTATTTTCAATAACTCTTTTCTTTTATTTGAGGATTTAGGGTATTACTATGGGTTGTGAAGCAACCTATAGTTTGGATGGCTAGAATATTCTCAAATAATTCCCTAAAATACCTTGGACTATATCTTGCTCCAATATCCAAAAACATTTCATGGTCTAGTTCAAATATTTTGCAAAATAATTCATTTTAGCTCCTGGTCAGATTGAACCATTGTGAAGGAAGTGTATGCTAGGATTGTCCAATTGCTCTCAAATTTTTACAGCATGAGGACACCTCCAAACAACCTTCCTCCACCAAGTTTCAGCCCCAGGGGATCAACTAAGTGAGCAGTACCCCAACATTTCCATTCTGGACCAGTTTTGCAAGTTAAACATGAACTACCCTCAATTCTTATCCAAACCACCTCAAACTTGGCCAGTTTGTAGTTCTTCCAACGTGGATCACTCTAGACACTCTCTTTGGCTCAGTCTCCACCTCATCTCTTCTCTGGAACCTCCCCAAGTTTGCTGTCAGAAACTGTTGCTGATCATACCGCTCATCTCTGCGTGAACCAAGACAAACCAAGGTTGTAGGTGATCTGAGGGATCGATGGTTAACGTGCTGGACAAGCTTGGCCAGACCTACGTGGCCTCCTAATGCCAAGCTCCATGGTGAGCACGGCGTTGGCATGCTTGTCGCCGCGCTCTGTCCCACGCCAGGCTCGGGTCGCGTCGGGACTGAGCGCTCGCGCAGCTGTGCGTTGTCTAGGCATGCCGACATCGACCCTGGGTGACACGCAGCCCCTCCAGAACCCTCCTCCTCGCCGAAGATGCCCTCACCGGCCGCCACGCCATCGTCGCACTGTGAGACCCGTGCGGTCACAGTGGAGACCTCGCCATCGTCTTCCTCCCCGTGCTGTCTCCTCCCGCATTGAATGCCCCTGCTCGCTCAAGTCTTCTCGCCTGCAAGCGGCCAGCCAGCGAGGCATACTTTGCCGGCGATGTGGCCCGCTTCGAGCCGCATCCAGAGAGCTCGCCGAGCACCTCCGCCCGGCTATAAATAGCCCCGCCCAGCCCCTCCTTGCTTCACCACCTCTCCACCGCCTCCCTCATCCACCTCCAGAGCGCCCAAGGAGGGCCGGGAGCTCATCTCCCTCAGCTCCGGCAGAAGCTCTGCTGCTCGATCCCCTTCCATTGCTAGCCCTCTCCAACCATCCCAGCTCCGCCCGAGCCCACCGTCGAGTCCGTAGTGTTCCACTGGTGCTTCAAGACCCCTCCCCGAATCGAATCGCCGTCAGAATCGCCATCACCGATGATCACCGTAGCACCCGTCCACTAGAGAAGAAGGGCGCGATGCCGTCCGGCCATCTCCGAAGGAGATACGGGTACAGGGTGAACCGCCGTCGAGCACCCGATCCATCCCCACCATCCACGAGCCCAACCGCCGTCGGGATCGCCGGCAACCATCGCCGGTGAGCCGCCTCCCCTCTCTGCTCTCTACCCCTCCTCTATTTAAATTGAAGGGGCCCCACTTGCCAGCGACTGGACGAAGCGGTAAGTGGAGGCGCCCGGGGCAAATACGCCTTCGACGTGCCCGTTCTGGTTTTTCTAATTTTGATTTATTTAACAGAGTTGACCAGTAGGTTTGACTGCTTATAACTTTTTACAGAAAAGTCCAAATGAACTGATTCTTTTTGCATTGTGTTCATAATATAATTCTTTATTTTTCCACCAAGTTTGGTATTTTTCCAATACTCACAGAATTGTTGGGGAATAAAAAGGCTTTATGTGACAATTTCCTTTGCTATTTAAAAATATTTTCAGAAGGAGATTCTTGTGGATTTGAAGACCAGGAATTTCTGAACCACCCAACTGATCAAGGCAAGCCAGGACATCCATGTTATGAAGCATTTCATAGCATTGCATGAATTCATATTCATTTCTTGCATTTCATTAACATAGATTATTCAAAGTAAATTATTTAAATGCCTTATGTTGATAACTCAAGCTGAAATGTTGAACCACCATGCTTGATAGATGAAACTTAGATGGTTGATCAAGAGTCACCTGTCTGGGCTTACCCGTGCAGCCACATTCGCCGGTATGGGATGGCCTTGACTTGGTCTCGCTCCGTGCTCTTTCACCGGTACCTCCGTCTAGGGAGGGTTATGCACGCGTGCTGCCCTGATCAGGTAGACGGTGATAACCCTATGAGCCCAGATGAGTTATTTGCCGGCGTCCCCGTTTGGGATAGTTAGTTTGGCCATGACGGTGGCAGGTGTCACGAGGACACAGGGGCCACCCAAGGCTTGACTCCGGGGGAGTGTGATTGTCGGTGGTACGATGAGAGAGTCACGGGTCAGGCAGGTTTCGTTGGAGCAATGCTGGTCCACCCGAATGGGATCACGAGGTCAGTGCTCCATAGTGTGGGTAAAGTGCGCAACCTCTGCAGAGTGAAAAATCTATTCGAATAGCCGCGTCCACAGAATTGGACAGCCCGTCCAGACCTATCTAGGTGATCGACAGTAATAACCGGAATAACTATAGTAGTGATTGAAGAACTTGTCTTCTGAGCAGTAGTACTCGTTGAGATCGAGTATTCTGGGGTTGTGAGACAACCCGGATATGAGTAAGTGGAGACAGTAAGTGAATTGCTTAGAGTTTAACCTGTTCATTGCCATGCTATTATTTGCTGCATATTTGGTTGTCATGTGCTTGTGAGTACATTCAAAGTACTCACCTGGCGTATCATGCCAGATGCAGGAGAAGACTGGGACGAAGTTCCCGAGGTCCATGTTGCGATGTCTAGGATGTGTCCTCAGCAGTGTCCCTATGGATGGAGTTACTATCATGTTCCGCTACGCAGTAGTCTTCCGCTGTAGTATTCCGCAGTAATACCGAGGCCCTGATATGTTAGGTAAATAATGTAGATATTGTCACAGCACTAGATGTGCTTTTGGCCTCGATGAGCATGTAACATATGAGCTTGTACTCGACTATTATCAATAAAAGTTCAGCTATGTTCTGTCCCAAGTTGTTGTGTGTTTCCAGAAGACATGATCTCTGGGTTGGAAACACTGGTAAACCGGTTCTCTGAGCCGGGGTGCCACATCGACATGGGTCTGGACAAGCCCGAAACCTACCTTTGTAACTACCCAGTTACGGAGTAGCGTTTGGTCGGCCCAAAGCAGGTCTGTCACCATCCTGAGTACATGCGCCAGCTCAGGTCTTAGGACATAGAACGTATGTTGTACTAGAGACTCACAGATGACATATCGCTGCGTCTCATAGTTGGGTATGTCCGACTCGGACCTTATCTCGACTCGGATCCGACTACGTCGAATCTGACTAGATCCTTCCGAGTCCATATTATCCGGTTAGCATCCTATGCTCCATGGATAGTGAGACCAAGCCATCTATCGTGTCATATGCTAGTCTAGTCGGTTGCGCATCCACACAGCCCTTTTGACTAGGGACCTTTTAGGACAGTAATCATACAATGCATAGTCCCACAAACAAGTCACGTACTTGCTGATACACATCATTGATAATGTCCAAGGACTACCTTTATTCATCAACACATAGGAAATATCATCATACATGATTGCCTCTAGGGCATATCTCCAACAGTTTCCATGAATATATGTGAGTTCTTGATCCTATCTTGCAAGTTGTAGACACCTATTACGAGTTATGATCCGCATACCCCAAGGTGACAATAATTGTGATTCTTTCCGGTGATTACCATAGTTTGAGGAGTTCATGTATTCACTAAGTGCTAATGGTTTGGTTTGGTTTGGTTCTCTATTAAAAGGAGGCCTTAATATCCCTTAGTTTCCTTATGGACCCCGCTGCCACGGGAGGGTGGCACAAAAGATGTCATGCAATTTCTTTTCCATAAGCACGTATGACTACATGCGGAATACAAGCCTACATTATATTGATGAATTGGAGCTAGTTCTATGTCACCCTAGGTTATAACTGCTACATGATCAATATTATCCAACACAACTATCATTTACGATCCAATGCCAACGAGCTTTTCACATATTGATCTTTGCTAAGTTACTTTCATTGCTACTGCTATTACAATCACTACAAACTGCTACTGTTACTTTTGCCACCGTTACCGTTACTTCCATACTACTTTGCTACTAAATACTTTGCTGCAGATATTAAGTCTTTCAGGTGTGGTTGAGTTGACAACTCAACTGCTAATACTCGTCAATATTCTTTGGCTCCCCTTGTGTCGAATCAATAAGTTTGGGTTGAATTCTCTACCCTCGAAAACTGTTGCGATCCCCTATACTTGTGGGTTATCAGCTCACCAATGATACATTTGGTGCCTCTTCGAGCCCACGCGTGGTCAAACGAAACGTGTGCGGGGTGCTCAAGCATGCATTGGAATCCTCTGCTATGAACGCGGTGACAAGACATGATGATTACACGCTGGTCGGCCCCCATTTATTACAGCGGCCATTTAATCCTTGTGCCTCTTCAACCTTTCGATCGCGCCCCAGTATTGCAAGAAGCACACCCACCACGACAAATTCTTAGAGGGTCGGGTATCCTGTGCGGCTCCCATGGCGCTCCGAGCGGCTGACGACGACGAGCAGCAGTTCACCATGCATGCCGTGGTGGACACCAACAAAAGGTTCACGGAGCTCTCGGTGGTGTACACCAACAACCCGGTCTGGGTGGAGCACTCCATCCACATCATGGAGTTGTTGCTTGCTGAGGAGAAGTACAAGGTGGTGGGTTCGACCTCGAGTACACCCGCGCTCGTGCCGGGTCTCGTCCCAAGGTCGCCGTCGCCCAGATGTGCATGCGCAATCACGTCCTCGTCTACCACTACTGCCTGGCCACAAGGCCTTGCGAGCGTTTTGCTAGGTTTGTTGACAGCCCCCACTACATGTTCGCTATGGTGTACATCACCAACGATGTAAAGGTGCTCAATAATTCGGGCATCGCCTGCCAGAATCTTGTCGACATCCAGGGCCAATACAAGATCTGGGGCAGCAAGGAGCATGAGAAGGACTCACTGGTTCACCTCGCCGAGGCCATCATCGACCCCTACTACAGAGACATGAAGGATTCCTGCAACAATGACAAGCGTGCCTGGCACTCGGCCTGGATGGAGAAACTCGACAAAGCTCACATCGTGTACGCGGTCAAGGAGGCGTACACGAGCTACGAGATGTACAGGCAGATCGTTGACATGAGGAAGTGCCTCCTTCCCCAAAACGGCCAGGGATCCAGCCGGAAGCAGAGTAATGGCAAGCATCATCACAACAAGAAGTTGATGATTAGATCCTCATTTCTCCTAGTTTAGTATGCATGTAATTGCTTACTTTGGTGTGTGGAAATGTTATGTGTGTAGTCACTTGTGTAATTGTATGCTTAATTTGGTTATGCAATGCTGTTTTTTTAAGTATATATGTTGATGCTCTGTAGATAAAGCGTAGATGTTGTGCGGACAGAGCAAATCACATCGCACACGGAGTAAACAATGGAACCCATCGGTGATGATTTCATCAATCACTCACAATTGTATACCAGCTATCGTTTGCTCACAACACACACGGCTTGTTAACAGGAATCGTTTGTGTTGTTATCGGTCTTCCCACACATTTCCGATTACAGACCTGTTTGTCATGTATCACACACATCTTGTTAAGTTGAACCATTTATGTTCTCTTGGCTCAACGCCAACAGTTCATCCGAGTGAACTGTATGCCATATATCGCACACATCTTCATCTGGCTGCCCGTTTCTATTGTTCCGCCTCATCACAAACAGTTTATCGGGGTGAGCTGTATGTCGTATATCACACACACATTGATCTGGCTGCCCGTTTCTGTTGTTCTGTCTCATCGCAAACAGTTCGTATGGATCAACCGTATGCCCCGCATCGCACACGCATCTAAAATCTGAACCGTGTTTGATGTATCCACCATCGCAAACGTTTTGCATCTTTTTTGACAGTTTTTTTACATCACCGTTTGTGATTAATGCATCGCACACAGTTTCGTCGAAGGGTCTCTGATTGTAGTGCCGCGTTAGCAGCATCCTGTAGTAGTGCATGTAGGTATTGAAAGTGCAACACTCCAATGGATTGCTCCAAATGATCTACATCACCATTGAGCATCCACATCTTTACTATCTACATGAAGTCATCATCGACAAAACCCAAGGTTAGTTCATCCCTCTTAGGGGGGATATCACATCTAGGGGAGCTTTTCTCTAAAAATTGAGCTAAAGCAACTCAAATGGTGTGAACACATTAATGCTTTATGTAAAAGTGGTAACCCCACTTGTACTTAAACGATGAGTATGACCTATGATCAAATATTCTCATTTGACTCCTAAGTCAATATACTCATATATAGATGACCTAGTCATCGCCAATTGCTTGATAGATGCTAGAATTGTTTGTGCATGTTTGTCACATATTTCATTTGCTATCTTATTGTGTGAGCATGTTGATTACATATTTTCTCCATTCGAGGACATCCATTTTTTGTTTTGATTGTCTTGATTTTTGTTGGCCAAATGGATGGACAAGAATGCCTAAGAACTTTCTCTAGCTATCTATGCTCTTCTTGTCTCAAACTCTATTCATGCTATATCACAAAAATTGAACAAGTCTTTTTCGGACCCTCTAGGTGAGGAGCACTCAGAGCCACCGATCTGTCAAGGGCCGCCTTCCAAAACCTTCTATTGCATTTCGGTCAGACCAATTCACTCAAACTCGGTCACACCGAAAGCACTAGACTGATCTAGGTTTTCAATCTTGGTGCTACCGATTAGACCGACTCGGTCTCACCAAGTTGTTGTAATTGCACGCAGTTTAGCATCTCGGTGCCACCAATTCGTTCCATTCGGTGCCACCGACAGCACATGGGTATATATTCTAGCAGCCCGTACGGTTGAAAATTCCTTCAAATGTTTTGAGCCCGCGCCCCAATGCTGCCGCCCCCTTGGTCTCCGGATCATCGCCGTCTTCACCTGTGCGTCTCTGCCGCAGGTCTCCATCGCCGTCAATGGGAATCTCTTCCGCTGTTACCGTCGTAGAGGATCATCACCAAGCTAGGGTATGATTCGATCTCCTCTTGCTATCCCACTCCGATTCAATGCACAAGGATAATGCCTAGTATCTTGCCACGTTTGAGATCCTTCTATCCACCGAAAAGTTCCTCTAGAATAGATTCAAAGAAAAAATTTAGGGTTAGGTTTTCGCCGAACTCATCTCGGACCGACCGAAATGAAAATTTCGGTTCCACCGATTGGCTCTGGCCATTGAACTAAGTACAACTCGGTGCCACCGAAATGTACTAATCGGTGAGACCGACCGCAAAATCTCAGTGAAACCCTAGCATCTCAGAGCCACCGAACCACAACTCGGTCCAACCGAGAGTGTGTGTTTACACTCTGTTAATGCTTTGGTGTCACTGAGATAGTCATATCAGTAGCTCCGAAATGCCTTCTGCAGAAAACTAAAACTAAAGTTTGGATTCAATTTTCTGAAAAACTATCTACTTTTTTGTGATACTCATCTACTCTGTCCACACCCATCTATTCACAGGGTCAGCTTTGCAAGATGTCAGATGCCAGTGATAGCCAGAATAGATCAGAACAAAATGTTAATCTCAGTGAGGGTTCAAGCCCTAGTGACAGTTATGATGATGGCAGCAGGAGCACTCCAAGCAACCTGCCAAAAGCTACCACAAGGACAAGGAAGAAGAGAACCTCAGAAAATGAGGATGAGGACTTTGTTGCAGATGAAGAGGTCGCTTCAAAGAAGAAGGCTATGCTCAGAAAGGAATATGGCTTTGCAGCTGCTACCAAGCCAGGTACAAAGCAAAAGACTGCTGCTAGGAGATTGCCAATGTCAAAGCCTAGAAAATCTTCAGCTACACAAGAGCAAGTAAACCCTACACTTGAGGAACCAAGTGGTGCTAGAGGTGAGGCCAGCAAGAAAAAGTGAAAGGAGAGCGTGAAGAAGACCACTGCCAGAGTGACTGGCAGACCATCTATGATGGTTGATGAGGAGGAAGAGGAAGAAGAACCTGAGGCAGAAGCACCTCCTGCCAAGACTCAGAAATTGATGTCTCATGCTATGAAATCTGCCAACCCCTCCAAGTCTAAACCCAAAGCTCCAGTTCCAGCTCCCAAGAGGTCAACTAGAAACATATCTGCTGCTGAGAAGAACAAGGCCCCAGTGCCAGAAGTTCAAGAAGATGATGAGCTACTAGTGCTCAGAAAATTGAAGCCCAAGATTCCAGATCATGAGAATGCTCATCTGGTTGCTGAAAACATGAGGCTCAGGCAGCAGCAACAGCAAGGGCAGCAAAGGAAGCTATTGCACCAAATGCCCCAATAGCAAATCTCAAGTCCAAGCAAGACCAAATGACATATCTGCTGGAAGCAACACTGAGAATTGAGTGAAGTCTGGCCAACTTAGCCAAGAATCAGGAGAGCCTAGATAGGATTGTGGAGGACAAGATGTACAACCTAGATGTCAAGGTCACAGAGATCCAGTCTATTGTGGAGCAGCTTAGAGATGATGCTGAAGATGGCCATGAGCGCACTACTACTGAGAGGTATCAGACTGTGTCCAGGGCACCCAGGTCTTCAATTGTGCCAGTTGCAGACACGAGGACCACTCACTCTGCACCTGCCGCCAGTGCTACAGTACCACCCCCAGTATCTACATTACCAGCTCAGTAGACTTCAGCCAAAGCATTTGTAGAAGGAGTTCTCTCAACGCCATCTACGCACACCGGAGCCACAAGCCAGAAGACCCCTTCAGGAGCTCCAGGAGATCGTGCCTAGAGAGTCGTATAGCTCTGTATGTTTTCAAGCTTTTTGGTAACTTGTTGCCAAAGGGGGAGAAAATGTATAGATCATAGGCTTCGAGAGAGAGTGTGTATCATTGATAACCCACAAGTATAGGGGATCGCAACAGTTTTCGAGGATAGAGTATTCAACCCAAATTTATTGATTCGACACAAGGGGAGCCAAAGAATATTTGCAAGTATTAGCAGCTGAGTTGTCAATTCAACCACACCTGGAGATTAATTTTTTGCAGCAAAGTGATCAGTAGCAAAGTAGTATGATAGTTTAGATAGTAGTAGCAACAGTAATAGTAACGGTAACAGTGATAGCAATGATTTTGTAGCAAGTGCAACAGTAACAGTAGCAGTAGTAACATAGCAGGAACAATATAAGAGAAAATCGTAGGCATTGCATCGGTGAATTCGTTGGATGATATTCATCATATAACAGTCATAACCTACGGGATACGGTACTAGCTCCAGTTCATAAATATAATGTAGGCATGTATTCCGTAAATAGTCATACGTGCTTATGGAAAGAACTTGCATGACATCTTTTGTCCTACCCTCCCGTGGCAGCGGGGTCCATAAGCAAACTAAGGGATATTAAGGCCTCCTTTTAATAGAGAACCGGAAGAAAGCATTAACACATAGGATGCGTTTGGTTAGAGGGATATGCTAGGATGGCTATGGGTATCCCCATCCAGCTGGATATGGATAGCCATTTTTTCTGTTTGGTTGGGTGGGTGAGGTTAGCCCAAGTTTTGTTTGGTTTGAAGGACGAATTCATGGTTGGGGATAGCCATTGGAGTGTTTGGTTACAGGGATGACTAATGGATATGGATTGTGGTGACCTTAGTTTGTAATTTTTCAATATGACGCAATAAAGTATGACATGTACAATAGCAATTGTAAGAATTTAACTTTACTACAGCAACAATACTAAACAAACTTATCAATATACTATATCATACTTCAACATTTCATTAAAAAAATCAAGGATTCCCTGACTTCTCTGTCGCCTTTGACCTGAGCTGCTGCGGCATAAAAAATTCAACAAAAAAGGATTAGCACTATGCACAAAAAAAGCATAGCTAGCAACTAGCAAGGCTGGTGCTGCAAGCGCAGCAAGCAGCTAGCACGGCCGGCGATGCACGCGCAGCTCCTGCGCACGGGGCGCACAGCACGCGCACCTGCCGGAGAGAAGCAGGGCCGATGCAGCACGCGCAGCACCCGTGCACCGGCCGGATTGAAGCAGGGTCGGCGGCGCCATCTGCAGGGCTACGGCGGCCGCACGGCACTCGCCTGTTTTCTGCCGCCGCCATGACCTCTGCTAACAAAGAGAAGCAGGGCCGGCAAGATAAGGGAGGTGCGCACTCACCGTCGTTGCCAAGCTTCGATCTCCCGCCGCTGATGCACACTCACTGTCGTCGCGGGGCTTCGATTTGCCGCCGCCGCTGCCACAGGAGAGAAGAGAGATGAAAAGAGGAAAAGAGATAGGGTTGTCTTTGCACGAGGCGCGCGCGGGATGCCTGTATCCGCCAAATTTCCGCGGACGTGCGGAGCCGGATTTTGGGCGAATATTCCGAGCATCTGGCCATCCCTATCCATACTCGCCCATGAACCAAACGACTGCTATCCACATAAAAATGGCTACCCCTGTCCTATAGAGGGATAGCCCAGCATCCAAACACATCCATAGTGAATACATGAACTCCTCAAACTACGGTCATCACCGGAAAGAATCCCGACTATTGTCACTCCAGGGTTTGCGGATCATAACATGTAGTAAGTGACTATAACTTGCAAGATCGGATCTAGAACATAGATATAATGGTGATAACATAAACGGTTCAGATCTGAAATCATGGCACCCGGGCCCAAAGTGACAAGCATTAAGCATGGCAAAGTCATAGCAACATCAATCGCAGAACACAATGGATACTAGGGATCAAGCCCTAACAAAACTAACTCAATTACATGATGAATCTCATCCAACTCCTCACCGACCAGCGAGCCTACGAAGGAATTACTCACTCCCGGTGGAGAGCATCATGGAATTGGTGATGGAGAAGGGTTGGTGATGATGAAGATCGAAGATCCCCCTCTCTAGAGCCCCAAACGGACTCCAGATCTAGCCTCCCGATGAAGAACAGGAGACGGCGGCGGCTCCGTCTCGTGAAGCGCGATAATTCTTCCTCCTTTATTTTTCTCTCCAAAAATATGAATTTATAGCGTCGGAGATAGGGTCAGCGGGCCCACCAGGTGGGGACAACCCACCTGGGCGCGCCAGGAGGGGGGCGCGCCCTGGTGGGTTGTGCCCACCCAGGGGGCCCCCTCCGGTGGTTCTTGGCTCCAGTAATTCTCTTTTATTATATAAAAAATCCTCGCAAAGTTTTGTTCCAATCCGAGAACTTTTATTTCTGCACAAAAAACAACACCATGGTAGTTCTGCTGAAAACAGCGTCAATCCGGGTTAGTTTCATCCAAATCATGCAAATTAGAGTCCAAAACAAGAGGAAAAGCATTAGGAAAAGTAGATACGACGAAGACGTATCACTCGTTGTTTTTTATTGCCCGTTGCTACATTGTTCGTTTGATTTGTGCTACTTTATTGTTTTATGCTCGTCAGATACTACATTTGGTTATGTGGTTGATCATACTAAGCTTAATGTGTGCTTAATGCTTATCTCTATGATTATTTGTGTATGCTCATTCACTTATGTATTTGGTGATGCGTGCATGTTAAATCACTCTTATCATTTTGTGCGCTCCACCAAGATGTATGTGACATGGAAGAGTGACCCATGATCCCAATCGATTGTGCATTTGCATTCAAATGCAAATTTTAAATAATGCACAAATTTAGGGGGAGCTCTTGCTTATCACATACTTCTCAAAGCGATGATGTATTTTCATTCACTTAATCATTTGTCGAAGCTTTTATCTATATGTTGTCATCAATTACCAAAAAGGGGGAGATTGAAAGTGCAACTAATCCCCAGGTGGTTTTGGTAATTCATAGCAACATATAGCTCATTGAACTAATGTCCATTCAAGCTAAATATTTCAGGATGTTCAATGATTGGCATGAGATAGAGATGTGGACCCCTCAAAATGCTAAGGACAAAAGATTGGCAAAAGCTCAAGACTCTTCATTTCTATTTTAGTGATCCAAGATCACATTGAGTCCATAGGAAAGCCAATACTATTAAAAGGGGATGAGGTGTTGCTTAATGGTCTACTTGCTCAAGTGCTTAGTGATATTGCTCCAAAACCCTCGGCCACTTTCTCCATCCAAATATGTCGAAACCCTAAACTCCAACTAGGCCCCATCGATTCTTTCTATCCAGAGCCACCGAGTTCGTATGACATAGCCACTGCCAGAAATCCTAATAGTTGGTCTCACCGATACGTATCTCGGCCTCACCAAGATGGCCTTGCCAACTCTCTGTTATCAGTTGCAATTATTTCAGTCTCACCAAAATTGCAATCGGTCTCACCGAGATGGCTTGACCAACTCTCTATTGCCTTATTGCTTCACTTCAGTCTCATCGAGTTGATGCAACCGGTGCCACCGAGACGCGCTTTGCCCTAAGCCCTAGCACATCAGTCCCATCGAGTTGTTCCAGTCGGTCCCACCGAGATTCTTAACGTTCACATTTTTGAACTGATCGGTGCCACCGAGTTTAACTAATCGGTGCCATCGAGATTAGTCAAATGTGTGTAACGATTGGATTTTGTGTGGAGGCTATATATACCCATCCACCCCTTCTCCATTGGTGAGAGAGCCATCAGAATGTGCCTACACTTCCACCATATATTTTCTGAGAGAGAACCACCTACTCATGTGTTGAGATCAAGAGATTCCATTCCTACCATTTGAACCTTGATTTCTAGCCTTCCCCAAGTTGCTTTCCACTCAAATCCCTCTTCCACCATAGCCAAATCTGAGAGAGAGAGAGTTGAGTGTTGGGGAGAATATTATTTGAAGCACAAGAGCAAGGAGTTCATCATCAACACACTGTCTATTACCTTTTGGAGAGCGGTGTCTCCTAGATTGGTTAGGTGTCGCTTGGGAGCCTCCGTCGTGATGTGGAGTTGAACCAATAAGTTTGTAAGGGCAAGGAGATCGCCTACTTCGTGAAGATCTACCCGAGTGAGGCAAGTCCTTCGTGGGCGATGGCCATGGTGGGATAGACAAGGTTGCTTCTTCATGGACCCTTCGTGGGTGGAGCCCTCCGTGGACTCGCGCAACTGTTACCCTTCGTGGGTTGAAGTCTCCATCAACGTGGACGTACGATAGCATCACCTATTGGAACCACGCCAAAAATATCCATGTCTCCATTGTGTTTGCCTTCTCCAAACCCTTCCCTTTACCTTCATATGCAATGTTTTACTTTCCGTTGCTATACTCTTAGAATTGCATGTGTAGGTTGATTGCTTGACTTGTGCTAATTGCTAAAATCTACCCACAACTAAAATTGGGAAAAGGATAGATTTTTATTTGGTCAAGTAGTCTAGTCAACCCCCCTCTAGACATACTTTCGATCCTACACCATCTCCACGATGCATTTTCTATCACAATCCGTGATAGCCCTTTCGTAAAAGGGTCTACCAGTTTTTTAGCAGTTTGGATATAATCCAATGCTATCACTCCGGAGTTTCTTGATTTTCTGACAGATTTTAATCTTCTTATGTGCTTTGTGGATTTCATGTTATCCTTTGAACTCTTAGCCTTGGCAATCACTGTTTGATTGTCACAGTTCATAAGGACAGCCGGTACTGGTTTATCAACCACTGGCAAATCCATCAAAAGCTATCGAAGCCATTCTGCTTTGATGCATGATGTGTCTAATGCTGTGAGTTCTTCTTCCATAGTCGATCTCATAAGATCGTCTGCTTGCAAGACTTCCAGGAAACAGCACCACCACCAAGTGTGAAGACATATCCACTTGTGGCTTTCATCTCATTAGCATCAGATATCCAATTAAAATCACTATACCCCTCAAGTACCGTCGGGTACCAGGAATAGTGAATTTTGTAGTTCACAGTACCTTGCAAATAACGCATCACTCGCTCAACATCATGCCAATGCACATCTCCCGGATTGGAAACTAACCGACTTAGTTTGCACACAGCAAATGAGATGTTAGGACGAGTAGCACAAGCTAGGTACATGAGTGAACCAACCACTTGAGAATATCTCAATTGATCTACAACCGTACCTTCAAACTTTTGAATCCGTACGCTAGGATCATATGGTGTTGCGGAAGGTTTGCAGTCTGAATATCCAAAACGGCTCAAAATCTTCTCAACATACTGGGATTGCAAAAGTGTAATTCCACCCTCAATATTTCTCAGTAGCTTGATGTTCAAGATAACATCAGCCATGCCGAGGTCTTTCATCTCAAAGTTATGAGATAGAAAAGTCTTGACCTCCTCAATGACTCTGAGGTGGGTCCCAAATATCAGTATGTCATCAACATACAGACATAGTATAACTCCTTCGCCCCCTCCATAACAATAGTATACACATTTGCCAGCTTCGTTAACAACAAAGTCAGCAGATTTCAAAGTTGTACTAAACTTCTCATGCCATTGCTTAGGCGCTTGTTTCAGGCCATACAGAGATTTCACTAGCTTCCACACCTTTCTTTCCTGACCATTTACTACAAAGCCATATGGTTGTTGCATGTAAATTTCCTCGTCTAGCTCTCCGTTAAGGAAAGCCGTCTTAACATCCATCTGATGAACGAGAAGACCATGCGAGGAAACCAATGCGAGTAACACTCGAATGGTTGTGAGTCTAGCCACAGGTGAGTAAGTATCGAAGAAATCATATTCTTCTTTTTGAGTATAACCCTTGTCCATAGGGGTGGGCATAAAAACCGACAAACCGAAAACCGAACCGATGCCGAAACCGAATAAACTATTTTTTTGGTTTTTTCTCATGTCACAGCAAATTTCGGTTTTTATGTCCACTAACCAAACAGAATTCGGTAGGTTCGGTTTTGTTCTCGGTTAATGATGTTGGCTTGAACTACGTCGGTATTTCCCCAATGAGGAAGGGATGATGCAGCACAGCAACGGTAGGTATTTCCCTCAGTGATGAGACCAAGGTTATCGAACCAGTAGGAGAACCATGCAACACCACGTAAATAGCTCCTGCACACAAAGAACAAATACTTGCAACCCGACGTGCTAAAGGGGTTGTCAATCCCTTTCGGATAACGGTGCCAGAAATTGTCGAGTTGACGGGATAAAATTGTAGTAGATTGATAGATGCAAATAAAAGCAAATAAAATTCAGCAAGGTATTTTTGGGTTTTTGGATTAGTAGATCTGAAAATAAAAGCAAATGAAAATAGATCGTGAAGGCAAATATATTAAAGAAGAGACCCGGGGGCCGTAGGTTTCACTAGTGGCTTCTCTCGAGAAAAATAGCATACGGTGGGTAAACAAATTACTGTTGGGCAATTGATAGAACTTCAAATAATCATGACGATATCCAGGCAATGATCATTATATAGGCATCACGTCCAAGATTAGTAGACCGACTCCTGCCTGCATCTACTACTATTACTCCACACATCGACCGCTATCCAGCATGCATCTAGTGTATTAAGTTCATGGAGAAACGGAGTAATGCAATAAGAACGATGGAATGATGTAGACAAGATCTATTTATGTAGAAGTAGACCCCATCTAGTTATCCTTAATGGCAACAATACATACATGTCGGTTCCCCTTCTGTCACTGGGATCAAGCACCGTAAGATCGAACCCATCACAAAGCACCTCTTCCCATGGCTAGAAAAATCGATCTAGTTGGCCTAACTAAACCAAAGATTCAAAGAAGAAATATGAGGCTATAAGTAATCATGCATATAAGAGATCAAAAAGACTCAAATAACTTTTATGAATAAAAACATAGATCTGATCATAAACTCAAAGTTCATCGGATCCCAACAAACACACCGCAAAAAAAAGTTACATCAAATAGATCTCCAAGAGACCATTGTATTGAGAATCAAAAGAGAGAGAGGAAGTCATCTAGCTACTAACTACAGACCCGTAGGTCGACAATGAACTACTCACACATCATCGGAGAGGCACCAATGAGGATGATGAACCTCTCCGTGATGGTGTCTAGATTGGATCTGTGGTTTCTGGAACTTGCGGCGGCTGGAATTGATTTTTGTCGACTACCCTAGGGTTTCTGGAATATTGGGGTATTTATAGAGCAAAGAGGCGGTGCGGGAGGCCACCGAGGTGGGCACAACCCACCTGGGCGCGCCTGGGCCCCCAGGCGCGCCCTGGTGGGTTGTGCTCCCCTCGGAGCTCCCCTCAGGTACTTTCTTGGCCCAACAGGTGTCTTCTGGTCCAGAAAAAATCACCAAAAAGTTTCGCTGTGTTTGGACTCCATTTGGTATTGATTTCCTGTGAAGTAAAAAACAAGCAAAAAACAACAACTGGCACCGGGCACTATGTCAATAGGTTAGTCCCAAAAAATGATATAAAGTTGCTATAAAATGATTGTAAAACATCCAAGAATGATAATATAACAGCATGGAACAATCAAAAATTATAGATACGTTGGAGACGTATCAGTTAACCGAACAAAAATCAAAGAAACCTAAATCAGCATAAGAAACGACGCAAATATAGGCGCACGCGCGGAGCAACGTCTCCCGGTAGTCACACGCAGACGCGCCCATGATTGCCCACCAATGCATCGTGCAAATCAAATGGGCCTACCTGACCAGTGCATGCAAAAAGGTTGCAAGGCCAATCTCACGTGTGCTTTTGGGTGGCCCTTGCGTGCGTGCATGCGTACAACCGACTAGGCGTTAGACTCCTTTAGTCCTACCTCGCCCGACTGAGGGAAGGATTCAGATTTGCTGCCTATATAAGCGGGTGCCACTTCTACAGTCCTAGCACAATACTTGGTGTGGTACATCGGTATAAAACCAAAAAATGTACCAAATATTCGGTTACCCGAATTTCTGGTTAGCTATTTTAGCTAGCAATTTTCGGTTTCCAGTTTTACAAACCAAAATTTAATAAACACCGAACGGTAGAAACCAAATTTTTGGTTTATACCGAACGCCCAGCCCTACTTGGCCACAAGCCTAGCCTTGTACTTCTCAACAGTACCATCGAACCTAAGCTTCCTCTTGTACACCCACTTACATCCCAATGGTTGGCAACCATAAGGACGATCAATGATCTCCTATGTCCCGTTAGCCATGATGGAATCCATCTCGCTATGGACCGCATCCGTCCAGTAGTCAGCATCCGGAGATGCATAAGCTTCTGAAATGGAACTGGGAGTGTCATCATCCACGAGGTACACGAGGAAATCATCACCAAAATACTTTACAGTCCTTTGTCTCTTGCTCCTAACAGGAGCTTCCTCGTCATCCTCCATGGAACTTTCATCACTTTTGTGTTTATAGTATTCCATCAGAATGGCGGGTTCAGGAGTCTCATCAGATTCCAGTCTAGAAGTGCTTTGCATATCTCTCATGGGGAAAATATCCTCAAAGAATGTAGCATCCTTAGACTCTGTGATTGTACCGACCTTCTGGTCAGGTACTTCGGATTTCACTACTAGAAATCTATAGCCAATGCTATTCTTGGCGTAGCCCAAATTAACGCAGTCCACGGTCTTTGGTCCAAGCTTACGCTTTTTGGGGATCGGCACAATGAATTTCGCCAAACAGCCCCAAGTGCGCACGTAAGAGAGTGTAGATCTTTTCTTTTCCCATTTCTCATAGGGAGTAGTCTCATTATCCTTCGAGGGAACTTTATTCAAGACATGACATGATGTCAATACAGTCTCCCCCACCATGCCTTGGATAAACCCGATGTATCTAACATGGTGTTAACCAAATCTGTTAGACTACGGTTTTTCCGCTCGGCAGCCCTGTTTGACTGCGGTAAATAGGCAGGCGTCCTCTCATGAATAATACCATGTTCTGCATAGAATAAATCGAACTCATTAGAAAAGTATTCTCCACCATGATCAGGCCGGACTCATTTTATTTTCTTCTCAAGTTGGTTCTCAACTTCTGCCTTATAGATTTTAAAGTAGTGAAGAGCCTCATCCTTTGTATTTAACAAATACACATAACAGAATCTAGTGGAATCATCAATCAAAGTCATGAAGTATTTCTTTCCACCTTTAGTCAACACACCATTCATCTCGCAGAGATCTGAATGTATGAGCTCTAATGGTGCCAGGTGTCTCTCCTTCGCAGGCTTGTGAGGCTTACGAGGTTGCTTAGCTTGCACACATGCATGGCACTTAGAGCCTTTGGCTAAAGTGAAGCTCAGGATTAAATCCATTTTAGCTAGCCGCGTCATACAACCGAAATTTATGTGACAAACACGTGAATGCCAAACCTCAGATTCGTTCACATTAGAATGAATTTGGTTCACGACTTTATTACAGAAATCCTCCAGGGAAAGGCGGAACAAACCACCACAATCATATCCTTTTCCAACAAATAGTCCATACCAAGATACAACTACTTTGTTGGACTCAAATACTAATTTAAACCCTTCTTTACATAGAAGGGAGCCACTAACGAGATTCTTCTTGATGGCGGGGACATGCTGCATGTTCTTCAGTTGCACGATCTTTCGTGAAGTAAACTTCAGATCTACCATGACAACACCATAAACCGAAGCATGCGAGCCATTCCCATCAGGACAGAACAATCTCGTGTGATCTGGTAAGAAGAAAACAAAGACACATCAGCACACACATGAATGTTGGCCCTAGTGTCAACCCACCAATCGATGGATAGACAAGCTGAAAGTACGGTAAACAGATTACCATACCCAGATGCCTCATCATTGTTGCTCAGAGTGACATTGACAGACTTGGAGTCCTGTCTTGGCTTCTTGTACTTGTTTGGGCACTTGTTTGCCCAGTGTTCCTCTGAACCACAAGTAAAGCAGCCATCTCTCTTTTTGTCTTTCTTCTTACCCTTCTTCTTCAAAGTAGTATTCTGCTGGACAGAGTTCTTTCCCTTGAACTTGTGGAAATTCTTCTGCACCACATTGGAGCTAGAAGAACCCTCTACCCCTTTCACATGTGAGTCCTTTGCTCTCAAGTTCTGCTCAACACTTAGATGACCGATGACATCCTCAACAGAGAATTCACGTCTCAAGTGCTTGAGAGAAGTAGCAAAGTTTCTCCATCCAGGAGGGAGTTTTGCAATAATGCAACCCGCAACAAACTTGTCCGGTAACTCACACTTCAGGAGCTCTAGCTCCTTAGCGATACATTGTATCTCATGGGCCTGGTCCAATACAGAACGGTTATCAACCATTTTGTAATCATGGAACTGCTCCATAGCATACAATTCGCTCCCAGCATCGGTCACGCCGAACTTAGCTTCGAGCGCATCCCACAAGTTTTTGGCAGCACACATATGGAGATATGTGTCAACCAGCTTGTCTCCGATCACAGTAAGAACGGCTCCACAAAGATGGTGGTTGCCTCCCTAAACGCATTCTCCTGTTCAGCAGCAATCATTACCGCGGGAGACACACCACCAACCCAAAACACGTTCATTGTTGTGAGCCACAAGGTGGTCCCTGTCCGCCAACGCTTAAAGTACGTCCCGATAAACTTTTCCGGTTTCAGTGTAGCGGCAAAGCCATGAGTCGAGAAGTGCCTAAAATAAGGTTTTTGGATTGTTGGAAATATTAGCACTTTTCTGACTAATCTAATCCATGAGTATACAGTAAACATGGCAAATACGGTATACCGATACCTAAGCATGTGAGCACGTACAGTACATAGAACCGAATAATCTATGAACAACATATATACGACCAGCACATGAACGAGCAAATAGGGGATGAACGAGTCATACCCTCCTGTTGGCCAAGCCAATGCGGCGGCGGCAGTGGTAGCCTCGACATCGGTTGAGGCCTTCTTCTTGGGGGCTTCGTCATTAGCCATGGAGTCGATGCAGGGGAAATAGTGGAAGCAGAGGCGGATGGAGACGGGGACGGATTGGGAGCAGTCGCGTCGAGATGCTCCCCAAAAACCTTATTGTCGTTCTCCCGGGCAGGATCTCAAATGACAGGGTTCCGGAGGCACCTGCTCTCCCAACCAACCGTGCAGCACAGAGAGTGGAACAGTAGATGACGGCTAGGGTTGTGTGAGAGGGAGTGAGTGAACTGAGTTAGGGTTCACTACACTGGCCAGCGCCTTCTTATATAGGTCGTCGGGTAGATGGGCCTGGGCTCAGGCCCACGAATGAGTCCGCGAACCAGGCAAAAATAAGCTTCGGCTCGGCTCATTCCCGCAACCCACGGCGCGTGCGCGTGTCGTGGCGTGGCGAGGCAAGACGAGACGGGCGGCGGAGGAGGAGCGTGCATGTACAGCTCCTGTTCCCAAGCTTCCAATGGCATGTGGTAGAGCAGCCCTTATAAAGAGGTCTCACTCTCACTCTCACTCCACTAGCAGTATGGTACAAAACTTCCCATCACTTGTCATGCACTTAAATGGGCCTTAAAGATTAACCAGGGATTATTATCTTATATGGGTCTAAGCCCCTCTATAATCCATCACATGATAATAAAATAATAACTCTATTATTGCCTCTAAGGCATGTTTCCAACGAGTAAATTGTAGAAAACTACCACTTTGAAGGCTAGGTTAGCAGAAAACACTACACTACTTTTTTTTGCCAGAAAACACCATGTCTCATGTAATTGTTTAGCAAAAATCACTAATCAGCGGATTAGAGCGGTTTAAGTACGTTTATGATAGGTGGGCCCATATTTTGTCAACGTGGCGTAACAGCTCAGCCGAGACAGCGTTAGATGGGGGATTTTATGAGGCCCTTGATACGTCTCCAACGTATCTATAATTTTTTATTGTTCCATGTTGTTATACTATCATTCTTGGATGTTTTATATTCATTTTATAGCAACTTTATATCATTTTTGGGACTAACCTATTGACATAGTGCCCAGTGCCAGTTGCAATTTTTGCTTTTTTTTACTTCACAGAATATCCATATCAAACGGAGTCCAAACACAGCAAAACTTTTTGGAGATTTTTTTCAGCCCGAAAGACAACTTGGGAGCCAAGAAAGTGCACGAGGGAGGCCCATGGGGCCCACCACCCACCTGGGAGCGCCAGAGGCCCCTGGTGTGCCCTGATGGGTGGTGGGGCCCATAGAGGTCTCCTCCACCGCCTCTCAGCTCTATAAATACTCAGATATTCCAGAAACTCTAGGGGAGTCGTCGAAACACAATTCCAGCCGTCGCAAGTTCCAGAACCACGAGATCCAATCAAGAGCCCTATTCCAGCACCTTGCCGGAGGTGAACACGATCACGGAGGGGTTCATCATCCTTATTAGTGCTCCTCTGATGATGTGTGAGTAGTTCACCATAGACCTACGGGTCCGTAGGCAGTAGCTAGATGGCTTCTTCTCTCTTTTTCATTCTCAATACAATGTTCTCCTCGATGTTATTGGAGATCTATTTGATGTAATGACTTTTTGCGGTGTGTTTGTTGGGATCCGATGAAGTGCGAGTTTATGATCAGATCTACTCGATGAATATTATTTGAGTTTTCTTTGATCTCTTATATGCATGATTGTTATAGCCTCGTGTTTCTTCTCCGAAATTTGGTTTGGTTTGGCCAACTAGATTGATTTTTCTTGCAATGGGAAGAGGGGCTTTGTGATGGGTTCGATCTTGCGGTGTCCCAGTGACAGAAGGGGTAGCGAGGCACGCATGTATCGTTGCTATTAAGGATAAAAAGATGGGGTCTATTCCTACATGAATATATCTTGTCAACATTATGTCATCGTTCTTATTGCATTACCCCGTTTCTCCATGAACTTAATACACTAGATGCATGCTGGATAGCGGTCGATGTGTGGAGTAATAGTACTAGATGCAGGCAGGAGTCGGTCTACTAATCTTGGACGTGATGCCTATATACATGACCATTTCCTTGGATATCGTCATAATTATTTGCTCTTCTATCAATTGCCCAACAGTAATTTGTTTACGCACCATATGCTATTTTCTCGAGAGAAGCCACTAGTGAAATCTACGGCCCCCGGGTCTATCTTTTATCATCTTGTTTTTAGATATATTATTCCAAAAACCCAAAAATACCTTTCTGCACTTTTTCTTTACTTATTTTATTTCGTGTTTTGCTAGATCTATTTATCCAATCTCATACAATTTTATCTATCTTTTTACCGTGGAGGGATTGACAACCCCTCTTACGCGTTGGGTTGCAAGTATTTGTTCTTTGTGTGCAGGTACCGTTTACATAGTGTTGCTTGGTTCTCTTGCTGGATTGATAACCTTGGTTTCATAACTGAGGGAAATACTTATCGTTGCTGTGCTGCATCATCCTCTCCTCTTCGGGGAAATACCAACGCAGATACAAGCAATCAGGAAGAATTTTTGGCGCCGTTGCCGGGGAGACATCATCAACATCTATCAGGTTCCTAATCACAAATCTCATCTCCTTGCAATTTACATTTTTTCCATTTGCCTCTCATTTTCATCTCCCCCACTTCACAAAAAATTGCCTTTTTATTTGCCTTCTCTTTCGTTCGTCTTTTTCTCGTTTGATCTTTTGTTTGCTCGAATCTATCATAATGAGTGACTTTGGTATGGCAGAAACAGATGATGGCAAGACTCCTAAAATTGGACGTTCTAGCAATCTGGATGCTAAATTTTTTTGTTTTGGGACAAGGGAACGTCATAGGAAAGGAAACCATCCAAGAATTCTTTAATTGTGTTGGAACTTTGGCTTGCGATGTTGTTCCTATTCTTAAGAGGACTAAAACTTATGCGGAAGCTATTTCAGCACTAGTTCTGAAACTTGAAAATAGATGTATTCATACTCATCCTACCTTGCAAAGATTGTTTTATGAGCTACCCATTATAAAGGATCCGAAAGCTAAAAAGTTAGCCACCCTTGTTCTTATGAATGAATTTGATCACATAGTATGGGAAGCTAGGGAAATTTTTTATTTCTATGGCATGAACCATGAAAAAAAGCTAATAGATGAGATCCTTTACAATAGTGATTATGTGTTAAGACATTTTCTTGGAAATAATCAAAAAAATTATGAGAACCTTAAAAAGGAAATCCCCGTTTTGGATGTGACCCAACAAGTTTTTAATGATGTTAATCAACAATATTCTTGGATTGTAGCCGGGAATCAAAGGGGATATAAAGATGGACAACTTGATAGTGCTAAAATTTCTATGGACAATGTGTTTCAATTTATATTTGAGAAACCTCCTGACAAAAACACATCTGAGGAAATTAAGAAGAAAGATGACAATACTTGAATCTATGCATTATGCCTAGCTAGGGGCATAAAACGATAGCGGTTGTTGGGAGGCAACCCAATGAATAAAATTTATTTTTACTTTTTTCTTTATGTTCTTGAGTGTTTGCAAAATTATGCCTCTGTTATGATTGTGATTTTTTATGTTTTAATTCATGTTTGTGCCAAGTAAAGCCTTTAGGATATCTTTGGGTGATAGTTGATTTGATCATGTTGAAAAATAGAAACTTTTGCGTCCAGTAACAGAGTTGTTAAAATTCACAGAAGCGAGGAAAAATTCTGAATTTTTTACACAAGATTTATATACAAATTGCCACCGTTGTCCTATTTTTTAGAATTTCTGGAGTTGCATAAGTATGATTAAAATTCGATTCTTTACACACTGTTCTGTTTTTGATAGATTCTATTTTCGTTGCATTGTGTGCTTATTTTGATGAATCTATGGATTGTATCGGGGGGTATAAGCCATGGAAAAGTTAGAATACAGTAGGTATAATGCAATAACAAAATATGAATGGGTTTTCAACAGTACTTAAAGCAAAGATTGGTTTTCTTATACTAACGGATCTCACGAAGGTTTTGTTAAGTTTTGTGTGATTGAAATTTTCAAGTTTTGGGTGAGATCTCGATGGATGAAGGAATAAGAAGTGAAAAGAGCCTAAGCTTTTGGATGCCCATGGCACCCCAAGATAATATTCAAGGAGAACCAAGCAACTAAGCTTGGGGATGACCCGGAAGGCATCCCCTCTTTCTTCTAACAACCATCGGTAATTTTACTTGGAGTGATATTTTTATTCGTCACATATCATGAGTTTTGCTTGGAGCGTCTTGTATTATATGAGTCTTTGATTGTTTTGCTTTTTAGTTTGTCGCAATCATCCTTGCTGTACACACCTATTTGAGAGAGCCAAAATTATGCCATGATTTGTTAGAATTGCTCTATGTGCTTCACTTAAATTTTTTGAGCTATGGAATTGCTCTAGTGCTTCACTTATATCTTTTTGAGCACGGTGTGCTTTAATTTTTGAAGAAATATGCTCTCATGCTTCACTTAGATTAATTTGAGAGTTATTATAATTTTAAAGAAATTCTCTCATGCTTCACTTATATTATTTTGAGAGATGAAAAAAATTTATGCTCATGTTCTTCACTTAAATTTGTTTGAGCTTGTCAAAAGCAATGGCAATATATGAAACTAGTCCCAAAGTGATAGATATTCAAGAGGGGTATAATAAAAACTTTCATGAAGATCATTGGACAAAATAAACTTGATTCTTTGTAATAGTTTTGAGATATGATGATAGTAATATGTGAGTCATGTTGGTGAGTAATTATGCTTTAGTAAGAATATTGGTGTTAAGGTTTGTGATTCCCTATGCAGGCACAAAAGTCAATAGTTATGCAATGAAATTACATCCTACTTGTGGTGCATTATTCGGTGTTAGTTATGCTTAATGCTCGTTTATGTGAATTTTTGTTTCTTGGTTGGTTGCTTCTCAATCTATTTGCTAGCCTTTCCTTGTACTAAGTGGGAATACTACTTGTGCATCTAAAATCCTTAAACCCAGTTATGCCATATGAGTCCACCATACCTACCTACATGCAGTATTTCTGTACCATTCTAAGTAAACTTGTATGTGCCAACTCTAATTTTCAAAATGAATTTCCTTTTTGTGTGTCTGTACCGCTCATGAAGCGGCAGGGGGTGGCCAATATTTTTCCATGCTAGATGTGTTATTCTCAAGATGACTGTTTATTCACTTGTCATTGCATGAGAATGTGGCGGTAATAGGGATGCCCAGTCCCGAAATGAAAAAGAAATTTACTTCATGTTGTCAAATAATAAATTCCTTGGAAAGTGTTGGTATGGAAGGCACCTGTGGATACGGCTAGCCATGGATTATGAAAGAATGGTGGAAAAAAGAATAAACTTTATTTTATGTTTGGGAACCGCCTATGATGTATCTAGCATGGAAAGTATTAGGAACTACTTGGTCGTTTTCATTGAGAGGAAAAGCATGCCTCTCAAAAAAAATTATCTCTCAATTTAAGCTTTGAGCTCTGGCACCTCTACAAATCTCTGCTTCCCTCTGCGAAGGGCCTATCTATTTACTTTATGCAAAAAAAATTATTTGAGTCTCCATCTTCTCTTATAAAGCACCAACTAGGGAGCACTATGATCATACTTGTGCATTGGATGTAGCTAATATTCGAGTGTGTTTCATGAATGGATCAATGATTGAGCATGATGAGCTAGGGATAGCCTTCTTTAGTGTTGATATTTTGAAAGACATGGTTGCTTGTTGATATGCTTGAGTATTTAAGTCTTCATGTCAATTATACACTATTGCTTTGAATCATCTAAAAGTCCAAATGTCCATGCTACAAAAGAAAAGAATATGTGATGAACATGTTAGGCAGCATTTCACATCAAAAATTCTATTTTTATCATTTACCTACTCAAGGACGCGCACGAATTAAGCTTGGGGATGCTGATACGTCTCCAACGTATCGATAATTTATTATTATTTCATGCTGTTATATTATCATTCTTGGATGTTTTTTATTCATTTTATAGCAACTTTATATTATTTTTTGGGACTAACCTATTGACATAGTGCCCAGTGCCAGTTGCTGTTTTTTGCTTGTTTTTTACTTCGCAGAATATCCATATCAAATGGAGTCCAAACGCAGCGAAACTTTTTGGAGATTTTTTTCCAGCCCAGAAGACAACTTGGGAGCCAAGAAAGTGCACGAGGGGAGGCCCATGGGGCCCACCACCCACCTAGGTGCGCCAGAGGCCCCTGGCACATCCTGATGGGTGGTGGGGCCCATTGAGGTCTCCTCCACCGCCTCTCAGCTCTATAAATACTCAGATATTCCAGAGACCCTAGGGGAGTCGTCGAAATACAATTCCAGCCGCTGCAAGTTCTAGAACCACGAGATCCAATCTAGAGCCCTATTCCGGCACCTTGCCGGAGGGGAACACGATCATGGAGGGGTTCATCATCCTGATTGGTGCTCCTCCGATGATGCATGAGTAGTTCACCATAGACCTACGAGTCTGTAGGCAGTAGCTAGATGGCTTCTTCTCTCTTTTTGATTCTCAATACAATGTTCTCCTCGATGTTCTTGGAGATCTATTTGATGTAATGACTTTTTGCGGTGTGTTTGTTGGGATCCAATGAAGTGCGAGTTTATGATCAGATCTATCTATGAATATTATTTGAGTTTTCTTTGATCTCTTATATGCATGATTGTTATAGCCTCGTATTTCTTCTCCGAAATTTTTGTTTGGTTTGGCCAACTAGATTGATTTTTCTTGCAATGGGAAGAGGTGCTTTGTGATGGGCTCGATCCTACGATGTCCTCACCCAGTGACAGAAGGGGTAGAGAGGCACGCATGTATCGTTGCTATTAAGGATAAAAAGATGGGGTCTATTCCTACATGAATAGATCTAGTCAACATCATGTCATCGTTCTTATTGCATTACTCCGTTTCTCCATGAACTTAATACACTAGATGCATGCTGGATAGCGGTCGATGTGTCGAGTAATAGTAGTAGATGTAGGCAGGAGTCGGTCTACTAATCTTGGACGTGATGCCTATATACATGATCATTGCCTTGGATATCGTCATAATTATTTGCTCTTCTATCAATTGCCCAGCAGTAATTTGTTTACCCACCGTATGCTATTTTCTCGAGAGAAGCACTAGTGAAATCTACGGCCCCCGGGTCTATCTTTTATCATCTTGTTTTCAGATCTATTATTCCAAAAACCCAAAAATACCTTGCTGCACTTTTTCTTTACTTTTTTTATTTTGTGTTTTTGCTAGATCTATCTATCCAATCTCATACAATTTTACCTATCTTTTTACGGTGGAGGGATTGACAACCCCTCTTACACGTTGGGTTGCAAGTATTTGTTCTTTGTGTGCAGGTACCGTTTACATAGTGTTGCTTGGTTCTCCTACTGGATTGATAACCTTGGTTTCATAACTGAGGGAAATACTTACCATTGCTGTGCTGCATCATCCTCTCCTCTTCGGGGAAATACCAACGTAGATACAAGCAATCAACCCTTACATCAAAATCAGAAAAGCAATCAGCTCCATGGATTTGGCCTACCCAAGCACGCGAGAAGAACAGGACACTCATGGGTCTCGTCACCGGCGAGAGGGCGTGCCAACGGGGTATGGGAGGAAGGCCCCCGCGGTGCAGCAAGCCATGGAGGCTTAGGGCATCGGCTGGATGATACATCTCCAACGTATCTATAATTTTTTATTGTTCCATGCTATTGTATTATCTATCTTGGATGTTTTATATGCATTATTATGCTATTTTATATCATTTTTTGGGACTAACCTATTAACCTAGTGCCCAGTGCTAGTTGCTGTTTTTTTCCTTGGTTTTGCCTTTACAGAAAATCAATACCAAACGGAGTCCAAACAGAACAAAACGTTTTGACGATTTTTCTTGGACCACAAGACACCCTGGAAGCTTCGGGAGGAGATCAGAAGGGCCACGAGATGGCCACAAGCTCACAGGGCGCGCCCTAGGGGGGGCACGCCCTGCAAGCTTGTGGGCCCCCCGTGGCACTTCCAACCCTAATTCTTCTTCTATAAATACCCAAATATTCCCCGTAGACCAAGGGCACACCAAAAATACTTTTCCATCGCCGCAAGTTTTTGTCTTCGTGAGATCCCATCTGGGGACCTTTTTTGGTACTCTGCCGGAGGGGGATTCGACCACGGAGAGCTTCTACATCAACCTTGCTGCCCTTCTGATGATGTGTGAGTAGTTTACCACAGACCTACGGGTCCATAGCTATTAGTTAGATGGCTTCTTCTCTCTCTTTGATCTTCAATACAATATTCTTGGAGATCAATTCGATGTAATCTTCTTTTGCGATGCGTTTGTTGAGATTCGATGACTTGTGGGTTTATGATCAGATTATCTATGAATATTATTTGAGTCTTGTCTGAACTCTTTCATGCATGATTAAGATAGCTTTGTATTTCTCTCCGATCTATTGATTTGGTTTGGCCAACTAGATTGATTTTTCTTGCAATGAGAGAGGTGCTTTGTAGTGGGTTCAATCTTGCGGTGCTTATTCCCAGTGATAGAAAGGGACATGACACGTATTTGTATTGTTGCCATTAAGGATAAAAGATGGGTTTTTTTTCATATTGATTGGATCTATCCCTCTACACCATGTCATCTTGCTTAAGGCGTTACTCCGTTCTTGTTAACTTAATACACTAGATGCATGCTGGATAGCGGTCGATGTGTGGAGTAATAGTAGTAGAAGCAGGCAGAAAACTATGGCCCCCGGGTCTATCTTTTATCATATTATTTTCAGATCTATAAAATCAAAAACACAAAAATACCTTGCTGCAATTTATTTACTTTTATTTTATTTCGCACTTTTACTTATCTTTTATATCTATCACTATTAGATCTCATCCTTGCAAGTAACCGTGAAGGGATTGACAACCCCTTTATCGCGTTGGGTGCAAGTATTTGTTTGTTTGTGTAGGTGCAATTATTTGAGACCAATGTGTTCCTCCTACTGGATTGATACCTTGGTTCTCAACTAAGGGAAATACTTATCTCTACTTTGTTGCATCACCCTTTCCTCTTCAAGGGAAAAACCAACGCAAGCTCAAGAAGTAGCACTGGAGCGCAACCACCTCGAGTTCCTCATCCGGCCAACTGCATCTCGTCGGGGACGCGGCCTCAACGACGAGCTCTTCTTCATGGGCAACGTGGCTGTGCCGGCGATGCGGCCCTAATGAAGAGCTCTTCTTCGCGGGCGGCATGGCCGCGCCGGCGATGCGGCCCCAACGAAGAGCTCTTCTTTGCGGGCGGCGTGGCCGCGCCGGCGACGTGGCCTCAATGAAGAGCTCTTCTCGGCGGGCAGAGTTGGTTGTCAGAGGCGGCATGGCCACCCCGGGCCGAGGAGATCTTCTTCGCGGGAATAGATGGTCGTCACAGGTGGTGTGGCCACGCCCGCGAGGTGACAACGTCCCACCTCGAGGGCAGCATGGATGGTGATGAGCTCTTCTTCGTGGGCAGAGATGGTCGTCGCGGGCGACATTGCCACGCTGCCGAGGCGGCGACGTCCTTGGTGCTCGTTTCGGGCGGCTGCGACTCAGGGCCGACCTGGGTGAGCAGGACGATTAGAGGGAGGGGAGAGCAGTCAGAGGGTAGTCTGGGCTCGCCGGCGAAGCGGCGCGTCCATGGCGCTCGTTCGTCGCATTGTGGGTTGCGCGACTGTGACACAGGGTCAATCCAGGCGGCCGGTAGGAGTAGAGGGATGGGGGAGAAGCTGGAGCGGCCGCTGGGCTCATCGGCGACGCCGGCTGTGACTACGCAGTCTGGCTGTGTGACGACGGTCGGGATCGGGCATGGGTGGCGGCACGCCTGGGTTCCACCATGGGATAGGGGATCAAGACAGGGAGTTGACTTTTAGGTGAGAGAAAGAGAGGAGAATTGGAGAAGAAGATCTAGCTGAATAAGTGGGCCCCATGTCCGATTTGACGCCGTTTCGGCAGAGCCGTTATGCCACGTTGGCAAAATCTGGACCCACCTGTCATAAACATACTTAAAATGCTCCAATCAGCCGAACAGTGGTTTTTGCATAAAGATTACCATAGAGGTGATGTTTTCTGCAAAAAAAATGTAGCGTAGTGTTTTCTGCAAACCTAGGCTTCAAGGTGGTGGTTTTGTGCAATTTACTCTGTTTCCAACACTAAATTGGATGTTCAATTATATAGAGACAAAAACATAATTAACAGTAGCATCTTTCTCTGCACCACATTGTAAAGAGAAGGATACTAAACCGAAAGCATGTTGTCTCCCAACTGGGTGTTCTTCCAGAAGCTCATGGATTGATCATCACCAACCTCGCAAGAACTTCTCATAAAGAAAGAAGATTTGACCTTTATCAAGCCCTTCCAAAACGATAAATCAATTGACTTTCCTTCTACTTGAGAGTGGATACAAGGTTTTGGAAGATAAATATTTATTATGGAGGAGTTCTTAACAGGCACCTTTCTTGTTTTGTAACTTGAATAGCCATTTAGTAAGCAATCACTTTTTTTCATTTCCAAATTGTCGACACCCAACACACCTTGGTCCTTTGGCCTACACAAGATATCGCATTCCATTTGTGCTCATGCCAAAAGAACTTAGACTCAATTCAAGTCCTTTCAATGCCCCTTTGGTATTTAAAAATAAAATACAACAATGATGAGTGGGTTTTCACTCATTATTACCCATGTTTAAATCGGATTCTCAGATATTTCTAAGATTACCACTTCAATTTTCTACTATCTTTATTATTAGAGAGGAGTTTGTCATCGCAATGGTTCAACATCCTCCTCCTTTCAATGTCCTCCTGCTCCCTTCGACCTCTAGTTTTTTCAATATCGACATACCCCCCCCCCCCTCAGTTTATTTTTTGTTCAACATGTACAACAAGTTTTCTTCAGACGATCCCATAAAAGTCCCACTTATCCAAGCGCACCCCACGATGTGGTAACCTCTCCATGCACGCCTTACAACGCCTGGGTTTGGAGATGCCAGTCGTTGGCAACAATCCCAACCGTTGTCGTTGCCCCCACAATCCCCACTTCCGGACCTGGCAGCTTGGAAGCTAGCAATCGATGGCCCCGTGAGCTCGTTATCCCGACTCCCTCCCTCATGGGCGTGTTTGGTTCACATCTCTGTTTTAGGGCATTTTGCATACTTGTCCCAGTTGGGCCTGGTTGGGCAAATGCAGGCTAAAAATCAACATTTTCTTGTAGTTTGGTTGCTTGCATTAGGCTTTCTGCATGAGGGAATCAACTAGTCAGCACACTGTTTGGTTGCCTGCGTCATTGTTGTTAAACAAACAACACGTTGTTTGGTTGCAAACGGCTAAAGATGTGATCACCACTTCTTACTAGTGGTGATCTTACCACACACACTGAACATTGTTTTGTCCTAGCTAGGAAACAAATGGCAGTTTATCCTAGCTACTAGCAAATGATAGTACAAGTTATTAAGAGCCAACATGGCTGAATAAGAATAGTTCAATGATGCTAACTAGGTGCTTCCTCTTCCTCTACTGCTTGTGCTGCTTCCTCTTCCTCGCTTGTGCTGCTCCCTCTTTCTTCTTCTTCCTCTTGTTCTTCGGCTTCAGATCCTTGTCTGACCTCTGTTATCCCACATTGCCTGAGCCCGCTCCAACCTTTTGTTCTTCCATTGTAACACCCCTGTGTAATAGCCCTTATGATCAACTGCTAATCTTGCCAAGTCATATCATTTGCAGTGCCTAATCATAGTGGTTAACCGAAGCAAATCAACTCCAATTTTAAAATCAACTTAAATTCTTAAGTGAAATATAAAGTTGATCAAACAGAGTTGGGAAAATGTTCATTAAATGACAGATAATCCAGGAACATTTCCAAAATCAACATCAAAATATTTGGAGATAGATAAATGGCTCAAACAATTTAAAACAGCCCCAAAAACAGAATATTAAATCTATTTAAAATAATATCCAATTCAAATGGAATTCAAATTAGTTCAAACCACTTTTTGGTGGGAGCTAATATTATATTGCAATATTTGGGCCAACTTACACATCTTTCAAAAAAAAAGCACAAGTGGCCTAAACATTTTGAAACAAAAAAAAGGAATAAAAGAAAAGGTAGAAGAGAAATAAGGAAAAAGAAGAAAGCCACTGTTGGCTGGGCCTAAGTGCACAGTGTGCAGGCCCAGTCCAACAGCAGCCCACGCTGTCTCCCTCCTCCCCGTGTCGCCTTCGCCGTGGCCGCGCCCGCGCGCGCCAGTCGGCCGGCGACACCGTGGCGCCACCGACGATACAGGAGCCCGGGAGGATAAGGGCGAGCCCCGTCCAGCTCCCCTGGCCCCTCCTATCCACTCGCCGCTCCTCCCTCACCCCTCCCCTGCTCGCGCTCGCCTCTGCTCTCTCTGGTCCGAGCGCCACCGCCGCCGTTCTCGTTCGTCCCCGCGGCCACCGAGCCCTGCCTGCCGCTCTGCCATGTCCTGCGCCATCGCCATGGACCGCCACGGCCTCGGGCGCCGTTGATTGGGGCCGAGGAGCTCCACGTTGCGCGGATCGAGCCGCGCCCCTCTTCTGCATCTCCGGCGCGGTTCCGGTGACCTCGACCTCCTGCAGCTCCTAAACCCCCACGGGCCAACGTGTGCCGCTGCGGTGAGCTCCCCCTCCGACCTCCCCCTCTCTTCTCCGCGCCTATTCATCGCCATAGTGGCCGCACCAGAGAATGTCTGAGCTCAACGCCGTCGAGCTCGACGCCGGCCAGGTTCCGGTGACCGTTCGGTCACGCGCATGTGTCCATCGTGCTCGCCTGCGCATGTAGAGGCCATAGGTGCTCAGCTCCGTCTATTTTGCTCGCCGTAGCGTCATCTACGAGCTCGCCGAGCTTCAGCCATCGCCACCACTCGTCGCCGGCGCCGATTCCGGCTAGTTTAGACCGCGCCACCGCTCGCGTTGGATGCGGCACTCCCTCCTCGATCGAACGCACTTTAGAACGCAAGAAACGGAGCGGCGTAGCGGATTTCCGAGAGCCGCTCCGGCGAAGCACCGCCGCTGGAGAGGTCGCCGGCGCGTCTCCGGCCGCCGAGCTGAGTTGGCGCCACGTGGGACCCCCTCTGAGTCACTGACTGTGGGCCCCAGCGCCGGTTTGACCTCGTTGACTTTGGTCAACTCCAATTACTGTTCACCATGAGTCACTGGCGTGTGGGCCCCCTCCTGTTAATTAGCCTAAATAAACGATTTTGAAAATAAAACTAATTAGTTATACTAAACACTCACTGACATCAGGGCCCCACCCAGTTAATTAACCCACTGTTAGTATAATCTAACCCTGTTAAGTCACAGAGGCTGACATGTGGGTCCCACTGGACCCACATGTCATATTTGACTTAGTCAGCCGACTGTTGACTTGCTGACGTCAGCAGCGCGTCATGCTGACGTCATAATTCATTTTCTGATAAATAAAATAATTCCAGAAATTCAAATAATCTTTAAAAATTAATAACTTTTAAACCGTAGCTCGGATCGAAAAAGTTAAAACATGAAAGTTGCTCAGAACGACGAGACGAGTCTGATCGTGCCGTCTGTTTCTCCATCGGAACCTCCTACGTAGAAGAACTCGTAACTCCGGACCCGAATCCGGCAGATGAATAGTGCACACACGTCGGATATTAAATCCCAGAATAATTCTAAAAATAACTAAAATGACTTAGATGCATAATTAGGCAACCCTGCACTGCATCATAGCATCACACGCACCGTATTGCATCTGTTTGCATTATGTTTACCTGTTTCTTCCCCCTCTTCTCTCTCGGTAGACCCCGACGTTGACGTAGCTCCCGAGGCACACGCCGCACAGGAGTACGACTACGTCCCCGACGATACTACTGAAGACCTTGCCCTTGCCCCCGAGCAAACAGGCAAGCACCCCCATTTTGAGCATGCCTATATCGCCTACTCTCTTCTCTCTTATGCTTGCATTAGAACTGCTACTGCTACTGTTTTCCTATATCTGCTGCATAGCCTGATTATTGTACCCTGCTTTGTTACCTTACTGGTTATCCTAGACTGATTATTATAGGCTGGGTAGAGACACGACAGAGACCTCCACTTGATCCCGACTGCCCTGCTGGATATCAGAAGACCCGATCATCGGGATTGAGGACCAGACCCTGGCACCGCACATCACTACCCCTTAGTTGCCGACACTGCTAGGTTACCGTCGAGTGCCGAGGGTGATACCTCGTTAGCACTTCTGATGTTAACCTTGTAGGTTAGTTACTCGGTCGTGGTAAGCGAGGGTGATTCCTCCTACACCACCCCCGATAACGACATCGTCGCGCAACCTCTCAAGTGTGGACCTCGAGGGTGATTCCTCCTTCGTTCACCTTGATGATAACATCGAGCGGGAACTCCATCGAGGGTGATTCCTCATGGTTCCCTTCGGTGTCCGACACACAGTTACCTTGGATATTATGACTTGACTATGAACCACGATACTAAAGACGGGTCGGCCCTGAGGGGTACCCGCGCGAGCTTATTGCGAAGTGATGTGGAGTCGGGTTGACCTGGATGGTGCCCGCGAGATAACTACGAGGCGTGGCCGGGCATTCTTAGCCCTTGCCGCAAGTCCTCGAGACGGGGCGACGGGGTCACATCGATCGTGAGTCTCTGCTCGTTTCCGCGCGCTCCTAATCCACTACGGTTTGGATATTTGATCCGAGGGGCCTCTAGCCCGATAGCACTAACCATCACGTGGGCATAGTATGGGCGTTCTGCGTCGTATACTTCAGC
This sequence comes from Thinopyrum elongatum, assembly GCA_011799875.1. Taxonomy (NCBI): domain Eukaryota; kingdom Viridiplantae; phylum Streptophyta; class Magnoliopsida; order Poales; family Poaceae; genus Thinopyrum; species Thinopyrum elongatum. Next base: position 478,522,536 of record CM022299.1, on the reverse strand, counting down.
CGAAGCTTAATGGACGTCAGCGACTGAGCGGCGCGCGCTGGATTGGACTGGTTACGCAACCGCGCTTGTATTAAGGGGTTGCTAGGTCTGCTTCCGGCCGCCCACGCAACGCGCAGGAGTTCCCGGGGCGATGGCCCAAGACCCCTGGGGGCATAGGTTAGTCCGGCGTGCTGACCTCTCTGTTAAGTATTTGGTCGGGTTGCGGCGTGTTGCTTAGCCGAGGCCGGGCATGACCCAGAAAAGTGTGTCCGGCCGGAGTTAAGCGAGCGTGGTGGGTAAGTTGGTGCACCCCTGCAGGGAAGAAACTTCTATCGATAGCCTGTCCTACGGTAACGGACACTCGGAGTTGTATCCCGATCGGTACAACTAGAACATGTGATGAAAATTGGATAGTACGGCTCTGGGATTGCTTTCTCGCAGGGAGTCGAGAAAGGATCTCAGGTCGAGGTTGATGATATTACTACTACTACTTTACATTATGTTCATCTGCTCTCTCCTGATGCTGCAAGACTGTCGAAGATTGTTGAAGATGCTAGTCTTCGATAGGACTAGGCTTTCCCCCTCTACTCTGGCATTTCTGCAGCCCAGTCCACATATACAGCCATTCCTTTGACAATGATGCATATGTAGTGTAGATCCTTGCTTGCTGAGTACTTCGGATGAGTACTCACGTTTGCTTTATTTTCTTTTTCCCCCATTTTCCATTTGATGCTACCAGACGACGGAGCCCCTGAGCCAGAAGCCCCAGCCGACGACCAGTACTACTATCCGCCTGGCGAGTACTACTACTACGAGGAGCCGTTCGACGACCAGGAGTAGGATCGGAGGGTCCAGGGCAGGAGGCCTACGCCTTTCGATCGTAGTTTTTATTTTTACCCCGCCTCTGTGAAGGCTTATCTCTCTCTCTGTAATATATCTGTACTCAGATATCTAATGCTTCCGCTGACGCTTGTATGCCATCGAGCTTGTATTCGAGCCCTCGAGGCCCTGGCTTGTAATATTAAGCTTGTATGACTTTATTTTATGTTTTAGAGTTGTGTTGTGATATCTTCAAGTGAGTCCTTAGGCTTGATCGTGCGCATTTGCGTGTATGATTAGTGCACGATTAAGCCGGGGTCGTCACATCCATGCTTCATTGTCGAACGCCTCCACACCATGGCCGGAGCTGATCACCTCATCAGGAGTGACATCTTCCTCCTTCGACACAAATTCATCAACCCCCCATTGCAGGATCCAGTTGTGAATGATGCGACATGCAAGAACAAGCTTCACCTGGGTAGAGTAAGGGTGGAATGGCTTCTGATCCAGGATCTTAAACCTGTTCTTCAGAGCTCCAAAGGCCCTCTCAACAGTCACTCTAAGGCTGGAGTGTCTGAGATTGAACAGTTCCTGAGGAGTCCTAGGATAGTTCCTACTAGCAAACTCGTTCAGATGGTACCTAATTTTTCTGAAGGGTGGAAGAACACCTGGCCGACATGCATAGCCAGCATCTCCAAGGTAGAACTTGCCATCGGGGATGTTGATGCCATCATGATGACTCATGCTGTCACTGAGAATGCTAGCATCATGTGCCGATCCTTCCCAGCCAGCCAACACATATGTGAACTTCAAATCGAAGTCAACAGTAGCTAGCACATTCTGGCTTGTGTAGTGCTTCCTCCCTCTATATGCTGCAGCTTGTGACCTCGGCACTCTGGCAGTGACATGAGTACCATATATTGCTCCAATGCAATCCTGGAATGGCATTACAATATGATGTTAGTCTACTACAGAACAATAACAACATATCAAGGCATGAACTACAACAACATATCAAGTAATCACCTTGAAGTATAGATACCATCTTGGGCTAGTGCGAATCTTGGTAGGAGTCCGGCCAGTTGGTGACCTGATCATCTCTCCCCAACAGCATACACCACTTGCTTGAAGTACCTGGAGATGGTCTCCATTGATCTCCTGAAGGTGTTGTGTACCACCCTGAACCTCTGGTTATGACCAACAACATGGAGGAACATGGCGACTTGCTCTTCCACAGTGGTGTGGATGCTATCTTCTAGCAGCCCCCTGCTCCTAAACGTCTGCACAAGCCTGGCGAAAGGTGCTCTTTTCATTCGAAGAATCCACAGAGCCTCTGTGTCGTTGCAGTTGTAGATGTAGTTCAGATTCGATATCCTCTCTTGATCCCGGAATAACAACGGACCATACTGGATGCAAGGTCTCACATTCCGACGAACAGCTCTCTTATGGACCAATAGGATCCAGGCCTGAACCATAGCTATCAGTGATGCTGCCTGAACTAGAAGCTTCGTCTGTTCATCCACAACCTAAGCGACATCCATGATGCGGTCAGCGATGGCGCAATCTACCCTAAACACTCCTATCGAACGGCCTAACACATAACAGAGGAGGTGGAGGGGGGTAGCTTACCAGCTTCGAGGTCGGGGGAGACATGGCGGAGACGAGGAGGGCTGGACGGAGATGAAGAAGAAAGGGAGAAGCAGCTGCCGCTACCGGGGAGTGCGCCTGCCGCCTCTTGCCGCTGCAGGGGAGTGTCGCAGCCGCAGATCTCAGTCGCCGCCGCCGTCCCAGCCGCAGATCTGAGTCGCCGCCGCCGCCGCCAACAACAACAGAGGAGGGTTTGTCCTGCAGCTAGACGTGAGCGAGGAAATGGGGTGGTGAGGGTATATTTGGCGCCACCCCGCCCCGGCCGATTTTCCCCTCCCGCCATCTCCGCCCGCATCCCCCCTGCACCGCGCCCTACGCCGTGTCTTAGTTTTTCGCCCCCACTCAGCCCGGCTCGCTGGAAACGGACGATTCGAGCGCTCCCAACGAGCCAGGCTGAGGGGTGCTTTAAGGTTCATGCAGATGCGAGCCACGCCGGCCTGCAGGAAACCAAACGGCCCAATTTCATCCCGCCCGGGCCTGGTTAGGCTGTATGCAGCCTACCAAACGCATCCCACGTCTCCTTCCTCGTCGGATTTGGTTTCCAGGAATTTGGTGAGAAGGTAGCATATGTAAGGCTGTACACTGTCACTCGGTAGGGTGGGTTCTAGCGACGATGGGTGGGTCAGAAAGAAGGAGCAATAGGCCAAGCAAACTTCCCTCTGGGTTGCAGGTTTAGAACATAAACGACCCAAAGAAAGCTTCCCTCATGTCGACGAGCCGGTCAACACATGGATGTGTATTGAGTGATACTCAAGGCACACCCCTCAACTAGACTATGCCTCACTCGCCATGAGTGTGGCCGAACCCGGTTAAAAAACATTGCTATCTGACTCTCTCAAATGTGCATGGTTGTTGTATACGCCCATTTGCCGATTGTCGACTACGACACCTACAATCGACTCCCCAAAGGAAATTCCTCCTTAACTCGAGACGAGATTACTTGGTCCCTTACTGCTAACGACTTCTACTCGGCTTGTTATGCTTATGAGTTCCGATTTCCCCAAGGATCGAGCAACCGGGTCTCGCACGCGCGTCGCAAAGTAAGATGGATGGGAATGTGAAATTCTAGTTATGGTTGCTCTTGCAAAATAGGAACTAGACAGCGGATCGGCTACACGCGAGGGGATGAACTTACAATGCCCTATGTCGGCTGTGCGATGAGGAGCAGGAGAGCGCTGACCATCTGACGCTTCGTTGTTGCTTTGCGAGGGAGGTTTCGCACTAGTTTCAGGGAACCAACGCGAGGATGTGCAGTACAGTGTCTTTGGCATCCTCAATTTGGGATTGGTGGATGATGATTTGCTCTCTTCGCAGTCAGCCGGCCAACCATACCGAGGTGATCAACCTCTCGGACTACATTGCTTGGAACCTTTGGAAAGAACAAAGTGGAGGGGTTTTGAGTTTAATGAGATAACGGTGTTGGCTTTCGCGGGTCTAATTTCGGGCAATGTCAAGATGCTGAATGAGGCTATCCATGGTGCCACTGCTGGGTATGAGTGCTTGCACGGCGTTTGTTTTTCTCCAGGGTTTTTCCTCGGTATTTTTGGTTGTAAATTTGTAATTTGTATCCTTTTCTCATCTATATAATGCAAAGGTAGAGCTCATGTTATTCACGTCGAAAAAGATTGCCACTTTAAGCATCGGTAGCACGTTGACCCAGTCAATGGCGAATATCCGCCTCTGCCTATGTATGTTGTTATCCGCCTTTGCTTATGTATTCCGTTAGAGCATCACTAGCAGATCCTGTAAATCGCCTCTTCGCATGAAATAACCACCATTTTACAGGATCGTGACAAAAAATCGTCCCGATCAGGTCCTGTGGAACAGCCCGTCCTGTAAATATTTTTTGGGGGACCGGCATATTTCGTCCCCCATCCGCCGTATATCCTGGATTTCCCCTTCATTTTACAGGCTCCTCTATCCTTGGCGGGAGTGAAAGTTCAGCCACAACCGCTTCCGTTCCGCGCCTCCGCTGCCACTAAGCTCACCACTGCCTCACCGTTGCTCCTCCCTCGGCCGGCCGCCCGTTGCCATATAGCAGCCAGAGCCTCCCGCGTCCAATCGAGGGCATCTCCAAGGCGGAGAGCATCGTTTGGCACAACACCGGCGACGCCATCAAGGACGTGGTGGCGCGGGGGAGACGAGGCCATCCGGAGGGTGGAAGAGGAAGTCGGGTTCCTTGGCCGCACCACCACCAAAGCCGTCGGCCGCCGCCGGGTGCGGCGGCTCACCGAGGCGGCTTTTGTGTTGCGCGTCGTATACGAGACGGAGGCGGAGGCAATGCGCTTCGAGGGCCCGCTCGACGGGTCGCTGCTCGGCCTCCAGGATCTCTTCGAGGCGGTCCTGCTCAAGCACGCCGTGCCTACGGACGATGCCGACGCCGTGGGCGACACAGACGAGGGGAACCTAATTGTAATTTACATTTCGTTTTTAGGGTATTTTATGTTACTTTTCATGGACCCGATTGTAAAATTAACTACTAACAGGTGGGCTCAAGTGGGCTCCACATATGACATCAAAGTTTTTTACAGAATCTGTTCTGCCGGAACAAAAGTCATACTCCCTCCGTCTAGGTGTATAAATCACCTTACGAAAACCAAATGATCTCAAAACACTTAGCTGCGATGCATTAACTCTCACCTCGTTTCTTGTTTTTTGACATAAATAAAAGAATCAATCAATAAAAGATGCGGGGCGTGCAGTGGTTAGTTCATTCCATGTAATGCTATTAATTATCAAATAAACATTAAGTTCTCTTGTTTTTCCCTCCACCTTGGTCGCAGTGCACAACCTAAGATGACTTATGCACCTGGACGGCGGGAGTACTATAAAAATGCAAAAAATGTTTTGTGCTATCCTGTAAACCAATTTTTACGGAACGGGATATATCGGATCTGCTAGAGATGTTCTTGGTCCCTCCGATCCCAGAAAAATGTTGTAGCTACACCAAAGGAGGGCTTATAGGTCGATCCAATTGATTGCCATGGTTGGATAGAAAGATTCCACTCTTCAACCATATTTTTAGCCCAAAATATTATATTCTCAGTTCCACATACTCCCTTTGTTCCTAAGTATAGGTCTTTTCAGAGATATCAATATAGACTACATACGGATTTATATAGACGTAGTTTTAGAGTGTAGATTCCCTCATTTTGTTTCGTATGTAGTCCATATTACAATCTCTAAAAAGACTTATACTCCCTCCGTTTCTAAATATAAGTCTCTGTAGAGATTTCACTATGAATCACATACGGATGTATATAGATGCATCTTATAGTATAGATTCACTTATTTTGCTTCGTATATAGTCCATAGTGAAATCTGAAAGGAGGTAGGTGGACAGAATCATAGAATACATCTTCCAGTCATTTGGTCAAGGTGCCAAGTCCTCCAAGAAACGTTTTTAAATTCGTCATCTCCCGTGCGTGCACAACTGAGATGATGACTCGACAGTCCAACGCTGCAGTCACCTCTCTTCTCCAGCAGGTATGATATGATTTCCGACGACGACGTGTCATACCGACGCGTCACACGATTCCCCGGCGACGATGACGTAGCAGGCGCAGCGACATCAGTTTGGTTGTGCAGGAGAGTTCACTGTTCGCCATCGCCTCCAGATGGAGACCGTGGACACGCATACAACGCATCTCGAAGAACTTCACCGTATGAACAGCCGACGATAGAATGTAGGAGAAGCTTTTATGAGAAAAAACAATGATAGGGTGTTTGGTTGCTTGGGTGAGCCGAGTCTGGCTGAGAGGAAGAAAATGATGGCTGAGAGGAAGAAAATGAGCCAGACTGAGTGGTGACAGGTTGAGCGAATACATGGTTAAAAATGACGTTTGCATGCTGTTTGGTTGTCCGTACGAGGGGTCTTGTCACCGGAAACCAATTTTGACCCGGTGGTTGGTTGTCTGGCTCGTATGATGATTAGCAGTTAACAACTACTACCTCTGTTCCATAATGTAGTGCGCCCGCGCTTTCCGAGATCCAAGTTTGCGCGGGCGCACTACATTATGGAACGGAGGTAGTACATTTAAACTAGAGCACATCGATCAACACCACAGCCTCCTCGGCGAGGAATGCGGCCGCCTCTCGCACGCGCCGAAGGATTCCAGCTTCGCCGCATGCTTCTTCTGCAGCCGCAACACCACCACGCTCGCCGTCATTGGCTTCTCGTTCGCAGCCGCAACGCCCCGAGCGCTAGCTAGCAAGCACACCACGGCTGGTGGCTAGCTAGCTAGCAAGCACACATCACGTCGGCTGGCTAGGTAGCTATCAAGCTAGCAAGCACACCGCGGCTGCTGGTTGGCTAGCTAGCAAGCACACTGCAGTAGCTCGCCCATGACCGTCACAGTCGCGCGCTCGCCAGCCGTCGCGCCCTGCAGCAGCTTGCCCCATGCCCGCCGCCATCGTGCCTTGCCGTAGAGCCCGCACCCTCACCCATCGCAGCAGCCCGCCCCACGAGAAGGAGGGAGAAGGAATCCATGCACTGGCGGAGCTAGGCAAGAAGTTTTTTTGGGGGGGGCGGGGAGGCGCTAAACATAAAATAGGGATGTTTGGGGGGGGGGGGGGGGGCCAAAAGCTTATGCTTTTTCTAATCTGACCTCCCTAAAAAAAATCTTCACGTAATTTAATCTAGGCTGGGGGGCCACGGCCCCTCCAGCAATCAACATAGCTCCGCCGCTGAATCCATGGCGCGTCGTCTGATTGCATGGCAGCCGAAGACGCCACCGGGGCGGCGAGCGGAGGGGTGGACGCCTGCGCGGGAGCCGGCGGCGGGCGGCGCCACCGAGGCGGCGAGCGGAGGAGGCGAAGCGAGGTTGTGCCTTTGGCTGGGCTGGAAGACCAGAAAGATAAGGTGCTTGAGGGGGGGGGGGATTAAGAGGTGATTATGTGTGAACACATACAACCAAAGCCATCCATGTGCGTTGCAGAGCATCGCTCGGGCCCGTCTCGCTGGAAACTGTTGATACGGACGTTTTCAGTGAGCCAGACCCATAGATGCTTTAAGAACCGTGCCGTGTAGTCTTAATAGTGTTTGTGGGCATTCAAACAGCCCGACATAAATAAAATTCTTGTATAAACCAGGCCTGGTTGAACATTTGTGAGCAACCAAACACGGCCTGATAGCCTTGCCTGAAGCTCCCGACTCGGCGGGAAAAGAAAGAGTTGCATGTGCATGATCGGATGAACACGGATGGCCTACGTATACGTCTCCTTTCATCTGCCGACGGTATCCTCTTTCTGTGGTTCTCGTTGAACACGTATGCAGTTCGTTGGCCCAGAGCACGCATGGTTTTCTATCGATGCATACGCAACGCTGATCCGAACTTTGACTCCACCAACCCGATCATCTTCCGTGACCAGCTCAACCAAAGATACCCTATGTTGCTATTTACCTTGTACTACAACAAAGCTTCTGTGACTTTTCTCTCGCTGGCTTCCAGGCTTGGGCTGTGTACGTGTCCACACTTCCACGACCCCCCATCCAATCGTGGAATATCCTCGATTCCTCGCGATCCACGTTGTTTCGCATCGCCGTCAAAAGTGGTCCGGCACAGCCACCTTCCATCACCGATCCATCAATTGATCAATACCCCGGGACGCACCGGTCACTGCCCTGTCTCCGTAGAGCATGGTTAATAATACAGCCAACAATCGATTATAAGAAGTTGTCATGTCATTTACAGCCAACTATGCATAATAGTAAGTTTTAAATATGTACTAGTTTATCAATAGTTGATCCATCTTACATCTCACAAAACGTCTTAGGTCTAGTGTTACAGCTGACTACTAACCAAGAGTCCGCTTCTCTTCTCTCACATTTTCTCTCTTCTTCAGCTAAATAAAGATATATTATTCTATTTCTTATAATCTGCTTATGTCACCTATTGTACTTGCTCGTAGCGACGGAAACAAGCGGGACCGTTCCCGTCGGCAACGCAGTACGCCATACACAATTATCCGCCGTCGCTGCTGCGTCTTTCCCGTGAAGATAAGAGCGGCCGTCGCGCGCGCTTGCAGCCGTGTCAGTGGCACTCGTTCGACGGGAAAGATCGCCACCAGTCCCGCGTGGCAATGCGTGACTCTCCGGCGCTCTCCGGCCACTTGTTCCAATCAGAACCAGTGGCGTCGGCGAAGCACGCCGCCCTGTGGCCGAGACTCGAGGGAAACGGATGTGGAAAAATGCGGGACGGTGGCGGTCCACTCGCTTGGCCCGTCGAAAGCAACGGCGGCGACCAGGACGCGCGCCGGAGGGGAGGTGATCCCAGCCACACCGCACGTTTTCCGTCAGCGAGTTTGCTTGCCAGCCCCAACTAATTACACCCGCCCTCGTGCTCTCAAATGCTCTTCTTCTTGACTCCGCCACTCGAATGTTGACCACTTTTTAGCAGATGGTTAGTCCCAGTTTGACATACTAAAATGATTCCCGGAGGCATGCTTACGGGTATTCAGATTGTTTGTTTCCTTCCTGCCCTTCTTGACTTCCTGCTGCAAAATTCTAATGTTGCGAACGAACTCATGGGATCAAGACAAGAGTCTCGTGGTCAGGATATGTCATGTGCTCACCTTGTTTGTTCCCTCTGCCTCCAGGGGAGAAGCATGCGGCTCAACACATGGACCATATTGTGTACTGCTGGCAGATACTACTCCTAGTAGATTACCACATTAAACTGCTCCCGTATCCTACATGTCGCACACGGAGCCATTAGATTCGTATCCTCTCAAATCAATGCCCTCCCTGGTTCCTGCCACGGTGCCACCTTTCCCCGGATAGTCGGCCCGCAGGAAGCAGCTTGTAGACCAAATGCACCAGACCCATTAGCCACCGCTTCCTACCGGGTCCACCGGCCAGGCCTCTCCCGGTGTATGGACTAGGTGCATCCAGAAGGCACGAAGCCTCCCGCTGTCCCCATCCTCGCGCCTTTAATCGCATCGAGACGCGCCACTACTGCATTAGTAGCCGCTTAATTGGTTTGCTCGACGACGCCTTTGCCTCGCAACTCCCAACCCCCCCGGCTTCCGCTCCCCTGCTCCCTCGTGTAGCGCCGCACAGGAAGCAACCCGGCGGCGGCTAGGGTTCGGAAATGGTGGCCAGTGGAGCCGGCGGGGAGGGCGAGGAGATGCGGCTACTCGCCGCCGTCGAGGCGGGCGACGGCGGCGCGCCCGCGGCGGAGAAGTCGTGGCGCCTCAACTTCGACGGCCTCCGCCCGCCGGAGGCGCGCCAGGAGAGGCCCGCCCGACGGCTCCACCACCACTGCCTCGGCGTCATAGGTACTACCTCTTTCCCTGACACTGGTGCTGGCGTGTTACTTCTTTATACGACGATGCGTGTCCATGGTGCTTGGTCGATGGCGTCTCGTGATTTGGCAGCTTGGTTTTTTCGGATGGGGCGGCCGCTTTATGCAACTCGTGATGATTATAGAACTTTACCCTTCCTCTTTTCTGTTTTGTTTTGGTTCCTAGTAAGTAGTCCATTTCGGATATGGAGATTGGGTTCTGGATACTGACGGTGGTGGTTCGCGAGATTCGACTTCGCATGCTAGCTTAGCAGAAACGTGTAGTTTTCCGTTGATTTTCTTCTTCTTGAGCCTCTCTGGTAGTATTGCATATTGCCCATATGGGGAAGGGCAATCTGTGCTTTTTCGGTTCAGTTCTTTCAGTCTTGCACTGCTCATGCATATCTCCTAAAAAGGGTGCTGTGTGAGGTCAGCAGAGTTATCGTAGTGGGGGACTGGATGACAAGGATAAAAGGACTGTAGGATCTATCTAGGATAGCACGTGAACTCTTTGAAACTTGCCCTTTTTTAACACACACGAGGGCCCTTTTCGGAAAAAAAAACACATGAGGGCATCTCCAACGCGGATCACCAAAATGGCCGCAAATGTCCGGACCGGGCCATCCGACACTTTTAGGCCTCGAATCGCGGGTCACCAAATTGTCCGGACTGGTTCGAATGCCCAAAATCCCACATGCTGGCCCCAAATCAGGGGAGCACTGGAGGAGTCCGGACGTCTGCCACGTCGAACTCCAAAAGCCTGGACCCACCCAAAACCCTATCCGAACCGGTTGACCGGCCAGCTGCCTACCCGCATTCATGGCGGCGCTGGGACCGAGAAGCCTACCTTGGCTTTAAAGCTGACCCGCCTCCTCGGTGCAAACCCTATGTGCACACTACTCCTCTCCCACACCTCCATCGGCCGCCGCACAACACCACACCTTTGGCCGCCACTATGGGCAAGAAGATGGACGCTGAGAAGACCTGGGCGTGGTGGTCGCTCAACCACTATCGCTCCGACCAGCCGCCGCCACGCCAAGACATCGGATCTAGGGGGAGCTTTGGGTCCAGTTCGCGCCGTCGCCCACGGTCGCCAGGCCCATTGTCGTCCACGGATCCATCCACAGTGAAGGTGAAGCCGATCTCCTCGGATGACGAGAAGCAGAAGCCGCACTTACTCGCGGTGCTGGCGTCGATGGATGACGAGTTCGCCGCGCAAATGGAGGAGGCGTTGTGCTGGTTGTTGATCTACCAGGATTCGACGCCGCTGTCCTTTCCGTGCAACCACAACGTCCAGATCGGACGCCGCATGAAGGAACAACTGCTGTCCCTGCTGTATAGCTAGCCGGGCAACCACTGGTGCTCGGTTCTCCCCGGCGTCAAGAAGGAGCCGTCGTCCAGGCCACCCTCGTGCCTCCACGCCTACCTCAAAGGCGTCGGCGGCGTTTCGTCGTCCAAGTGCAAAGCCAAAGCGGAGGAGCGCCGCGGGAGCGATGCAACCAAAGGTGGCCAAATGGGCCGGTCCTAGCATGTTGGCCCGATAGCCCGCATGCTTAGCCCGTGGTGGGCCTGGCCCGACACGTTAATAATCGGGCCGTGCCGGAATGAGGCGGGCTGGTGGGCTAAACATGTCGGTGGGCCGACCCATTTTCTTGTTGTGTCGTGCCTCGGCCAGGGAGCACGGCACAAGTGCCGGCCCGACACGACCCGTTTATTAGGCGTGCCTGGGTGGGCCGTGTCATGCCTTGCCCGTTTAGGCAAGGTCAGGCCGTGCCGGGCCATCTGGCCAGGTCTAGACGCAACGCACAATGCAATGCGGCGTTCGCCTAGACCAAGGTGGCGCTAATGTGGGTGCTCGCGGACCCGTGCTTTGGGGGGTGGGGGCAGGCTCGCGGACCCGTGCTTTGGGGGGTGGGGGCAGGCTCGCGGACCCGTGCTTTGGGAGGCTTGGGCCCTCGACCATTCCAAGATGACCGTTGAGTCGGACGCCCGCCTCCGGTGCCAACTCAACACCCATCTCGTCCAAGTGGGGCAATCGGAGTCTGAGCGTGCTCTCTTCCTCCAAGCCGCTTGATGTGACGGCGGCCCGATCTTTCGATGAGAGTGGGGATAATTATCGATTTGGTGGATTTTGACCTTGACGATCCGGCTATATCGTACCTGACGATACGCCTCGACAATCGCTAAACCAATCTCCGATGGTTATTGACCTTGCCGTAGGCACGATCAACCTGAACAACGAGGTTCGAGTTCCTGCAAGCAACCGAAGAACCAGCAAGAACAAGGTGAATTGCAACTGAAATTGCGGATGATAACTTAAGTACACGAACTAGATGAAAAGTTGGGGTTCCACTGTGGATCTGACAAGGCGGTAATCCTACACGTCTCGTAGATGCGAAATTGTAGCGATGGCTAAACAATACAATAAAACCCACGTCTAATTCTAATCTAGGCTAGCTATTTATTAATGGTCGACGCGCGGCCGAGTCTATTCGTTGTGTTCCGTACGGAGTCCTTGAGGTCGGTTCGTACACAGGCTGGACTGCCGAGGCCGAATCGTTGCAGGCGTGTGAATCAATGTGTTGATGAGCCTCTGGCGCAGCCAAAAATTCTAGGGCCCACCTTCGTCTCGTGGCTGATCTGATAGCCTAATCCAAGTCCTTTGACCATGCGCACTTGGTCCTTGTACACGTGAGTGCATGCATGGATGGGACATGACATGCATGCAATAACGTTGCTCCATTTGATCTAAACGCACATTGTCTTCATCTTTAATCTCTCCTTTATTCCTAAGTACAAGTAAATCCAAACATGAGCGTAATATTATATTCTCATTAGTTAGATCATATGTACAAAGGAGCGATAGTACCTGGCCATTTATTTGACGCGCTCGTGCTCTAGTCATAGGTCCGGATGGAATAACTGATGTAGGAGTGGCGGCAAGTGTAACTGCGGCAGAGATGTCCTCATCATCCCCCCCTTCTTGAATCGAAGTCGTCCTCGACGGTATTTCTTCGTCCTCACCCAAATAAGGCTTTAAATCTGCAACATTAAATGTGGGACTAACCCGAAATTCTGCAGGCAGATCAAGCTTATACGCATTCTCATTAATTTTTTCTATCACCTTAAAAGGTCCATCCGCACGAGGCATTAATTTTGACTTTCGTAAATCAGGGAAGCGGTCTTTTCGCAAATGTAACCATACTAAATCACCTGGTTCAAACACAATACTTTTCCTACCCTGACTACCAGCAAGTTTATACTTGGCATTCATGCGTTCAATATTTTTCTTAGTCATCTCATGCATTTTCAATACTAGCTCAGCACGTTCTTTAGCATCAAGGTTTACCTTCTCCGAAGATGGAATGGGTAATAAATCAATAGGCGCACGAGGTATAAATCCATAAACAATCTCAAAAGGGCATAACTTTGTGGTAGAATGAACTGAACGATTATAAGCAAACTCTACATGAGGTAAACATTCTTCCCACATTTTTAAGTTCTTTTTCAAAACAGCCCTAAGCATAGTAGACAATATTCGATTAACCACTTCAGTTTGACCATCTGTTTGAGGATGACATGTAGTACTAAATAAAAGCTTAGTCCCCAATTTTGTCCATAACACCCTCCAAAAGTGGCTAAGAAATTTTGTGTCACGATCAGAAATAATTGTATTTGGCACACCATGCAAACGAACTACTTCGCGAAAGAACAAATCAGCAATGTGAGTAGCATCATCACTTTTATGACAAGGTATAAAATGTGCCATCTTAGAGAATCTATCGACAACAACAAATATACTGTCCCTACCCCGTCGTGTTCTAGGCAGTCCTAATACAAAGTCCATAGATATATCTTCCCAAGGAGTGCTAGGAACAGGAAGAGGCATATATAAACCATGCGGGTTCAATCGTGACTTAGCTTTTTGGCATGTCGTGCAGCGTGCAACATATCTCTCCACATCCCTTCTCATTTTCGGCCAGAAGAAATGACCAGCAAGAATGTCTTCTGTCTTCTTGACACTGAAATGTCCCATAAGTCCTCCGCCATGCGCCTCCTGTAATAACAAAAGACGAACAGAGCTATCTGGGATGCATAGCTTATTAGCACGAAAAACAAATCCGTCATTAACAACGAACTTGTTCCAAGTTCTACCCTCTCTGCAATTGAGCAATATATCTTTAAAATCGACATCATTAGCATATTGCTCTTTTATAGTTTCAAGTCCAAAAATTTTGAAGTCAAGTTGTGATAACATGGTATAGCGCCTAGACAAAGCATCGGCAATAACATTCTCCTTCCCTTTCTTGTGCTTAATAACATAAGGAAAAGATTCAATAAATTCAACCCATTTTGCATGTCTACGGTTCAGTTTGCTTTGACTTCTAATATGCTTGAGTGATTCATGATCAGAATGTATGACAAACTCCTTAGGCCATAAATAATGTTGCCATGTCTCCAAAGTTCGAACTAGTGCATAAAGTTCTTTATCATATGTTGAATAATTTAGACTAGGCCCACTGAGTTTTTCACTAAAGTATGCTACTGGTTTGCCTTCTTGCAATAAAACACCGCCTAAACCAATGCCGCTAGCATCACATTCTAATTCAAACATCTTATTGAAATCAGGTAATTGCAGCAAAGGGGCGTGTGTAAGCTTATCTTTAAGAATAGTGAAGGCTTCCTCTTGTGCGTCGCTCCAAACAAATGGCACATTTTTCTTTGTGAGCTCGTTGAGCGGCGCTGCGATGGTACTAAAATCCTTCACGAACCGGCGGTAGAACCCAGCAAGTCCGAGAAAACTTCGTACCTGTGTGACCGAGTTAGGGGTCGGCCAACTCTGGATCGCTTCAACCTTGGCTTTATCAACTTCAATTCCCTGTGCTGTCACAACATAGCCAAGAAAAGCGACTCGATCCGTGCAAAAAGTGCACTTCTCGATATTACCAAATAAACGTGCATCACGTAGAGCAGAAAAAACAGCACGCAAATGGTCTAAGTGTTCCTCTAGTGACTTACTATAAATGAGAATATCATCAAAGTATACTACCACAAATCTTCCAATGAAAGCTCGCAAAACTTCATTCATTAGTCTCATGAAAGTACTAGGTGCATTAGTCAATCCAAAAGGCATAACTAACCACTCATATAAACCAAATTTAGTTTTGAAAGCAGTTTTCCATTCATCATCTAGTTTCATACGAATTTGATGGTAGCCACTACGCAAGTCCACTTTAGAAAACACAACTGAGCCACTGAGTTCATCAAGCATGTCATCTAATCGAGGAATAGGATGACGATATCGAATTGTAATATTATTGATGGCTCTACAATCAACACATACGCGAAGTACCGTCTTTTTTAGGAACAAGTAAAATTGGTACAGCACATGGACTAAGGGATTCACGAATGTAACCTTTTTCTAGTAGTTCTTGAACTTGTCGCTGAATCTCCTTAGTCTCCTCTGGATTAGTCCGGTACGACGCACGGTTGGGTAGCGAGGCGCCAGGTATCAAGTCAATTTGGTGTTCAATTCCTCTCATAGGTGGCAGCCCTGGTGGTACTTCCTTTGGGAAAACATCATGATACTCCTGCAAAAGGTTAGCGACAATAGGAGGCAAAGGAGGTATATCCTCAAATGAAAACAAAACTTCTTTGCAAACAAGAGCATAACATTCATCAGTGTGAGCATCTAACTCAAAAATTTCAGCACGTGTAGCTAAGAAAGAAACACCTTTCAATTTAATTTCTGTAGATGTGCTAGGATCAGATTTGTGCATCTTATTAAATTGTTCTAACTCATCAACAACTTTCTGATTTTCAGATTTAGTACGCTCAGTATTTGTGTTTCTACTAACCCTAGCAAGATCATCTTTTAAAATTTGCTCAGGAGACATAGGGTGTAGAATGATTTTCTTTCCTTTATGTGTGAGAGTGTACTGATTAGTTCTACCATCATGTAAACATTGTTTATCATACTGCCATGGCCTTCCTAGTAACATAGAACAAGCTTGCATAGGCACAATATCGCAATCAATAGTATCATGGTATGAACCTAAAGAAAAAGGAACTCTCACCATGCGTGTTACCTTTACCTTTCCACCATCATTAAACCATTGGATGTAGTAAGGTTGTGGATGTTGTCGGGAAGGTAGGGAGAGCTTCTCCACCATGTCAATGCTTGCTAAATTGTTACAACTCCCTCCATCAATGATTATGCGAACAGAACGCTCCTTGACGACTCCTTTGATGTGGAAAAGGTTGTGACGTTGATCCTTCTTTGCTTTGACAATCTGAGCACTAAGGACACGATGTGATATGAGACTCATGTACTTATCGGCGTCTTCGGCGGTCACATGTTCTTCCTCTTGCGCCGGCCTTGTGTCATCGTCATCATGTGCAGCGAGCAAGGCATATGTGTCTTCATCAAAATCACTAGCTGAGTCGTACTCACCATCTTCACGAATGATCAATACACGTTTATTAGGACACTCCTTCATGACATGGCCAAATCCCTTACAAGTGTGGCACTGGATATCCTTTGTTCTTTTGGAGGAAGCGGATGATGATGACGAACTTTTTGTTGTAGTTGGTTGAGTACTTTTCATTGGTGCCGAAGTGTGTGATGCCGAAGTTGATGAAGTAGGCCCTGGTCGAGAGGTT
The DNA here is from genome assembly GCA_011799875.1 of Thinopyrum elongatum. Classification (NCBI taxonomy): domain Eukaryota; kingdom Viridiplantae; phylum Streptophyta; class Magnoliopsida; order Poales; family Poaceae; genus Thinopyrum; species Thinopyrum elongatum. The sequence goes on along the minus strand of CM022299.1, from coordinate 478,506,145 downwards.
GCAGGTGTTGTTGTAGAGGTGCGAGTGGACGGGGCAGCAGGGGTACGTGGCGCCCATGTGGAAGTACAACCTGCAGAAAAATTAGAACGCATTCTCGAACGACCCTGCACTTCATGTTCAGCATGTATAGCAAGATGGAATAAACGGGTCATTGAATGATAATCCTTATAAGCAAGTATGCCATAAATTTCTCTATTCAATCCACCCAAGAACCTAGCCATAGAGGCTTCCTCAGTCTCAGCTAAACCACAACGTAACATGCCCATTTGCAATTCTTGATAATAGTCTTCCACAGATTTAGATCCTTGGTTCAAGCGTTGTAGTTTATTGAGCAAGTCACGTTCATAATATCCGGGAACAAAACGGTGACGCATTACTAATTTCAAAGCTTCCCAAGTGGCAGGAATATTATTAGGATGTTTACGACAATGTTCTCTCCACCAAACAGAAGCAAAATCACTAAACTCACTAGTTGCAGCCCTAACTCTTTTATCATCAGGAAAATCGTGGCAAGCAAATTTTTGATCAACTAATAATTCCCAGTCAAGATAAACATCCGGATCATATTTCCCATCAAAAGGAGGCATGACAAATTTAATTCTACCCAAAGAGTCGTCATGGCCACGTACCTGAGGACGCTGGTGTCGTCCCATACCTTGTTGATTATTGCGTAGTCGACGATGATCATGATCATTGTTATCATTCACTGCATCAGGATCCTCGGAATCACCATCATAGTTGTCATCTTGGATGTCCTCATGCGGGCCAGATATCGAGTTGGCGTTGCGAGGACGGGGCTGGTCGACGGCATCAGTGTATGAAAGAGGGTGCCTCGGGTCTCCTGGGGGCACCCGACAAGCTCGTTGTAGACCTGTGTTGGTGGCTGGAAGACGCGGAGCGGCAGTGGAGGCGGCACCCAGACGGGCATCCTGGCCATCGAGACGTTTCATAATAGATGCAAGTGTTTGAGTGAACGTCTCATTGCTATCCTCGATCGACTTGAGGCGCTTATCAAGTGCGCCCTCGAACGATGTGAACCGCTCGGTGTATGCATGCACATCCTCCTCAAGGCGGGCCACCGTGGCTTTCATGTTGTCTTCGTCACCTGCCATGGTTAGGATGAAACAAGAACAAAATCACAAGTATATTGCTCCTACAGTAACTACGGTGAGGCGGTGGAAAATGTCTCTCAACTCTCGAGCAATTACCAAGCTCTTACCAATTCTTACCGTGCTGTAGTGGTTGTCGGCCGTTGGCGATGTCAAAGTTATCAAAAGATTGATATAGCGATTACCAAGTGACCGAACAAGATACAATATAGGAAGTGGAGCTTGGTGAAGGTTTCCTCAACTCACAATATGTGGCACAATTAAGCAAAAAGTAATGCAAGCTGAATAATTGCTCAAACTCCTAACTAGTGCTGGCAGTCGACTAGTAAGAGAGAAAACAATCTAAGCCTAGATACTGAAACAAGTGAGTGGAAACCGATGAAAATTTGAGAGCTCTAAATAGCTAGATATAAGTGACGTGTATCGTAACCAAGAGCGAAAAAAAATGTTCAGCAATTATCACATATATAGTAGAGAGGAACAAGTCTGGACGGCAAAATAAATTGCCCAAAAAGTGCTATAGCCGGCCTGAACTTTGCAACCTTTTTTCTTTTAACTTTTTCTTTCTTTCTTTTTGCTCTTTTTTCTCTCTCTTTTTTTTTGCAGACCGGTTACTAGCAGAAGTAGAAGTTACGTACACAATTTAAGATCAACAGGAATTGAAGGGTTCTTGTTGTTGGAACTTGTGCTACTAGAGCTGCAAAAGCCAACCAGATAAAACAAGGCACGGTCCTCACGGTTGTGCTACCTGCATGCAGATCGTGCAAGCAAAGGAAACTGAGGGAACGGTGGTGTTGGATGGCAGCGCGTGGTTAGATTGGGTATACACGGCAGCACGGCTGGGTACTGCGTACAGAGAAAGCGCGTGCAGCTGCCTCAGATGTGGACGTGTACGCCCGCGCGAAAAGCGGCGGACAGCAAAGTATGTTAAGTTTTGGATTGCATGCAACAAATATTGGGATTTTTTCCTAACCGAGAATCAGCTAGAATTAGAAACAAACCGACGCAATCCTGCTTCTCTTATTTTTGTGCGATCTTTTCTGAAAGAGAGCTTGCGTAGCAGCAAAGCTTATGAGGAAGGTCAAAACGAGATTGATCTAGTAGATTATTTTACAACCTAACTAATCTAAACCAGCACTAATACTAGGATGAATGCAACCAAAAATTCAACGAAGCAAAAACTAGATGCAAAAATTGCTAAAGGCTAAAAAGGTGGGTGCAATGGATGAACCAATCTAATTTTTTTTTTGGCTTTTTCGTGGGTTTATAGGACAGAAAAATAAACTAAACTACGAAAACTATAAATCTCTCACCGATGAACCTGAAAACTGATACCACTTGATGTGACGGCGGCCCGATCTTTCGATGAGAGTGGGGATAATTATCGATTTGGTGGATTTTGACCTTGACGATCCGGCTATATCGTACCTGACGATACGCCTCGACAATCGCTAAACCAATCTCCGATGGTTATTGACCTTGCCGTAGGCACGATCAACCTGAACAACGAGGTTCGAGTTCCTGCAAGCAACCGAAGAACCAGCAAGAACAAGGTGAATTGCAACTGAAATTGCGGATGATAACTTAAGTACACGAACTAGATGAAAAGTTGGGGTTCCACTGTGGATCTGACAAGGCGGTAATCCTACACGTCTCGTAGATGCGAAATTGTAGCGATGGCTAAACAATACAATAAAACCCACGTCTAATTCTAATCTAGGCTAGCTATTTATTAATGGTCGACGCGCGGCCGAGTCTATTCGTTGTGTTCCGTACGGAGTCCTTGAGGTCGGTTCGTACACAGGCTGGACTGCCGAGGCCGAATCGTTGCAGGCGTGTGAATCAATGTGTTGATGAGCCTCTGGTGCAGCCAAAAATTCTAGGGCCCACCTTCGTCTCGTGGCTGATCTGATAGCCTAATCCAAGTCCTTTGACCATGCGCACTTGGTCCTTGTACACGTGAGTGCATGCATGGATGGGACATGACATGCATGCAATAACGTTGCTCCATTTGATCTAAACGCACATTGTCTTCATCTTTAATCTCTCCTTTATTCCTAAGTACAAGTAAATCCAAACATGAGTGTAATATTATATTCTCATTAGTTAGATCATATGTACAAAGGAGCGATAGTACCTGGCCATTTATTTGACGCGCTCGTGCTCTAGTCATAGGTCCAGATGGAATAACTGATGTAGGAGTGGCGGCAGGTGTAACTGCGGCAGAGATGTCCTCATCAGCTGCCGACAGGCGGTGCAAGGCGGTGGAGGATGCGGCCGAGCGTATGCACCGCGAGCACGCCGCATCGGCCGGGTAGGGATGCCATGACGCCTGGCAGGCCTTTCGTCTATGAAGGCTCGGGCGGCAGAGACCAGAGTGGCGCGGGCAGCGTCGTCGTCGACGACGATGGAGCTGCTGGTGCCCTCGGAGGCCATGCCTACGAGGTCACCGTCCGCTACTATGCATAGTTTAGTTTAAGTTTGTTTCAAACTTGTTAAATTTCGTCCGGTTTGCAGGCAATATATTGAACTTGCTAAATTTTGTGCGGACATTCGGTGATCACGGTAGGGTGGCCTCCGCCCGGCCGGATGTCTGCGGTCACGTCCGGATGTGTCCGGGGACATTTGCGGGCTGAAATTTAGTGATCCACGTTGGAGATGACCTGTGGTTCCAAATAAGATCTTTAATTCTATTTGCAGGTCAAGCTCCTGAGGATGTTGTCGCTGAATACTACCAACAGCAAGTGGAAATGCTAGAGGGTTTCAATGAAATGGATGCGCTGACAGATCGTGGTTTTCTTCCTGGAATGTCCAAGGTCTGTTCTATAAAATAAGCTTCAGGCTGTGACATCAGGGAAGACTGCTAACTTAAAAGCTAAACGAAGCTTATCTACCTGCAGGAAGAGCGTGAACAGGTTGCTAGGAGTGAAACATTAGCCATCCGGCTGTCAAACATTGCAAACATGGTTCTTTTTGCTGCAAAAGTGTATGCTTCAGTACGGAGTGGCTCGCTTGCTATTATAGCTTCCACTTTGGATTCTCTTCTTGACTTGTTATCAGGGTTCATCTTATGGTTTACTGCATTTTCTATGCAAACACCAAATCCCTACAGATACCCAATTGGTAAAAAGCGCATGCAGCCGCTGGTGAGTTTTGTTTCAACATGTACTTTTTATAATTCCTTTTCTAGGGAACTGTTTTTATAATCCATTCGACCAGTCTCATTGGTGTGTATTAATTAGTTCTATTCAGTATAAGTGCTGCATACTTCAGTTACTAGTTTTACTCTCCATAGTGCTTTTGTATAGCACTAAGAAAAGGAACTCAAACGGATATTGGATCAGGAAAATAAATAAATTAATGCAAAATCTTGAATGAAGTGGTGAAATTAGAACATATGATTGAACTTTGTGATTTAAGAAGAAGACTTAATATCATGCTCTAACTTCTAAGGCACTCTGGGTGTTCCAGTGTTACCCTGTATTTTTATTTATTTTTTTGCTTTTGTTAGCTGCCACTCAGGCGTGGTCTATGAAATTGTAAGCCTAAAAAAACTATAGAGTATACTTTCTTTCGACGCTTCCGGTTTAGTTTTGTAACTGTTCAGGCATGTCTTGTACTATTAAGCAATACCTTTTTGCTTACTTTTCAGTATGTTCACAGCTTCATTATAACCTTTCTCCAGGGAATACTTGTCTTTGCCTCAGTCATGGCAACGCTTGGCCTTCAGATCATCTTAGAATCAACTCGATCACTGTTGTCTGATGTAAGCCCATTGATTTTTGTTGGCTTCGAAATACCTTTTTTTTATCTCCACTGTCCTTCTGAGCAGAAATATCTCCAAGGGCATTTCTTTTCCTTTTCTAAAATCATGAGTTGCCCTAACATCCCCCCTACTACTCACTGTAGCACTTCTGAACTTTCCTGTGCTGTTTTTTAACATTAGCTGTGTGGGAGCCTTGATCTTTCAGTATCACTAACACATAGTCCATGCAGTTCACTAAAAGCTGTCATTTTGGACATGAGTAATCAAACTTTTAAAATTGACTACTTATACATATATTCAAAAGTATTTATAGACGCCTAAAAGTGGTGTAGATGAATTTATCTCAAAAAGTACTTTCATTGTTTCATAGTATCTTATAACTTTTGTTGGATTTTATAAACATATTTAAATATAAATTAGTGGACCAAGTTGTGTTCTGTAGATCATGTCAAATGTTGGTCGTTTTGGTTTATTGACATAATAAAATCATTCTACCCACTGTACTAGTGTTCCATACTTTCGATACTTTGATACATGTCATATCTTGCCACTTTAGGTTCGTTATATCACTTCTACGACAACACTATGCGTTGACTAAATAATTGCTGAAGTACCCCTCACCACTCCCATATGTAGGCTTGTTAGGTTTTGTTAAGACAAGGTTTTCCCAGGAATTACTTTATTAATATGTGCATTTTATGACTTGAAATTTGTATCACTGATTTGTTTTCAACAGTACTTCCAGCTAATCATGGTTCTGTATTAATAGAATTCTTCGTCAAAGTCTTGATCTGTATCCTTTATTGTGCACCAGAAGCCTCATGATTTTGGCTAGCTAAGTTTCCCAGTTGCCATGACCAGTGTGCTTTTGCCTACTGTGCTTTTGCCTAAAGATTTTGCTATAAGCACTATACTTTTCCTACTGGACCTTTTCTTGTTACATTGTACTCGGACTTATCACATTCTCACAAAAAAATTCTGTCTGGGAAATAATTAGCTAAATGTAGGCCATGACAGTTGGAATGAGAACTTCCTAAAATACCCCCTCCGTTCACAAATATAAGATGTTCTAACTTTTTTGTGAATCGGATGTATATAGACACGTTTTAGTGTGTTTGTTCACTCATTTCAGTCCATATGTAGTCCATTGAAATATTTCAAAACATCTTGTAGTGAACAGTTGGAGTACTTTTTTTCATCAATAGTCTGCAACCTTTGTTGTTGTGCAGTTCCCTCTCGAAGCACATCTATGTATCCCTTGCTCTGGAACTAAGATTCTTAGATACAAACTTTAATTCTTCCATTGTAATTTTTGTTTGCTCATATTGAAACCATCATTTTTTAGGGAGGTGAATTCAGCTTGACGAAGGAGCAGGAAAAGTGGGTTGTGGACATCATGCTCTCAGTGACGCTGGTGAAACTTGCCCTGGCTTTATATTGCCGCACGTTCACCAATGAAATCGTCAAGGCTTATGCGCAGGATCACATTTTCGATGTTATCACTAATATAATTGGTCTTGTGGCTGCACTACTAGCAAATTATTTCGAAGGATGGATCGACCCAGTTGGTGCAATTATTGTAAGTGGTTCCCCTTCCTCTCTTCTTTTTCTTCTTTTACATAACAACCAAATAACATGAATGATAAAGCGGATAGTATGCTGTTTTGAAATTGACAGTTGATTTTCAGAGAAAAATAATAATCATGAGTTGGTTCCTCATTTGCAGCTAGCAATCTACACCATCAGGACATGGTCGATGACAGTGCTGGAAAACGTCCACTCGCTCGTGGGGCAGTCGGCTTCGCCGGAATACCTTCAGAAGCTGACCTACCTATGCTGGAACCACCACAAGGCCGTGAGGCACATCGACACGGTGCGCGCGTACACGTTCGGCTCGCACTACTTCGTGGAGGTGGACATCGTGCTGCCGGCGGGCATGCCGCTGCGGGAGGCGCACGACATCGGCGAGGCCCTGCAGGAGAAGCTGGAGCGCCTGCCCGAGATCGAGCGCGCCTTCGTCCACCTCGACTACGAGTTCACCCATCGGCCCGAGCACGCTCTGTCCCATGAGAAGTAGCTTCAGGTTCAGCCGGTGGATGCAGCTCTGTACAGATTAATGGCAATAGTTTCAGAAATCCGGGTGTTCCTCAAGGCGTCGCAGAAAAACCTGCGGGTGCGGCACGCAATTGAAATGTGCATACTGGAGCGAAGGACCTGGCGATGTCGACGTAGATTGTGTCTTGTAAGTTGCTGTGCTACGTACGTAGCATATACAGTATACTCCCTCCGTCCGGAAATACTTGTCGGAGAAATGGATGTACTTAGATGTATTTTAGTTCTAGATACATTTATTTTTATCCATTTCTGCGACGAGTAATTCCGGACGGAGGGAGTATATTTAAATGTCCTCTATACCCTGATCATGGCCACATTTTTATTGCTGGTTCAGACATGACTATGAACAAAACTTGCATACGGTTACTAAGCAGCAGAGGACATTTAGATGCAGCAACAGGGAAGAACAAGAGGATGGGGACGTATCAGCATATCACTCGGCACATATCAGTTCTGTAATATGGGTGCTGATGATACATCTCCTCGAGATTGCCAGATCACTTGGTGGAGCCCGGAACAAGGGGCGAATTTAGTATCCCTCGTGGCATAGGTTGGGCCTTCGAAACCAAAGCTGGCCAAACGGGCCGAGCCAACCAGGCCAGCCCACGAGAACGCGGGCTGGCACCACACGGCCCGTTTATTTTTTTATTTTTATTTTCAGAATTTTTATTGTTCTTAAATTTAGGCACCCAATAGGCCTAAAAACAGCCCAACAGGCTGAAAAATATCCAGCCTAGCATGTTAAACTTGCCACGGGCCGGCCCGTGTATTAGCTGGGTTGTGCCTGGGCTGGAGGACACAGTACACGGGCCAGCACGGCTCGGCCCGGCTAATAATCGTGCCATGGCGGGCCGTGCCATGCCAGGCCCGATTAGGGTGGGCCGAGCCGGCACATTTGGCCAGCTCTGTTCGAAAAGGAATCAAATGTTGCACTTCGCAAGTTCAACCTGATTAGATTCGGGACCTTTTGGCTCAATTTTATCCTAGTTTTGCTCAAGGAGCAAGCCCTTTTTCATTTTAAATTGGTCCAAATACGCAGAATTTTTGACTTCTTATGGAGGACTAGATTGAGTAACCGGTGGTCAATGGCTGACAGATATTGTGCACACCAACTTTGTTCAATGCTAGTACAATAGTACCTAACCCATGAATAAGGGCTCCGCTGGCTACCGGGTTTAGAGAAGTTTATAAGCTCTATTTTTTTTTCGTGATTCCTCAAAGGCGAGGTTGAACTCGCGCCTAGAATTATTCTGTGTGCTTAGTCTCACATCTGAATCAATGCATCTCTCCGAGAGAGTCAGACCAAACGTCAATGTCATCACTCGGATTATATGATACAACCTTAGTCAGGCCGTAAGTCATCCTCTCCCGAGAGATGATCGAGTATGACCAAACTTGTTTATATTAACCCTATGCACATGTCTTTGTTCTTTTAGAGTATGTAAGGATCTCTTCACAAGCAAATTTCTTGTGACACGTGTCCGAAGACTAGTTGGAATTCATATTCCAAGGAGGTTCAGTCGCAATCTTTCCACTTAGGGTTCACTCGGCATATTCATATCGAGACCCTAATGGACTTGGGGTCTAATGACAAGGTAGTTCCCTATCAGGTAGGCCCATGATGACAAAAGGCCCAGGTAGGCCCAGACACATGAACGCTAAGGATCCAGTCACGATCAGCAACAAGGCAAGGCATTAGTCGGTTGGAGACATTCAATGAGTCCTTACCCTAGGAGCTCCTCTACGCAGTAAGACTTCCCACAATGGAAGTAACATAGGTGGTAACATCATACATATCTAGACAAAATAGATGATGTGGCAAGTAATAAATGAATAAAGAGAGGCATGTGGTAACATAGCTAGTTACTACTAGTATGAGTAACATCACACATACCAAGATAAGATGAATCTATAACATAATAAATGAAGTGTTGTGTGATACCACACATATGTTACTCCTCACTGTGGAGGTAGTAACATAGACTAGTAACATATGCATGTTACTAGTCTAAGTTACTCCCCATTGTGGCTAGTCTAAAGTCCAGGCGCTACTAGCAGCCTCCACTAGTTGTTAAAGGCGTCTGTTACTGCTTTGTAATAGATATGAAACAATCAGTATTAATATGTTGTTATATAGATCACTAATGACCAGCCGCTGTGGCCCCGGGACATGGCACACTCTATATAAGCTTGTCCTAGAAGCCGGGCTGAGGGTTCGAAACCATTTGTAACATCGCTATACGCAAGAGAACAACACCACACAGGAGTAGGGTTGTTACCTCCGTCGCAGAGGGACCTAAACCTATCCCATTGTTATATTGGAGTCTCATATGGAGCCTTCTAAGGGCGTCTGGAATCTGAGCCGTCGGATTGTCTGTCCAAACAAATCCCAGACGTCGGATCTTGTGATGAAACGATCTGGGCCGTCGGATCATCTCTGATGTGACTAGCAATGAATAGTGCCTCTCTTTCGTCACGCGTTCTACCTTCTTGCCTCTCCATGACATGCGGGACCCGGGCGGGGTGGGCCACCACTGTCATAGACCGTGGACACGGATGTGAGCGGGTACTGAGTTTAATGGGCGCAGGGTCGTGCCACCGCCTGTAGATTTGGGTGGCCGCCGAGGGCAGTTTCGACATTTTACCTGTTGGCCCTTGTGTGGCATTCTCTGGATGGCTGGGTTGTGTGTAAGAAGCAGAAGGGCTCCCGATTGGGTGAACCCTAGCCGCAATCCCTCGCGCCCCTCTGCTTCACTCCAGCCGCCGCCGCCTCGCGTCCGGTTCTCCTCCCCCTTCTCTCTCTTCGTCGAGCTCGCCGCCGCCGCTGCTCACCTCGTCCCCCTCACGCCTCCACCCCCACCTCCTCCCTTGGACATGGCGAGTTCGAGCCTTGTGTGGCGGTCCCTGGCTGTCTGCTCAGCGCATAAAGACTAGGGGGTCGCTCGATTGGGTAAGAACCCTAGCCGACGCCCCTCCCTCGATTCGCCCCTCCCTTTCCCCTCCGTCTCTGGATCCGGACGGTCGCCGCCGTCTCTCTGCCTGCCCCGCCGTTGTTCCTCAGGTACGCCGCCTTTTGTTTGTGCCTGCCATTTATTGATTAAGATCTTCTCGGTCTCCTGATTCGCTTGTTCTTTGTAGCTTCAAGGGACTGCTAGGGTTGGGTGAGGTGCTTCCAGATTCTTTGTCCGGTTGGTTCTATGGATGAGGTGATCTATCTCACTGTCCCTGCTTTAGGCTTGATTTGTGTTCTTTTTTCATTACCTCAACTTCTCTCCGTGTGATGTGCAGGATTGGGGTTAGGTTTTGCTGCCGTTCTTGGTCTTTGGTCACCCCGTCGTGCAGCACCGAACCATTGTCTCGCGTTTGTGCGCAGCAAGTCGCCTCAGCAGGGCGCCGAACGGCTGCCTCCTTCTCTGCAGCCGCACACGACCGAGGCCGTTGCCAGGTACACCCCTCTCTCTCTCTCTCTTAGATGTGATCCGGCGACCCTTGTGTTTCCTTCCGCCCCTTCCCTCTTCTCGTCGTCGACCTTGTCCATGTGAATGATTATGTTCGTCATACTGCAGCTGGTCCGGGTTCTGAACGCAGCCGTCGCGTCCGACGTTCACTTGGCCGCAGCCATCCACAAGGAGAGGGGCTGTCACAGCAATGGGGTCCTGACCTGTCTCCACTCCCTCACCTCCCCGTTTTATTGGCAAGGGTGCTGAGGAGCAGCAGTTCCATCTCCCTCCATAACGCATCCCCGCCTCATCTTGATCTGCAATGAACCGGAGGTACCAACTCTCTCCTTAACAGTTCCATGATGAATCCATTTTTATTGTCCCCCATTTGATGGTTTTTCTCCTCTGGACCCAGAGGAATATATTTCATGTGACGATTGTGGTAGAAGGCTAGCTGAACATATGGATTAAAGGTGTATTAAGATGGTAATCAGCTCTATCTACGATGACCCTCAGATATGTGACGATGTACTTTATTATTCTTTGTTTTCATTTCGTTTCATTGTTTTCTGTTTTGTTGTCATCAGCTTTATCTACGTCCACACATGTCACGCTAGGGAGTCTAGATAGAGGAGTAGAGGAGATAATGTGTATAGCTCTTTTGTCGCTGGTAATATATGAGAAATTACCAAAGAACAGAGTTCTCTGTTGCTTCATTAATGTGATACATTTAGCACCCCACACGATATCCGAGGAAATCTCGTAAGAGGATAGAATGTGAGTATACATGTCTATTATTCTATTTTACTAGCTTTGTTTACTCGAACATTATCATTTGCACATATACTAATGTACCACTTTACCTTGCTGCTTTTCGCTGAAGTTTGTGTTTTCATACTTCAGAAATTAGAGGAATATGAAGCAGCAAAGAATAATGTTGGTCCATAGAGTCCTACTTTTTCATTCATTGACTGGTGAGTCTACTTCCCTGTATGTTAATACACATTTCAATGTACGATTTGTACTAGACGGATTAATTTGTGTTTTATCCATCTGCTGCAACTATCACAAACTATGGTTTCTTGATCATTGATTTTTCTTTTGACAAATAGTTCTCCCTCCTTTGGGGAACCCTACTTGATCTGTACTTGAGCTCAAGCTCTAGGTGCATGGCATATCATTTTTAATTAAAAAATGTTGGGTGTCAAATATAAAATACAATGCTTGGTGTTCTATGAGGACCACTTTTGTCAACCTTATACTTTTATTGCTCGCTTCCATTTTTAGTGAACTGATCAGGTGCTACGTACGAGGAACTCAAAGATGAAGGCCATTTAGATCAGATGAACCTTTACTGGTCTGTACATTTTACCCTTTACTTTCTACTTATTTGAACAAAGCTAAGCGACAGATGAAAATTTTGAGGCTCTTTAACTTGGAATAGATGGACATGTTAGGTGTTTGCAAATTGTCCTTGAATGGTGCATCAAATTACATGGCTGCATATTGCAGTGAGCTGGATACAGCGCATGTTTGATTTGTTGCTATTTAAGGATTGTCGTTTAAGAACATGTGGTTAAGAAAATGGCACGTGTGCTTTTCAGTTGTGCGAAATGAACAAAGTAATTAAGATCAAGCATTTCCTTGATTTTCTTAGCCTGTAGCTTTTACCATCTCTTCATAGACCAGCTGGGATCATTTTGTCTATAGCATTGAGTCGAATCTTTGTTTATATATGTCTATTTTCAGCCTATTAAAAATCATAAACTTGAACTAAGGCTTTTGGTATCTTTAGTCAAATCTTATATTTTTTGTCCACATTAGATCTAAATTCATTTTTGCTTTACTCTTTCAAATTTTGAGAAGGCGATTTGTTTACCTTGCTTTGTTATCTTGTGTTATGAGCTCCTAAAAGATATGATCATATCTAAGATGAGATATGCACAGGAAAGGAACAATTTATTGTGTATATGACATTATCTTTGAAAGAAAAGGCCAATGATTTTGCATGTCATATGGTTACATACGGATAAATGAAATAACATGAGTTTCAGATTAATGCAGACTAATTGGTCAAAATATAAAAGTTGAGTGTGCGCCATCGGCACCGTCTCGTGCTCCTCGCAGGTGTGCGCAGCCACGCCTGTGCTGCCCCAGCTCGTGCACGCCGACCACCCCCGGTACTGACCTATGGTTTGGTGGGCGAGATCACTGCCATCCTCCTTGGTGGCCCACCAGCCTTGCATCGGGGAAGAGCTCGTCGTCATCCTCCTTGGTCGCACACATAAATCCAAGCAGGCTGACTGAAGGAGCACCCTGAAATTTAGCTCTTGAATTTCAGGTGACTTCTCTTTTCTGGAATTTAGCTCTTGATAAGCATCAGAAATTACTTCTGAAATTTATTCACCCTGAAACCTGATTTGGAGACTAGGAATATAGTGTCAGATATTCATGTAATACAGGTCACAGGATATTGCTGCTAGAACTTAAGCCTCGTGATAAGCTCATAGTTTCCCCCAAAAAATGCATATGTTATTCAGTTTTCATATCTAAGCTCTAACATATCAATATGAACTAAATGACTAAAGCTACTGGAAAAAACATACCCAAGTTTCTGGTTGACATTGTTGTGAATTAGTTCTCTACCAACACTATCAACAGACAATAGTACAGTTTAGTTCTATTACTTCAGTTAAGATTTTTCATTGAGCAGCTAAATGTAATTTTCAGAACAGAATTTGTTGAGGCTGCAAACTGCGAACTAAAAATTAGTACCAATTAATTAAGATCTTAACAATATATGTGTGCCTGTACCAGTTAATTAAGATCTTCCACTCCCTTATTCCCTTTTAATCTACTCTACTATCTGCAGGAAGGAGACCAAAGGGAGGCTCTCTGCTGCCGAAACTAGCGATCGCACCGTCGATCTCTCCAGCGCAGCACCCCTGAAGGTATGTTTGTTAGCTACCAAGGACCAAGTAATCTCATCTAAATAAAAAGGAAGATCCTCAACTCTCAGATGTACCAATGGACTTTTGTGAAGATAAATAGTGTTGTTTTGGCCTCCGTGTCATATTGCACACATGATAAAACTCATAGGAGGCTGACTGGTTCTTAAATTTGTTGATAAGCAAGGCTTAACTGCAGATGGTTGTCCTTTGTCACCCCCCTTTAGAACATAGCTGATTTTGTTTATCATTTTCTATGCGTGTGTGTGTTTCTTTTGAATCAGGGATGTAAATTCCAGTCTCCTCTGGTTTATTTACATAAGTATCTTGCTCTGTACTAAAGTTGTAAACCAAACAGTTTCAGAGAAATGGTCGGAAGAAGCGTTCAAATATAACACTCAATTTGCGGGTAGCGAATTAGTTCTCTTTTGTATTAGTTTCAGAGACAGGATAAGAAGAGGCATTCAAATATACCACTGGATTAGGCGAGTAGCTAATTAGTTATCCTTTGTATACAATTTCATGGAAATGATCAGAAGTACTATAGTTGTTGCTACTATTTTTTATTCTAGGAATGTCCTTTCTAACAAGCTCAATAGATTCTCCTTGTGATTTTCTGGGCCGTTCTTGGTCATACAGTACATATAGCTACCTTCTCATATATATGATTATATTTGTTTTTCAGACTTAGCTTTTTTGTTCTGTGTTTCTTTAGTAGCTCATAGTAATAATCACAAATTTTTAACTATTGGTATGTTTTGCTTACCTAACAAGACAGTGGGAAAATTAAGATGGAATTCGTGCAGTCTTGGTTATTACCCAAGAAGACATGAGAAGGGAGAATTAGGAACATTCATTTTCTAATTCAACACACATAATTAAATATATTAGTTACTTAAATTAAAAAAGCTCCCTAAATGGTTCATTTTCAATTGTTACGTGTGGAGCTAGGATATTAAGTTGATCTCCAGTTTCAGTTGCATGTTTAGTTATGATATTTAGTTGATCTACAGTCTCTAATTGTTGCATGTGGAGTAAGGATATGGAGCTGATTTGCTTTCTATATATATTAAGAAAGGAACTGCTTCTTTAACATGAATTTGCCTATTCCTGTTAATATAAAAAATTGGTTGTGCCAGCAGCTTTCATGAGAATTATCTATTTATTTCTATATAATTATGCAAGAAACATTGATTTGATTACTTCATTTTTAAATGACACTGTTATTTCTTTCTACAGGCAACACAATCTATCAAGCCCACTCGTGCTGAATTGGGCTCGACTCAATTACAAGACAAGAGGGGACGAGAGTAATACAAGAAGTTGAGAAGATACGTTCCTCTCTGTGTTTATGTTTCATGGTGTTTCACCTAGATGCAGAAGTGCGGCTACAAAAACTCGACATGGTCAAGGTACAAACCCAACCCCTCTTGACGGATCTCGATCGACGAATCTTGGTAGACTCTCGCCCCTCATGCCTCTCCCTGTCTCTCGTGCTCGCTCCCGCGCTTTCCCCTGCTCTCTTTTACCTGTTGTTTCTAAAACAGGAAAGGACATTGGGAGGGAAGGAAAGTAGGACGGTGTCGCCCGCAGATGCGGCTACCGTCCATTCTGTTGTGTTTCTTGCGACGATCTCCTTCCCCTCCCTTCTTCCTTTATCTGCGGTTTTGGTGTGCATAAGTATATATATTTTGTATTACTAGGTGTGTGTTAAGTATATGTTCTCTATTACTGGGCTGCATTTTCTTCTCTAGCTTGCACTCGGTCTGGTTTTAGTATAAAGGAGCGGCTTAGATACAGTGAAGAGTAGATCAGAACAATCAAACCAAGTCCTGATTCAGACCTATGTGCATATGCAACTCATTATTGTTGATTTGAAATTGTTGTCTTATTTTGTTGTGTGCAACGGCAGTGGCTTGAGGAAAGGCCTTTCCAAAACTGAACTGACAAATATTGACATATACAAGCCTCTGTTCCCAAATGACAGTTTTGAGGTATTCCTTCTGCACTTTCTAGGAATAGGAGCAATATCGGTAACATACTCATCTAATGGGTTGTATCTGCTTTGGTCTTCTAGGAAAATGTAACGATCGTCAATGATCCTGCTGGCCTACGCGACGAGGCGGATGGTACCTCAAGGTATGTGCTTCTACTCGCCCCCCAGTGTTCAGCGCTTCATCCATCGGCACCGTTGTATGTGGGTTTGACTTATTTGCTTGTCTGAAGTAAACTTAAGGACGTGACGTTGGCTGATGAGGTTATCCCCACTAAAGCCAAGAAGGCCAGGCGCAACTAAAACCAGGAAGGCCAAGTGTTGTTAAGTGCTCGCCCTTTTGGTACGACTATTTAATTTGCTCCTTGCTTACTCGAATAAATCCTGTGATGGGCATCCTGCTGACCTGCACTTGCAAATCTATATATATGCAGGACCTTATCCTTTTGTTTGTGGATGCACGAAGGAATGATGTCTAGATATGGGAGTGTCTCTTCAGATGTAGATATAGATGGTAGCTCAAGCAACAAAACATCGTATGGGGTCGTAACATTGTCTTTGGTGGAAAAGGCCCTCAATTCTCGACCATTGTTCTACTTCTGATTTCTTGCTTAGTCGTGTAGATGTCGTCGGTATTGTAGTCAAGGTTTCGGTGTACTCCTGTTCCAGCTGCAACCATAGCAAGTTGTACCTATAAAGGATATTATTATTTGTGATCTCAAGTTTCTACTACCTCCGATCCATAATAAGTGTCATAGTTTTGAACTAAGGTTCAACTAACCTACAACACTTATTTTGGATCGGAGGTAGCTCTGTCTATCTCTCTGTCTCTGTATATGGTTTGGGCAGCATGTGTGCATTGAACATCCTGACCTCTTGGTGTTTTAGTGGCTATGAAATCAAAGTCAGGTTATGGGGGAACTTTGGTTCTACGTTCAATAGTGAGGACATCATTCTATGCGGATAAAATGGACTGGTGGTAGTTATATTTTATGGCACTATTATTCGTATCTACAATGGCGAGCATTACTTCTTTTCTCTCTTCTAAACTATATCCTGGCAGGTGTTCTTATTGAGTACGAAATATGTCTTACCAGGTTCGATGTGGTTGTGAAAGTTCTCGTGTACCTTGCTTTGAGCTCTTTTAACTCTGATAAAGAATGTTCATTTCATTGTTGCTTGCTCTGATGTTCTTACATATTTGAACCGATGGCTTCATTACCGGGTCGGGAATGATCGCACCCGCAGCTTTCTCAGATATAGTAGACAAGCTTGCCAAAGGGTATTTGTATGCTGTAAGATGCATGACAACTTTCTCAGATCAGCTTCATAATATGATAGCAGATGCCTTTCCTCCTACTCGTGTTGTGGACAAGTCAACAAACGAGGCTCTCCTCGTGTTGTGGACAAGTCAACAAACGAGGTTCTCAAAATATTGAGGTGGTAGCTCATAATCTCAGGGACAAAAGCAACGGTCTTGAGAACAAGATAGATGTGTTGAGCAGGCAGAGTCAAGCGTCAAGTGTGTGAGCATGAGGTATTTGCACCCGTGGCTTTCTTCATAGAGGCACAAAAGCGCAAGGGTTGTGACGTGTAAGGATTTAATCAAGGAGACAACCCAGTCGAGCTATCAAGTACTTGCTCCGTAAAGAAATTTAGGCTATAGGCTAACTAAGTAGGTTTATTATCTCGCATTGCATCTCGCTTGACCAAGACATGCCACGACCTGGTTATTGTATTTGTTGTGTTAAGATGGATTGTCTTGATTTGCTTTTGGACTAAAGCCTTTTGTAGTTACATGGACCAAAAATATGTATAGCTTGCTTTTGGACTAAAGTCTTTTGTTGTTTCCTGAATCAATTGCTATGTACTGAATGTGTATCTATCGATTGAATGCTTCTGATATAAACTTGATATATTAGATTGATAAACATAACTACATTATGCTATTTTTTATGTTTACGATGCTTCAATGACTGTACTACTGGGTTGGATATGACTATACCCGGCAGCATTGCTGCCGGGTGCGGCAAGCCACACTTCCTAACTAGTATACATCATTGTGTCACCCATTTACACCTCGGTAGTTCTACGCAGTGGCGGCGCCACGGTAGGGGCGAGCATGGTCGTCCGCCCCGGGTAGCCGAAACACGTATACAAAAAAATACGGTTCGTTTAATACATGGCCAAACGTTTTGCAGCGGAGACACAAAAGCCCAGTACGATGGCCTAATACTAGTCAGCACGGCCACACAATCTTCGTACAGGCATCCAGAAAATCCCCCAAATCGAGCTAGGCACAGGCGAGACCGCGAGAGTAACCTAGTCGTCGCCGGCTCGCCGCCACAGAGCTCTGCCTCGCTGGGCCGCCGGCTCGTCGCCGAAGAGCTCTGCCTCGTCGGGCCTCTGGCCACGGGCACCTGATCCACATCCTCCGTCCGCCGTCCACCGGTCCGCGTATGGGCGAACGGACAGAAGCAGCGGTGCCGGGCGTGGCCTGTGTCAGAGGAGGCGGCGGCAGTGGATCAAGCTCATGCAAACGCGCACCTGCTGTTTGCAAAATCAGCAAGCGCAGCCAGCAGGTACACAGATAATCGAATCCATTCTTTTCTACTGAATCTCAAGCTCCCTTTCCTTCGATTTCTAGCCAATTATTGAACATGGTCAGTACTTGATATGGTTATTTTGTAATGTAGGGGATTTATAAAAAGATGAAGCCAATTGCTGCTTATTTTGGAACTCCACCATCTAATGAACAAGCTCATGTTCCTGTCCCTGAACCTGATCCAATGATTTTACCCACTGAAGCCTCAGATGCAAACATTGTAGAAGATTCAGTTTGTGAACCTGAAGTGTATAACACTTTGCAAACTTCTATTCTAGGATTTAGTGGTCCAACTCACATTGAACGTGATCCAGGACTCCGGAAACAAATTGGAGATTATGCTACTCCAGACATCAGAGATGCAGTGAGGAGGGAGTATTTGAAGAAAGGTCCATTTCAGCCATATGGGCATGATTTTCCTCACAACCCTACAGCCAGAAATTGGAGATTACAATTTCCTTTGGTTTACCGGCTCATCAAACTTGCTTTGACTTTGCCAGTAGCGACGGCATCTGTTGAAAGAGTTTTCTCAGCCATGAATATCATTAAGACAGATTTGAGAAATAAGATATCGGATGATTGGTTGAATGATATGATGGTATGCTATGTAGAGCGAGATATATTTGCTGGAATTGATGACAAGAAGATCATAGAACATTTTCACAGCTTGAGAGACCGTAGAGGCCATCTACCAAACCCTCCTCGTATACTTACGACTTAGGGTAAATACTTTTGTTATCTATTGTTTCAAACTATTCGCTTACTTGTTCCAAGACATATATTCATATGCAGCTTGTTCACCTGTTGTAGGTATCTATTAGTCATGGAGTCGGACATTTTGGGCCATGGAATGAATGATTCAAGCAGCAGGAGTCCATGTTAGTAGTTATGTGTGATGTTTATGTTATATTTTGTGTTTTTTGGTGGTTACAACCTAGTTCTCGAGAATCTTAAACTGATCTGAATCATTGGCTATGTAATTTTTCAAGTGCATCTAGCTTCATATTTGAACTTTATGAGATCTGGTTCAGCGGGCTTGCATTTGTCAATCAAAAATTTTATACCTTAAATGTTTCGCCCCGGGTAAGTTCAATTCCTGGATCCGCCACTGGTTCTACGCTCCATCCTTATAGTGCATTGTGTGCTCCCCGCATAGTGCACTTTGTGCTTCGTAACGGAGCACAATCGTGCTTCCCTGCATAGTGTAATTGTACTTCCCGCGTAGTGCACATGTGCTTCATGGTGGAGCACAACCATGATTTCCCATGTAGAGCACTTGTGCTCCTGGCACATATGTGCTTCATGGCGAAGCACAAATATACTTTCGTTTCACCGCAGGCCTATATTGTACGCTCCAGTCGCATACTATGAAAAAAAGAAATTAAAATAATCAAGAAAAAACAGAAAACCAAGCGAAAACAAACAAAAAAAATTATGTGCGTGGCGCAAAAGTTTGGCTGGCAGCATTGGAACGCGGACGGACGGGGCTTGCCTGCTCCCGTCCCCTGCTCCCATCCGTGCTCCCAGCGAGTTATTTTCCATCCGACGGCTGCGCAGCTTATCTCTACCCACGCCCCTTTTCCAGCGAAAGAAAACACATTAAAAAAACTCTTATTCTCTCTCTGTTATCTATCCGTAATACTTGGCACAACTTAGGGCATGTACAATGGTGTTATCTTAGAAGCGCCACGTAGGATAAATGATGAGGTGAAGGAGAAAGAACTCATAAGAAAAGACTTGTCTTATCTTATTTAAGAAAAGACAAGAAATGATCTCTTAGCACAATATGTCTCACTATGTCTTTAGGAATTGCTAGTTATTAAAGATAAGACTAAGAGATGACTCATTGTATACACCTTTTTTTTGTCATCTCTAGATTACATGCAAAACTTAAGATAAGACTATCTTATCAACCATTGTACGTGCCCTTATCTCCACCCACGTCCCTTTACCAGCAAAAGAAAAAACATTAAAAAACTCGTATTCTCTCTCTGTTATCTGTCCGTAATACCTGGCAAGACTCCCGCTGCACTAATCTCGAGGGAAAATGAGGCTAATCTCAATTTTTGCCGCCAACACACAGAACAAAGAGGTTTGGACGCCAAACCTCTTAGACCTTTGTTAATCCAGACGAAAACACACATATTCCTGATTATCCATATATGAAACACGCAAATCTCACCATCACCCACATCAATCAGGAACAAGATCCTTGGCAGAAGCACATCAAACAAGTTCAATATCAGGCGGAAGAAGGAAATTCACAAGGCTAAGGTGCATCAATCGGGCAGAAGCAAGGCGACCTAGGGGGTGAAGGAAAGGGGCATCTTGTTCCCCATGGCTTCTTCAAGCATCGATCCTCGAATCCATGAGGACGGTGATGAATCTCGGGGACCAAAAGTATAGTCTTCTTGATCTCTTTTTGTTGTTCTTTTCCTTGTAGAATCTATTGATTAATTTTCCCTGCTGATAAAGATAAAAAATGCCTTCATGATTGTAGAATGTTAATTCGTCCTGATGAAAACAAAATTGAAAATGTCGATCATGATCATAAAACATCTGTGTTGCTTCGTATAGGATGATACAGCTTATGGATCGGTTACAATTATACTAGCCTTATGCCTGGTACATGAAGAAACTGCACATGTCAAAATAGATGCTTAATACTCAGTTAATACTCCAGTCAGCATATTCTAATAAAACAGCAGCCCGTGCATATTTCTTTGTGATTCAAGTGATAAAGAGAAGAAGGTTTACACAGTAAAATTTCATGGAACGCAGCGCGAGCATGTTGTCAGTTTTTATCCAAACAAAGAAAAGGTCAATTGCAGTTGCAAGAAGTTTGAATTTGCTGGAATCCTCTGCTCTCATTGCTTAAAGATACTTGATATTAATAATATCAAGCATATCCCTGAACAATATATATTGAAAAGATGGACAACTGATGCGAAAGTGCTAGAGATAACAAGCAATCGCAATCTGCATGAAGATCTAAAAGCAAGAATGTCTAACTTTTACAAGGACTTGTGCAGAATGTTTATCCACATAGCTGCTCGCGCTGCAGAGTCCGATGAAACATATGATATGGCTGCTAAATGTGCAGAGCAGCTAGCACGAGATGTGGAGCAAACCTTGAAAATTAGAGTTGATCCAGACCCAAATCCGGATTTGGGTGACTCCTCTGTTTCGCAAGGTATATAGTTATATACTATACTACTAGTTGCATAGAGTATTTCCGAACATCGACTCAACTAGAGTTTCAAAGCATAACGAGGGGCTTCACATGCCAAGAGGTATGAAGGTCAAGGAGAAGACTGTACGAGGATCAGCGAGACCCGTTGGTGGCTTGGAGAAAGCAAAAACAACCAAGAAAAAGAAGATGGATGATTAAATTTCAATTTATTCAACCAGTACACGACATCATCAGCATTTTGTGCAATGCAAGATATTCCCATGTATTTTGTTGTCTCTAAAATTAAACATCTTTTAAAAAATATATCAAATTGAGCACCTTCGGTACACAGAAAACAGTGACAGAATTGAATTATCAACTAAAACTCAGCTAGTTAGGTATCCAGGACATTTAGAAACTAATTTCGGTCTATAATTTTGCGCTAACATAATTTGAGCTTTTAACGAATCACTGTATGGAACAAATTAATGTGCAAGGCCCCCATGTGCTCATGTGCATTTGTGCTCAACTGGTAGTAGCTAGCTGTTGACCTGCTCAGATGTGAACTGAATGACGAAGAAACAGAGGAGACATCTGCACTCTGCACAAAACAGTAGAGAGGAGGATGAAAGGGAACAAGGGTGAGTTGCCGTACTGACCATGGCGCGTACCAAGTCGAGGTCGGCAGCCGCGTGAACGGTGTCGTGGCCCCGAAGACCCGCTGTGTGGCGGCCGCCCTCGTCGCTCGCCGCGGCCTCCGCCCTGCCACCGCCGCCGTGCTCTTGAGTGGCGGCACAACATCCACCACCACCACCACCTCCACTATCCAGACCCGAGCTCCACCATGGCTGCCCCCCTCACAGGCAACTCCAAGACCTGGCCTTTGGCGCGACGACGAATCAAGAGGAGGAGCCGGTCTTGCGGCGGGAGAGGCCGCAATCTGGGTCGGGCGTGGCGCCATAGCTGCGGCGACGGGACGGGGCTGCAGCCGATCCACTCGGGCTTGCCGCTCCCCTCCTTTCGCCGGCGGACCTCCCGCTGGAGGCCGCGATGACGGGACGGGGCTGCAGCCGATCCACTCGATTCCTCCGCTTCTCACGGTCGACTGTCGGCAGGGAAGACGAAAGAGGAGCGAATACGTATCGAGGCAAAGGGAAATACAGGAGCTTCGTGGGTTTTTTTTGCCAGAAAAAGACACGCGGGAAGGGAAATAGCGCCAGCCGTCCGATGAAGAATTAGCGAAGGGGAGCATGGATGGGAGCACGGCACGGGAGCAGGCAAGCCCCGTCCGGTGGGATGGGCCAACAGGTATTCACGGAGGAAAGAAGTATGGAAATCACCCCCAAATCCAATACAATGGAACCATACCCCCCCTAAACTCAATTTCAGTATGATTTAGACCCTGAAGTTATTAAAACCGGATTAATGTGGCCCTATGGCGGTTTTTGTCACACCGAAGGTGGTTTTGCCCGTGTTTTGCTGATTAAGCACTGACTGGATTAGATGAGTGGGCAGGAGTTGGTCCGACAAGTATAGATCGTGTCCCTCTTCGACGCCCTGTGCTCTAGAGGTTGTCTTCCTCGTCGGGCTCGCCCGGCCGCACCATGCGGGCGCCGTCCGAGATCACCCGACAACATATATGTATGTTACGGAGCAGAGCGGCGCCCACCTCCGCAAGATGCTCATGCGCACCCTCGTTTGACAAGTACGTCGTTCATGCATGAGCATGAACGCCATTGACGCGCAAGGTTCATGCAATGCATGTGTTCAACCATCCGACCACTGGAGCTGCTGCGACAGCTGAAGCTGCCTAAGTTCGCCAACAACAGCAAGCACCACCAGTGGCAGCGCCTCGCTCCTCGAGGCTGACCTCATCCTGACATCCTGCACAACTCCTTCCCGTTGGAGAGCACACCGACGCATGCGCCATGGATACCAGCAAGGCATCGGATGCCATGAGTGCCCTCTGCTGCAGCTTGGGGCTTCGCTGGCCTCCTCGGTTGCCCTGACCGAGCTGCAGATTGTGCAGTTCCTCTTCAGCTTTGCGGCCTCCGTGGTCATGGATCATGCATGCTCTGATTCCACTTCTCCGGAAGTGGGTGCCAGGGGATACCAGGCTGGCGTTCAACACCGTATTCAACACGTCGCTGCTCACACGTTTCCACCAGGCTGTCTTCCAGCAATACGTCGCCACCGAGCAGGTCGACCCGGACTTCACCGGCGTGGCGCTCGGGGGTGCTCACGGAGGTGCCGATCGACGCCGGAGCCAACGCGAGATAACCCCCATGTACGCGCGTGTTCTCGACTGCTCTTGGTGTGATTCGTGACTAGTCGGAGTAGCGTCCGCTTGAATAAATTGAGTGGCATGGGAAGGGCGGCACGGACGCCACCGCGATGGAGTGCGCTCAGTCTTGGAGCTCGCCACAGGCAAGATCTTCACCGCAAGCGCACCAGCCGGTATGGCGGACATGGATCACGAATGCGTCGGCGACTGCGTCGATTATTACGTACGTACATTCGTTCCTGCATGAGAAGCGCCTTCACCAAGGTGCTGGCTAGCGGGCTCGGGAAAGAGGAGAGCACGATCTCCGGCCACCAGCATCTCAATGCTAAAAATCTCAGACAAAAATCATCTCAATGCTGAATATGAGAGCAAGGTCTCGGGTCAAAGCTGAGCTAGCACACAGTCAAAGTCGAGTCATCATCATGAAACTCGAAACCGCTTATGACATGACTCAAAACCGGAATTAGTGTGAGTTGAAACCACTCAGGGGGTTATTAACCTAGTTTTGCTAATTTCAGGGTCTAAATTAGACCAAAATCAAGTTGAGGGGGATATGGCTCTATTGGAGTGGATTTGAGGGTGGTTTCTATACTTCTTTCTTCACGGAGTGTGTGTGGATATTGCTTGTTCAATAGGGAAGGTCACTTTTAAACATTATTTCCTTTCGGCTAATAAAGCACATGTGCTAGCTAATTATTGTTATTGTAATAAGGGTTAGTTTGTTGGACTGATGAGCCACTGGCTTTCTCGTTAGTAACCTCATGGACGATGAACTTTTGATTTGTGATCAATATAAAGCTAGTCATGATTGCCTTTCTTAAAAACAAAGGATCTGCTCAGGCTTTTTTTTAATTAATCTGCCTAGTTTATGCTCGAACTTTAATATGTCCAACACATGAGTGCATGTTTAAGGGACGTGCTACGCCTTGCACGGCTGCGAGCCGTTGCGTAATCTCGTGGCTGAGTGTTATCCTCACTTTTGCAGCATGGGTCATGTTACAAGACTTGTTGCAAAAATATTTGCAACAAAGGCTGTGTTGTATTTTTTTGCAACAGACGTCTTGTTACATTTTTTTTTCAACAAAGGTCTTGTTACAGATTTTTTTTTGCGTCTCCACTTTTTTGAAAAAAGGTGTTATTGTGGTAGGAACTTTTGCAAAACAGGTGATGTTGAAGAAAAAATTACAACAAAAATATAGTTGCAAAAGTTCATTCCGCCTTTTCCCTTGTTTTAAATGGACCGGACCTGGCTCACAGTAGTCGTCTTTCCTCTCGCAGTGGGCTAATAGGCAGGCCTCAGTTCAATCAGGCCGGCCTGTTAGTTACGTTGTCTCGGCCGAAACTCTGCAAGTCTGTATCGGGTTACCGAAATCACTGGTACGTCCTTGCAAAGATTACTCCCATCTTCTCAGGTTGCGACAAGTGGCGCGTTGCATGTACGTCACTTGTCGCAATCTGGGAGTTTTTCTTTTTCGTAGATTCGTTTATTCAAAATATTTTATCTCTTAAACCGTGCGTTCAAATCTCGAACCGTTTTCACCGTTGGATTCCTCGCGTCGAGATTTTCAAAACTAGATTCCATGTTGATAGGTTTTGATGAATTTTTTTTCACGAAAAAATCGGACTAAAAAACCGAACCGAGAGCACGGGTTTTTTCCCTTTCCAAAAGAGGCACGCCCGTGCCTCTGGCGAAATCACAAGCGTGCCTCTCGCGAAAACAAAACCGTGCATCTCGCAGAAGGAAAAAAGAAAAGAAAACGCGTTTTTTTTTGTTTCCGAGTAGGCACGGCCGTGCCTCTCGCGAAAGAAAAAAACAGAAAACATGTTTTTTTTTTTGTTTCCGAGAGGCATGGCCGTGCCTCTCGCGGAAGGAAAAAAACAGAAAACACATTTTTTTTTTATTTCTGAGAGGCACGGCCGTGACTCTGACGAAAGCACAACCATGCCTCTCGCGGGAAAAAAAACAGAAAACGCGTTTTTTTTCGTTTCCGAGAGGCACGGCCGTAACCTCCGCGAAAGCAAAACCGTGCCTCTCGCGGAAGGAAAAAAAACACGTTTTTTCGCGAAAAATAAAAATTCAAAAAAAAAATTTGTCCAAAAGTTCAGGAAGGCCGGTGAAAAACTGAAACGTCGAAAACCCCCGAAAAAAACCGTTTAAAAAGCCGAAAACACGTGCGAAAAAATAAAAAAACCGAAGGGAGCGTCCAGAGCGTGACACTTGACGGGCGGCTGGGAGCGCGCCAAGTGACGCTGATCGTTGCGAGGCTCTCAAAGAAACACTCGTTAACTAGTTGCTCTCTCGTGCTGCTCGTACAGTGAACCAGTCTAGTGCAGTACCATGTCCTTTGCTGCCTACAGCATGCCGCGGATCCAACACCAACAATTTGCGAATGCGAATAGATAAGATAAATCGACCACACACACTTGGCTAGCTAGGCTGGCACCACCGGTGGCTCATGGCTTCCAACAATCTGGCCGCCTCCTACGCCAAGTAGCACGTGAAGCACTTCGAACACGGGACGAACAGCGGCCACACCCCGGGCCTCGCTCGTCCTGTCTCCACGCGGCACGTACGAGAGCTCGATCACCACGCGTACGCGTACGTGTCCGCGGCTCCGTGTACGTAAAATATCCGTCGTACTACGTACTACGTCCTGCTGTTCCTGTCCGTCGTCCAGCCGGAGTGCGACGTGAAGCTCAGTATAGTACAAGGCATGGCTACGTTTCGGGCGCGTAGCGACTAGCCAAGTGCATGTATCGGGCACGACACCCGTCGCATTCGCAGAACATCTGTGAGCTTGACATCAACGCCCGTTATTTGCCTTCGGCATCATCACAACAGCCATCGAAGAAAAGAATGACGGATCACCTTCTGATCCGAGCTCGACGCGGCTCCATCGCTGATATGCAGCTTTGCGGACCTCCAAGGTGACTCACCAAAAGTGAAGACATTGCCGTTGAACGAATCAGAGCGGGGCAACACCCCGGAAACGCCATCGAACTCCAGATCGGGCACCCCACCACCACTAAGACGCCGAAGGAGGAAACCATATCTGCCATCCACGAACCACGAACCCAGCACACGTTTCGTCTTTCAGATGTTGTCGATGCAGACCATAATCTGCATCCGCTCCTGGACTACCTCCCAAGCTCCACGCCGACGCTGGAGCAAACGTCGTCGCAACGGCGGAGCCCGAGGACACAGGTCCACCACGAGGATGCCGCCGCCGCCACGCCATCCTTACTTGAACAGACTGGTTTCCAAATCCATCTCCAATCATAGGACCGATGGATCTCGTCAGGGAAGGATCCAAAAAATCTTTATTCAGCGTCGTCATCGTCGCCGCCGAAGGCTAAGACGATGAACAACCTAAAAACCTAGACTACAAGGAAGTAAAAATGATCCACGCGCGTGGATCCGACGATCCCCCTCACCACCGACGATCGAAGTCGTCGGGGGAGGGGAGCGTCGGAGGGCGACACTGAAAGATGGCCTCGCCTGACGGCGGCTAGGGTTCCAGCCGCGAGGGAGGAGAGAAAACGATCTACGAGTCCCGGTTGACACCCGTCGCCTTCGCAGGGACGAAATAATCCTGCCCAAGTAGGCAAGTAGCTCACCAGCTCGTACGTACGCGCCTACGTACGCGCCAGTCGTGGCCTGATCGATCGGGCGACGGTTAATTCCACGAAGCTCGGCGCGGGCGCCGCAGCGCCGCAGACGTCCAACTCCGCCGGGCCGACGGACGGGAAACGCCCGCGCGCTCTTTCTCGCGCACGCTCCCCGCCGAAACCTCTCGCGTGTTTCGTTCGGTTTGATCGCCGACAGCTTAATTGGCGCACGCAGCCCCGCCCGTGTGGAGAGAATGAATCTTCGTCATCATATTTAAACCTACCTCCCGAGGACACCTATTTCAGTGAGGATGAAGCCGACAATGCTAATATAAGGGGTTGTGTACGTTGACAATTTCTTTACGACAAACAATAGCGTTAGCACTTACATGTCTTATTTTAAATCTGTACAAGTAGATGTCGATGTTGACAATGAGCAGAACGATGTCGATGAATCTTAGGCTGAAAGCGCGAGTCAAGTACAGTGAAAAAAATGTACGGCAAGGAATGATATAACAACTGAGTGACTTACATGGCTTTTTAGTTTTGTAGGGATGTCAGTGCTCCTAGCTTTTTTTTTTTGAAGTGAGTCAGTGCTCCTAGCTGAGAGAGCATAAACACGCACCCCCTCCCTCCACCCGCGTAGTATTTGGGTCTGCACATGTCTAGGCATGTTGCGCCCTTGTATTTTTTTTCTATTTTTTTGCTTGATAATGTTCAGGATTTCAAACAAAAAATGGAATTTCCAAAAATCTTCAAGATTTTTAAAAATGCTCTTGAATTCCAAAAAAGTTTGTGAGTTCAAAAAATGTTCTCAAATTTTAAAAAATTTCATGAATTCAAAATGTGTTCATGAGTTTGAAAAAAAGTCATGAATTTGAAAATGTTCGCAAATTCAAAAAAAATAGTGGATTAAAAAACTTCATGAGTGAAAAAATAGTTTATGAATTTCAAAAAAATTCCCACAAAATTTCAAAGAATGTTGACGGATTAGTAAAAATATGTTTTTGGACTAGAAAAAGTACACAATTTTCAAAAGGTGGTCACGAATTCAACAGTGTTCATGAAATTTAAAGAAAAATCAGTTTTAGACAAAATTCAGAAATTTCAAATTTTTTTATGAATTTATAAAAAAGGTTCGTTTGTTTGAAAAAATATGCATGAGTTTCAAGAAATTCATATATTATTCTTGAATTTGAAAAATGTTCATGAATTTAAAATTATTCATGATTTTCTTAAAATTTCATGAATTACAAACTGAATTAAAAAAGTCACATTTTCATAAAAAAACTATGCAGTTGAAAAAAGAAAAAAGTAAAAAAAGGAAACATAAAAACGAAAAAAAGCAGAAGAAAAAACCAAGGAAAAATGAAAGGACGTCGATAACTGCCACACGTGTGGTGAATCGGTTGGTTGTGCCGCACGCCCTGTGTGGCACGGAGACGACCCCGCCCGCACGACCGCGTCCGGGCGCGCGCAGCCACAGCCCGCACGTCCGGTGTGTGGCAAAATCGCCCACACGTCCGGGCAAACGACCGCGCTGCCCACACGACCCAGCATGCCAGTCGTCCCGGCCTCCTTTCGATCCCCAGTCCGACCTGCCGCCGTCGTCTCCTACCTCTCGATCTCCTACCTCCATCGCCTTCCTTCTCTGATTGCCATGGCAACCAGAGCAGATCCATAGCGCCTTCCCACCGCTAACCACCGACCCCCCAACCCCCCCCCCCAACCCCGCCCTCCCAAGACGACGAGCAAAAAGCAGGTCGATCTCCGATCTCCTTCTGTTTCTCGTCCTTCTTCTGTCCAGAAATTTGAAATTGTAAATTTGCCCACGAAGATGGCGACTGGATCCACGATGTCAGGGCAAACACACCATGGATTTGTGTGTATTCACATTTGCCCACCTACATACGCCAGATCTGCCATATACTATACTAGAGTTGAGCTAAACTTCTGGGTTGCCTTGGTGCGAGTAGTTGGTACTGAAGGATGCGTAGGACTCACTCAAAATAGGGAGAGAAAGGAGGAATTTGGCATAGGGAGGGGAGGAAAAATAATTGCCACTTGTATCTAACGTCAGTTGTGTGACGACCCCGGCGTGCACTAATCATACACGCAAATGCGCACGATCAAGCCTAAGGACTCACTTGAAGATATCACAACACAACTCTAAAACATAAATAAAGTCATACAAGCTTTATATTACAAGCCAGGGCCTCGAGGGCTCGAATACATAGCTCGATGGCATACAAGCATCAGCGGAAGCATTAGATATCTGAGTACAGATATATTACAGAGAGAGAAATAGGCCTTCACAGAGGCGGGGTAAAATAAAATACTACGATCGAAAGGCGTAGGCCTCCTGCCCTGGACCCTCCGATCCTACTCCTGGTCGTCAGTCGGCTCCTCGTAGTAGTAGTACTCGCCAGGCGGGTAGTAGTACTGGTCGTCGGCTGGGGCGTCTGGCTCAGGGGCTCCGTCGTCTGGTGGCATCAAATGGAATATGGGGAAAAAGAAAATAAAGCAAACATGAGTACTCATCCGAAGTACTCAGCAAGCAAGGATCTACACTACATACGCATCATTTTCAAAGGGGGCTGTATATGTGGACTGGGCTGCAGAAATGCCAGAATAGAGGGGGAAGCCTAGTCCTATCGAAGACTAGCATCTTCAACAATCTTCGACAGTCTTGCAGCATCAGGAGAGAGCAGATGAACATAATGTAAAGTAGTAGTAGTAGTACCATCAACCTCGACCTGAGATCCTTTCTCGACTCCCTGCGAGAAAGCAATTCCAGAGCCGTACTATCCAGTTCTCATCACATGTTCTAGTTGTACCGATCGGGATACAACTCCGAGTGTCCGTTACCGTAGGACAGGCTATCGATAGAAGTTTCTTCCCTGCAGGGGTGCACCAACTTACCCACCACGCTCGCTTAACTCCGGCCGGACACACTTTTCTGGGTCATGCCCGGCCTCGGCTAAGCAACACGCCGCAACCCGACCGAATACCTAACAGAGAGGTCAGCACGCCGGACTAAACCTATGCGCCCAGGGGTCTTGGGCCTTCGCCCCGGGAACTCCTGCACATTGCGTATGCGGCTGAAAGCAGACCTAGCAACCCCTTATACAAGCGCGATTGCATTCCCAGTCCAATTCAGCGCGCGCCGCTCAGTCGCTGACGTCCATTAAGCTCCGGCTGAAGTATACGACGCAGAACGCCCATACTATGCCCACGTGATGGTTAGTGCTATCGGGCCAGAGGCCCCTCGGATCAAATATCCAAACCGTAATGGATTAGGAGCGCGCGGAAACGAGCAGAGACTCACGATCGATGTGACCCCGTCGCCCCGTCTCGAGGACTTGCGGCAAGGGCTAAGAATGCCCGGCCACGCCTCGTAGTTATCTCGCGGGCACCATCCAGGTCAACCCGACTCCACATCACTTCGCGTTAAGCTCGCGCGGGTACCCCTCAGGGCAGACCCGTCTTTAGTATCATGGTTTAGTGCAAGTCATAAAATCCAAGGTAACTGTGTGTCTGACACCGAAGGGAACCCTGAGGAATCACCCTCGATGGAATTCCCGTTCGATGTTATCATCAAGGTGAACGAAAGAGGAATCACCCTCGAGGTCCACACTTGAGAGGTTGCACGACGATGTCGTTATCGGGGGTGGTGTAGGAGGAATCACCCTTGCTTACCACGACCGAGTAACTAACCTACAAGGTTAACATCAGAAGTGCTGACGAGGTATCACCCTCGGCACTCGATAGTAACCCAGCAGTGTCGAGCAACATAGGGAGAAGTGATGTGCGGTGCTCGGGTCTAATCTTCAATCCCGATGATCGGGTCTTCTGACATCCAGCGGGGCAGTCAGGATCAAGTGGGGGTCTCTGTCGTGTCTCTACCCAACCTATACTAATCAGTCTAGGATAACCAGTAAGGTAACAAGGCAGGGTACAATAATCAGGCTATGCAGCAGATATAGGAAAACAGTAGCAGTAGCAGTTCTAGTGCAAGCATAAGAGAGAAGAGAATAGGCGATATAGGCATGTTCAAAATGGGGGTGCTTGCCTGTTTGCTCTGGGGCAAGGACAAGGTCTTCAGTGGTACCGTCGGGGACGTAGTCGTACTTCTGTGCGGCGTCTGCCTCGGGAGCTACGTCAACGTCGGGGTCTACCGAGAGAGAAGAGGGGGAAGAAATAGGTAAACATAATACAAACAAATGCAATATGGTGCGTGTGATGCTATGATGCAGTGCAGGGTTGCCTAATTATGCATCTAAGTCATTTTAGTTATTTTTAGAATTATTCTAGGATTTAATATCCGACGTGTGTGCACTATTCATCTGCCGGATTCGGGTTCGGAGTTACGAGTTCTTCTACGTAGGGGGTTCCGATGGAGAAACAGACGGCATGATCAAACTCGGCTCGTCGTTCTGAGCAACTTTCATGTTTTAACTTTTTCGATCCGAGCTACGGTTTAAAAGTTATTAATTTTTAAAGTTTATTTAATTTTCTGGAATTTATTTATTTAATAAACTCAACATTATCCAGAATAGTGCCTGATGATGTCAGCATTGCGTGAGGATGACGTCAGCATGCAACAGTGGCGCTGACTGGTCAAATATGACATGTGGGTCCAGTGGGACCCACATGTCAGCCTCTGTTATTTTTAACAGTGGGTTAATTTTAAGTCCAGGGTTAATTAGGGGATGGGCCCCACTTGTCAGTGAGACATTAGGCTAATCTAATTAACTTTATTTAATTAAATGCTTAATTAGTTTAATTAGTCGCCGGGGCCCACACGTCAGTGGCACTGTGCTGTCACATCAGCGCGTTGACTCCGGTCAGCGCGGTCAACTGGGCCCATGGGACCCACTGGCAGTGACCCAGGGGTGTCCCACGTGGCAGCCACGTCGGCGGCCGGCGCCGGAGTTGCGCCGGCGACCAAAATCGCGGCGGCGCGTCGCCGGAGCCGCTCGGATTTGCGCTACAGAGCTCGGTTCGAGCCGTGGTTAGGTTCTTTCGAACGGGCGTTCAACGCCGCGTCCAACCGTGGCGGTGGCGCAGCTGGACTTGGCCGGAAACGGCGCCGGAGTCGAGCAAAAGCGGCGGCGCATTCGGGAGCTCGATGGAATCGAAACTACGGCGCACAGTAGCTCGAGCGCGAGGCCTAGGCGTGCTCTACGCGATGCGGTGAGTGTGTTCGACTCGACCCCGAGCTCGTTGGGTCACCGGAGGCTTGCCGGCGACGGGCTTCGCGGCGACGGGCTCGGGTTCGCGTGGAGGAGCTGCCAGCGCGTTCGTGCGGAGCTACAGAGAGATGAGGAGGGAGGAGTGGCTCACAGTGAAGGCGCACGGTGGCCCGGTGACAGATTAGTAGCAGCAGTGCGCGCCGGAGACGAGGAAGATCGCCGGAGCCGAAGCAGAAGGGGGCGGCTTCGTGCAGCATTAGCGGGGCCCCTCGGCTCCGCCCGTATCCTCCATTAGATGAAGAAGACGACGGCGGAGCTGACCGGCACGGTGGACGAGCGCAGGACCGCCGGTGGCCACGGCAAATGGCGAAGTGCGGCGACGACGGCGCTCGGTGGCCGGATCTGGGAGGGAGCGAGGGGCGGAGCGAGCGAGGGAGGAGAGGGGAGAGTGAACGGGGTGGCCAGGGGGGATGGCTTGGGCTCCCCCTTATCCTCTGGCTGTCGGTGGCGTCGGCGCCATCGCCGTGTCGCCGCCCGGCTGGCGCGGGCGCGCGCGGCCAGGGGCGCGCCGACACGCACGAGGAGGGAGGTGAGGTGGGCCGGCTGGGCTGGGCCAGTGCACTATGCACTTGGACCAGTCCAGCTTTAGCCCTTTTCTTTTTCTTAATTTTCTGTTTTTCTTTCCTTTTCTGTTTTGAAATAGTTAGGGCATTTCTACACTTTTGAAAAATGTGAGAGTTGTCCCAAATATTGCGAGGCAATATTAGCTCTCACCCAAAAGTGGTTTGGACAGATTTGGAAACCCTTAGAACTTGTAATGATTTTAAATGAATTAATATTGCTGTTTTGGGGCTGTTGCATCTTGTTTGAGTCACTTATCCAACTCCAATTATTTTGACATTGGTTTTAAAAATGTTCCTGGATTATTTGCCATTTAATGAACATTTTTCCAACAGTGTTTGTTCAACTTCATATTTCACTTTTGAATTTGAGTTGATTTTCAGATGTGAATTTGAATTAGATCATTAACCCATATGACTTGGCACTGCAAATGATCATGACTTGGCAGTTTTAACAGAGTGTCACAGAGCTTATTACAAGGGGGTGTTACAAGTTGCCACCTATCATTGTCGTTAGCTGCCACCACGTTATGTTGTTGCTTGCCATCCTATTATATTGGCTGTTGCCATCGCTTCGAAATGATAGATGGCATCCAGATTTTAGAAAAGAGAATGAATGTGCATGTCCTACTTGCCATGATGTGTCGGTTGCCTACGCAGGAAATGTGATAAGATTGCCATGTTATCTTGTATGTGCAAACAGCCATAATGCATTTTGCGGATTATTGATGCGTTCTTGTTCATGCAGTGACTGAAAACACATTGGCAGAAAAAAAGAGCGGAAGAATGAATCACGAAGACGGCAATGATCCTTGGTTTTCTCAAAGGCCGGAAACGCCCCCCTGGGATGCAGCAGAGTACAATCAACTCATTTCTGCAGGGCCTTTGCTACCACTACTAGAGCAGTACGCGGGCATCGGTACGATGCATGATAAACAAAAAAGAAACAGTTGCCATGTTCGTGACGATGAAGATGTCATTCTACTTATGTCCTACAATCTCATTTTTCGCAGGTTCTTATGACCAAACCACAGTCAGGGGGGCACCATGGCAAGTTCAGTCACAGGGCGCTAACGCTGACAAATGTACGGGCAACCAACTTCAAGTAGCTAATGTGGCAAATCAAGGTAACGCATACGAAAAAGAAACTTACTGTTGTGGACATGAAATTAAACTTGCAAGGATGGCAAACGACTCACGAGTTACTTCGGAAAAATGTAGGACCTTCATGCAGCACGTGGCATCAGGCGGCAACCATGTACCTGCCATCAACGTCGTACACATGTGAGTACATGAAGTGAAGTTGTGGACAGTGAATTAGGAGAAAGGAACATAGCTGACAGCTGCAGTTGCCATGCCTGGACAGCTGCAGTTGCCATGCACGGACAGCTGCAGTTGCCATGGCTGGACAGCTAGAGTTGCCATGTGTCATAAAATGTGATTGCAAATGTCTAAAACAAATGTGGATGACATGTGTGAACAAACATGTGTGCCATGGATGCACCGCTACATGTGCCATGTTGAACAAACTACAGTTGCCATGCAATGACCAACTGCTACCATGATCACAGGTTGTTACGGTGGAACCACATCGGCAAACGTCTCATGGCAAGCTTCACAGTTGCAGGACAGCGCTATTGCAGATAGAGCACATCAAATTCGAATGACAGACCATATAAGATCGGCACATGCGGCACAACAAGGTAAAAAAAATGTGAACCAGAAAACAGTACTGCATTTGCTTTTGTGGGAATAGCATGTGAGGAAAAGTAGATTTGTAACGGTGGTGGTGGAAAAAACAAACAAAAAATGCTACCAAGTGGTCGTGTGCAAAGAGTCATCTATTGTCTTCAGGATTTGCCAGTTGCTATAAGAGTGTGTGCAACATTCATGATTGATCGCATTTGCCTAGTGAGCTCAATCCTAGAATACAAGTTTCGATGCTGGAATATACTGGTTGCCATGTAGTGGCAACAGTAGTTGCCATGTATGTTGGACTGTAGCTGCCATGGCTATAGAATCCAAGTTTTGATGCTAAAAGAAGCTGGTTGCCATGCATTGGCAACAGTAGTTGCCATGTTTGTTGGACTGTAGCTGCCATGACTGGAGAACTACAGTTGCCATGCATGGCCATATGCAGATTCACGGCTTAATGTGTGAATGATGTCATGCCAAATCACATGCAGTTGCTGTACTCCGTTACGATAAACATGCCACTCAAGAAAAAGCTTACGCTCGTACCTTTTTTTTTATTGCAGGACCTTCAACTACAATCAACAGCGGCGTGGGGACATCTACTGCGGGGAGCTCTGAGCGCACGGAGGACGCGTTCCACCAGCCAGCCAACAATCATGACACAAACAATGCCGAGTCAGTGTCGGAAATGGCAATCGTTCCAGCAATGCCGACAAGCACACCTTTGCACACCAGCACAAGCAACACTCAAGCACATGAAACAGCCGCCGATACTGAAGTGAATGATGAAACTGATGACGAAGCACAAGAGGATGAAGATGGTGGGCAATCAGAAATCATGGTACCTCAGCCACCGTATGTTGGGCAGAGATTTGATTCGTTTGAAGATGCAAAAGAATTCTACCAGACATATGCAAAGTTCCATGGGTTTGCGGTCAACACCGAATACCATAGGAAAATTAAAAAAATAACGAGTACAGCAGAGGTGAGATGAGGTGCTACAAGGCACGAAGGAACAAGAAGGGGAAAGGTGTTGTGCCTGTCGTTCCGGAACGAAAGAGAGGTATCATTGTTAAGACGGAATGCCCTGTCCGGTGTAAGCTGAACATAGATGGAGCACGGTGGGTGGTCACTGAATATTTTGACGAGCACAACCACGAACTCATAAAGAAGTTTGACCTGGTAAAATTTTTGACCGCCCACAGAGGATTCACCCCCCTCGAGAAGAAATTCATAAAGCTGCTACATGATTGTAACGTCGGTCCATCAAGAATGGTCCAGATACTATCCCTCATCCACAGCAAAAATGGTACTCTGAGTAGCATGCCCTACATACCGGCAGACGTCACAAACCTAAAGGCAAAGTACCGTAGAGAGAGCAGGTTGGCTGACATAGAAGCCACGATAGCCTACTTCAATGAGAAAGCGAAGGAAGATCCAGATTTCTTCTACAGGATAAGATTGGATGATGAGGACCGTGTCAGGAACATGTATTGGGTGGATGGTGCTGCAAGAAGAGCCTACAAACATTTTCGAGATTGCATTTCGTTCGACGCGACATATCTCACTAATATGTACAAGATGCCATGCGCTCCATTCATAGGAATAAATAACCACAATCAGTCATTGCAGTTCGGATGCGGGCTCGTTTGGAACGAAGACACGGATGGGTACACTTGGCTGTTCAAGACCTTCTTGGAGTGCATGGGTGGACTTGCTCCGATGAACATAATAACAGACCAGGATTTTAGCATGCGTGCATGCATAGAGGAGGTCTTTCCGTTGGCAGTGCATAGGCACTGCAGGTGGCACATTATAAAGAAGGCTGAGGAGACGCTAGGACCGTTCTTTGCTGACCGTCCAGAGCTACACAAGGCATTCGAGCTGTGCATGGACCACAGCTTGATGGTGGAGGAGTTTGAAAGGAGCTGGATGGCTATGATTGAAACATATCAAGTACAAGACAACGAGACGATTGCTAGCCTGTGGGAGAAGCGAATGTACTGGGTGCCGGCCTACTTCATGCAGTGCTTCTTCTCGTTTCTGCAGACTACGCAGCGCAGCGAGGGGTTCAATGCTGTTTTGAAGCGGTACGTGAGCCCTGGCAACTCATTGCTGCAGTTTGCAAAACAATACTCCGCTTTGCAACAAAAAATACTAGGATCTGAGCTACAGCACGAAGCAAACACCGCGCTCAAGCAGCCAAAATTGCTAACGTATTTACCGATGGAGAGGCAGATGAGCAAGATATACACCAACAAGATTTTTAACAAGTAAGTCAGTTGTGTTACAATCTTATTTGCACAAGCATGAAGGTAGTAGGTGCCATGTAGAATGCAATGCAGTTGAAAAGCTTATTTGAAAATGATGATTTTTTGAAAGTAGCCATTGAGTACAGAGTAATCATGATATGTAGTTGCCATGTTTAATGAACTACAGTTTGCCATGTTTAATGAACTACAATTGCCATGTTTACTCAACTGCAGTTGCCATGTTTACTCAACTGCAGTTGCCATATTTGATGAACTGCAGTTGCCATGTTTAATGAACTGTACTTCCATTGGCCATGATGGTATGGAATGCAAATGCCAATTAAAGATGTTATACAGTTGCCATGTTTACTCAACTACAGTTGCCATGTTTAATGAACTGCAGTTGCCATGTTTAATGAAATGCAGTTGCCATGTTTACTCAACTGCAGTTGCCATGTTTAATGAACTGTAGTTGCCATGTTTAAACGAACTGTACTTCCATTGGCCATGATGGTATGGAATGCACATGCCAATTAAAAATGTTATGCATTTGCCATGTGAAAAAAATATCATGCAGATGCCATAGCCATCATTAATTTTAGATGCCTTTCCTACGTTACAGCCTACAACAACATAAAGTGCTACAAAAAACATCACACAAGAGTTTAACAAAACCACACAAAACTTGCAGATTCCAGGAAGAAATAAAGCGTGCCAGCATGTATACGGCTTTCCAGGTGGACGAACATACGTTCAAGGTGTGTTCTATCATGGGCATGTCGGATTAAGAACCTGAAGACCCAGACAAGGGAAGGAACTACTTTGTAAAGGCCTTGATAAGCGAAGGCGAATACTACTGCCAATGCTGCAAATTCTAACGGGACGGGATTGTGTGCTGTCACATACTGAAAGTAATGGACATGAACGCGGTGACACGAATGCCCCGCCATTTCATACGGCGGCGATGGACTTGGGACGCTGACGAAGCATTGGGGCCGCAAACATCAAATGCAGTTTTGGCTGTGCATGATGAGAGACCAGAGTCAACCATGGATGCCGTGAGGCACGTTGTGTTGACAAAGAACTATGCTGAGCTAATAGATAAAGCGTGCAAGAGCGATGAGACAGCGAGGGTCGCAGAAAAACACAGGAAGGCCCTGAAAAGAGAGCTTGATGAGATCAAGAAGAGGAAAGCTGAGGAAGCCTTACACAGG
This sequence comes from Thinopyrum elongatum, assembly GCA_011799875.1. Taxonomy (NCBI): domain Eukaryota; kingdom Viridiplantae; phylum Streptophyta; class Magnoliopsida; order Poales; family Poaceae; genus Thinopyrum; species Thinopyrum elongatum. The sequence continues at coordinate 478,468,128 of CM022299.1, read as the reverse complement.
TTCCCCCGTACCACAAGTGTGCCTTCGTCCACGGGGCCATCATCTGAAAACTCGGAGGTAGGATCTGGAACAGCAAGCACACAAACCCAGGTCAGGAACCCGCCCCGTTCCATCACAAAGGGGCGTCCAAAAGAGATAAGATACAAATCGGGATTGGAGATTCAAGCAAAGCACAAGAAAACAAAGAAAGGGACGGGCAATCCGTAAGCAACATTGGAGCACTGTGACTTGGTTGTTGGTGACATTTTTTGCAAGCTAGATGTTATAAATTTGTAAAAATGGGAGAATGACTCTTGAGGTGCAACAAAAGCTGAAAGGAAATGCCATGAATTAATGACTGCAGTTGCCACGTGTGTGGTACTGAAGTTGCCATGTCTTTTCATCTGAATCTGCCGTGTATTTTCTACTGAATCTGCCATGTTGTTTCAACTGAATATGCCATGCCTGTTCTACTGAATATGCCATGCCTTTCCTACTGAATCTGCCATGTTAGTTCTACTGAATATGCCATGTTATTTATACTGAGTCTGCCATCGCGTATATTTCCGTGTTCAGTCAACACATTATAGTTCACACATATTGTATTGTGTGCAAACTATGGAAAACAAGTTGAAACGATCACGTGCAAAAACCGTAAGGTTATGGCTGCGTACAAACTACCATGCTAGCCGATACAGTTAGCAATGCAAAAAACCAAAAAAGCCAAACGAGAAAGAACGATAACTTTCACTAACCATGACTGATCAACTACATTTGCATGTTTTTCAGACATCATAGACGCATTCAAAACACCAAACTGGTACTACAAAACCACAAACGCATAGTAATACTGAAAACACATAAACGTATCTGCTGTCACACCTAAGTAGGTTCACATCCACACATATATTACAAACTTTTCAACTGTCACTCACACGCCACCACTATATACTAGGCTACAGGAAGATGCAGTCATAGCATATTACACAGACATAGTTTTGAAAGAAACAAGGTAATACCTTACATTCCTCGGCAACAGAATGTAAGGTAGGCGTTCGGTGTGGAGCACCACGTGATCACTTGTACTTCTTGGTGGCTTTCTTGACAGCTTCCTCTATAAACTCTCATGCATTGGACCGCGTGTTGAAATCTTCATTCATCAACCAGTTCCATGTGTAAATTTTGCGGAGCTCGACGACCATTGCAGCTGTGACGACATGGACCCGTCGACCTTCCCACTTAGCAAGGTATTCCAACGTGTGAAAGCCACAGTCGTGCCTATAAAACAAAAGAATCAGGTGAACTCAAGAAAACAGAGAAGAAATCATAAACTTCAATGAAGATGTGGCACGAGGGTTAGCATTGGTGTAGAGGACACATGAAAAAAAGATAGTAATTACCCATTTCCTTGCTTCGTAGTCGCAACGTACTCGATTGGAAAATGTCTGATCTGGACCTTTGAGTTTTCGTAGTGACGGTTCCATGTCTCTTTGAGGTTGTTGATGAAGTATTCAGCATGCGTAGTAAGGTCTACGTCAGCTTCTGAACGCACTGAATCAAGCACCTCAAATCGTTGGTTCTTGAGGTCAAGGCAAATCGCGTAGTGGTGACCACACTTGTCATGTGGGTCCTGTGGTGCAAGCTCCTGGAACATGGGGAACATGACCTGCAAGTAAAAAAAAGGAAAGAAAAAGCAGAGTTCACATCATAAACAGACATGATGTAGTTGGAAAAATGATGTGTAAGGATATCGCCGGTTGCACTAAGAGGCACATGAATGACATAAAAGCAACAGGTGTCCAAAAAAGTACACCATCGTAGAAAATGGGTAGTTGCACTGTGTAATTGAAAGAAGTTGCCATCCATGTATGGACTAAGTTGCCCAGTATTATAGTTGGAGTTGCCACATAACTTGCATTAAGAAACAAATTAAAACTCATTTTACATGGCAGCTGTTGCCGCATGAAACACCTGTCACAGAACAGGGTGTAACCCACATGTGAAGCATATCTACTGGCAAAAACATACCAAGGGGGGAAAAATGTGCAAAAAGGGGAGGAATACTCACACATTTCTTCATTGTGAGCTTGAAATCACCATGCGCAGCAAAATGCTTCCTCAGGATTTTGTGGTGGAAGTCACCATCCCATATTTTGCAGGTCACGCTGTACTGCATGATTGTTTTGTCGGGAGACATATCCATATGCCTGTTGATGAAGTCAATCCCACATGCAACTACATTCTTCGACATTTTGCCGAGTGGCCTCACAGACTCGACAAGATCACCCAGGTCAACGTACGTCGCATCACATTGTATGATCTTGGTTCTGTCCAAACATGAGCTGTATGAAAATGATATAACATGAAAGAATCATGTCTACTAACTAGAAAAAAGAAATAAATCGTAAAATAGAGCATCTATAGAAATAGCAAAAAGGAAGAAAAGTAAAAAGGAAAGCAAATGAGGGGTTATGCGGTGTGGTCATTACGCTTTCAACTCCTTCATGTGCTTGCTGTTGGACCTCGCATTTCCAAAGCACTTGACAATTTCGTACAGCTGGTTCTGATCCTTTGTGGCCTTGACTTCTGGCTCATAGTCATCCGCGGGTGGTGCGTGAACTACCCTATGCTGCCTCATAGAACCAGGGGTGGCACTTCTAATGGTATCCTCAGATACGGACTCGGTATGCATGCTAGAACTTGATTGCCCCTGACCTCGTGAGGACCTCCTCTGCAGTGCTGCCTCCTCAATCCTGCGGTAAGCTTCATCAAGTGACGACGTAATCTCCTCAGGAGTGGCTGCAATGATCAAAAAAGTGGGATAGGGCATATGGGAAAATAAAACAAGTTAATTGTGCAAAGAAAGGGTGTAGAATGTGAAAATGTAGGTGCAAAGTTAGGGAGTTGCCATGTGGAGGCAACTACAGTTGCCAGGTGTAATGAACTGTAGTTGCCATCTGACAACTACTGAAGTTGCCATGTGGGTTGAACTGCAGTTGCCCATGTTGTATCAACTCCAGTTGCCATGTGCTTGCTGAATGGAAAATGCAACATGGCAACAAAAAATGTAGGTGACATTGTGCAACAAAATCCAGTTGCCATGTTCATCAGATAACTTTTGCCATCACCGGTGGGAAGCCAAAAAAAAGCTTGGCACAAAATTCAGACTAGAAAAATGTGTACAACAAAATGATAAACGCATAAAAAGTGTACCTTGCACAATCGGCTCTGCAAACTTCACAGCCTTCCTGCCCTCAGCCATTGGCTGCGCCATCATTGGGGCCATGCCTGCCGGGAAAGCAAAGGCAACTGGCGTAGGATCGTGCACCGCTGGTTGATCTTGGCTGATGCCAAGGCTAAAGCTCGGTGGGGTGAAGGCCATTGGGTGCCTCTCCTGCCTACTAGCCGGACCACGAACAACTTGCGGGGCAGAATCCAAGGGTGAAAGATCAACAAACATTTCTGCCTCGTTTGCTGCAGAATCATCAGGCTTGTTAGTAGGGCGGGGCGTGTGGTCAGCGGTATCAGTCGCAACTTTCTTGCCAATCTTCTTGTTTGTGCTGTAGGGGACACCAATGTTGACTGGGAGCTTAGAAGTACGCAAATTTAAGTTGGGGTTCTCCACGACGGGTAAAGACGCAGTCTGCTTCGGACGTTCACCTCCATCAGTCGTGCCCGACTTGCCACCTGGGTCAGTTGTACTCCGGTCTTCAGTTTTCTCCATAACATTGCTTTCGGCAGGTGGTGGGAACATAGTGGACGCAGGCACGTAACCAGATTCATCTCTGCTGCTCCTAGCTACAGCTGGTGCGTTGGGTATATCTGCAGATTGCTTGCGGGGGCTACGACGCCTAGGTGGAAGACCAGCTCGCGAAACGGTCGCCTTAGCAACCTATGGAACACCAGAAGCTGGAGCTGTTGTGCCAAGACTCTCACCTGTGGATGGCATATCAGACTGAACTGTCGCCTCAGCCCCTTCTTTCGTGGACGCAGAAGTGCCATCACCCACGCGCTTGGAATCCGTATCAGATGAGCAGGAATCTTCCTTGCTTAGGTTGATCTCGGGGGCGTCCACTTCAACACTTGCTGATCGGGTGGCATGGCTCACAGCAGCATCCTTCATTGCCAGCAGAGTGGGCAATATCTCGGCAGTCCTGGCAGATACTGACTCATCACTCCCGGATGTACGGATGCCTGCTGTTGTAGCCTGCACATCTGCAACCGGCGGAGAAGGTCGGCCGCTTGCATCAGAGCTAGTTGGAACAATGGACGGTGCAGCAGCAGCTTTGTCGACCCGCGCCTCATGAGAATCTGAGTTGCCACCTGTCGACAGCTTTGAGTGTATGCGTTCGAGTGGGTCTCTGGGGTTCTGCTTGGTCACGCGTGTGGTAGTCTTCTTCACCCTGCAAAAAAAGCACATGAACAGTGTTATAAAAAATAAACAAAAATAGTTGCCATGGTAGCCATCTTGAAGAATGAAAAAATGTGTGATGTGCCAGAGCTGCCATTTCAGGACTAGGTATGGGATGAGTTGCCATATAGGTGGAATAAGAGTTGCCATATAGGTGGAATAAGAATTGCCATGTGACCTAGTTAGTAGTTGCCATGCAGGACAAGCAGGAGTTGCCATGTAGTAAAAAAAAGAGATCATGGGAAAATAGCAGTTGCCATGTGAGACTGATGGCAGTAGCCCATGTGGCAAGCTGGACAGCTGCATTGAAAAGCAAAAAATATAGCACTATGACATTGAAAGAACAGGGATAACCTACTTCTTGACTGTCTTCCTCAAGTCTACCAACACGACAGGATCCCCGGTGTTGGACGTCGTCGTACGAGGAGATGACCTAGTGGAAGGGGTGTCACCAGCAATGGGGGCACCCTTGTTCAAACGCGCAGAAACACGGGTTGGCGTTGGTGCTTGTTTCTTCATAACTGCTCGTCCACCAGCTGTCGCCTCACTGCACGTGTAAGAAAATGACAAAAAAAAGGTACCAAGTGTAAGCCACGAAAATAATTGCCACGCTTAGCTAACAAATGGAAAAAGGGGTCAGTTTGTTCAAAAGGAGAGACAAAACAAGACACTAAAATAGATGTCGAACCTCCTCCTAGCAGCTAAGGGATCGGTCCTAGACCTCTTGCCAGGAGAACCCTGCCCAACGTCCTCTGGATCCCTCCCGCTCTTTGAGGGCGACACCCCCTTGTCTCTCACAGCGGTATGTTCTTTGACTTTCTCCGGTGGGGGGACATCTGGTGCAGCCTTGCCCTTCTTACCACCTGCACGAACTTAAACGTGCTCATCATCGTTGGTGTCATGTTGCACGTTCTCCATGTCATCATCATCGTCCTTGTCGAGAGCAGCATCTCCATCTAGTTCATCTTGCGTGTCAGGGAGCTCCTGGGAGCTGTTGTAGTCGTACCGGCCACGGCAACCAGTTGGCCGATGTGTCTGTTCTGCAACAAATGGAGTGAACTGCCTCGCAACCGCGTCGCTGTCAGAGCCATTAAGGGACGTCCAACCCTCAACCAACTTCCCCAGCAAGCCGGTCATTCCGGAAGCAAACTGCCCAATTAGATGCTCAACAGGTGCCCTTGCCTGTGCATGAAACAAGAAGCAAACAGTAACCAACCATACTGGAGTCACGTGCACAAGATCAAAATAAACCAAAACAACCATAGAGATATATCAAAAAAAAGGAGAGAAAAACAATTTGAGAAAACAAAATAAAAATCCTTGATTACCTCAGGAGGACAAGACGGAGCTGAGTGCACGTCCATCCACTTGCCAAAGTTTTGAGGCCCACCAAACACGCTGTAGTCTATAGCATGCTTGGCCATCAGCTGGAAAACATCAAAAACAGCTAGGGATGTAAGAGAGAAAATAAAGGAACACTAACTAACAGCTCATGTATTGCAAAAAAAAGAGGGGGAGAATGGAAATTTCAACACGGATGGCGGTGTTGCCGTGTGGCGTCAGACATGGGTGCCATGTGTAGACAGCCATGGCTAACAAGGGCATTCATATCTTGTTAGCCACAGACAGTTGCCATATGGGGATTTTTTTCATATGTTATGTAGCATCGAAATTGAAAGAATGCCGTGCAAAAGAAAGGAGGCAGAACTAACCTGCAGTTTCCCGTATTTCTTATCAGTTATCTTGTCTGCGGCAAGCACAGCCTTGACAGCATCGTACGTTCACGCAGAGACAGCAAACTTATGTGGAGGTGGCGGACCTCCTATCCCAGTAAAGTCAACGGTGGACAGATCAAGACGATCGACGTACATCAGCTGGTGTACACAAATAAAAAGGAAAAAATGTCAGTTCCATCATGCTATGTTGAGAAGAAGCTACTGCATATTCCTTGAGTCATCAAGTTGATGGGGACGAAGAAAAAAAGAGTTGCCATCTAGCTGTGGTAGTTGCCATCATGATGTACAATGTGTTAGTTGCCATCAAGTTAATTGTGTAAGAGAAAGGGTGTAGAAGGTGAAATGTAGGTGCAAAATTAGGGAGTTGCCGTGTGGAGGCAACTGCAGTTGCCAGGTGTAATGCATTGTAATTGCCATGTGACAACAACTGAAGTTGCCATGTGGGTTGAACTGCAGTTGCCATGTTGTATCCACTCCAGTTGCCATGTGCTTGCCGAAAGAAAAATGCAACATGGCAACCAAAAAATGTGATGGCAGTTGCCATCTTGTTGTGATGATAGTTGCAACAAGGTCAACATCATGGTTGCCATGCATATTGTATGAACAGAGAGTGGATGTATGAAATGAATTTTTTTTTGTATGTTGTTGACAAACAATATTGCCTTGTAGGCAGCAACCACGTATGCCATGGATTAAACAGAAAGTCGCCTTCACACGTAAACAAAAATCATATAGAAAACAAATGAAAACAAAATGGGTTGCCATGCATGATCTTGTACGGTTCACAGTTATCAACGGCTGACACGTTGATTTGGGAAAGCAATCAACGTGGTAAGAGTGTTTGCAAAGGAATAGGGAAAAAATACCATTAAATGGAGTCGACAACCCTTCTGGTACATCTTGTTTGAGAATGCATCATGCAGGAAGTCCGCGATGAACTTACACCAATTCATGTTCTTCACATCTTTCAGCTTCGCCTGCGCGACACAAATTTCAGGACAAGAAGTTGCCGCATCAGAAATCAAACGAAAAAAAAATCAAAAAACTGGCAGTTAATAGCTTATAAATGACATCGGAGTCAAAAGATTGAGGGAATAAAGGAGTAGAGATAGATCATTCACCAGGATGGGAAGGCATTTGTTGCTTGGGCGAAGAGACGTGGTAGGCGCAAATACAACTGAGATCAGGTACATGAGTAGCTTCATCTTAAAAACCTCGCCATGGGTTTTCATGCCCTCCAGCGAATTTGCCAGCACAGTCGTGTTCGGCATGGATGTCATCCCAGGAAACAAATGGGCAAACAATGTTTCCTCAATCTTATTATTGACCTCATACGGGACTTTCATTTCTCCACGGGGCACACCCAAAGTGCAGAACACTGATTCCTCGTCCAACGGGAGTCTTCCACGTCCCGGAATAACAAATTCCCTGGAGGAGGTATCGTAAGTCTCACCGAGCCAGTCGCATACAAGGTTCACTAGGTTCTTGCACCGAACATCCATCAGAGCCTGCATCCCCATCTCAGCAGCAGCTCCCTTCTGATCGTCGGTAAATCCCTCGGTTAATATAGTCAGGCGTTCCTGTGAAGCCCTATTGCGATAACGTTTCTTCTTCTGCAAAACAGACAAATGATAATTTGTTGCCATGTTTCAGTATCATGAAATTTTAGTTCGTAACAGACGATTGCGAACTAAAATGTGACATTCAAAACATATGTCATACGAAAAGTTACCTCATCGCCATCTTTTGTCCGTCCAGTTGCGCGATTCTGTTGCGGTAACTCCATGAAATCATCATCATCATCTTGATGGTCGCCGCGAGTCATTGTGCTGAGATAAGAACAAAATCAAAATGTCAGGGTGAAATGAACTTATGAATGAAGCAGTTGCCACCTAACAGAATGTACTTGTCACATGCCTCAAATTGAAAAAGTGACAAAAAAGACTAGGCAATATCATAGGAACACCCACACCCCCTATGATTGTCCAACAAGAAAAGTGGCAACTAAACACATTGGCTCTACTTGAAAAAATGTACAGATCATAAGGCACTTACACAAAAAATGTTCAAGTTGCCATGTTAGCACAAGACAGTACAAAGAAATGAGCACACCTTCCACTACGCAGAGATGTAATGTGGCAACTCACACGCTGTCCTCATATAAAAAATGAGTTGTCATATGTTCAAAGGCAAATGTACTAGGTTGAAATTGACATGTTAAGATGGAAGACAATTCAAAAAGTTCTGGAAACATCCACTAGACAACCTGTAATGTGGCAAATCACACACTGGCCTCATATTAAAAATGAGTTGCCGTGTAATACAGCCAAATACGTTCAGATATCACTAATCAGCATTGCTAAAAACACAAAATTGAATCTACAGTACAGTGAAGTTGCCACATTATGATGCCTACAGCATGGCAGCAGCCATAGTGTGCTCACAAAAAAAGTTGCCACATGTAAAGCATATTTGTGGCAACTGACACAGTTGATCAGGACATTAGTTGCCATCCATTGCAGATAGTTGCTGAAACTGCCATGGCTGCCTTCATACTACACTTGCAGCATGGCAACGGCCATAGTGTGTTCACAAAAATAGTTGCCACATGGAAATCATATTTGTGGCAAATGACACAGTTGATCAGGAAATTAGTTGCCATCCAGTGCAGATAATTGCTGAAACTGCCATGGCTGCCTTTATACTGCACTTTGAAAATACAACTACCTAGATCTAGGGTTCATTGGCAACTATTATAACCTCAAATTCAACAATGAAAAACTTCCCCCACTGATCGCAAATAGCATTTAGATGCAATACATAACTAGTAACTGTAAAACGCTGGCTCAATCGCAACGCAGAACCAGGATGTGGCTGTGAACAGGCCGAGCCATACCGGCCTGACTGCCACCGCGGCGGCGACGAAACTACGCAATGCCACCCAAAATGGCAAGCACGTGACTCCGCCGCCGACGGGAACGCTGGAGCACCGCGAATCCGCCGGAATCTCGATGAATCTCGAGCGGAACATTGTCCACAGACAAGAGGGGGGAATGCAAGCAAAGGAATGTGAGCGTGTGAAGGAGCGTTACCTTCAATCTGCAGGCACTCCGGCGAAGACGCTCCGGTCCGGCGAGTCCCACCGACGGCCGCGAATGCCGTCAACTCTTCCGCCTCCGCCGCCGCCTTCTCCTCTCGGCTTCTCTTCCAATCGAATGAACTACGCGGTGGGTTGGGTGAGTAATGAAGTGGAGCGAGTAAATGGAACCGCGAGGGGAGGGGGCCGAAGTGCGAGACGTGGTTGACGGCCACCGCAGTCGGGCGAGTCGTGCGGGCGCTAAGCAGTTCCACCACACACCCCCGAGTGGCAACCGTTGACCGCGGAGAGGAAACCGGCGTGTGGGCGAACTCTCTCACACACCACACACGCGAGTTGTCCTACGTGGCACATAAAATCAGCCAAAACGTGCCAAGATTCATGCAGAAACTGTTGAACGGAGATGGAGGCGTGTGGTTGAGTTGGCTAGCGCCCATACGTGTGGGCGTTAATGTTTTCGAAATGAAAAAGCATTCGGCACGAAAAAAAAATGGAATGGGCCTGATCATACGGACGACCAGGCATGTGATTGATCATTATTCCTCGACCTACGCGGGGAATAGGATATGCCTAGTTTATGCTCGAACTTATTAATCTGTCTAACGCCCGAGGGCTTGTTTTAAGTGGACCGGGCCTGGCTCACCAGTAGTCGTCTTTCCTCTCGCAGTGTGCTAGTAGGCAGGCTTCTGTTCAATCAGGCCAACCTTCAAGTTACGCGGTCTCGGCCGACACTTTGCAACTCTAGGGTGATAAGTGCCATACGTGTGGCACGAAACAATTTCGTCCTGACTTTTTTTTATTGTAAGTTTAGTTACTCGAAGATGGCAACTTTAATTGTGAAGCATGAAAGTTTCTGTTTGGATGGCAAATTTCAGTTTTTTTGGTTTTTTATGACAATTTTAATTGTAAAAAATGTCAGGACGGTATTACTTCGTGCCACACGTGTGACACTTATCATTTGGGACCCCGGGTTTCGCAAAAATCCATGTCGATGCAAGCGTGGCAAAGTCCAAGTTGAGAGGAGTGGCATTTGCAGTGTGCCGAGATGAGCTGGACGATATTTGGGCAGCTCTGCACAAGTTGTGCGGGGAATCATCGATGTAGCCACACTCGAGGCGATGGCATGCAGAAAAGCTTTGGCTCTTGCAGAAGACTTGATGATTCAAAATGTTGTTATTGCCTCCGACTCAAAGCAGGAGGTGAACAACATTGAAAGAGGGACTAATAGCATTTATGGTTGTATCATGAGCAAAATTAAGCAGCGAGTTAGTTTAGTTAATTATAAGTTTACTTTTGAAGGTCGGGTATCAAACACTGATGCAGATAGGTTAGGTAAGTTTTATAACACTCTTAATCAGGGGCGACATCTATGGTTGATCCATTCCTATGATCCTTTTTGTATACCACTTCATGTGGACTATGATTAATAGAGCTTAGCTATACCCCTAAAAAAAATGCAATTAAGTGCTGTTTCTAAAAGAAAAAAGAAAAAAAAACAATTCATTGCTGCTCCTGCAGTCCTACTACAGTGAACCAGTCTAGTGTAGTACAATGTGTCCTTTGCTGTAGCATGTGGATCCAACACCAGCAATTTGCCAACGCGAATGGATAAGGTGAATCAACCACACACACTCTTGGCTAGCTAAGCTGGCACCACCAATGGCTAGCTCAGCGCCTCAGCCTTGTCAGCCATCGATCGATATCGTTGCTTCCAACAATCTGGCTGCCGCCTCCTACACCAAGTAGCACGTGAAGCACTACGAACACGGGACGAACAGCGGCCACAGCCCGGGTACGTGGCGAGCAGCGGCCCACGATACGAGCTCAGTCTTCTGCCGCCTCGCTCGTCCTGTCTCCACGCAGCACGTACGAGAGCTCGATCACCACGCGTACGCCTACGTGTCCGCGGCTCCGTGTACGTAAAATATCCACCGTACTACTACGTGCCGCCGTTCCTGTCCGAGCCGGGTCGTAGGGACTGCGACCTGAGGCCGAGTATAGTGCAAGCCATGGCTACGTTTCGGGCGCGTAGCAACTAGAGCTCTAGCTCTACAAGTGCATGCATCGGGCACGACACCCGTCGCCTTCGCGGGGACGAAATAGGCAAGTAGCTCACCAGCTCGTACGTACGCACCTACGTAGTACGCGCCAGACGCGGGCTGATCGATCGGGCGACGATTAATTCCACGAAGCTCGGCCGCAGACGTCCAACTCCGCCGGGCCGACGGACGGGAAACGCCCGCGCGCTCTTTCTCGCGCACGCTCCCCGCCGAAACCTCTCGCGCGTTTCGTTCGGTTTGATCGCCGACAGCTTAATTGGGCGGGCGCGCGCGCGCAGCCGAGCCCGTGTGGAGAGAGTACGTAGAAAAAGCCACCCCAAAGATCGGAATCGGAACAAGACAGGACCAGCTTTCCTCGGACAGCAACAAGCTAGTCGCTGCTCACATGTAGGAGTATGTACAGATGGGTACAAATTACAGAGCGCAACGCCCGCGTACGTCCGTCGTCTCCTCCGGACGTCCATTCTCCTCCTCCACGTGTGCAACATGGCTTACTAGTATGCATACAAGATTCCAGACGCTCCTGCGGATTGGTGATTCTGAATCTTTTCGATTTTGGACCAACCAACTGAAGGAGTGTTTGCCCGGTGGATCATCCAGCTGGAGCTGAACCAGGGGTACGTGCGTGGCGTGGCTAGCTGCGATTTATTTACACACACACACCCTCATATATTTTAGTTTTGTGTAGTGCCATGCATATATGCATGGATCCGGCCGGCCCCTAGTCGTCGTTGTCGCCTGAGCTCCTTGAGGTGGACGCCTGGTCTGAAGGACTGCCCTTCTGCGACGGCGACTCACCGCCTCGGTCCTTCTTGTACGTCTCGAAGAACTCCCTGTTCTCCTTCTCCAGCTCCTTCCACACTGTTGCCCACGCACAGCAAATAAGTAATCGTAATTAAGTTCATCTGAATCGATAAGTATCTGAAGAACGGTAGAAGAACCTCTCCCTTCCCCTGCCTGCATGTGCATGCAGATATGCAATGCAAGGAAGACAGCGAGACCGGTCGATGAACTCAAGTGCATGGACGAACTCAGTATTGGAGTACGTACGCTTCGAAGCTACGGATGGAAGCAATGCGAATCATATCTGTAAGGTGGACGGAAGGATTACCAGTGGATGTGACGGCGGGCATGATGTTGGCGTGCTTCTCCAGCGCCTGCACGCATTCCTCCTTGTTCATGTCGTAGCAGATGCACTTCTCGATCAGATGCTGCACCTGCATGCAACATATGGCTGAATTTGCATACGGAAATGGCGCATGCGGCTAGCCTCTCAATCAGATCATCGTTACGCTGTGTGCGAACGTACCAGTCGGATGTAAGACGCCGGGGACGATGAGTCGTCGGCCATGGCGATCGACAAGCACACCAAGCTTCCTGATTAACTTGTTCGCGCGCACAAATCGACAAGGGAACAGACCGTATAGCTTCCTCTGAGATAGGAGTCGAAGCCTCCTGAGAGCTGTGGTGCTTGATAATGGCGGCCGGGATCGTGGGGAGTGAACTGACGAGAGCGTGACAGGTAACACCGGCGGGGAGGTAGAAATAGGCGAGAGGGAGGAGAGGGACATGTCAGCATGTGGGGGCTGCGCGGTCACGTGGGCGCGGCATCCCCATTCGTCCAGAGGTGATGGCGGGGATTTTTTGGGGCCCACCGCTCCACTCGCCTTACCCTGCCCCTGTCCGTCCGACTCTCGTTTTGTTTTAGCGTGGTTTGGGCGATCGATCGTTCCGCGCGAAATGGGGCTTTGGGACCGTCCGATGTGCAGTACAGTACACTTTTTTTTCTTTCGAATAAAGGGCAAAGAAAGCACCGCGTCGCCTTGCCTTTTGGTAATTCTCATCAAGATTTCACTGACACCAAAAGATTTCAATCAGGAAGGAAGAATCTCGAGGAGTATTGTTGAACTTGGGTCTGACTAGTAAACGGCGAGATCTCATTGGTATTTGGCCTAACTGGGGCTAGAAATATTTGAGATTTTTGTGAATTTGGTTCTTTTGCCTTCTATAAACCATTTCCCCCTATTTTTTAGGATTCTTTAAGTGCATCTTTAAGCTGTATATTTACATTGAAATCTAGGAGGAATCCAATTCTTAGGATTTCTTCCATGAACTTGCCATTTTTTAGGTCATATGTATTTGGAGTGAAATTCGTACGCAATGAATTTTCCGCCTTTAACGTTAATTCAATAGGAAATCTAATTAACATGAGCTCAAACCTTACCCTGAAAAAACATGGGCTCAAACCTCCGTCACAATAAAAGCTCAAACCTTGGAGAGCGGCGATTCTGTGCCCAGGCTCATCTACACCCGGTTGTGAACAGTAAATTCAAAAAATAGTAAAAAATCCAGAAAGTCCTTAAAATTTTAGGTATCCAAGGCTCATGTGCGCAAGGTACGTGCAAATTTTCGTGGTGTTTGGACATCTGAGGAGCTCGTGCCCAAAGAAACAAAATTTCATGATGTTTGGACATATGATGTATGGAAAACTTTGAAAAAGAACACTATTTAGAGCCGATTTTGTTGTTTTATGTATAAGCTTCTCATATGTCCAAACACCATGAGAATTTACACATACCTTGCGCACATGAGCATCTTGGCTGCTTAAAATTTTCAGTTTTTTAAAATATTTTTACCATTTCTTTTGAATTTACTGTTCACTGGGTGTAGATGAGCATGGGCACCGTTTTGAATTATCGCAAACCTTGTTCTAGTTTTGTCCTTAATAAGTCCTCTGTATCTCTCAACTCTCTCTCTCTCTCTCTCTCTCTCTCTCTCTCTCTCTCTCTCTCTCTTAGTTCCTCTAAAATTCCATTGCTTATTCCATTTGAACCGTCTAGATGGATCACTGCAAAAAAGTATTGTAGGAGTTTGCATATATAGTACATGACATTTGGATCATGCACATGTTCTTTTTTTTCTATTCCTACATTTTCAAAAGCTTGTGTTCCAAAGAGGCCCTATGATGAGTTTGTACAAATAGAACAATTTTTAGGTCAAAGGAGCACCAACTTTCCACCCCAAAACATCGATGGGTTGGAAAATAGTTGCCTTGGGAAGTTTGCAATGTTGTAATCTCAACAGGGGTGCAGAACCAGAGCAATGATCATGTAGCTGAAGGAAATATGCCCTAGAGGCAATAATAAAGTTGTTATTTATATTTCCTTATATCATGATAAATGTTTATTATTCATGCTAGAATTGTATTAACCGGAAACTTAGTACATGTGTGAATACATAGACAAACAGAGTGTCCCTAGTATGCCTCTACTTGACTAGCTTGTTTATCAAAGATGGTTATGTTTCCTGACCATAGACATGTGTTGTCATTTGATGAACATGATCACATCATTAGAGAATGATGTGATGGACGAGACCCATCCGTTAGCTTAGCATAATGATCGTTAAGTTTTATTGCTAAAGCTTTCTTCATGACTTATACATATTCCTCTGACTATGAGATTATGCAACTCCCGAATACCAGAGGAACACCTTGTGTGCTATCAAACATCACAACGTAACTGGGTGAATATAAAGATGCTCTACAGGTGTATCCGAAGGTGTTTGTTGGGTTGGCATAGATCGAGATTAGGATTTGTCACTCCGAGTATCGGAGAGGTATCTCTGGGCCCTCTCGGTAATGCACATCATATGAAGCCTTGCAAGCAATGTGACTAATGAGTTAGTTGCGGGATGATGCATTACGGAACGAGTAAAGAGACTTGCCGGTAACGAGATTGAACTAGGTATGATGATACCGACGATCGAATCTCGGGCAAGTAACATACCGATGACAAAGGGAATAACATATGCTGTTATGCGGTTTGACCGATAAAGATCTTCGTAGAATATGTAGGAGCCAATATGAGCATCCAGGTTCCGCTATTGGTTATTGACCGGAGATGTGTCTCGGTCATGTCTACATAGTTCTCGAACCCGTAGGGTCCGCACGCTTAACGTTCGATGACGATTTGTATTATGAGTTATGTGATTTGATGACCGAAGTTTGTTCGGAGTCCCGGATGAGATCACGGACATGACGAGGAGTCTCGAAATGGTCGAGACATAAAGAATGATATATTGGACGATATTATTCGGACACCGGATGAGTTCCGAGAGGTACCGACTGATTATCGGAGTGCCGGAAGGGTTACGGGAACCCCCCGGGGAAGTAATGGGCCAACATGGGCCTTAGGGGAGAGAGAGGGCAGGCCATGAGGAGGTGGCGCACCCCTCCCCCTTGGGGAGTCCGAATAGGACTAGGGGAGGGGGCGCGGCCCCCTTTCCCTCTCCCTCTCCCTCTCCCTTCCTTCTTCCCCCTTCCACCAAGTGGAATCCTACTAGGACTTGGAGTCCTAGTAGGACTCCTCTCTCTTGGCGCGCCCTACAGGGGCCGGCCGGCCTCCACCTCTCCTCCTTTATATACGGAGGCAGGGGCACCCTAGAACACAACAAGATCAATTGTCTTAGCCGTGTGCGGTGCCCCCCTCCACAGTTTAACACCTCGGTCATATCGTCGTAGTGCTTAGGTGAAGCCCTGCGCCGGTAACTTCATCATCACCATTGCCATGGCGTCGTGCTGACGGAACTCTCCCTCATCCTCAACTGGATCAAGAGCTCGAGGGACGTCATCGAGCTGAACGTGTGCTGAACTCAGAGGTGCCGTACGTTCGGTGCTTGATCGGTTGGATCGCGAAGACGTTCAACTACATCAACCGCGTTAAGCTAACGCTTCCGCTTTCGGTCTACGAGGGTACGTGGACATACTCTTCCCCTCTCATTGCTATGCATCTCCTAGATAGATCTTGCGTGAGCGTAGGATTTTTTTTGAAATTGCACGTTCCCCAACAGTGGCATCCGAGCCAGGTCTATGCGTAGATGGTATGCACGAGTAGAACACAAAGAGTTGTGGGCGATAATAGTCATACTGCTTACCACCAACGTCTTACTTTGATTCGGCGGTATTGTTGGATGAAGCGGCCCGGACCGACATTACATGATCGCGTTCATGAGACTAGTTCTACCGACGTGCTTTGCACAAAGATGGCTGGCGGGTGTCTGTTTCTCCAACTTTAGTTGAATCGAGTTTGACTACGGCCGGTCCTTGTTGAAGGTTAAAACAGCACACTTGACGAAAAATTATTGTGGTTTTGATGCGTAGGTAAGAACGGTTCTTGCTAGAAGCCCGTAGCAGCCACGTAAAACTTGCAACAACAAAGTAGAGGACGTCTAACTTGTTTTTGCAGGGCATGTTGTGATGTGATATGGTCAAGACATGATGTGATATACGTTATTGTATGAGATGATCATGTTTTGTAAAAGTTATCGGCAACTGGCAGGAGCCTTATGGTTGTCGCTTTATTGTATGAAATGCAATCGCCATATAATTGCTTTACTTTCTCACTATGCGGTAGCGATAGTCGTAGAAGCAATAGTTGGCGAGACGACAACGACGCTACGATGGAGATCAAGGTGTCAAGCCGGTGACGATGGAGATCATGACGGTGCTTTGGAGATGGAGATCAAAGGCACAAGATGATGATGGCCATATCATGTCACATATTTTGATTGCATGTGATGTTTATCTTGAAGGAATTATGCCCTAGAGGCAATAATAAAGTTGTTATTTATATTTCCTTATATCATGATAAATGTTTATTATTCATGCTAGAATTGTATTAACCGGAAACTTGATACATGTGTGAATACATAGACAAAACACCGAGTCCCTAGTAAGCCTCTACTAGACTAGCTCGTTAATCAAAGATGGTTAAGTTTCCTAACCATAGACATGTGTTGTCATTTGATGAACGGGATCACATCATTAGGAGAATGATGTGATGGACAAGACCCATCTGTTAGCTTAGCATAATGATCGTTAAGTTTTATTGCCATTGCTTTCTTCATGACTTATACATATTCCTCTGACTATGAGATTATGCAACTCCCGAATACCGGAGGAACACCTTGTGTGCTATCAAATGTCACAACGTAACTGGGTGATTATAAAGATGCTCTACAGGTGTCTCCAAAGGTGTTTGTTGGGTTGGCATAGATCGAGATTAGGATTTGTCACTCCGAGTATCGGAGAGGTATCTCTGGGCCCTCTCGGTAATGCACATCATGATAAGCCTTGCAAGCAATGTGACTAATGAGTTAGTTACGGGATGATGCATTACGGAACGAGTAAAGAGACTTGCCGGTAACGAGATTGAACTAGGTATGATGATACCGACGATCGAATCTCGGGCAAGTAATATATCGATGACAAAGGGAATAACGTATGTTGTCATTGCGCTTTGACCGATAAAGGTCTTCGTAGAATATGTAGGAACCAATATGAGCATCCAGGCTCCGCTGTTGGTTATTGACCGGAGATGTGCCTCGGTCATGTCTACATAGTTCTCGAACCCGTAGGGTCCGCACGCTTAACGTTCGATGACGATTTGTATTATGAGTCATGTGTTTTGGTGACCGAAGATTGTTCGGAGTCCCGGATGAGATCACGGACATGACGAGGGGTCTCGAAATGTTCGAGAGGTAATTGATATATTGGAAGGTAGTATTCGGACACCGGAAGGGTTCCGGAGTGTATCGGGTACATACCGGAGTACCGGAGGGGTTACCGGAACCCCCCGGTGGAAGATATGGGCCATATGGGCCATAGGAGGGAGGCTAACCAGCCCACAAGGGGCTGGTGCGCCCCCCACAAGGGAGGAGGCCGAATTGGACTAGGGAAGGGGGTGGCGCCCCCCTTTCCTTCTCCCTCTCCCTCTCCTTCCCTATTTCCACCTCTGGAGAAAGGAAAAGTGGGGGGAGGGGAGGGGGCGAATCCTACTAGGAGTGGAGTCCTAGTAGGATTCCCCCCATGGCGCGCCCCCTTGGTGGCCGGCCTCCTCCCCCCTCCTTTATATACGGGGGCAGGGGGGCACCCTAGAACACAACAGAGGTTCTCTTAGCCGTGTGCGGTGGCCCCCTCCACAGTTTACTCCTCCGGTCATATTGTCGTAGTGCTTAGGCGAAGCCCTGCGCGGATCACATCACCATCACCGTCACCACGCCGTCGTGCTGACAAAACTCTCCCTCGACCTTCTGCTGGATCAAGAGTTCGAGGGACGTCATCGAGCTGAACGTGTGCTGAACTCGGAGGTGCCGTACGTTCGGTGCTTGATCTGTTGGATCGCGAAGACGTTCGACTACATCAACTGCGTTAAGCTAACGCTTCCGCTTTTGGTCTACGAGGGTACGTGGACATACTCTTCCCCTCTCGTTGCTATGCATCTCCTAGATAGATCTTGCGTGAGCATAGGAATTTTTTTGAAATTGCATGCTACGTTCCCCAACATATCTTTTACGCATCTTATTTTGCTTAGTACGGTGGTAGCATTATAAGATGATCCCTCACTAAATTTCAAGGTATAAGTGTTCTCCCTGAGTATGCACTGTTGCGACAGTTCATCGTGCCGAGACACCACGTGATGATCAGGTGTGATAAGCTCTACGTTCACATACAACGGGTGCAAGCCAGTTTTGCACGTGCAGAATACTCGGGTTAAACTTGACGAGCCTAGCATATGCAGATATGGCCTCGGAACACAGAGACTGAAAGGTCGAACGTGAATCATATAGTAGATATGATCAACATAGAGATGTTCACCATTGAAAACTACTCCATCTCACGTGATGATCGGACATGGTTTAGTTGATATGGATCACGTGATCATTTAGATGACTAGAGGGATGTCTATCTAAGTGGGAGTTCTTAAGTAATATGATTAATTGAACTTTAATTTATCATGAACTTAGTACCTGATAGTTTTTGCATATCTATGTTGTTGTAGATCAATGGCCCGTGCTACCGTTCCCTTGAATTTTAATGTGTTCCTAGAGAAAGCTAAGTTGAAAGATTATGGTAGCAACTACACGGACTGGGTCCGTAACTTGAGGATTATCCTCATTGCTGCACAGAAGAATTACGTCCTGGAAGCACCGCTAGGTGCAAGACCCACTGTAGGAGCAACTCCGGACGTTATGAACGTCTGGCAAAGCAAAGCTGATGACTACTCGATAGTTCAGTGTGCCATGCTTTACGGCTTGGAATCGGGACTTCAAAGACGTTTTGAACGTCATGGAGCATATGAGATGTTCCAAGAGTTGAAGTTAATATTTCAAGCAAATGCCCGAATTGAGAGATATGAAGTCTCCAACAAGTTCTAATGCTGCAAGATGGAGGAGAACAATTCTGTCAGTGAATACATACTCAGAATGTCTGGGTACCATAACCACTTGACTCAGCTGGGACTTAATCTTTCTGATGATAGTGTCATTGACAGAGTTCTTCAATCACTGCCACCAA
This sequence comes from Thinopyrum elongatum, assembly GCA_011799875.1. Taxonomy (NCBI): domain Eukaryota; kingdom Viridiplantae; phylum Streptophyta; class Magnoliopsida; order Poales; family Poaceae; genus Thinopyrum; species Thinopyrum elongatum. The sequence continues at coordinate 478,448,489 of CM022299.1, read as the reverse complement.
GCTATAAAGGCTTCGTGATGAACTATAATATGCAAGGGATGGAAAAGACAATTCCCGAGCTCTTCGCGATGCTAAAGGCTGCGGAGGTAGAAATCAAGAAGGAGCATCAAGTGTTGATGGTTAACAAGACCACTAGTTTCAAGAAAAAGGGTAAAGGGAAGAAGGGGAACTTCAAGAAGAATAGCAAGCAAGTTGCTACTCCCGGGAAGAAGCCCAAGTCTGGACCTAAGCCTGAAACTGAGTGCTTCTACTGCAAAAGGACTGGTCACTGGAAGCGGAACTGCCCCAAGTATTTGGCGGATAAGAAGGATGGCAAAGTGAAAGGTATATTTGATATACATGTTATTGATGTGTACCTTACTAATGCTCGTAGTAGCACCTGGGTATTTGATACTGGTTCTGTTGCTCATATTTGCAACTGGAAACAGGAGCTATGGATTAAACGAAGATTGGCTAAGGACGAGGTGTCGATGCACGTGGGAAATGGTTCCAAAGTCGATGTGATCGCCGTCGGTACGCTACCTCTACAACTACCTTCGGGATTAGTTTTAGACCTGAATAATTGTTATTTGGTGCCAGCATTGAGCATGAACATTATATCTGGATCTTGTTTTATGCGAGACGGTTATTCATTTAAATCAGAGAATAATGGTTGTTCTATTTATATGAGTAATATCTTTATGGTCATGCACCCTTGAGGAGTGGTTTATTTTTTATTGAATCTCGACTGTAGTGATACACATATTCATAATATTGAAGCCAAAAGATGCAAATTTAATAATGATAGTGCAACTTATTTGTGGCACTGCCGTTTAGGTCATATTGGTTTAAAGCGCATGAAGAAACTCCATGCTGATGGGCTTTTGGAATCACTTGATTATTAATCACTTGATACTTGCGAACCATGCCTCATGGGCAAGATGACTAAGACTCCGTTCTCCGGAACAATGGAGCGAGCAACTGACTTATTGGAAATAATACATACTGATGTATGCGGTCCGATGAGTGTTGAGGCTCGCGGCGGGTATCGTTATTTTCTGACCTTCATAGATGATTTGAGCAGATATGGGTATATCTACTTAATGAAACATAAATCTGAAACATTTGAAAAGTTCAAAGAATTTCAGAGTGAAGTGGAAAATCATCGTAACAAGAAAATAAAGTTTCTACGATCTGATCGTGGAGGAGAATATTTGAGTTATGAGTTTGGTCTTCATTTGAAACAATGTGGAATAGTTTCGCAACTCACGCCACCTGGAACACCACAGCGTAATGGTGTGTCCGAACGTCGTAACCGTACTTTATTAGATATGGTGCGATCTATGATGTCTCTTACCGATTTACCACTATCATTTTCGGGTTATGCTTTAGAGACGGCTGCATTCACGTTAAATAGGGCACCATCTAAATCCGTTGAGACGACACCATATGAACTGTGGTTTGGCAAGAAACCTAAGCTGTCGTTTCTTAAAGTTTGGGGCTGCGATGCTTATGTGAAAAAGCTTCAACCTGATAAGCTCGAACCAAATCGGAGAAATGCGTCTTCATAGGATACCCAAAGGAGACTGTTGGGTACACCTTCTATCACAGATCCGAAGGCAAGATATTCGTTACTAAGAATGGATCCTTTCTAGAGAAGGAGTTTCTCTCGAAAGAAGTGAGTGGGAGGAAAGTAGAACTTGATGAGGTAATTGTACCTTCTCCCGAATTGGAGAGTAGTTCATCATAGAAATCAGTTCCAGTGATGCCTACACCAATTAGTGAGGAAGTTAATGATGATGATCATGAAATTTCGGATCAAGTTACTACTGAACCTCGTAGGTCAACCAGAGTACGTTCCGCACCAGAGTGGTACGGTAATCCTGTTCTGGAAGTCATGTTACTAGACCATGACGAACCTACGAACTATGAGGAAGCGATGATGAGCCCAGATTCCGCGAAATGGCTTGAGGCCATGAAATCTGAGATGGGATCCATGTATGAAAACAAAGTATGGACTTTGGTTGACTTGCCCGATGATCGGCAAGCCATAGAGAATAAATGGATCTTCAAGAAGAAGACTGACGCTAACGGTAATATTACTGTCTACAAAGCTCGACTTGTTGCGAAAGGTTTTCGACAAGTTCAAGGAGTTGACTATGACGAGACCTTCTCACCCGTAGTGATGCTTAAGTCTGTCCGAATCATGTTAGCAATTGCCGCATTTTATGATTATGAAATTTGGCAAATGGATGTCAAAACTGCATTCCTTAATGGATTTCTTAAAGAAGAGTTGTATATGATGCAACCAGAAGGTTTTGTCGATCCTAAAGGTGCTAACAAAGTGTGCAAGCTCCAGCGATCCATTTATGGACTAGTGCAAGCATCTCGGAGTTGGAATATACGCTTGGATGAAGTGATCAAAGCATATGGTTTTATACAGACTTTTGGAGAAGTCTGTATTTACAAGAAAGTGAGTGAGAGCTCTGTAGCATTTCTGATATTATATGTGGATGGCATATTGTTGATTGGAAATGATATAGAATTTCTGGATAGCATAAAAGGATACTTGAATAAGAGTTTTTCAATGAAAGACCTCGGTGAAGCTGCTTATATATTGGGCATCAAGATCTATAGGGATAGATCAAGACGCTAAATAGGACTTTCACAAAGCACATACCTTGATAAAGTTTTGAAGAAGTTCAAAATGGATCAGTCAAAGAAAGGGTTCTTGCCTGTGTTGCAAGGTGTGAAGTTGAGTAAGACTCAATGCCCGACCACTGCAGAAGATAGAGAGAAAATGAAAGTCATTCCCTATGCCTCAGCCATAGGTTCTATCATGTATGCAATGTTGTGTACCAGACCTGATGTGTGCCTTGCTATAAGTTTAGCAGGGAGGTACCAAAGTAATCCAGGAGTGGATCACTAGACAGCGGTCAAGAACATCCTGAAATACCTGAAAAGGACTAAGGATATGTTTCTCGTTTATGGAGGTGACAAAGCGCTTGTCGTAAATAGTTACGTCGATGCAAGCTTTGACATTGATCCGGATGACTCTAAGTCACAAACCGGATATGTATTTATATTGAATGGTGGAGCTGTCAGTTGGTGCAATTCCAAGCAGAGCGTCGTGGCGGGATCTACGTGTGAAGTGGAGTACATAGCTGCTTCGGAAGCAGCAAATGAAGGAGTCTGGATGAAGGAGTTCATATCCGATCTAGGTGTAATACCTAGTGCATCGGGTCCAATGAAAATCTTTTGTGACAATACTGGAGCAATTGTCTTGGCGAAGGAATCCAGATTTCACAAAAGAACCAAACACATCAAGAGACGCTTCAATTCCATCCGCGATCAAGTCAAGGAGGGAGACATAGAGATTTGCAAAATACATACGGATCTGAATGTTGCAGACCCGTTGACTAAGCCTCTTCCATGAGCAAAACATGATCAGCACCAAGACTCCATGGGTGTTAGAATCATTACTATGTAATCTAGATTATTGACTCTAGTGCAAGTGAGAGACTGAAGGAAATATGCCCTAGAGGCAATAATAAAGTTGTTATTTATATTTCCTTATATCATGATAAATCTTTATTATTCATGCTAGAATTGTATTAACCGGAAACTTAGTACATGTGTGAATACATAGACAAACAGAGTGTCACTAGTATGCCTCTACTTGACTAGCTTGTTTATCAAAGATGGTTATGTTTCCTGACCATAGACATGTGTTGTCATTTGATGAACATGATCACATCATTAGAGAATGATGTGATGGACGAGACCCATCCGTTAGCTTAGCATAATGATCATTAAGTTTTATTGCTAAAGCTTTCTTCATGACTTATACATATTCCTCTGACTATGAGATTATGCAACTCCCGAATACCGGAGGAACACCTTGTATGCTATCAAACGTCACAACGTAAGTGGGTGATTATAAAGATGCTCTAAAGGTGTCTCCGAAGGTGTTTGTTGGGTTGGCATAGATCGAGATTAGGATTTGTCACTCCGAGTATCAGAGAGGTATCTCTGGGCCCTCTCGGTAATGCACATCATATGAAGCCTTGCAAGCAATATGACTAATGAGTTAGTTGCGGGATGATGCATTACGGAACGAGTAAAGAGACTTGCCGGTAACGAGATTGAACTAGGTATGATGATATCGACGATCGAATCTCGGGCAAGTAACATACCAATGACAAAGGGAATACCATATGTTGTTATGCGGTTTGACCGATAAAGATCTTCGTAGAATATGTAGGAGCCAATATGAGCATCCAGGTTCCGCTATTGGTTATTGACCGGAGATGTGTCTCGGTCATGTCTACATAGTTCTCGAACCCGTAGGGTCCGCACGCTTAACGTTCGATGCTGATTTGTATTATGAGTTATGTGATTTGATGACCGAAGTTTGTTCGGAGTCCCGGATGAGATCACGGACATGACGAGGAGTCTCGAAATGGTCGAGACATAAAGAATGATATATTGGACGATATTATTCGGACACCGGATGAGTTCCGAGAGGTACCGACTGATTATCGGAATGCCGGAAGGGTTACCGGAACCCCCCGGGGAAGTAATGGGCCAACATGGGCCTTAGGGGAGAGAGAGGGCAGGCCACGAGGAGGTGGCGCCCCCCCCTTGGGGAATCCGAATAGGACTAGGGGAGGGGGCGCGGCCCCCCTTTCCCTCTTCCCCTCCCTCTCCCTTCCTTCTTCCCCCTTCCACCAAGTGGAATCCTACTAGGACTTGGAGTCCTAGTAGGACTCCTCTCTTTTGGCGCGCCCTACAGGGGCCGGCCGGCCTCCCCCTCTCCTCCTTTATATACGGAGGCAGGGGGCACCCTAGAATACAACAAGATCAATTGTCTTAGCTGTGTGCGGTGCCCCCCTCCACAGTTTAACACCTCGGTCATATCGTCGTAGTGCTTAGGTGAAGCCCTGCGCCGGTAACTTCATCATCACTGTCGCCACGCCGTCGTGCTGACGGAACTCTCCCTCGTCCTCAACTGGATCAAGAGCTCGAGGGACGTCATCGAGCTGAACGTGTGCTGAACTCGGAGGTGCCGTACGTTCAGTGCTTGATCGGTTGGATCGCGAAAACGTTCGACTACATCAACCGCGTTAAGCTAACGCTTCCGCTTTCGGTCTGCGAGGGTACGTGGACATACTCTTCCCCTCTCGTTGCTATGCATCTCCTAGATAGATCTTGCGTGAGCATAGGATTTTTTTTGAAATTGCACGTCCCCCAACAGTAGCGAGCTCCACAATTTTTTGAATTCATGCGTTGGACAATGTTTGCATTAAACCAATCTTGTGCCAGAAAGCCCGGTAACATGTCATCAACCAAATCAACCATCCCTAGTTGTTGTGGCATTGCTTGGCCCTTGACTTCGTTGAGCTGTCCTGTCGATGCCAGCAATGATCCTTCTCCCAACTTAGCCAAATCAACGGTCCTTCACCATGTCCTAGTAGCCACCCTCAGTCCGATCTTTCTTGCTACTTGGAGCTCCAATGGAAGAGACTGCACTTGTATAAGCAAGGTTGGATATATGGCAAAATCATCTAAATCCATCCCTTTCTCTATTGTTTTGTTGTTCTTGCCTCGAGAATTGTCCAAAAATCCAATGTTCTTGATATGGAGCGACAAATATGTCGGCGAGGATGGAACAATAAACGCCATGGTTAAAAAGGTGGATTATGATTACTTGAACAAACGATTCTACGTTGCGTACATCTCTAGGTGCTGCGGCTCCATGGATCTTCCAAACATTGCTCTCGTGCAATTTAGCATCATATATTCATAACATGAATACAACAGTAATCCGACTCCGATATATGTCACCTTTGACTCATAGCCTCCGAAGCACAGGTTGAAATGCTAGAAAAATCCAGACGAATCACACAATAATTGGGGCACACAAACAGTCGGCTACCTTGGTGATTTTGGTGCGCGGTAAGTAGCACTGTGGCAATGTGAGGTGATCAGCGATGCAGTACATCGAGTACTCCGGCAATTTTGGAGAGATGTGGCGGGGAGATAACTCTGGCAGCTCCGGGAATATGGGAACGTGCCCCATATCACGCTACCTCCTCGTTTTGATCACACATCAATCATCTCCACGCCACGTGGTGGCCGCTCATTGGCGGCCCAAATTGCAGACGTACAAATAATTGACCACTCACTCGCCATGCATGCAGGCCCAGTGTACCAGCGGCACACAGGCAAACGATTTGAGCACCAGATTCCTTTCACAAGGACCACTGCATATGAACCATCGTCGAGCTAGCGAGCGTTGATATCAAAGGCTCAAAGCCCAAACCCAAAGTGAAGTTGCATGACAAGGGGCACGCACGTACATGCAATCATAGAATCCATGGCGCAAATGGCCAAAGCGCACCCACCGATGCTCGGCAGGAGCCACAAAAAATGGATCGAAGGCGTGCCGGAGAGCAAGCTAAAATACGCGAGACACGCTAAAGCAAAAGGACTTGTCACCTACTGTGGGAGATATTTCCAGCCCGCTCCCTGTCCACAGGAAGGGATCGATCCACGATCGGTCGATCACGCGCTGTCCATCGATCGATCAACCTGGATCACAGGTTCACCATCGATGGACGCCTCGAAATTCCCGGTCGATCCAGGAGGGCGGAGGTGCAGTGTACCCGGCCACCTACCTAGTACGTCGCGTACGCGGGCGCCGGGGGAAGTTTGGCGCCGAGAGAGAGAGAGAGAGATCGGTGTCAACCAACCAAAACTGGGCCTGACGGGAAGCCATGAGTGAGCGACGAATCGGGCGGGCCTACGCGCGAGAGGGCGACGGCGACGGTGCAGGGCGTCGCGACGCGGGGGAATTGGTGTCAGCGCGTGCGTCATTTGCTGCATGCCCCTCGTACGTTGTTGTCGCGCGCGCGCGCGGCGAGTGACGACCGGAGCGCGGACGGACGGACCGAGAGGAGACGAGCGGCACCGCACATGGCTGCGTATGGGAAAGGTGAAGCAGCGTGGTGTATTTTTGCACAAGCTGGTGCGTTTCGTACCGTGCGGTGCCGGAGCGGCTTATCCCTGAGCTGCAAAATGAAAAGACCGGGCAGGAAGCAGGTGATGGACACGCACAGTGCCCACCAATGCATGCATGATCACCATGAAGCACCTACACACACGATTCTTATTCTTATTTCAACTCAAGATGCACCTACACATTCCAACTCTTGCCTTTCTTCTTCTTCTTTTAATTATGTTTCATATATTTTTTAAGAAAAATAGTAAGCAGCACATCGTGATTTTTTTTGTTGCGATCAACGTGATTTTTCTTTGGCGACTTCTCATGCGCATGGAAAATTTAGCAGAGCTGAAAACAGTAGATGAATAACCAACCTAACAAGTTTAGAGGCAAATCGCTCTCTGGAAGATCAAGATATCGACATTTGAATGCCATCATGAGATAGACGAAAATGATCTCGCACAGTACAATGATAGTACGGCATACGGAGTGGATTGCAACCACATAAGATGGGAGGCTGCTTATTAAGGATGACTCCGATGGCGCTGCCGCTGCGAATGGCTGGAGAAATATGCACGGAGAAATACGAACAAAATTATCCTCAGTGCTCAAGTGTGTCAGGGCATCGTCAACGCTGATCCGCAAATTCTCTCCTGTATCCGTCTGTTGACCGGGTGTCAGTCCATGGACACGGACGTGGGAGGCATCCATCCAACGCTGCCCGTATACAATTCAAGCCGGTTTTCAACTAACCGGATGAAATTCATGCAAATACGGCAGTTTTTATATAAACCGGAGCACATTCGTTACAGTTGGGACATTTTTCATATAAACCGAACGAAATTCATTACATTGGATAATTTTTAATTACATTTTGGATAATTTTTAAGTGAACCCTACTCTAAACCTAATCTAAATGATCGTTGGTGCCCGTTTTCCATGTCCGGCCATGAGCCCCGAGAACTGAAGCTCCGGCTCGTGCATTCGCCTTCTCCAGTTCCGCGTCGGGGCTCTCCAGCTCTGCCTCCACCACCGCAGCCTAAGTGGCTAATCGGCCGACGATGATCAGCCCACCAAGCTTGGCTTCAACTAGAGGGAAGGAGTGGTGGCCTTCTAGGGACCCGAGCGGTGGCGACCTACCATGCACTACTCTTCCTCGTTGCCGGCGGCGCCCGCGGACGTGCCGACTTCATGGTCGTGGCGGCGGGGCGCGGCCGTGGCGAAGCTGGCGACGTCGTCCTCATCGTCGCTCTTGCCGAACACCTCGTCTGTCGCCTCGTCCATCTCCCTGTAGGCGGCCTGTAATTCCGCCTAATGGAGGCGGTACCGCCAGCGGTCGCGGTGCATGTCGCGAGCGGAGAGGTATGAGTCGAGCAGTGCCTCCTGCTCCGCCATGTCCACGTCCGGCATGATTGCTGTGTTGGCGGGGAGTTGCTCCTCCGCACGCCGGTGCTCGTCGATGAGGCCAAGGTTGTAGGCCTGGTCGGCTTGCGCATGTTGGAATTTGGCCTCCTGCTCCTCCCGCAGCATGTCCGTGTAGTGCGCTTGGGCCTCACAGATGGTGAGGCCGGCATGCACCGGCGAGGAGGGTGGTGCCGGCTCGTCCTCGGCCGCATCCTCCATTGGGACGTCGGCGGCCTCCGTCTGCCTGCCGGCCTGCCAACCGGCAACAATGGCGGCCATCTTCTTCTGCTTGGACGAGAGGCTGTCCCAGAGGGCTTTGGAGCCGAGGAGGCCGTGGTGCGGAGAGGAGAAAGAGACCGGAGAAGGATGACTATGGCTATGGCCAGGAGTTTATATAGCGGACAGATGGAATGGGCCGCAGCATTGTGGTTTAATGGAGGCCGGCAGACGGACGGACGGGTGGCGCCGGAGTAGGTTCCTCGGCAACCGCATATCATTAATGTAGGGTGACGAAACGCCTGGGTGTCGTTTGAACGCGGAGCAGTCGCGTGCACCGGTAAGCGGCGCGAGCGAGGCTCTCTCGGCCGGCGCGCCGCTTCAATGCTGATAGTAGTGAGAGGTTGCGTCCGCTCTGGCCGGGATGAATGCGGCACTGGCGCTCTGGAGTGGCGTTGACCGCGTCGGGCGGGAAGCACACGCGGGTGGGTGAGGGGGGTAATGGTGGGCCAGGGCAGTCAAAAGCAGACGTGGCAGTGGTTCGGACGCCCGCAAAGCCCCCCTAGTTTGTCTCCGGCTTGCGGGGAAAAGTGCGTCCAGACCGCCGAGAGGACCGACACATGATCGCGTTGGGTGGCAAAACTGAAAGTGTAACTAATCTCGAGGTGGATTTGGTAATTAATAATAACATATATGTGATTGAACTAATGTCTACTCAAAGATAGATTTCAGGAAAGTTCAATGTTGGCCTGGCAAGGACATATGGATGTGGACCCCTCAAAATGCTAAGGAAGCACACTGGCAAAAGCTTCAAGCCTCTTCATTTTTGGATAAGTTTAATTTCGTCAAGTAGTCTAACCACCCCCTCTAGACATACTTTTGATCCTACAAGTGGTATCAGAGTTTTGGTCTCCATTGCATTGGTTTCACTATCTAGGAGAGTATGGTGTCTAGTAAGGGAAACTATCACCGCAGAGGTCCATATTTCGATGGTACAAGCTTTGCTAGTTGGAAGCATAAGATGAAAACATATATTCTTGGTCATAACCCTGCCGTTTGGGCTGTTGTTCGTGTTGGCTTGCAAGGTGAATTCTTTGAGGTTGGAAAAGAACCGGATCATGAAGCAACCGCGGAAGAGTTGAAGATGTTGCAATACAACGCTCAAGCATGTGACATTCTCTTCAACGGTTTGTGCCCCGAGGAGTTCAACAAGATTAGCTGCCTCGAGAATGCAAAGGAAATTTGGGATACTTTGGTTGATATGCACGAAGGTACTGAGTCCGTCACGGAATCCAAGTTGGATGTGCTTGAAAGTCAACTTGACAAGTTCAAGATGAAGGATGGTGAAGGAGTCGCCGAAATGTACTTTAGGCTCGCTCTCATCACGAATGAGATTGCCGGCATAGGAAGCGAAGAGATGATCGATAAATTCATCATAAAAAAGATCCTTAGAGCCTTGGATAGAAAGTATGATACCGTGTGCACATTGATCGAAATGATGCCAACTTACAAAGATCTCAAGCCCACAAAAGTCATTATAAGGATTGTTGATCATGAGGTGTCACTCAAGGACAAAGAGGAGCTCCACAACAAGTCGAGTGGTGCTTACAAAGCCTCAAGCGATGCTCCCACAACATCAAGTGACAAGCTAGTATCCAATGAAGAGATAAGCCTAATGGTAAAGAACTTCAACAAGTTCTAGAAGAATAGAAGCAAAGAGAGAAGCTACAACTCAAGGCACTATGAGCACAGATCATTAAGTCATGACCGAAATTGCTAGAATTGTGGAAGACTCGAACACTACTCCAACTAGTAGAACGCCCGTGCATTGCTACGGGTTATAATGCATATATAAATGAATCAAACAAATGATTAAAGTCGCCTCTAAGGTCGAAACGTATTTCTCCCTCATACATCCTGGCGTGTTCGAACATCAAACAGGCGTCCGGTAGGATCCTCTAAATTCAACCATCTAGACAGTCCGGGATCCCCCAAATCCAGACTATATGTGGGGGATAAATGTGATTGTCCGGACTATCTGCCATGTTATCTCCAATATGCAGGCCCAACACAAAAACCTATCCCATGACGCAACCTTCTCTTTTTTCTGTCGGAGCCTCCCTTTCCCGCTCAGTTTCCAACCGCAGCTGGACATTTCTCGCTGGACTCCTCTCTTTTAAAAATGGGTGATGCCCACCTCACCTTCGTTGTGCATTGCCCGTGCATTGCTATAGGGGCATATAATTTCTAGTATTCAACATTAATTTTGTCTAATATTTTTTTTAAGATCCTCGTGTACATCAAGCAACGTTCTCGGCTTTCTTTTACCACTAAATCACTCTTCTTCCTCTTCTTCTTCCACCCACTATCTCCAGTTCTCCAATTCAAGCACCCATTCAAATACGAAACCGTGTAGTTGGGGCATCTCTCTCTCCCCCTCCCTCCCTCTCTCTGCAGTTTGGGTATATTTCAGAATGTTCTTGTCTTAGCAAGGCGTGCAGGCAGTTTTTTGTTGCGTCATGGTAGCTAGTCTCCCTCCCTCTCTCTCTCTCCTTTTCCCTCCCCCTCTCTCCCCCTCCCCCCTCTCTCCCTCTCCCCCTCTCCCTCTCTCTCTCAAGACATATTTATTATGCATTATCGACAAGCTAGGAGAACGGTGATGCTATTTTACTGTTTGGCATGTCTCTGTGAAAGATAAAGAGATATAGGGGAGGAGGACATATACTTAACGGAGTAGGTGGCCACTTAGGTTGTTGTATGGTTGTTACAGAGAACGATCATCACGGCGTTGACGGGGTTCGGGGCAATGACATGTAAAAAAGCGAAAGGTATATTATCTTCAGATATAAGATGCACTTTGCATTGCAATAATAAAGAATTTTTCCCGCTAGTCCTAGAGCATCCTCACACTATGTACTACAAAGAAATTAATGCGTCGGAAGTTCTGCTCAGTGGTATTTCTTTCACACTGATCATGTGTGCACTGAACTTTTTTTGAAGCTTCCCAATAAAATCTGAAGTGCTAATATATCAGTTAAACAGATTACTGGGAGTGATGCAACACGTTCTCCCCATTAGTGATCTCCACTGATATATTACAAATGTGTATGGGTAGATAGAAACACTCAATACTGTTGGATGGTATTTCATTTCTTCTTATTTTGAATGTGTACGACTCCCTGGAAGGTTGATGCGAAGATAACCAAACTAATCAATATCCTTATTCAAACCTTGAATAATGACTGAATTGCCAAAAAAATAGGATAATGAGATGAGGAAAACCTTGAATCATGTGTGGTGTATGCATTAGTTCTAAAAACACAAATTAAATTTCAGAGTTCAATGATATAATCGTGTGTTTGACAAATCTTAGCATATAGAAACAACGGTATAATGCAACATACCAAATAGAGATGGTCTGTTCTTACTGAAATGAATAAGCTAATATGATGCGGCTTACAAAAGATTGTTGCTAAAAGCAAAATATAACATGAGATCTTGAATCCTTGAGCATAACCTATATAATAACCGATGTGACATCTCATTACCAAATTAATTAATATTGGTTGAACCTTGTTTTTGTGATGGTGTGCTTCTCTCTTGACAAGACACATGTCCGTGTATGTGATTTTTTTTTTTAAGAATGACTACCCAAACTTCACACAACAGTGTTACATTCAGCTAGCATGAGAGAGCGCAGCTTCGCCGGCATGTCCGCGAGCATCAAGTCTTCTTATCTTCTGGCTCTAGCTGCTAGCTCATGAGCGAACTTGTTTCTTTCCCTGGGAATAGCATTGATGCAGAAAGAATCAAAGGTCGTCAGTGCATCTTTTATTTCACAGATGACTGAAAAACAGTTAGACTGGCTAGATCTCCCCAACTGCAGTTCCTTGGCAATTAGTACGCAATTAGTTTAAATGATTATTGGGACTTTGTAAACAGTGGACAATGCATTGAGGCCGATCAGAATGGCCTGCCCCTCGGCCTCCTCTACTGACGTACACGGCTGCACATGTTGGCTCACTGAAACAAACACCCATCCTCTATAGTCCCTTGCAACTGAACCAGCAGAACTCTCGCCTGAATATGCGAAAAACACAACATCTATGCTATCCATGTATGTGCAATTTACAAACACTAATAATTAAATAAACTAAATTCCTCACTTTGCAACAAGCTTCTACAGAAAATCTTACAATATTTGAGAAATTTAAGGAAATCAGAAGAAGAAATCTTGCACTAATCAAAGAATTGAGAGTTTAGGAGTTATTCTAGGTACCTTGAGCTTGATTAAGGGTAGTGGTTGGTCGGTGGATGCAACAGCCTTTGGCCATCCATGTGTTGTCAGCTGTATTTCGTAGATCCATCGTGTGAACCCTGTGCCTGATCCGTTAATCGTGGAAGATGGGAAGCTCGATTCCTTTATGAACCCCATACAACTACTTGTATTACCTGAATAAAATTATTTGCATCAGGGATTCACCAAGTAGCTTGGCCCCCGGCGAGCGACACACACGTACATCAGGTAGATGGATTATAGAGGTTATATGTGCATCGATGTGTTCTTGGGAAATAGAAAAAAAGAGGGCTGCTATACCTTGGCAAGTGGGAGGCGAGATGATCCACAACGGCGAGGCGCACCATGTTCATCGAGTCCGGATGGGGACGACGGTGTTGGCTTCATCGTGGAGGCGGCTTGGACACGTCAGCGTAGGTGTCCTCGATGGCCTGGAGCTCTATCCCCTGCAAAGTCTCGGTACAATCGCTAGCGTCACCGCCGTCGATCGGCCGGTGTCGTGGGCGGAGTATGTAAGTGCGGCGGCGGCCGGTGTTTGGTTAGGGAGATTGTGATCCCAGTCGATCGCTAGGAAGGACGTGCGCATGGATTGCTGGCAGAACATTGAATTTGGGGCCTTGAATTGGATGGCAAACCATGAAAGCAAAATTGGATGGCAGATCGTAGAGCGTTGATTTTTCTGTGTACGCTAATCTGGCTGGCCTTGGGGTAATTTAAGTTTATAGCCTTATTACTATACCTGGATTGATTGATTACCATAATTACCATATTTGAAATTTCCTGAGTTTATGGCCTTACCATACCTGGATTGATTTATTCCTATAATTATCATATTTGAGATTTCTGAGTTTATAGTCTTACCATACGTGAATTGATTGTGATTGATTACAATAAGTACGTTGGGTATTTCCGGCCAGACGAGAAAAGAGGAAAACCGGTGAGAGGGGGTGAAGGGAGGTGGGAGGAAATAAAACTGGACGAAAATAAAACCGGAGTACCAGGCTACCAACTGCTCCATTAGGAGTAGAGATAAATGTACGACACCTCACAAGAAAAGAGATGAGTCACCTAGAAGAAAGAGTAGAAGAGATAAATCACCTCATAGAGAGAGAGAAAGAGTAGAGATGATCGTTATGAACGAAGACCTTCTCGGAGAAGCAAGGATTCGGAAAGGAAAGACAAGTCAACCAAGAGATACTCTAGAAGAAGACATCAAGCTCATGTTGGTGAATGGGTTTCCGGCTCCGACAACCAATCCGAGAGAAGTTATCACTCCAACTCCGACTATAATCAAGATGAAGGTGTTGTTGGACTAGCTCTCGTATCCTCCAACTCTTATGACATATTTTATTCACCAAATGAAGGAATTGGAATATTCTTCATGGCTAAAGGCCCCAAGGTATCACACCCTGAGTACCTAGACTTTAATAGTGGTGAGGATGATTTTCTAGGTGATGATGACTTGCTAAATGATAAAACTAGTGATGTTAGCTATAATGAACTTGCTAGTAATCATGATAGTCAAGATGAAACGAGTGACAATGCTATGAGGGAGATTGAGCATTTAACTAAAGAACTAAACACTCTTAAGTTAGCTTATGAAACAACTCTAGAAGATCATAGAGAGCTCCAAAGAACTCATGAGAAGCTATGCTTTGAGAAGCTAAATTTATAGCAAGAGCATGAGTTCCTAAAAGCTATCAATGATGATCTTCGAAAGAAGATTTCCTCCTACATTGCCAAATGTCTCCTCTTGTCTACTTTTATGCCACAAGTTAAATCTAAGCAATCTAGTAACAAGAGAAAGAAATGTTCTACATCTAGTAGTAACAATAACAATGTTAAATCCAATGTTGTTACTTCTAGTAGTTCTATTGATTCCACTAATGATTCTCTTAGCCAAGTTACACTTGAGCAAGAAAATGATTTATTGAAAGGAATTATAGAAAAGGGTGTTGTAAGGGCATATTCTTCCCTATGTGGTTTTGGTGATTGATGACAATGCATTTGCGGACTAATCGTGTGCATTGAGCATTTCAGATATCTCATGTCTAGGCACAAGACGATTCGGTGCCCCTCAGAGCCTAGTAAAGACGGCGTTTCTCTTCGTTTCTTTTCGGTGGATTTGAGTCGTAGGAAAGCCGTACTATTAAGAGGGGGTCCGCTTCGGAAAGGTTAGGGTGGAATCAACACGTACACGTCTATCCCTTTGCACCATCCTTCCTTTGTTCCTTTGGAGCACCGACCGGTTATCCGTGTCTTTGCAAAATGAAGGACTCCAAGTGGTATTGTGCTGTGGCATGCGGTAGTGCTGCTCCACGGAGCAGTAGTACCGCAGATGCTCACGGTAGTACCGCAAAGTCTTGCGGTAGTACCGCTCCTCGGGCGTGGTAGTACCGTGACGTCTGGCCCAGCACAGCTACTCGCGCGGAAGTAGGGGCGGATGCAATTTTTTACATCCGCGCCCTATGCGGTAGTACCGCTCCCTGGATGCGGTAGTACCTTGTCGGATTTTTGCACAGACCAAAACTCAGCGGTAGTAGCCACAGATGTAATTTTATTCGTCCATGCCTACCCAGCCTAGTCGAACCCTGCCTTGCGGTAGTACCGCAAGGGCACGCCGTAGTACCGCTCCGGCGGTTCTACCGCTCGTTGCGTCAATGCAACAGGGCTTCGTCTGGCCTCTGCCGTGGGTGCGGTAGTACCGCACAGCCTGGCGGTAGTACCGTAATGCCTTGCGGTAGTACCGCATGTCTGGTGCGGTAGTACCGCATGTCGCAGGCTGGTTAAGTGGGTAACGGTTGGATTTGTCTTCTTTCTATATAAGGGGAGTCTTCTTCTCCAATTCACTTACCTCTACTCCCCTAAGCTCCATTGTTGCTTCAAGCTCCATTTTCGCCCGATCTCTCCCTAGCCAATCAAACTTGTTGATTTTCTAGGGATTGGTTGAGAAGGCCCCGATCTTCACTTCCACCAAGAGAAATTTGATTCCCCCCCACTAATCCCTTGCGGATCTTGTAACTCTTGGGTGTTTGAGCACCCTAGATGGTTGAGGTCACCTCAGAGCCATATTCCATTGTGGTGAAGCTCCGTGGTTTCGTTGGGAGCCTCCAATTCAGTTGTGGAGATTGCCCCAACCTTGTTTGTAAAGGTTCGTTCGCCGCCTCCAAGGGCACCAATAGTGGAAGCATGACATCTCGCATTGTGTGAGGGCGTGAGGAGAATACGGTGGCCCTAGTGGCTTCTTGGGGAGCATTGTGCCTCCACACCGCTCCAACGGAGATGTACTTCCTCTCAAAGGGAAGGAACTTCGGTAACACATCCTCGTCTCCACTGGCTCCACTTTTGGTTATCTCTTACCTTTACTTGTGCAAGCTTAATTTATGTTGTATCCCTTGCTTGCTTGTGTGCTTGTTGTTGTTGCATCATATAGGTTGCTCACCTAGTTGCATTTCTAGACAACCTACTTTGATGCAGAGTTTAAATTGGTAAAGAAAAGCTAAAAATTGTTAGTTGCCTATTCACCCCCCCCTCTAGTCAACTATATCGATCCTTTCAATTGGTATCAGAGCCTCATCTCTTTATTAAGGACTTTACCGTCCGAAGAGTATGGTTGACACCGTAGACGGTGGGGAGGAGCACCCCGGTGTGAATCCTTCCTCATCTACGGCCGATGGGGGATCTTCGGTCTCTCGTGAGGAGTTCAATGTGGCTTTGGACACATTGAAAACCTCCTTGACGGCCGAGGTTAAAGGCATGTTTAAGGAGTTTCTTGATGGTCTTAATGTGTCCACCGAACCCTTGGAAATGGTTGATCCCGCCAACAAGGTGACGGATGCTAACTCCAAAAAGGGGGAAGCTAGTAGTGAGCATGCTCCTATGCCTAGTGGTAGAAATGGAAGTGGCATCTTTGCCCATGTTGAACCACCTCTTACTTATGGAGGACCGGTTCCCTCCACTCATTTAAATCATGTTGGTCCTCCTCCTAAGATTGTGAAGAATGAGGATTTTGACTCTTGGGTCTATCGCTTTAAACTTCATTTAAATCATGTTAATACTAATCTTTGGAGAATCATTGAGCAAGGTTTCTACCCTCATGACTCAAGCAACTTCACCCCTAGAGAAGCCGCGGATAATCAATTCAACGAGTCCGCCCTCTTCATCATCCAAGATGCAATTCCCTCCGAATATATTGCGCATCTCCGACCCTTCACCGTGGCCAAGGAAGCATGGCAACATGTTGTTTCCATTTACAAGGGAAGCGCAAGCATTCAACGCTCCAACTATGAAGTGGTGCAAGATGAAGCCGATGAGTTTGCGATGAAGGAAGATGAAGAACCTCGTGAGCTCTACCGGAGGTTAACCACTCTCGCGGTCTCACTCCAAGATCATGGGAGCAAGGATACGGATGACAATTGGATCAAGCGCAAGTTCCTCAAGGCCATGATGCCCTACCACAAGGCCATGTCCTCCGTCATCCGTCAAAGGCCGGACTTTCACACCTTGTCCTCTAGTGCAGTGTTGGATGAGTTTGTTGCCATGAGGATCTTGGACAAAACCGCCGACAATGCAGTGTTGCGGTCTCAACGATCAAAGAAGCCCAACCTTGCTTTGAAGGCAAAGGCTAGTGTGGAAGAAGAGGACGAAGAGGAAGAAGAGGAGAGTAACCCCGAAGATACAAAATATGCTTATCATGAGCACATGGCTCTCGCTTCAAGGCAATTTTGGAGCAAGAAGAACTCAAGGCCCAACTTTAACAAGAACAACTCAAGTGGCACCAAGGGCAAGCAACGTGTGAGGACATGCTACAATTGTGCAATGTGAGTCACTTTGTTGTGGATTGTCCATACGAGAAGAGGGAAGACAATGGTGGCAAGCTCATCCGAAAAGACAAGGCCAAGTCGTTCCCAAACAAGAACATCTTCACCAATAAGGTTCCTCCCAAGGGCTTGGTGGCACAAGAAGAGTACAATGAGGACGATGATGATGATGATGAAGACAGTGAGACGGTTGCCATGGCCTCCGTTGCCATTGCAACAACTCCACGGGTGTCCCTCTTCGATTCACCCAACGAGAACATCACCGCCAAGTGCCTCATGGCTAAAGCCACCAACAAGGTAACCCCCAACATCAAAACTACCATCACTTCTAATCCTTCCTTGACGGATTGCATTGATGAAAGTGAGGGGTCTAATGAGGGAGTAAATGAATTTGAGTCTTTTATGAGCAAGCTCAAGGGTAAACCCAAGAAGCACTTCGTTGCTCTCTTGGAACAACTTGGTGAAGCCAATGACATGATCGAGGCTCACGAAGAAACCATCTCTAAGATGGAAGGACATAGTCGTGACTATGCCGATGAGATATCGGATCTCTCTAATGCACTTGAGGAAGAGCGTGGTCATCGTTTGGCTCTTGAGGAGTCACACAACGATGATCATGCTAAATTAAAGAAAGATCTTGATCATGCTCTTGTTGTATCTCGTGTTCTCAATTCCGAGAAGGCTAAACTTGGGGTTGACCATGCGAGACTCAAGGAGGAGTTTGATGTACTTGACAAGGCTCACAAGGCCTTGAAGGGTGCTCATGCTAGCCTCAAAGAGTCTCATGATCAACTCCAAGTGAAGCTAACCAAGGAGAAAGCCACATTTCCTCATATGGTTCTAATTGATAATGCAAATGCTACTAACCCGTGTTGTGAGCATGTGCATCTTGTGGAGGAGAATGCAAAGTTGAAGGAGCAACTTGAGAAAGGCCTTGTGTCTTGCATACAAGGTGAGAAGAACCTCAACGAACTTTTGAGCAATCAAAAGGAAGTGGTGGGCAAGGAGGGAATTGGGTTTGCACCCAAGTCCAAGAACAAGAAGAAGAATGACAAGGCCAAACGACCTCCTCCTCTCAAGCAAACTTTTGTGAAGAAGGGAGAGGGTGCTCCTAAGGAGAAGAAGAACAATGTGAAGGGTGGTGGTGTCAAGAAGGGCAATGCCACCCCTTCCAACAAAGCTGGCGACTTTAACCCTTCCTATGTGTTATGCCGTGCTAGTGATGGGCATGTTTATGCTAAATTTGTTGGTTCTCCTTATGAGTACATTGAATGGTCTATTTGGGTTCCTAAGACCCTTGTTGCTAACATCAAAGGACCCATTACAAAATGGGTACCTAAAACCAAGCATTGATCTCTTGTAGGTGTTTGCTTCCGGTGGGGGATCATGGTTGCTCGATAGTGGAGCCACAAATCATATGACCGGAAGCAAGGACTTGGTGGTGGACGTGCACAAGATTTCATCTATGCCCACCAATGTCGAGTGGGGTGATGCCTCGTCTTCTAAGGTATTGGGTCTTGGCAAGGTTGTCATTTCTCATGATCTCACGATCGAGAAAGTCATGCTTGTTGAGTCCCTTGCATACAATTTACTTTCCGTTTGTCAACTTGCACTCATGGGCTTTGCCACTTTCTTTGATATTGATACCGTGGCCCTCTTGTGGAGCAAGACTCTTAAAGTAGCCTTTGTTGGGCATGTCGAGAACGGTCTTTATGTGATTAACTTTTCAGAGCGACCCACTAAGACCGCGACATGCCTAATGGCTAAAGTTGACGTGGGTTTGCTTTGGCATCGCTGTTTAGCCCATGTCAATATGAGATCTTTGCAAAGTCTTCTCAAGGGGGACCATGTCCGTGGACTAACAAATGTTAGTTTTGCCAAAGATCGTGCTTGCAGTGCTTGTATCGAAGGAAAGCTACATGAGAAGGCTCACCCTCCCACGACTATCATCTACTCGAAGAGGCCCTTGGAGCTCCTTCACTTGGATCTCTTTGGACCTCCATCCTTTGATAGTCTTGGGGGTAGAAAGTATTGCTTGGTGATTGTGGATGATTATTCAAGATACACTTGGGTATATTTCTTCAAGAGGAAGAGCGAGACCCAACAAACCGTCATCGACTTTGCAAATGAAGCTCAACGCCAACACAATGCAAAGATCTTGACGATAAGAAGTGACAATGGCACCGAGTTCAAGAACTACACCTTGGATGAGTTTCTTAGTGATGAGGGGATCAAGCATCAATATTCCGCTCCTTACACCCCTCAACAAAATGGTGTAGCGGAGAGGAAGAACCGGACATTGATGGATGCGGCAAGGACCATGATGGCGAAGTTCAAGTCGCCGTACAACTTTTGGGCCGAAGCCATCAACACCGCTTGTCATGCTTCCAATCGGCTCTATCTCCGCAAAGGCTTGAACAAGACTCCATATGAGATACTCACCGGTAACAAGCCTAACCTCAAGTACTTCCGGGTGTTCGGGTGTAAGTGTTTCATTCTCAAGAAAGGTGTTCGTTTGTCTAAATTTGAGGCTAGAGCTCATGAGGGCATATTTATTGGTTATGCTACAAACTCTCATGCTTACCGTGTCCTCAACAAGTCTAACGGACTCATTGAGGAGACGTGTAACATGGAGTTTGACGAGAATAACGGCTCCCAAGTGGAGCAAAGTGGTACTTGTGATGTAGGTGATGAAATTCCTCCCCAAGCCATAAGAAGAATGGGTGTTGGTCATATCCTACCCATTGAGGAACCCCTTGTGGCCGAAGGAGAAGGACAATGTTCCACTCAAGTGGAACCATCACCAACGCAAGACCCACACGCTTTCGAAGAACAAAGTGAAGGCCCTCAACCAAATGAACAAGATCAAGGGCAAGATCAACCTCAAGATGGTGGTGAACCACCTTGTGATGCCCAAGGTCAAGTTCTCACCACCGAGCAAGTTCAAGATCAAGAACAAGTTCAAGACGACGCTCAAGATGATCAAGTTACCGTTCCTCAACTATCTCTTGAGGAGGAATTGGAGCGTCGTGCCGCCAAGATTGCCTCCAAGCTCACTACCAAAGATCATCTCATGAAGAATGTGCTTGGAAGGTTAAGAAAGGGGGTAAGCACTTGTAGACAATTAGCAAACTATTGTGAACATCACATGTTTGTCTCTTGTGTTGAGCCCCAAAAGGTCTATGAGGCGCTCGAGGATCCGGATTGGCTCAATGCCATGCATGAAGAACTCAACAACTTCGAGCATAACAAGGTGTGGAGATTGGTGCCAAGGCCAACGGGGAACCATAATGTCATTGGAACCAAGTGGATATTCAAGAACAAGCAAGATGCTCATGGAATTATCATTCGCAACAAGGCTCGTTTGGTAGCACAAGGCTACTCCCAAGTTGAGGGTATCAACTACGGTGAAACCTTTGCTCCCGTTGCTCGCCTTGAATCTATTCATTTGTTGATTGCTTATGCTTCTCATCATAACTTCAAGTTGCAACAAATGGATGTGAAGAGTGCTTTTCTTAATGGTCCTATTAATGAGTTGGTGTATGTCAAACAACCCCCGGGGTTCGAGGATCCCTATTTCCCCGATCATGTGTACCAACTCGATAAGGCACTCTATGGCCTTAAACAAGCCCCACGTGCGTGGTATGACCACCTTACCGAGTTGTTGCAAGATCGTGGGTTTGAAATTGGGAAAATTGACCCCACTCTTTTTACTAAGAAGGTCAAAGGGGAGTTGTTTGTGTGCCAACTATATGTTGATGATATTATCTTTGGTTCCCCTAACAAAGCTTTCAATGAGGAGTTTGCCGCTCTCATGACCTCGAAGTTCAAGATGTCCATGATGGGAGAGTTGAAGTTCTTTCTCGTGTTCGAAATCAAGCAAAGAAGAGAAGGAACCTTCATCAACCAAGCCAAATACACTCAAGACATGCTCAAGAGATTCAAGCTAAGTGATGTCAAGCCGGCATCCACTCCAATGCCCGTCAAATGCCAACTTGACATAGATCCCAATGGTAAAGCGGTGGATCAAAAGGTATATCGCTCCATGATTGGCTCCTTGCTTTACCTTTGTGCATCTAGACCGGATACCATGTTGAGTGTGGGAATTTGTGCACGGTTTCAAGCCGCACCTAAGGAAAGCCACTATGTGGCGGTCAAGTGAATCTTTCGATATTTGGCTCATACCCCAAACTTTGGCTTATGGTACCCAAGAGGAGCAAACTTCAACCTTGTGGGCTTTTCGGACTCGGATTGGGCGGGAGACAAAGTGGATAGGAAGTCAACTTCCGGAGGGTGCCAATTTCTTGGTTGCTCTTTGGTGAGTTGGTCTTCTAAGAAGCAAAGTTGTGTGTCTCTCTCGTCCACCGAAGCGGAGCATGTGGCCGCCGGTAGTTGTTGTGCTCAACTTCTTTGGATGAGGCAAACTTTAAAGGATTACGGTGTCATTTGTGACAAAGTGCCTCTTTGGTGTGACAATGAAAGTGCCATCAAGATCTCTCTGAACCCAGTGCAACACTTCAAGACGAAGCATATTGAGATTCGGTATCACTTTATCCGGGATCATATTAGGCGAGGGGAGATCGAGCTCAACTATGTCAACACTCATGATAACCTTGCGGATATCTTCACGAAGCCCTTGGATGAAGCAAGATTTCGTGAGTTAAGGCATGAGCTAAATATCATTGATTCGAGCAATGTGGCTTGAACCCTTGCACACCCCACCATACTCATTTTGATGTCTTGTTTAGGTGTAGGCATGGACATAGGGGGAGTGGTGTTCTCTCAATGAACTCTCCCTCCCCCCATTATGCATAAATTGATCAACTCTTTCACATTAGCCATTTTTTTATGGTACTTGTGCTTCAAAGACAAGATTTGGTCATGGGACCAAGGATAATTCTTCGCGGTGCCATACCAATTGACTCAAACATAGGTGGCTCCGGCCACCGCCCTCTCTTTGAAGAGGTCGTGTTTCGTGTTTGGTTGGTCTCTATTGTCTCTTGATTTCCCTTGAGCGTCGTGTGTGTGTGCTCTTCTGTGTGTCCGGTTGCTTGAAGGTTGCATTGCAAAGGCCGTGTTTTGTCATCTCGTGCACTTTCTTGGGTTTACGGTACTACCGTGGTGAGCCACGGTACTACCGCAGGAGATGGGCTACCCTGTGCGCGCACAGCGGCATCCCAGGCATGGTACTACCGCTTCCACCGCGGCAGTAATTTTTTACTGCCGCTGGAAGAGCGGTACTACCACCCTGAGTGCGGTACTTCCGCCCGGGCGGTACTACCGCGATGACCCGCGGTACTACCGCGCTGTCGCGAGCGCGTGGGGGTTAAGAGCGGGCAGGGGGAGTTCCAACTCCCCCATACCCATTCATCTCTTTTCCCCACCTCGTCTCTCTCTCCTGCCCAAGAACGCCGCCGGGGGACCTCGCCAGTTCTCCGTCTCCGGCCGCTCTCCTCGCATTCTGACCGGTGGGATCGTTCCCCACCTCTCCCTCTTGCCATGGACCCCGGTATTTCCCCTAGTCCCTCTCCTTTTTGCCCCGTTTTGTGCTTCTAGGTCTTGGGGAGATGCATGTGTTGCTCATGTGATTTTCGGCTAAATCTTTGCAAGAGGAGATTGTAGGAGAATGTTAGTGCTGTAGATATGATATTTGGTGTGATACAACAGTGTAGTTTTGATCAACGGTAGTACCGATCTACTTTTACGGATGTTTTTAGATCCGTAAGAGGCTGTTCATGTCCGATTTGTTTCCGTGCGGTACTACCGCTCGCTCGCCCGTGAACCGCCCCACGCGGTACTACCGCTCTGCTTGAGCGGTACTACCACACGGGGCGCGGAAGTAAAATTTTACTTCCGCTCCAGACGCGGTACTACCGTGTCTCCCCAACATGGTACTACCGCGGATGGAGCGGCTGTAAAATTTTACATCCGTAATCTAGGCCCGGTACTACCGTTGAGTTAACAATTGCCTTGTTTTGTCCACTCAATCTCATTTCTACGTGTTTCGTTTGGTTTTGGCCGTGGACTTTGCAATGACCCTTCTCGTCCTTCTCGTGCGTTTGTGTTTTGTGTCATAGGTGGTGGCTCCAATGTCCATCGCTCAAATCTCAGCCGCGACACAAGCTCCAAGCGGCTTCGCAACCAAGATGCTCCCGAGGGCTCCACCCCCCAATGCAATATCAAGTCCACAGCTAGCAAGTTTAAGGAGCCAAATATGGGCATGGATGAGATGCCTCTAGCCGAGTTCATCACTCGAAGAAGGCTCAACCCCTATGTGAAGCCTCGTGAGAATGTCAGAGGAAATGATTTGTTCTGGACCAAGCAGCAGAATTTCATATACCTCGATGTGATCAAGTCCAAGCACAACATCTATGTTCCAGTTCAGTGGATTGATATGGGTCATCTGAAGAAGGACCGGGCATACTTTGGCGAGGCATTGGATTTAGTGGAGCAGTTTGGCATTGAAGATTTTATCATGTTCCACATGGACTTTGACGCGGAGCTTGTGGCTCAGTTCTTTGCTTCCGTCCACTTCCACACGGATGAAGAGCGGACCATGACGTGGATGACCAATGGGAAGAGGCTGACTGCTAAGTGGAAGGAATTCATGGAGATGCTGCACGTTCGCGATGAGGGGCTCAATGTGCCCGTTGGTGTCCGCCCTCATGGCAACCAAGAGTCCGCCAACAAGAACAAGCTTCAACCGTTCCTTGTGGAGAAGACGCTAGCCAATGGCAAGAAGACTTGGGTGCTCAACCCTTTTCTTGACGTTATGCATCGGATCTTCCGCAACACTCTCTTTCCGCGCATTGGTGACAAGGACAAGGTGCATGCCTATCTCATGGACATGATGCTTCTTTGTGAGGAGGCACGTCATCAAATTCCTAGACCACTTGATGTCTCTCACATTATGTGGTGTGAGCTCCGGTTTGCGGTCTTCAATCGCAAAGTTCCAATCTATGGACCATATTTGCACCTTTTGATCTCGAAGACTTGGGAGAAGCTCTTTCCGGATGAAGAATTTCTTTCTCCAAACTGGGTTCGTCATGAGCCTATCAAGCTGCGTCAGAAGAACAAGCGGGCTAATACCACAACGCGGGCTGAGGCTGAGGCTGCACGGATGGATGTTGATGAGGACGAGTTTGAGGAGGAGGAGGCTGAGGACAGTTCTGCGGGGTACGCTCCTCCCTCTTCTGAGCCCTCTTGGGCTAAGAGGCTAAAGGCAAAGATGAAGGCTCTGTTCTGCATGCAGGCCAAGGGGCAGTACAAGACACATGTTGCTCAGAAGGAGGCTTGCCAGCGCGACAAGAGGATCTTGAGGACGTTCGGCGAGCACGTGTCAAGCGGGTCAGAGAAGAACATCACTCCTAAGGCTGACTGGATGGCGAAGCAAGACTATCAGTGGACTGAGTCAGAGGAGGAGTCCCCTCCCGCTGCCGAGTCCGATGAGGAGATTGTTGGGTGATCTCTGCTGAGGGAGCTACCACCTATGTCGTAGGTGTCCTCTCTGCCTTTTTGGTGTCTCGATGCCAAAGGGGGAGAGAGTGTAGGATTTGCGAGTCTTTCATCTTGTGCCGTTTTGCTTTCATTGATCTCTCGTTGCTTTGGTTTGTGGTTGTGTTTGTGTGAGTCCAGGAGACTTTTCATATGGTGTAAGACATATGCACTCAAACTTATCTTATCTTATTGTCTAGTATGTTTAGTAGCTCGCACTTTATCTTGCATCCATGCTTAGTTTAGTTTATATTGTTGTAAGGATTGCCATGTCTATAAAATATAGGGGGAGTGTTGATCCTAGTATGTGTGCTGTGCAGTCCAAAGCATATCTATAGAGTGCACACATCTAGGGGGAGCCTGTCTATATTTTATAGATGTTGAGTTTGCTTATGTTCATTTTATATCCTTATGTGCAAATCCTGTATTGTCATCAATCCACCAAAAAGGGGGAGATTGTAAGGGCATATTCTTCCCTATGTGGTTTTGGTGATTGATGACAATGCATTTGCGGACTAATCGTGTGCATTGAGCATTTCAGATATCTCATGTCTAGGCACAAGACGATTCGGTGCCCCTCGGAGCCTAGTAAAGACGGCGTTTCTCTTCGTTTCTTTTCGGTGGATTTGAGTCGTAGGAAAGCCGTACTATTAAGAGGGGGTCCGCTTTGGAAAGGTTAGGGTGGAATCAACACGTACACGTCTATCCCTTTGCACCACCCTTCCTTTGTTCCTTTGGAGCACCGACCGGTTATCCGTGTCTTTGCAAAATGAAGGACTCCAAGTGGTATTGTGCTGTGGCATGTGGTAGTACTGCTCCACGGAGCAGTAGTACCGCAGACGCTCACGGTAGTACCGGACAGGGATGCGGTAGTACCGTGACGTCTGGCCCAGCACAGCTACTCGCGCGGAAGTAGGGGCGGATGTAATTTTTTACATCCGCGCCCTATGCGGTAGTACCGCTCCCTGGATGCGGTAGTACCGTGTCGGATTTTTGCACAGACCAAAACTCAGTGGTAGTAGCCACGGATGTAATTTTATTCGTCCGTGCCTACCCAGCCTAGTCGAACCCTGCCTTGCGGTAGTACCGCAAGGGCGCACCGTAGTACCGCTCCGGTGGTTCTACCGCTCGTTGCATCCACGCAGCAGGGCTTCGTCTGGCCTCTGCCGTGGGTGCGGTAGTACCGCACAGCCTGGCGGTAGTACCGCAATGCCTTGCGGTAGTACCACATGTCTGGTGCGGTAGTACCGCATGTCGCGGGCTGGTTAAGTGGTAACGGTTGGATTTGTCTTCTTTCTATATAAGGGGAGTCTTCTTCTCCAATTCACTTACCTCTACTCCCCTAAGCTCCATTGTTGCTTCAAGCTCCATTTTCGCCCGATCTCTCTCCCTAGCCAATCAAACTTGTTGATTTTCTAGGGATTGGTTGAGAAGGCCCCGATCTTCACTTCCACCAAGAGAAATTTGATCCCCCCCACTAATCCCCTGCGGATCTTGTTACTCTTGGGTGTTTGAGCACCCTAGACGGTTGAGGTCACCTCGGAGCCATATTCCATTGTGGTGAAGCTCCGTGGTTTCGTTGGGAGCCTCCAATTCAGTTGTGGAGATTGCCCCAACCTTGTTTGTAAAGGTTCGGTCGCCGCCTCCAAGGGCAACAATAGTGGAATCACGGCATCTCGCATTGTGTGAGGGCGTGAGGAGAATACGGTGGCCCTAGTGGCTTCTTGGGGAGCATTGTGCCTCCACACCGCTCCAACGGAGATGTACTTCCTCTTAAAGGGAAGGAACTTCGGTAACACATCCTTGTCTCCAGCGACTCCACTTTTGGTTATCTCTTACCTTTACTTGTGCAAGCTTAATTTATGTTGTATCCCTTGCTTGCTTGTGTGCTTGTTGTTGTTGCATCATATAGGTTGCTCACCTAGTTGCATTTCTAGACAACCTACTTTGATGCAGAGTTTAAATTGGTAAAGAAAAGCTAAAAATTGTTAGTTGCCTATTCACCCCCCCTCTAGTCAACTATATCGATCCTTTCAGGTGTCTACAAGAGCCTTGCCGGGAGTAAGCAATTTGATGAGATTATTCACAAGCAAGGATGGCATTGGAAGAACCATGGTGTTAGTTTTGAACGAAAGTTCAATGCTATTGGAGTTGAGCGGGAAGAAAATCAATACCCCAAGACGAAGTTTGTTCCTCAACAAGAGTTGAAGGGGATGATACGTCTCCGTCGTATATACTTTTCCAAACACTTTTGCTCTTGTTTTGGACTCTAATTTGCATGATTTGAATGAAACTAACCCGGACTAATGCTGTTTTCAGCACCACCATGGTGTTGATTTTGTGCAGAAATAAAAGTTCTCGGAATTGGATGAAACTTTTTAGAGATTTATTTTGGAATAAAAGAAAAATACTAGAGCAAAGACCCACTGGAGGGAGGCCCCTGCTGCCCAATAGGCACCAGGGCGTGGCACCGCCCTCTGGCGCGCCCTGGTAGGTAGTGGGCCCCACGAGGCTCCGCTGACCCTAATCTCGACGCTATAAATTCATATTTCCTGACGTTTTACGATACGGAGCCGCCGCCACCTCCTGTTCTTCATCGGGAGGCCAGATCTGGAGTCCGTTCGGGGCTCCGGAGAGGGGGACCTTCCGTCTTCGTCATCATCAACCATCCTCCATCACCAATTTCATGATGCTCACTGCCGGGAGTGAGTAATTCTTTTGTAGGCTTGCTGGACGGTGATGGGTTGGATGAGATTCGTCATGTAATCGAGTTAGTTTTGTTAGGGCTTGATCCCTAGTATCCACTATGTTCTGAGATTGATGTTGCTATAACTTTGCTATGCTTAATGCTTGTCATTAGGGCCCGAGTGTCATGATTTCAGATCTGAACCGTTTATGCTTTCACCAATATATTTGTGTTCTTGATCCTACCATGCAAGTTATACGCACCTATTACGTGTTATGATCCGCATACCCCAAGGTGACAATAATTGGGATTCTTTTCGGTGATTACCGTAGTTTGAGGAGTTCATGTATTCACTATGTGTTAATGCTTTGTTTCGGTTCTCTATTAAAAGGAGGCCTTAATATCCCTTAGTTTCCTTATGGACCCCGCTGCCACGGGAGGGTAGGACAAAATATGTCATGCAAGTTCTTTTCCATAAGCACGTATGACTATTTACGGAATACATGCCTACATTACATTGATGATTTTGAGCTAGTTTTGTGTCGCCCTAGGTTATGACTGTTATATGATGAATATTATCCAACGTTATCACCAATGCAATGCCTACGAGCTTTTCACATATTGTTCTTGCTAAGTTACTATTGTTGCTACTACTATCACAATTGCTACAAAACTACTGCTACTACTATCACCGTTACTATTGCTATTACTATCGCTGTTATCACTATCAAATTATCATATTACTGTGCTACTGATCACTCCACTGCAGATATTTAGTCTCTAGGTGTGGTTGAATTGACAACTCAACTGCTAATACTTACAAGTATTCTTTGGCTCCCCTTGTGTCGAATCAATAAATTTGGGTTGAATACTCTACCCTCGAAAACTGTTGCGATCCCCTGTACTTGTGGGTTATCAAGACCTTTTTCTGGCGCCGTTGCTGGGGAGCATAGCTATATTTGTTGAGTCACTTGGGAATTATATCTGTTGATCACTATGAAGAATCTTAAGGATGATAGAACCAAGATCGTCCCCTCTAAGACGAGGGGAGGTAAGGAACTGTTATCTAGCTCTGCACTTGATCCACCTTGTGTTTTGAGTAAGCTTGCAACACGACCACCTGCTATTAATTCTGATATGTCGCAGGTAATTGATGATGCTACTTTTGCTATGAATGATGCTTATGATGATGCTAGTACTTTGCTTGATAAGACTGTGCCACTAGGTGAATTTCTTGATGAACAACTTGCTAAAGCTAAAGAATTTGAAAATTCTAAAACTGATGAAATTATTGAAACTAAAAATTATGATTCACCTATTGGAACTAGTGCCCCTATATATGAATTTCCTAAGATACCTGAAGGTTACGTTATGGATGAAGAGGTAGCTAGGGATTTCTTGCTTGTAAGGATAGAGATGATCTTAAG
Organism: Thinopyrum elongatum; assembly: GCA_011799875.1. Taxonomy (NCBI): domain Eukaryota; kingdom Viridiplantae; phylum Streptophyta; class Magnoliopsida; order Poales; family Poaceae; genus Thinopyrum; species Thinopyrum elongatum. Next base: position 478,419,160 of record CM022299.1, on the reverse strand, counting down.
AAATTACTATGCAAGTGAAGAAAAATCTTTGAATGCTAGAATGAAATGTGATCCTGAGTTTGCTACTTCACCTATCTTTATTACTGATAAGGATTATGAATTCTCTGTCGACCCAGAGTTAATTACTTTGGTTGAATCTGATCATTTCCATGGCTATGAAACTGAAACTATTGTGGCACACCTTACTTAATTGAACGACTTAGCCACCCTATTTGCTCATGAGGAAAAAAATCGCTATTACTATATTCTTAAGTTGTTTATGTTCTCTTTAATGGGTGATGCTAAGATATGGTACAATACTCTTGCTCCTGGTTGTGTGTGTAGTCCCCAGGATATGATTATTACTTCTCTGGAAAAAAAATCCCGCTCATAAGAAACAAGCCGCCTTACAGGAAATATTTAACTTTGTGCAAATTGAAGAAGAGAGTCTCCCACAAGCTTGGGGGAGGCTTCTCCAATTGCTTAATGCTTTGCCTAATCATCCTCTTAAGAAAAATGAAATACTTGATATCTTCTATAATGGACTAACCGATGCTTCTAGGGACTACCTAGATAGTTGTGCTGGTTGTGTTTTCAGGAAATGAACTATTGAGCAAGCTGAATAACTCTTGAATAATATATTAAAAATGATAATTATTGGACTCTTCCTGAACCACCGCCTAAACCCACTCCGAAGAAGAGTGGTATTTTATTTTCCAGTCCTGAAGTTATGCAAGAGGCAAAGAAATGTATGAAGGAAAAAGGTATTAAAGCTGAAGATGTTAAGATTTTACCACCTATTGAAGAAATACATGGTCTTGACGCACCACCACAGGTGGTAGAGGTAAATTCTTTTATAAAGTTTGATGAAGGTGATATTCCTTATAATAAATCTCCTAGTCAATGCTTGTATGAATTTGACAATTACATTATTAAGCAAGAGCATTTCAATGCAAATGTTATGCAACAATTAAAACAAAAGCTTACATGATTGATCTCTTAAGTGACTTTTTGTTTAGAATTGTTAATGATGTCAAAGGTGTTAGTAAACATGCATCACCCAGTTAGAACAAGTTGCTAAATCTCAATGGAGTGAATAATAATATAAATGATGATGCTGTTAGAGTAATGACTAGAGGAGGTAGAATGACTCAGGAGCCACTTTATCCTGAGGGTCACCCTAGAAGAATTGAAAAAGACTCTCAAAGAACTAATATTGATGCACCTAGTCCTTCCAAAAAGAAAAAGAAAAACAAAAACAAAAATGATAGGACTTTGTATACTTCTAGTGAACCTGAGGAAGAAAAACCTTCTGATAATAATAATGATGTTTCTATTTCTGATGCTGAAACACAATTTGGTAATGAACATTCACCTAGTGATAATGAAAATGACAATGATGATGTTCATGTAGATGCTCAGCCAGACAATGATAAAGAATCTGACAATGATGTTGAAATAGAACCTGCTGCTGATCTTGATAACCCACCTCCTAAAAATAAACGTTATGATAAAAGAGACTTTGTTGCTAGAAAACATGGTAAAGGAAGAGAACCATGGGTTCAGAAACCCATGCCCTTTCCACCTAAACCATATAAGAATAATGATGAGGAAGAGTTTGAACGCTTTGCTGAAATGCTTAGGCCAGTCTTTTTGCGTACTCGTTTGACAGATATTTTAAAGATGGCCCCTTATGCTAAATATATGAAAGATATTATCACCAATAAAAGAAAAATACCTGAAGCTGAAATCTCCACCATGCTTGCTAATTATTCTTGTAAGGATGGAGTACCTAAGAAGCTAGGAGATCTAGGAATACCAACTATACCATGCTCCATTAAAAGAAATTATGTCAAAACTGCATTATGTGATTTAGGAGATGGTGTTAGTGTTATGCCTTTCTCTTCATATAAAAGACTTGATTTGAATAAACTCACTCCCACTGAAATATCATTGCAAGTGGCTGACAAATCAATTGCCATACCTATCGGTGTTTGTGAGGATGTGCCCGTTGTAGTTGCAAATGTTACTTTCTTAACAGACTTTGTTATACTTGATATGCCCGAGGACGACAACATGTCAATTATCCTTGGTAGACCCTTTTTGAACACTGCAGGGCTGTTATTGATTGCAACAAAAGCAATGTCACTTTTCATATCAATGGTAATGAGCATACGGTGCACTTTTCGAAGAAACAATTTCAAGTGAATGTTATCAATGTTATTGAAAAAAATCCGACAATTACTATTGGGAGTTTTCAACTTCCTCTTCCTACTGCCAAAAAGAAATATGAAATGCTTATTGTAGGGGATATGCACATCCCCATTGAGGTAACCTAGTGTTATACGAAGATTCTTCGATTCCATGTTAATCGAAAATAGTTTGTTAATAAGACTTGACCAACCTTATTGATGGATTATTTTTGAGAGACATGTGGTCGATGAATTTAGTAAGCACAACCTTCTGTCCGCACCTTCTGTTTTCTGTTACTTTTAGGTAAATGCAATAAAATGCCATGTTTATCTTGGTTTTGAATTATCCGTGCAATAAAAAATAGCTCAAAAATAAAAGTGCTCAGAATAACATGAAATTTTAACACGATTTTTTCTGAATATTTGAGAATTTCTGGTACTGAATACACCACGGGAGGGTTACCCAGGTGCCCACTAGGCACCAGGGCACGCCCTGGTGGCTAGTGGGCCCAACGAGGACCCCCTCACTTACTCTCTTAGCTCACATCGTCACTCACCTCCAGAAAAAAATATCCCTGTAGCTCTCTCTCTCTCTCTCTCTCTCTCTCTCTCTCTCTCGTGTTCCTGCTCCCAAACCTGAGATTTTGGATCTCTTTGCTTGGAGCTCCATTTCTGAAATTGTTTTGGGGGATTGCTACTTGGTATGTGACTCCTCCATTGCTCCAATTATTTTTTGCTTTAGTGGTTTATATTTTGAATAATTAGTTACTCTTGGTGCTACTGAAAATGAGCTTGCATGTTAGATTCTTTGAGTTCCAGGTAGGTTGAATGCTTGATATAGCCTCTAGACATCCATATGAGTAGTTGCTATCAGTTTTGTGAAGTTTTGTTGATATCATTTTGTGGCCTAAAAATTTCAGAAATTTGTTCATAGGAAAATGGATTTGTTTTGGAGGAGTTCCTCGAAGCGGAATGCCAAGGGAGTTCTTGGGGAATCCTCAGACAGTGACCTCAACACTTCACATAGGACGGAGGTCCGGCCGTGCGAATGGCCGCACATTGCCTTCATGAACGAAGGCGAATTCTACCAAGAGTTCACGCAATTCATTGCAAATGCTGGACTTACCGGCTTCCTCGCAGATGAGTGTGACCAACACCACCTCCTTACAAATTCTTTTGTGCAAAATTTTCATTTCCTGAATAGGCTTGAACCACCTGAGGTGCGCTTTGATTTATATTCTGAACATCATCAGATACCACTTGTTGAATTCTGTGAGATATGTTTGAGTCCTTTTGATGGGGAATTGAGAGAGCCTAGACCAGTGGAGTTTGATGGTTTCCTCCGCACTCTAACTGTGGGAGAGGAAATGGGCATGTCAAAAGCCACAACCACTAGTTTGCAATTTCCTTCTCTGCATTACTTCGTCTTATTCATAACGAAATGTTTGACTACTAGAGAGCAAGTCAGTATACTCAGTGCCCTTGATCTTGCCATTTTATGCCGTGCACTTCATAATGACCACACCTATAACTCCGGGGCTATCATTGCACACCCCTTGCACAGTAATAGAACTAAGGGTAAAATTCATGGCGGTATTTTTGCTACTCGACTAGCGAGATGCTTTAAAGTTCAGATACGCCCTCATGATTACTTGTTACCTAGAGTTTATTTGGATCACCAGTCGATGGAGGATCATCACTTTATTGATGCCCCTGAGCCTCCTCACCACATTCGCTATAACTTGGTATTTAGTGAGAATACCCGTGATATTATTCCGTTGCCTGCACCTGCCTTGTTTGACTCTTATGCCAGGAACAGATACACCGTCCTACCAGAGGACATTGTCGCCTACCAGAACACATAGGCAGCGTTAGAGGAGGAGCCCCAGGAGTGGGACCCTTAGGTGCTACCACCTCAGCACTTTCACATGGGACCGGATGGCTACCACGGATGGTGATTACCAAGCTAGGCAAAAGCCTAAGTTTGGGGGAGTAAGTATTCTCACCGACATTACATTCATGTTCACACACTTCATTCCAGTTGTCGGTGTCCATCGTCTTTCATTGTATAATCCATGATTAGATGTATTTTCTCGCTCCCTTCATTTTTGTGTGTTTGGAAAACTTTGAGAAAATCCAAAAATATTTCTCACTTCTTTTCAGTTTTTCTTTCTAGTTTAAATTAGTTGTAGTATTAAAAGAAAACCCAAAAAGATTTCTCATTTTTCTTTTGCTGGTTGGGAGCTTTCCCGTGTATATAATTTTTCTAGTTTTTATTTTTCCTTTATAATTTGCTTCCTTCAAGAAAAATTAAAAACTCCAAAAATATTTCAATGTGTTACTCTGAAATTCTTTTCTTTTGTTGAGTCATACTAAGGATAAGACCACGATGAAAATGTTGAGTGACTCTCATATGCATTATTGTTGATCTGACAAAGGGCCCATTTTACCTTGCCTTCTTCTTTGAATAAAATGTTTGCAGATTCCAGCTTAGTCCACAACACTCTTGCACTATTATTATTTTCATATCATTCGGTCGTGCAAGTAAAAGGCAATAATGATGATATTTGATGAAGTGATTGTGGCAAGGAAAAGCGGGTATGAACTCGACTTGTTTTTGTTTTTGTAAATATGTTTAACTCAGTATCCATGATTCAGCATATTATGATTAAACATGTTTATGATGACAATTAGAGATTATAGTTGCTCATGCCATGCTTAAGTAGCTAGGAGTGGATAATGATTTATCTTAGATGTCAACATGCTTTAAAATGGTTGTGATGTAGTATGATGATATGGTATCCTCCTCTGAATGTTTCCAGTGGCTTGACTTGGCACATGTTCATGCATGTAGTTGATTCAAAACCAACATAGCCTCCACGATATTTATGTTCATGGTGTTTATATCCTACTCATGCTAGTATTCAATGTTAATTATTCACAACGCATGTTTATGACCGTTTTCGCTCTCTAGCTGGTCGCTTCTCAACCTATTTGCTAGCCTTCGCCAGTACTAAGCGGGAATACTGCTTGTGCATCCAAATCTTAAGCCAAAGTTGTTCCAGACACATCCACTATATCTACCTATATGCGGTATTATCCTGCCGTTCCAAGTAAATTTGCATGTGCCACCTCTAAAAATTCAAATGAACATCTGTTTTGTGTGCCCGTACCGCTCATGGAGGGACAAGGGGTGGTTATTATCTTCCATGCTAAGCGGGTTATTCTCATGATGAGTGTTTATTCACTCATCCTTGCTCGAGAGGGGCCGGTAATCGGGATGCCCAGTTGAAAGGATCGAGAAGAGGGGTCTAGAGGGGGGGGGGTGATTAGACCCTCAACAAGAAAAAGTGGCAATTTTTTAGTTGTTCAAGTTAAGGTGGAGTTTTAGCAAAAATTTAAGCATTCACAATACATTTCAAGCAAGCATGGCAAGAGTATATGCAGCGGAAAGAGTAAAGCTTGGTAATTGCAAGAAAGTAAAGGGATGGGATTGGAGTGTGCAAACGCAATGAAGACACGGAGATTTTTGGCGTGGTTCCGATAGGTGGTGCTATCGTACATCCACGTTGATGGAGACTTCAACCCACGAAGGGTAACCGTTGTGCGAGTCCATGGAGGGCTCCACCCACGAAGGGTCCACGAAGAAGCAACCTTGTCTATCCCACCATGGCCATCGCCCACGAAGGACTTGCCTCACTCGGGTAGATCTTCACGAAGTAGGCGATCTCCTTGCCCTTACAAACTTCCTGGTTCAACTCCACAATCTTGTCAGAGGCTCCCAAGCGACACCGAACCAATCTAGGAGACACCACTCTCCAAAAGGTAATAAATGGTGTGTTGATGATTAACTCCTTGATCTTGTGCTTCAAATGATAGTCTCCCCAACACTCAAATCTCTCTCACAGATTTGGATATGGTGGAAAGATGATTTGAGTGGAAAGAAACTTGGGGAAGGCTAGAAATCAAGATTCTTGTGGTAGGATTGGTATATCTTGATCTCAACACATGAGTAGGTGGTTCTCTCTCAGAAAATGTATGATGGAAGTGTAGGCACGTTGTGATGGCTCTCTCACATATGGAGATGGGGGTGGAGGGGTATATATAGGCTTCACACAAAATCCAACCGTTACACACATTTGACCCAACTCGGTCAGACCGAATAGATGAACTCGGTGAGACCGATTTAGTTCAAAATGTGAACGTTAGGAATCTCGGTGGGACCGACTGGAACAACGCGGTGGGACCGATGTGCTAGGGCTTAGGGCAAACCTCATCTCGGTGGCACCAATTGCATCAACTCGGTGAGACCAAAGTGAAGCAATTGAGCAACAGTGAGTTGGTCAAGCCATCTTGGTGAGACCGATCGCAATTTCGGTGAGACCGAAATAATTGCAACATGCAACAGAGAGTTGGCAAGGCCATCTCTGTGAGACCGAGATCCGTATCGGTGTGACCGAACTGTTAGGGTTTCTGGCAGTGGCTATGTCATGTGAACTCGGTGGCTCCGGATAGAATGAATCGGTGGGGCCGAGTTGGAGTTCGGGATTTTGACATATTTGGAATGAGAAAGTGGTTGAGGGATTTGGAGCAATATCACTAAGGATTTGAGCAAGCAAGCCATTAAGCAACACCTCATCCCCTTTTAATAGTATTGGCTTTCCTATGGACTCAATGTGATCTTGGATCACTGATACGTCTCCAACGTATCTATAATTTTTGATTGTTCCATGCTATTATATTATCTATCTTGGATGTTTTATATGCATTTATATGCTATTTTATATGATTTTTGGGACTAACTTATTAACCTAGAGCCCAGTGCTAGTTTCTGTTTTTTCCTTGTTTTTGAGTCTTACAGAAAAGGAATATCAAATGGAGTCCAAATGAGCTAAAAATTTACGGTGATTTTTTATGGCCCAGAAGAAGCCCCCGAAGCAAAAGAGTTGGGCCAGAAGAGCCACGAGGCCTCCACAAGGGTGGAGGGCGCGCCATACCCCCCTGGGGGTGCCCTCCGGTCTTGTGGGCTCCTCGTGGACCCCCTGACTTGTTCTCGACGCCAAAATTTTCTATAAATACAGAAACCCCCAGAAATAAACCTAGATCGGGAGTTCCGCCGCCGCAAGCCTCTGTAGCCACCAAAAACCAATCGGGACCCTGTTCCGGCACCCTGCCGGAGGGGGAAACCATCACCGAAGGCCATCTCCATCATCCCGGCGCTCTCCATGACGAGGAGGGAGTAGTTCACCTTGGGGCTGAGGGTATGTACCAGTAGCTATGTGTTTGATCTCTCTCTCTCTCTCTCATGTTCTTGATTTGGCACGATCTTGATGTACCGCGAGCTTTGTTATTATAGTTGAATCATATGGTGTTTCTTCCCCTCTACCTTCTTGTGATGAATTGAGTCTTGCTCTTTGAGGTTTCGTTATGTTGGATTGAGTATTGGATTTGAGAACACTTGATGTATGTCTTGTGATGGGATATCTGTGGTGACAATGGGATGTTCTATTGATTCACTTGATGTATGTTTTGGCACTCAACTCGCGGATTCCCGAGGTGACATTGGGGTAATCTATGCATAGGGGTTGATGCATGTTTTCATCCTACGTTCTCTGATAGAAACTTTGGAGTGATTCTTTGTTGCACGTTGAGGGATTGTTATGTGATCCAATTATGTTATCATTGTTGAGAGAACTTGCACTAGTGAAAGTATGAACCCTAGGCCTTGTTTCCAAGCATTGCAATACCCTTTTTGCTCACTTTTGTTACTTGCTACCTTGCTGTTTTTATATTTTCAGATTACAAAAACCTATATTTTCAGATTACAAAAACCTATATCTACCAACTTGTATCACCATCTCTTCGCCGAACTAGTGCACCTATACAATTTACCATTGTATTGGGTGTGTTGGGGACACAAGAGACTCTTTGTTATTTGGTTGCAGGGTTGTTTGAGAGAGGCCATATTCATCCTACGCCTCCCACGGATTGATAAACCTTAGGTCATCCACTTGAGGGAAATTTGCTACTGTCCTACAAAACTCTGCGCTTGGAGGCCCAACACGAGTCTACAAGAAGGAGGTTGCGTAGTAGACATCAAGCTCTTTTCTGGCGCCGTTGCCGGGGAGGCTAGATAAGCGGCACTCACATCCCATCAACGAAGCTCTTTTCTGGCGCCGTTGCCGGGGAGGTGAGTGCTTGAAGGTATATCTTTAGATCTTGCAATCGAATCTTTTAGTTTCTTGTTTTATCACTAGTTTAGTCTATAAAAGAAAACTAAAAAAATGGAATTGAGGTTGCCTCATATGCTTCATCTTTTTAATATCTTTCGTGAAAATGATGGAAAGAAAAATTGTGCTCAATTGTTAGAAGAAGAACTCAATAGAATGTTTGGCACTAAATCTTTGAATGATGAGCATGATTGCAATATTGTTGGTTTGAATTATTTGAATATCCATGATGCTAATGATATGCAAAGCCATAAGCTTGGGGATGCTATGTTTGATGAAGATGATATTTTTTGTCCCCCAAGTTTTGATGAGCAAATTTATTATGATGACATGTATGCTATAAAGAATAATGAGAACCATGAAACTTGTCATCATGATTTTAAGTTTGAATTGGATTATGCCTCACATGATAGTTATTTTGTTGAGTTTGCTCCCACTACTATTCATGAGAATAAATTTGCTTATGTGGAGAGTAGTAAAATTTCTATGCTTGTGGATCATGAAAAGAATGCTTTATGTGATAGTTATATTGTTGAATTCATTCATGATGCCACTGAAAATTATTATGAGAGAGGAACATGTGCTCTTACGAATTGCAATAATATCAAGTTTCCTCTCTATGTGTTGAACTTTTTGAAGTTGCACTTGTTTTGCCTTCCTATGCAAGTTGATTCTTGTTCCCATAAGTTGTTTTCTCACAAAATCCTTATGCATAGGAAGTGTGTTAGGCTTAAATGTGCTAGTCATATGCTTCATGATGCTCCCGTTATGATTCAATTCTTATCTTTTATGTGAGCATCATTGAAATCATCATGCCTGGCTTAAAAGGCATTAAAGGAAAGCGCTTGTTGGGAGACAACCCAATATTTATACCTACTATTTTTTTGGTGTGTTCACATGATTATGATACTGTAGCAATCATGTTTTATAGGTTTTGTTTGAATAAAGTGCCAAGTAAAGCCTTTGGGATAGTGTGGTTGATAGTTGACTTGATTCTGTGCGAAAACAGAAATTTTTGCGTCCAGTAACAGAATTGTTAAAATTCACTGGAATGTGTAAAAACTCTGATTTTTTTACAGAGGATTGATATACAAATTTTATACGTTGTAATAATTTTTCACAAATTTTGGAGTTACATAAGTATGATTTCAATTCAGATCTTCACAGACTATTCTGTTTTTGACAGATTCTATTTTCGATGCATAGTTTGCTTGTTTTCTAGTTTCTATGGATTATATTGCTTAATATAAGTTGTATAAATGATAGGGTACAGTAGGCATCATGTGAGAAAAATTATGAATCTTGTCTTGAGAGTACCAAAGTGAATGATTTGTTTTATTATACTAACAGATCTCACGAAGGTTTTGTTAAGTTTTGTGTGATTGAAGTTTTCAAGTTTTGGGTGAGATATCGATATGAGGAGAATAAGGAGTGACAAGACCCTAAGATTGGAGATGACCAAGGCACCCCAAGGTAATATTCAAGGAGGATCCAAGCAACTAAGCTTGGGGATGCCCCGGAAGGCATCCCCTCTTTCGTCTTCAACATTATCGGTAATCTCACTTGGAGCTATATTTTTATTCGTCACATGATATGAGTTTTGCTTGGAGGGTCATTTTATTTTATTAGTATTTGCTTGCTGTTATTTATAGTAATGTTTTTCTTCTTTTAGTTCAATAAAAGTGTCAAGTATATCCTTTATCATGCTTATTTTGCAAGTCTATATGTTGCTGTTTTGAAAACAGAAAGTTTTCTATTGTTGTCTCAATTCTTATGGAAAGTCAGAACATTATAAAATCTTGAAATTTCTTAAACGTTGAGCAATAACAAATTTTATACAGTGTGGTAATTTTTCAGAATTTTTGGAGGTAGGTAAGTATGAGTACAATTGCACTCTTTACAGACTGTCCTGTTTAGACAGATTGCTGTTATGTTTGCATTGTTTGCATATGTTTGCTTGTTTAATGATTCTATTTGAGGATAGGAGTATTAAATATGCAGAGGCATTTAGTATGCAATGTCAAATTATAATTTTAGTGATTTTCTACAGTAAAGAATGATAAGGTTGTCCATTGATTTATACTAACTTATCTCACGAGTTCTTGTTGAGTTTTGTGTGGATGAAGTTTTTAAGAATTAGGGAAACCATGATACAAAAGGAATTAAGGAGACACAAAAGCTCAAGCTTGGGGATGCCCAAGGCATCCCTAGTTAATATTTCAAGAAGTCTCAAGCATCTAAGCTTGGGGATGCCCCGGTTGGCATCCCACCTTTCTTCTTCACACATGATCGGTCAGTTTTGGTTGAGCCTAAGTTTTTGCTTCTTCACATGATATGTGCTATCCTTAGAATGTAATTTTATTTTATTTTGCTTGCTGTTTGAATAAAATATTAAGATTTAAAATTCTTAAATGTTAGAGAGTCTTCACATAGCTACTTAATTATTTGACTACTCATTGATCTTCATTTATATCTTTTTGGAGTAGTTTGTCATTTACTCTCGTGCTTCACTTATATCCTATGAGTAAATGGTTGAATGAATTGAATATCATAAATCTGAAATTATATATGCTTCATATGCTTATACCATGGGGAGTAATGACTTCACATATAAGAAGTAGAGGTGGTAAATTTATTGAAAGTTAGCAAACATAGTATTGGTCACTTGAACAATTCATGAAAGAATATTGAAGGAAGAGAGATTTCACATATAAATATACTATCTTGGACATCTTCTATGATTGTGAGCCCCATTAATTATTTTCAAACTTGATCAAATTAGTTGAAGTTGGACAAGGAAGACAACATAATGAGTTATGCTTGGGTATATTTGTATAGAAGTTATATTGTTATGGATCCTCCAACATGTGGTGCTTGCTATTTAGAATCTTTTGCTAGCCAAAATTTCTGTACTAAGCGGGATTACTTCTTGTGCATCCAAAATCCTTGAACCAAGTTTCTTCCATGAGTGTCCACCATATCTACATATATGCGGTATTTACCTGCCGTTCCAAGTAAATTTGCATGTGGCAAACTCTAAACCTTCAAATAATAATCTGTTTTGTATGCCCGAATCGCTCATGTAGCGACTAGGGGCTGTCAGTTTCTTCCATGCTAGGTCGGTTATTCTCACGATGAGTGTTTAGTCACTTATCATTCATGAGAGAGTGGCTGGTAATTGGGATGCCCAGTCCTATGATCAAAAGATCAAAAACAAAATCGCAAATAATTAAACAAAACTCCCACAGGACTGTTGTTGGTATGGACGGTACCCGTTGTTTCGGATCAGCCGTGGAGTGTGATTGTTGGTGGAGGGGGAGTAAAAACTTTACCTTTCTGTTTGGGAACCGCCTATAATGTATCTAGTATGGAAGATATTGGGAACTCTTGGTTGTTATGTTGACAATGAAAGCATACCTCTCAAAATTATTTTCATCTCTGTTTTAAAAGCTTCGAGCTCTGGCACCTCTGCAAATCCCTGGTTCCCTCTGCGAAGTGCCTATCTTTTACTTTTATGCAAGAGTCAGTAGTATTCCTTCTCATTCCAACCTACTCTTTAGTTGGCAAGCATCATGTGATGGGGAAAGATCTAAGCATATATGGCCATTCAAATATATTTGATCATGAATTATTATTGTTGAGAATTATCTATATGATAAATAAGTTGGGAGGCAAAACATTAAGCCCTATCTTTCTCTGTGTTCAATGGATGCTATTTGTTCTAAATATATGCTTTGAGTGGTAGCAATCATGGAAGACTATATGATAGTTGAGTATGTGGGATTTGCTAAATCAAAGCTCTTACATAGACCCTTCCTGAAAATAAGATGAATTGCAATTGTTTGATGACTGAGAACCTAGTTTGTTAGTTTTCAAGAAAGTTTATGATCTATGCTTTAACATGTGAATAGTGTGCTACTTGATCATGAGAAGTTTTATGAGATGAGCTACTGTTTATGATATATAATGATGCTAGAAAAAGTGATTGAAATTATCATTGATCAAACTTGTGCACTTGCTAGCATTCCACATCAAAAATTCTGTTTTTATCATTTACCTACTCGAGGACGAGCAGGAATTAAGCTTGGGGATGCTTGATACGTCTCCAACGTATCTATAATTTTTGATTGTTCCATGGTATTATATTATCTATCTTGGATGTTTTATATGCATTTATATGCTATTTTATATAATTTTTGGGACTAACCTATTAACCTAGAGCCCAGTGCCAGTTTCTGTTTTTTCCTTGTTTTTGAGTCTTACAGAAAAGGAATATCAAACGGAGTCCAAATTAGCTGAAAATTTACGGTGATTTTTTATGGACCAGAAGAAGCCCCCGAAGCAAAAGAGTTGGGCCAGAAGAGCCACGAGGCCTCCACAAGGGTGGAGGGCGCGCCCTGCCCCCTGGGGGCGCCCTCCGGTCTTGTGGGCTCCTCGTGGACCCCCCTGACTTGTTCTCGACGCCAAAAAATCCTATAAATACAGAAACCCCCAGAAATAAACCTAGATCGGGAGTTTCGCCGCCGCTAGCCTCTGTAGCCACCAAAAACCAATCGAGACCCTGTTCCGGCACCCTGCCGGAGGGGGAAACCATCACCGAAGGCCATCTCCATCATCCCGGCGCTCTCCATGACGAGGAGGGAGTAGTTCACCCTCGGGGCTGAGGGTATGTACCAGTATCTATGTGTTTGATCTCTCTCTCTCTCTCTCGTGTTCTTGATTTGGCACGATCTTGATGTACCGCGAGCTTTGTTATTATAGTTGAATCATATGGTGTTTCTTCCCCTCTACCTTCTTGTGATGAATTGAGTCTTGCTCTTTGAGGTTTCGTTATGTTGGATTGAGTATTGGATTTGAGAACACTTGATGTATGTCTTGCGATGGGATATCTGTGGTGACAATGGGATGTTCTATTGATTCACTTGATGTATGTTTTGGCACTCAACTCACGGATTCCCGAGGTAACATTGGGGTAATCTATGCATAGGGGTTGATGCACGTTTTCATCCTACGTTCTTCGATAGAAACTTTGGAGTGATTCTTTGTTGCATGTTGAGGGATTGTTATGTGACCCAATTATGTTATCATTGTTGAGAGAACTTGCACTAGTGAAAGTATGAACCCTAGGCCTTGTTTCCAAGCATTGCAATACCGTTTTGGCTCACTTTTGTTACTTGCTACCTTGCTGTTTTTATATTTTCAGATTACAAAAACCTATATCTACCATCCATATTACACTTGTATCACCCTCTCTTCGCCGAACTAGTGCACCTATACAATTTACCATTGTATTGGGTGTGTTGGGGACACAAGAGACTCTTTGTTATTTGGTTGCAGGGTTGTTTGAGAGAGACCAGCTTCATCCTACGCCTCCCACGGATTGTTAAACCTTAGGTCATCCACTTGAGGGAAATTTGCTATTGTCCTACAAAACTCTGCGCTTGGAGGCCCAACACGAGTCTACAAGAAGAAGGTTGCGTAGTAGACATCAATCACTAACATAGAAATGAAGAGTCTTGAGCTTTTGCCAATATGTGTCCTTAGCATTGATAAGAGGTTCCACATCCTCTTGTCCTTTCCATGCCATTGTTGAACTTGTCTGAAATACACTAGATAAAGGCATTAGTCCAACAAGAGATATGTTGACATTAATTACCAAAATCACCCAGGGAGCACTTGTGCTTTCAATCTCCCTCTTTTTGGTAATTGATGGCAACATACATCAAAGCCTTAGGTAAATGATATGAAGAGTAACAAGTAAAACTTTGGAATGACATGTAACATGCATAAGCTCCCCCTACATGTATGCAATCATGTGAAGATAGAATATACTAACATGTGAATGCATAAACATGACAGAGTAAGCAGTAAGTTACATGTATCTTGGCTGTATGCATCAGAGCAAATTATATGTGTCAGCGTTCTGGGATCGGGGGTACCCAGATCTGCCTGCCTGCAGCCCAGCACGTGGGCCTATCGACGGCCTCGTACGGCCCAGCTGCGACACCCCCAATACAAGACCCTCTTGAGGGCCCAAGCCTCGCGAGGCGAACGACACCAAGACCTCTAGAGGAGCGGCCTCCCCTGGCTGCCTCCCGAGGGGCGAAGACTTCTATGCAGGTACCCGGCCTCACGAGGTTGCGATGACTTGAGCCATGATGACCATGGCCAGGCGGGCGCCAGCGGGCGCAGAGGGGACAGTTTCCTCTTCGGTGCTAAGGGAGCAAGGGCAGGCGCAGGTTCCCGAGGGAGGCCCCAAAGCTTTCCTTCCTGGTGCAACGAGACCAAGAACACGAGCTCGGCAGGATGGATTTCATCGCTGAGCCCACCGCTGCGTCATGGCCAGAAGCTTTGCAAGCGAAGACCACCTTTCGTTAGGATAAGATGTACTCCTTGTCCCCCTTCAAATTGGCCATTGTGGAATCCCTTCCCGCCTAAGCTATGAGGGAAGAGGACCAGGGCCACTATAAATATAGGTAGCCATCACCGTAGAAGGTCATCCCGAATCGGACCCTTGACCAATCCACCCTCACCACTCGAGCCCTCGCGAGGCAGCTCATCCACTGTACTAGTTCATCCTCTACCTCCTCGTGAGGCCAATCCACCAAAAGCAGGAGTAGGGTCTTACACCACAGGGCGGCCCGAACCTGGGTAAATCTTTGTGTTGTTCCCTTTCGCACGATCTAGCGCACTCGTCGAGATTAGGTCATGGGCACGGCGAGCTAGCATTGTTGGAGAGCGAGATCCTTCGTTCACGCCCCTGAGTTTGAACCTTCTTGGGTCTGCGGAGCCCTGAATCCAACATTTGGCATGCCAGGTAGGGGCGTGTCGAAGCCCCGCCTCTTCACCAACCACGCTCCGCCCTCACCTCATTGCTTCCATGGCGGACGCTGTCCCGCAGGTCTGGCCGCCCGAAGCCTATGGGAGCGCTGCGGGCTGCCCGGCCTTCACCCCCGGCCTGCGCTGGGTGCGGTGGCCCCGCGAAGTTCAGGCCAGCGCTGACCCCGCAGTACGATGGCGCTGCGGACCCCGAGGAGTTCCTTTGGCTGTACACGCAGGCCATCCAAGCGGCGGCCAGCAACGACAAGGCCATGGCAAACTGGCTCCCCTGGCCCTCACGGAGGTCCCTCGGTCTTGGCTCCGCGGCCTCCCGGACGCCGATCTCTTCTTGGGAGGAGCTTCGTGGCCAGCTCGTCGCGTGCTTCGCAGAGCCAGCGCCCCACGCAGCTGCATGCATCATCGGTGGGTCGCAAGCGCCTGCCTCTGGCCGCCATGTCAAGCAGTTTTTTTGCCAGGCAAGCGGAACTCGGCCTCGGCATGAGGCCTTGTGGGGCCACACAAGGCCTGAGATCAACATCACCTTTGACTCCAGGGATCATCCAAAGACGGCGGCTGCTGTGGGTGCACTCCCCATGCTGTGCATGCCCACCAGCAGCAATGTCACGGTCACCAAGACCGTCATCGACGGCTGCGCCGGCCTCAACGTCCTCTCCCTGGAGACCTTCAACATGCTCCAGGTGCCTTAGACCAGCTCGCGCCCACCAAACCCTTCTCGGGGGTGACCAAGGGCTCCACCACCCCCTTGGGGTAGGTGCGCCTTCCCATCACCTTCGGCAAGCGCGACAATTACTGCACCGAGCTGATCGACTTCGACGTGGCCCGCATCGGCCTCCCGTACAATGCCATCCTGGGGTACTCAGCTCTCGCCAAGTTCATGGTGGCGACCCATCCGGGCTACAACATCATCAAGATGCCGGGCAACAGTGGCGTCATCACGGTGGCCGGAGACACGAAGGACGCGGTCCAGGCCCTCAAGCTCGCCTACGGGGCCACGACGGCCTCTCGCCCCGACGCCGGGGACGCCCCGAAGGCCCTCAGAGCCGCGCCCATGAAGAAAAAGCAGTTGTTCTCTTAGGACCGGGCCGAGACGAAGCAGGTGCCTGTCGACGACGGGGGCTCAGGCCCCACCTTCACTATAGGTGCCGGCCTTCCCCCGGAGCGGGAGGAGGCATTGATTGGCTTCCTCCAGGCGAACAAGGACGTGTTAGTGTGGGAGGCGTCAGACCTGGTGGGTGTCCCGAGGGAGGTGATCGAGCACCACCTGATGGTATGCCCCGGAGCATGCCCAGTGAAGCAAAAGGCGTGGCGTCAAGCACAAGAGAAGCAAGCATTCATCGTCCAAGAGGTCCACAAGTTTCAAGAAGCCAGTTTTATTCGAGAGGTACAGCACCCGGATTGGCTGGCCAACCCAATGATTGTCCCCAAAAAGGGGGGAAGGAGCGCATGTGCGTCGACTTCATGAGCCTCAACAAGGCTTGCCCTCAGGACCCCTTCCCGCTTCCGCTCATTGACCAGATCGTGGATTCCACCGCCGAGTGCGATCTGTTGTGCTTTTTGGACGCTTTCTCAGGATATCATCAGATCAAGATGGCGACAGAGGACGTCGAGAAAACAGCCTTCATCTCCTCGTGTGGCGTGTATTGCTACACCTGCATGCCCTTCAGGCTGCGGAACACCGGAGCAACCTTCCAGCAGCTGATGCACATCGCGCTAGGGCCGCAGCTGGGGCGGAATGCGGAGGCATACATCGACGACATCATGGTGAAGTCGCAGGAGGCGAGGACCCTCATCGAAGATCTGGAAGAAACATTCACCAACCTGCGCCAAGTGAACCTGAGGCTCAACCCGGAAAAGTGCGTGTTCGGGGTCCCGTTCGGCAAGCTGCTGGGTTTCCTTGTATCACATCGGGGGATCGAGGCTAACCCCAAAAAGATCAAGGCAATTGAAAAGATGCGCCCGCCGCAGACCCTCAAGGAAATGCAAAAGCTCGCCGGCTGCGTGACCTCCCTGGGGCGCTTCATCTCCAAGCTCGGCGAACGCACCCTCCCTTTCTTCAAGCTGATGAAGAGGAAAGGCCCTTTCGAGTGGACTCCGGAGGCTGAGGCGGCCTTCGAGGACCTCAAGAGGTACCTCACGAGCCCACCTGTCATGGTAGCGCCTCGTCCTCTCGAGCCCCTGGTGCTCTACTTGGCGGCCACCCCCCACTCGGCCAGTGCAGCACTCGTGGCGGTCCGGGAGGAGCACGCCGGCGTGGGCGCGAAGCAAGGCGACCTGCAAGGGGTCGCGCAACATTCGCCGCCTCAGGACGGTGCCCCTGAAGCTCTCATCACTTCACCAGCCAGCGGGGCTCCCGAGTCCCTCTCGCCCAATGCAGAGCAAGGCACCATCGATATCTCGGCCCTCGTCGAGCACCCGGTATACTTCATCAGCACAGTGCTGTGGGATGCGCGCGCTACCCCATGCAGCAGAAGCTCCTGCTCGCACTCCTCGTCGCCTCCAGGAAGCTGCGTCATTATTTCCAGGGCCACCCCATCAAGGTCGTCTCCGCATACCCCCTAGAGAAGGTGCTGTGCTGCCCCAATGCCGCTGGGAGGGTTGCAGAGTGGAACATCGAGCTGCAGGCCTTCCAGCTGGAGTTCAGCACCACCAGGGTCATCAAGGGTGCGGCCCTCGCTGATTTCATGGTGGAATGGACGAACGCTCCCGACTGGGGGCTGGATGAGGGCCAGTCCCTCACGCCTGGCGACGAGGCACCCGACGGCTGGGTCATGCACTTCGATGGTGCCTTCGCACGGCGGGACGTGGGGGCTGGAGTCGTCCTCGTCTCACCGACCAAGGACAAGCGCTACTATGTCATGCAGCTTTGCTTTCAGCATGGCGAGAAGGTCTCCAACAACATCGCGGAATACGAGGGCTTGATCGCTGGCCTCAGGGCCGCGGCCACCCTGGGGTTCAAGCGCCTCACCATCAAGGGCGACTCCCAGCTTCTTGTCAACTTTTCCAACAAGGAGTGCAAACCAAAGGACGAGCACGTGGAGCCATACCTGGAAGAGGTACGTAAAATTCAAAAGCGTTTATTGGGCTTGGAATTGCAGCACGTCTCGCACGGCTCGAACAAGGAAGTAGACGACATCGCCAAGAGGGCATCTCGCCGTGAGCCCTAGAAGCCTGGCATCTTCGAGGAAAGGCTCTTCAAGCCATCGGTGGCGCCCCCCTCCGAGAAGAGCCGCCTCTGGCCCCGTCCTCGGGCATCCCGTCCTGTGGTCCGACCTCAGGAGCCCGCCTACTCCTGGCGCTGGAGCCTCAGGAAGGCTGCTGGACCAAGGAGTTCTAGGCGTACTTGCTCCGCGGCACCTTACCAGAGAAAGAGGAGGACGCAGAATGCGTGGCTCGCCAGGCCACTGTTTATTGCTTGTAGGATGGTGAGCTGTACCGAAGATGCCCCAACGACATCTCGCTGCGATGCATATCCGAGGAACAGGGGCATGAGCTATTGGCCGACATCCACGGCGGGGACTGCGGACACCACTCCTCATCGCGCACCCTTGTGGGCAAGGTGTTCCGTAGCAGGTTCTACTGGCCTATGACGCTCCATGATGCCACCGAGCTGGTTCGATCCTGTGAGGCCTGCCAGTTCTACGCCAAGCAGATTCACCAGCCCACGCAAGGTCTCTAGACTATCCCACTCTCATGGCCCTTCATGGTCTGGGGGCTGGATATCCTGGGCCCATTTCCTCGTACGGCCGGCGGTGACCGCTACCTCTACATCGCCATCGACAAGTTCACCAAGTGGGTGGAGGTGGAGCCCGTGCGCACCATTCCTGATGGCTCGGCCGTCAAGTTCATCAAGGGCCTCGTGAGCCGTTTGGAAGTCCCCAACCATATCATTACTGACAATGGCTCCCAATTCACAAGCAACCTCTTTAGGACATATTGTGCTAACCTTGGAACGCATATATGTTACGCTTCGGTGGCGCACCCACGGAGCAACGGTCAGGCTGAGTGCGCCAACGCAGAGGTCCTGAGGGGCCTCAAGACAAGGAGCTTCAAGAAGAAGCTTGAGGCCTGCGGCAGGGGTTGGCTCGGTGAGCTTCAGTCCGTGTTGTGGTCCATCCACACCACCGCGACTAAGCCCACCGGCGAGACCCCGTTCTTCCTCGTCTACGGGGCTGAGGCGGTCCTCCCGCATGAGGTCAGGCATCACTCCCCGTGGGTTTTGGCATTCGACGAGGCGCGTCAGGATGCCTCGTGGGGAATAGACCTCGTGCTCGGGGAGGAGGCCCGTCGCCAAACCTCGCTCCTCGCCGTGAGGTACCAGCAGGCGTTGCGGCGCTACAATTGCCGCAACATCTGGTCCCGAACTCTCGAGGTTGGAGACTTCGTCCTGAGGCGTGTCCTCTCCAGGGAGGGCCTCCACAAGTTCTTGCCCATGTGGGAGGGCCCGTTCAGGGTCGCCCGTGTCTCCAGGCCCGGCGCCGCACGCCTGGAGACATAGGATGGGGTCCCCATCCAGAATGCTTGGAACATCCAGCATCTCCGCAAATTCTACCTGTGACACTCTCACATAATAATGAGTGGGGCTGTACACGCCCCAGAGTCTCTCGGTGCGCTGCCCCTCGGCCCCGTGGGGGCTCCTGCCCACGCCCAAGTGGAAGCCCCATGCTCCGCGCTGGCGGACGACACGATCTTACAGTGACTATGCCCACGCCTAGTGGAGGCTGAAGGAAATATGCCCTAGAGGCAATAATAAAGTTGTTATTTTATATTTCCTTATTCATGATAAAGGTTTATTATTCATGCTAGAATTGTATTGATCAGAAACTTAAATACATGTGTGAATACATAAACAAATACATACGGATCTGAATGTGACAGACCCGTTGTCTAAACTTCTCTCACAAGCAAAACATGATCACACCTTAGTACTCTTTGGGTGTTAATCACATGGCGATGTGAACTAGATTATTGTCTCTAGTAAACTCTTTGGATGTTGGTCACATGGCGATGTGAACTATGGGTGTTAATCACATGGCGATGTGAACTAGATTATTGACTCTAGTGCAAGTGTGAGACTAAAGGAAATATGCCCTAGAGGCAATAATAAATTTGTTATTTTATATTTCCTTATTCATGATAAAGGTTTATTATTGATGCTAGAATTGTATTAATCGGAAACTTAAATACATGTGTGAATACATAAACAAATACCATGTCCCTAGTAAGCCTCTACTAGACTAGCTCTTTGATCAAAGATGGTTAAGGTTTCCTAACCATAGACATGTGTTGTCATTTGATAACGGGATCACTTCATTAGGAGAATGATGTGATGGACAAGACCCATCCGTTAGCTTAGCATATTGATCATTCAGTTTATTGCTATTGCTTTCTTCATGTCAAATACATATTCCTTCGACTATGAGATTATGCAACTCCTGGATACCGGAGGAATACCTTGTGTGCTATCAAATGTCACAACATAACTGGGTGATCATAAAGATGCTCTAAAGGTATCTCCGAAGGTGTTTGTTGAGTTGGCATAGATCGACATTATTATTTGTCACTCTGAATATCGGAGAGGTATCTCTGGCCCTCTCGGTAATACACATCATAACAAGCCTTGCAAGCAAAGTGACTAATGAGTTAGTTATAGGATGATGTATTACGGAACAAGTAAAGAGACTTGCCGGTAACGAGATTGAACTAGGTATGAAGATACCGATGATCAAATCTTGGGCAAGTAACATACCGATGGACAAAGGGAATTATGTATGTTGTCATAATGGTTCGACCGATAAAGATCTTCGTAGAATATGTAGGAGCCAATATGCGCATCCAGGTTCCGCTATTGGTTATTGACCGGAGAGGTGTCTCGGTCATGTCTACATAGTTCTCGAACCCGTAGGGTCCGCACGCTTAACGTTCGTTGACGATATAGTGTTATATGAGTTATATGATTTGGTGACCGAATGTTGTTCGGAGTCCCGGATAAGACCACGAACATGACGAGGAGTCTTGAAATGGTCGAGAGCTAAAGATTGATATATAGGACGATGATATTCGGACACCGGAAGTGTTTCAGAGTGTACCAGGTGATCATCGGAGTACCGGAGGGTGTACCGGGCACCCCCGGAAGGGTGATGGGCCTATTGGGCCATTAGAGGGGAGCACACCAGCCCACAGGGGGCTGGCACGCCCCGCCTAAGGCAGCCGACCCATGGGAGAAAGGAAGATGGGGGGACTTGGCCTCCCCCTTCCTTCCCTCTCCCCCTTTCCTTCCCCCCTCCGACAAATAAGGAAGGGGGGGGGGGGGGCAAGGGCAGGAGACCAAGTAGGATTCGGTCCTACTTGGGGCGCCTCTTGGCCTCTCCCCTCTCCCTCCCACCTATATATATGTCGGAGGGGGCAACTAGCACACCCAGAACATTGTCTTAGCCGTGTGCGGCGCCCCCCTCCACCGTTTACACCCCCGATCATATTTTCGTAGTGCTTAGGCGAAGCCCTGCGAAGATCACTTCACCATCACCGTCACCACGCCGTCGTGCTGCTGGAACTCATCCACTACCTCGCTGTCTTGCTGGATCAAGAAGACGGAGGACGTCATCGAGCTGAACGTGTGTTGAACGCGGAGGTGCCGTACGTTCGGTGCTCGATCGGTTGGAATGCGTAGAAGTTCGACTACATCAACCGCGTTGTCAAACACTTCCGCTTACGGTCTACGAGGGTACGTAGACACACTCTCCCCTCTCGTTGCTATGCATCTCCTTGATAGATCTTGCGTGTGCGTAGAATTTTTTTGTTTCCATGCAACGTTTCCCAACAGTGGTATCAGAGCCAGGCCTATGCATAGATGATATGCACGAGTAGAACACAAAGAGTTGTGGGCGGTGATAGTCATACTGCTTACCACCAACATCTTATTTTGATTCGACGGTATTGTGGGATGAAGTGGCCCGGACCAACCTTACATGTCCACGTACATGAGACCGGTTCCACCGACATACATGCAACTAGTTTTGCATAAAGGTGGCTGGCGGGTGTCTGTTTCTCCTACTTTAGTTGAATCGAATTTGACTACGGCCGGTCCTTGAAGAAGGTTAAAACAACAAACTTGATGAAACACCGTTGTGGTTTTTGCGTAGGTAAGAACAGTTCTTGCTAGAAGCCTGTAGCAGCCACGTAAAACTTGCAACAACGAAGTAGAGGACGTCTAACTTGTTTTTGCAGGGCATGTTGTGATGTGATATCATCAAGATATGATGTGATATATGTTGATGTATGAGATGATCATGTTTTGTAAATATCTACAACCGGCAGGAGCCTTAGGGTTGTCTCTTTATTGTATGAAATGCAAGCGCCATGTAATTGCTTTACTTTATCACTATGCGTTAGCGATAGTTGTAGAAGCAATAGTTGGCGAGACGACCCCGACGCAACGATGGAGATCAAGGTGTCGAGCCGGTGACGATGGAGATCATGACGATGCTTTGGAGATGGAGATCAATAGCACAAGATGATGATGGTCATATCATGTCACATATTTTTGATTGCATGCGATGTTTATCCTTTATGCATCTTATTTAGCTTAGAACGCCGGTAGCATTATAAGATGACCCCTTCACAAAATTTCAAGATAAAAGTGTTCTCCCCAAGTATGCACCATTGCCAAAGTTCGTCGTTTCGAAGCACCATGTGATGATCGGGTGTGATAGACTCTACCTTCACATACAACGGGTGTAAGACAGTTTTGCACATGCAGAATACTTGGGCTAAACTTGATGAGCCTAGCATGTACAGACATGGTCTCGGAACACTGGAGACCAAAAGGTCGAACGTGAGTCATATAGTAGATATGATCAACATAGAGATGTTCACCATTGATGACTACCCCATCTCAGGTGATGATCGGACATGGGTTAGTTGATTTGGATCATGTATCACTTAGATGACTTGAGGGATGTTAATTAAAGTGGGAGTTCATTAGTAATTTGATTAATTGAACTTAATTTATCATGAACTTAGTCTTAATAGTTTTGCATATCTATGTTGTAGATCAATAGCTCGCGATATAGCTCCCCTATATATATATATTTGATATGTTCCTAGAGAAAACTAAGTTGAAAGATGATAGTAGCAATGATGCGGACTGGGTCCGTGATCTGAGGATTATCCTCATTGCTGCACAAAATTATGTCCTTGATGCACCGCTAGGTGACAGACCTATTGCAGGAGCTGATGCAGACATTATGAACGTTTGACAAGCTCGATATGATGACTACTTGATAGTTTAGTGTGCCATGCTTTACAGCTTAGAATCAGGGCTTCAAAGACGTTTTGAACGTCATGGAACATATAAGATGTTTCAAGAGCTAAAATTGGTATTTCAGACTTATGCCCGTGTTGAGAGGTATGAGACCTCTGACAAGTACTTTGCCTACAAGATGGAGGAGAATAGCTCAGCCAGTGAGCATGTACTCAGAATGTCTGGGTACTACAATCGCTTGAATCAAGTGGGAGTTAATCTTCCAGATAAGATAGTGATTGACAGAGTTCTCTAGTCACTATCACCAAGCTACTAGAACTTCGTGATGAACTATAATATGCAAGGGATGACGAAAACGATTCCCGAGCTCTTCACGATGCTGAAATCGGCAAAGGTAGAAATCAAGAAAGAGCATCAAGTGTTGATGGTTAACAAGGCCACTAGTTTCAAGAAAAAGGGCGAGGGAAAGAAAGGGAACTTCAAGAAGAATGCCAAGCAAGTTGTCACTCCCATGAAGAAGCCCAAAGCTGGACCCAAGCCTGAAACTGAGTGCTTCTACTGCAAAGGAAATGGTCACTGGAAGCGGAACTACCCCAAATACTTGGCGGATAAGAAGGATGGCAAAGTGAACAAAGGTATATTTGATATACATGTTATTGATGTGTACCTTACAAGTGTTCGTAGTAGCACCTAGGTATTCGATACCGGTTCAGTTGCTAAGATTAGTAACTCGAAACAGGAGTTGCAGAATAAACAGAGACTAGTTAAGTGCGAGGTGACGATGTGTGTTGGAAGTGATTCCAAGGTTGATACGATCACCATCGCACACTCCCTCTACCTTCAGGATTATTTTTGAACCAAAATAAATGTTATTTGGTGTTTGCGTTGAGCATGAATATGATTTGATCATGTTTATTTCAATACGGTTATTCATTTAAGTTAGAGAATAATTGTTGTTCTGTTTACATGAATAAAACCTTCTATGGTCATGCACCCAATGTGAATGGTTTATTGAATCTTGATCGTAGTGATACACATATTCATAATATTGATGCCAAAAGATACAAAGTTGATAATGATAGTGCAACATACTTGTGGAACTGCCGTTTAGGTCATATTGGTGTAAAGTGCATGAAGAAACTCCATGCAGATGGACTTTTGGATTCACTTGATTATGAATCATTTGATACTTGCGAACCATGCCTCATGGGAAAGATGACTAAAACTCCGTTCTCTGGAACAATGGAGCGAGCTAATGACTTATTGGAAATAATACATACCGATGTATGCAGTCCGATGAGTGTTGAGTGATGTCTTCTAGAACTACGTCTGTTTTTCCCCAGAGAGGGAGGGATGATGCTGCACAGCGACGGTAGGTATTTCCCTCAGTGATGAGACCAAGGTTATCGAACCAGTAGGAGAACCACGCAACACCACGTAAATAGCTCCTACACACAAAGAACAAATACTTGCAACCCAACGTGTTAGAGGGGTTGTCAATCCCTTTCGGGTAACGAGATAGATAAAATTGTAGTAGATTGAAAGATGCAAATAAAAGCAAATAAAATTCAGCGAGGTATTTTTGGGTTTTTGGATTAATAGATCTGAAAATAAAAGTTGCAAATAAATAAAAGAGCGAATAGCAAAATAGATCTTGAAGGCAAGTATATTAAAGAAGAGACCCGGGGGCCGTAGTTTTCACTAGTGGATTCTCTCAAGAAAAATAGCAAACGGTGGAAACAAATTACTGTTGGGCAATTGATAGAACTTCAAATACTCATGACGATATCCAGGCAATGATCATTATATATGCATCACGTCCAAGATTAGTAGACCGACTCCTGCCTGCATCTACTACTATTACTCCTCACATCGACCGCTATCCAGCATGCATCTAGTGTATTAAGTTCATGGAGAAACGGAGTAATGCAATAAGAGCGATGACATGTGTGATGCCCCTGGCCCAATCGTGCACTAATCATACACGCAAATGCACACGATCAAGACTAAGGACTCACGAGAAGATATCACAACACAACTCTAAAACATAAATAAAGTCATACAAGCTTTATATTACAAGCCAGGGGCCTCAAGGGCTCGAATACATAAGCTTGCGTACAAGCGTCAGCGAAAGCATCAGATATCTGAGTACAGATATGAAACAGAAACAGAAAGGCCTTTAGAAAGGCGGGGCAAAATAAAACACTACGATCGAAAGGCGTAGGCCTCCTGCGTGGGACCCTCCGATCCTACTCCTGGTCGTCAATCAACTCGTAGTAGTATCCATCCTCTGGGTAGTAGTAGTAGTAGTCGATCGACGGGGCATCTGTCTCAGGGGCTCCGTCATCTTGGTCACGGCAAACTGATATTGGGAGAAAAGGAGAACAAAGCAACTGTGAGTACTCAGAAGTACTCAGCAAGCAAGGATCTACACTACATATGCAACATTTTCAAAGGGAGGCTGTATATGTGGACTGGGCTGCAGAAATGCAAGAATAGAGAGAAGGCCTAGTCCTATCAAAGACTAGCATCTTCATCGGTCTTGCAGCAATAGAAGAGAGTAGAACAGTACAATATAATGTAGCAGTATCATTAAGTCTCAACCTCACCCAGAGATCCTTTCTCGACTCCCTGCGAGAAAGCAATCCCAGAGCCATACAGTCATCAACCTCGTCCTGAGATCCCTTTTCGACTCCCTGCGAGAAGCAATCCCAGAGCCATAGTATCCAAGTATCCAGTTCTAAATTGTATCAATCAGGATACAACTCCGAGTGTCCTTTACCGTAGGACAGGCTATCGATAGAAGTTTTCTTCCCTGCAGGGGTGCACCAACTTACCCAACACGCTTGATTAACTCCGGCCGGACACACTTTCCTGGGTCATGCCCGGCCTCGACCAAACGATACACCGCAGCCCTAACTAGAGCTCAGCAGAGAGGTCCCCGCCGATCTACATCCTAAGCACTCAGGG
This sequence comes from Thinopyrum elongatum, assembly GCA_011799875.1. Taxonomy (NCBI): domain Eukaryota; kingdom Viridiplantae; phylum Streptophyta; class Magnoliopsida; order Poales; family Poaceae; genus Thinopyrum; species Thinopyrum elongatum. The sequence goes on along the minus strand of CM022299.1, from coordinate 478,392,689 downwards.
GTCTTGGGCCATCGCCCTGTGCACTCTGGGTCGTTGTGTGCAGGGTGGATACCAGCACCGCCTCGGAGGGTCGGTACGATTCGACCGTGCCACAATGCTGAACTGGACGTCTGATAGAACTGTCGGCTGATGCTACGATGCAGAACGCCCATACTATGCCCACGTGATGGTTAGTGCTATCAGGCCAGAGACCTGCTCGGATCAAATATCCAAATCGTTATTGGACTAGGGCTTGCGGTAACGAGCAGAGACTCACGAAAGATGTGACCCCGTCGCCCCGTCTCGAGGACTTGCTGCAAGGGTTAAGAATGCCCGACCGCGCCTCGTATTCATCACTCGGGCACCATACAGGCACCCGTCTTCACAACACTCGCCTCTCAGGCGCACGCGGGTACCCCTCAGGGTCGACCCGCCTATCCAAGTAACAGTGTAAAGTCCAAGTATCAGTGTGTCCATAACATCAGGGGAATCCGAGGTATCACCCTTGTTGGATTCCTACTCGATGTAATCGTCAAGGTGAACTCGGAGGAATCACCCTCGCTGGGTTCACACTTGAGGTGTCGTACGACGGTGTCGTTATCGGAAGCGGTGAAGGAGGAATCACCCTCGATGACCTCGACCGAATAGCTACTCTACAGAGTTAACATCAGAAGTGCTACACGAGGTATCACCCTCGACACTCGATAGTAACGCTGCAGTGTCGTTACAACTAAGGGGGGGGGTGATGTGCGGTGCTGGGGCCTGGTCTTCAATCCCGTTGATCGGGTCTTCAGAAAATCCAGCGGGGCAGTCGGGATAAGTGGGGTCACTGATAGGTCTCTACCCAGCCTATACTAAGTAGTTTAGGATATGCAGGTAATTATCAACAGCAGGTTACAATAAACAGGCTATGCATCAGAATAGGTAAAGCAGCAGCAGCAGTTCTAATGCAAGCATGAGAAATAGAATGGGCGATATTGGGATGATCAAAAGGGGGGCTTGCCTAGTTTCTCGGCGGCAAGGGTAAGGTTGTCAATGGTGTCTTCGGGATCCGGAGCTGCGTCGGTACCGGGAACTGCGTCGGGGTCTACCGAGAGAGAAGATGGGGAGGAAACAGTATAAATATAGAGCAAACATAAGCAACACGAAGCAGGCTATGCTAACGTGCAGTGCAGGGTTGCATGAAGACATGTCTAAGCCATTTAGTTATTTTAGGAATTTGTTTGGAATTATTTTATTAAAGTCATGCACTATTCATTTAGCTGAAACAGGCAAAAAGTTGCATGTTCAGATAGTTAGAGGCATCTAACAGGTGTGTGGGTAGTGTATTCGGATTTGTCTCATTTTTCTGATCATTTTTCATATATAATTTATTTTCATCGGAGTTACGGTTTAAAAGATATGATTTTCTAAAGTTTTTATTAATTTCTGGAATTTATTTAATTAATTAAAAGAACATTATCCGAAATAGTAGCAGGGTGACGTCACTGTGACGTAATGCTGATGTCATCATGACGTCAGCACCAGTGGGTCCCACATGTCATTCTCACATTAGGCTAATTAGGGTTTGATTATGTTAATTACAGTTTAATTAGACTAATTAATTAATTAGATTAATTCAACAAAATTAATTAAGTTATTTATTTATTTATTTATTTAATTAATATTTATTTATTTTTATTATCTTTTTTTTGTTCTGTGGGGTGGGGCCCCCTAGTCAGTGGCCCATAGGGCCAAACGGGCGCTGGGCGATTCGGGCGCAGGGGCGCTGCGGGCGCGCGGGCTACGGGCTTTGCCCGTGCAGGCGCTATGGCCTGATGCCGGCGTCCACGTCCGCAGCCGGAGCTGGGCGGCGCGGCGAGCGGGACAGTAGGCGGCGGTCGCGGAGTGCAGCGGGCGCGCGTGTGGGGAGGCGCGCACGGGCGCGTGTGCGCGAGGCGCAGAGGGCAGTAGCAGGGGAACCGGGGCGCGGCGGCGGCAGCGCAGCAGGCGGGCGGCCACGCGCGCGAGCAGGGGGCGGCGCGGGGCGAGCGTGGCGCGGACAGCGCGAGCGCGCACGCGGTGGCGCGGGACGCGGCCGGCGCGTGCGGTGGAGGGCAGCGGCGGCAAACGAGGCGAGGCCGCGACGAGCGCGAGGCGGGCGCGACAGCGGATAAACGGTGAGCGCGCCAACAGGGATCGGAGCGCGAGGGAGCGGAGCGAGGGCGAACGAGGCCTCACCGGGGCCTGTAGTTGTGCATAAGCGGGCTCGGGGAGGGGCCGGAGCTCGGGGCGGCGGTGGTCGACGACGGGACGACGACGGCGCGGTGAGGTGGCAGCGTTTGGCGACGGCGTCGGCGAGGCAAGGCAGAGGCCTCGGGCGGCGGCGCGCGCGGGCAGGGGGGAGCGAAGGAGGGGCGAGGAGGCGACAGGTGAGGCGAGGAGGCGGTGACGGGGCGGGGCGGCACTGGGGACGGGCGCCGGCGTCAGGGTCGCGGGGCCGTTGCCCCCCTCGATCCAGATGGGGAGGGAGAGGGAGGAGGGATTGGGGGATCAGGGGGAAATGGGAATGGTGGGCTAGGCGTCCCATCGGTGGGGGGGGGGACACTACTGGTACGCATCCTGCTCGGGATGGCCCAGGCCCTCCCTCCGGGGGGGATAGTTCTCGTCCCTTGTCTACAGGCACCATATCTTCTTGGGGGGGGAAGGGAGGGGAGGGAGGGAGGGAAAGGGGGAGGGGGAAAAGGGGACGGAAGAGGGCGGGGGGAGGACGAGGGCGTGACAGATGACTGCCTGGAGAACTGACACACCCCCAGGTCAGGATCTTTCTGAAAGCACCTAAGAGTACTCTTCTTACTCACCAGCCGCACTTCCTGCCGGGCGAATTTTTTATTTACCTTGCCCCTACGGTAAGATTTACCAGGTGTGGGATTTTGGTGAACACTCATGAGGAGCTCAGAGCTGTATGTGCAGCCTAGCACCGACGAACATGACCGGTCCTGGACTCGAGGCTCAAAATTTCACGCCCCCGAAACCACCCGGGGAAAGGGGTCACCTCCCAGCAGGGTAACCCTCCCAACGAGGTGGCCTTGGCCCAGAGCTAGGATGCCACGGTCGGTGGCCTGGATCTACCAAGGAGCTGTGTGTGAGAAAATTGCTCAGGGAAAATCCTAGACTTACGGCATCCATTTTTTATTGTTCTCTTTTTTCTTTTTCTTTTCTGTTTTGTTTTGTTTTACCTTTTTTTTATTTATTTTCTTTTCTCAGTTTAGCAAATTGTTAGGCCACATATTGAATTTTGTAAAACATGGCAATTGCTCCAATAAATACTAGGCATTACCTGCTACTACCAAAAACTAGTTTGGAGACAATTTGAGTTCACACAATTTTTATAATAATTAAAATGCATTATTCCTTACTGTTTTAATTATGTTAGTGCCACCTAATTAATTTATTAATTGTTGGTTCCAATTTTAGAATGGTCTCTCTATTATTTGTTATTGATTGAACATTTTAGTTTCTATGTTAGACAACTTTTATTTTCCACTTTCATTTAAATTTGGATTTTGACTTAGGAGTTGAAATGCAATATAATGTTAATGATGATCATGCACTGTTAAACATGATGACATGGCATAATCAAAAGGGTGATTATGGTAGTTAACCACCGGGGGTGTTACAAATCTCCTCCACTAACTAGAATTCTCGTCCCGAGAATTAAGAGGTAGAAGGAAAAAGTTCGGGGTATTCCGCACGAAGATTATCCTCGCATTCCCAAGTGGCTTCATCTTCAGTATGATTTGACCACTGCACTTTGAGGAACTTGGTAACCTTCTGACGGGTCTGACGTTCAGCTTCATCGAGAATGCGGATCGGATGCTCCTTATAAGATAGGTCATCTTGCAATTCGAGCACCTCGTGATCCACAGCTCGGTGCAGAGATTCTTTGAAGCATTGACGAAGTTGCGACACATGGAAGACGTCGTGGATATGAGGGAATTGCGGTGGCAACTCCAATTTATATGCCACCTAACCACGTCTAGCAATTATGCGGAAAGGACCAATGTAGCACGGAGCTAGATTGCCCTTGATTCCAAAACGGTGAGTGCCCTTCATAGGGGTGACACGTAGATAAGGTTGATCACCAGGTTGATAAGTCAAACCCCATCGTTTGCGATCATAGTTGCTCTTCTGGCGGTCCTGAGCCGCCTTGAGATTTTCCCGGACAATACGAACTTGCTCTTCGGCGTGTTGAATAATATCCGGACCCACGAGCGGTCGTTCCCCAGTTTCTGACCAATTCAGAGGGGTTCGAAACTTACGTCCATATAGTACTTCGAAGGGGGCCATTTTCAAGCTGGCTTGATAGCTGTTGTTATAAGAGAACTCGGCATATGGAAGAGATTCCTCCCACTTCTTACCGAAAGAAATAACACAAGCCCGCAACATGTCTTCAAGCACTTGATTGACTCGTTCGACTTGGCCTTGGGATTGTGGATGATAAGCTGAACTCCAGGTAATATGAGTTCCCATAGCTGTTTGGAAACTTTCCCAGAATTTGGAAGTGAAAAGACCGCCACGGTCCGAACTGATCTCCTTCGGAATACCGTGGAGTGATACAATTCTGGAGATATACAACTCTGCTAACTGACTAGCAGTGATAGTCTCTTTGACAGGCAGAAAGTGTGCAACTTTAGAGAGTTGGTCGACGACGACAAGAATAGCATCGTGACCCTTCTGTGACCTGGGAAGTCGTGTAACGAAATCCATCTGAACCTTATCCCATTTCCATAGAGGAATAGGAAGCGGTTGCAGAATTCCACCTGGTTTCTGATGTTCTGCTTTAACGCGACGACACACATCACATTCAGCAACATATCGAGCAATGTCCTGCTTCATTTTAGACCACCAGTACCTTTGACAGAGATCACGATACATCTTGGTGCTACCCGGATGAATAGACAGCGGGGTATCATGTGCCTCCTTCATGACCTTGTCGGTCATAAGCTCGAAACGAGGTACGACAATGCGGTTTCTGAAATACAAGGTTCCATCTTCAGACAGCGAGAAATCCCTGTACTTTACAAGGTGAAGGTCTTTCTTCATGAGATCAATTTCAGCATCTTTAGCTTGCGCATTCTTAACAGCTTTCTCAAGATCTGGTTGTATCACAAGGTTATTTAGAGAGCCCTGTGGAACAATACGTAGATTCAGCTTGCATAGTTCTTCAAAAAGATGAGGCTGAGCTCGCCTAACCATGAGGTTGTCGCAATAGGACTTGCGGCTTAAGGCATCAGCCATCACGTTAGCCTTGCCAGGGGTATAGGAAATACCCAAATCATAGTCCGCAATGGCCTCCATCCATCTTTGCTGACGGAGGTTTAGAGATGGCTGAGTGAACAAGTACTTCAGACTTTTATGATCCGTGTAGATCTCGCAACGATTACCGAGAAGGTAATGTCGCCACAACTGCAATGCATAGATCACAGCAGCTAGTTCTAGATCATGTACCGGATAATTCTCTTCATGTGGGCGCAACTGACGAGAGCCATAAGCAATCACTTTACGCTCTTGCATTAGGACATAGCCCAATCCTTCACGGGATGCGTCACAATAAATCACAAAGTCTTTGCGGGTATCTGGAGGAGATAATACTGGGGCAGATGTCAGCTTGTCTTTGAGTGTCTGGAAACTTTCCTGACATTTTTCTGTCCATTCAAACTTAACGCCCTTGTGAAGCAGATCAGTCAAAGGCTTAGCAATCTTGGAAAAGTTCTCGACAAATCGACGACAATAGCTTGCAAGGCCGAGAAAACTTCTCACTTGCTTGACGTTCTTCGGAGGAGTCCAGTCAAGAATAGCCTGAACTCGTTCTGGGTTAACGGCAATGCCATCTTTCGAAATCACATGGCCGAGATATGTCACTTCAGATAACCAGAACTCACATTTGGAGTATTTGGCATACAACTGGTGTTCTCGAAGCCTTTCCAGTACAAGACGGAGGTGTTCGGCATGTTCTTCCTTATTCTTCAAATAAACCAGAATATCATCTAGATAAACCACGACGAACTTGTCGAGGTAATCCATGAAGATGTAATCATCAGACGGGAGAATGTGGCTGGAGCATTTGTTAAGCCGAAGGACATGACCGTGTACTCGTAGGAGCCATAGCGAGTAACAAATGCAGTCTTGGGAATATCCTCTTCGCGAACACGGATCTGATGGTATCCCAATCTCAAATCAAGCTTATAGAATACTGAGGAACCGGCAAGTTGATCATACAAATCATTGATCCGGGGAAGCGGATATTTATTCTGGATTGTAGCTTGCTTAATGGGCCGATAATCCTGAACCAATCAGTTAGTTCCATCCTTCTTCTTGACGAAGAGTGAAGGTGCTCCCCAAGCAGAGGAACTGGGGCGGATGAAACCTTTCTTAAGTGACGTGTCGATTTCTTCCTTAAGCTTGAGAAGATGATGCGGAGGCATCTTATAAGGGCGCTTCGCAATAGGGGTAGTGTCAGGTTTCAAGTCGATGACAAACTCAACAGCTCTAGCAGGGGGTATTCCTGGAAGTTCTTCTGGAAATACATCTTGAAAATCACGAACAACTGGAATGTTCTTGATGCCTTCAAGAGGTGAAGCATTCAATGCATTCAGAACATATATCTGGCTCTCAGCATCTTGAGCTATTCGGGCTGAGTAATTGATCACCTGACCAGAAGGGTGTGTGAGCTGGACTGTCTTAGTAGCACAGTCAATCAAAGCATTATGGGCTGTCAACTAGTCCATACCGAGAATAATGTCTATGTCGGAAGGTCCAAGTACAATGAGAGAAACCAGAAAAAGTAGACCTCCAATCTCGATGTGGTTGTGAGGGCTTAGCATTGTGGTTTGCCACTTGGATCTTGGGGACTGAACCATTAGAGGAGTGGGTAATTCTTCCAAGTATAACTCATGTGACTGAGCAAATTGTTGGGAAACAAAAGCATGCGATGCTCCTGAATCAAAGAGAACAGAGGCTGGTCCTGAATTCACAGAGAGTGTTCCCAGCACGATAGTCGGTTCCTTCTGAGCCTTTTCAGCATTGACGTGATTGGCATAGCCAAGCACAACAGCAGACAGTATGGTATTACGGTTTCTGAATCGGCGGTTTCGACAACCCTTCTTACGACCATTAGAAGGACGTGACGCAACTTGAGGGGAAGCCATAGCATTAGGCGGTCCATCATGAACCGTAAGCTGTCTCGGCGATGAAGGCAGACGAGGTGCAACATAAGACAGTCTTGGTGTTGGAGCAGGTCGGTGATGAACATTGTGAGGGATCCACACTCGACGCTTCTGAACAGGCTGACCCGAGGATGAGCCAGCTTCATGAGTGCGCTTGACTGACTCCTGGTATTCAGTTAGAGCTGTTTCAACTTGGAAAGATTTGCTGACAAGCGTTGCGAAGTCTATGCAATCATGGACAGCAAGTGCAAGTTTTATATCAGTACGTAGTCCTTCACGGAATTTCTCCTGCTTGCGTGCGTCAGTGCAGACGTCATCTTCAGCATAGCGGGACAATTCAAGAAATTTCCTCTGATATTCATCCACAGTCATTGTGCCCTGTGAGAGTTTGCGGAACTCCTGCTTCTTCTGGTCCATCAGACCTTGGGGAATGTACCATGCACGAAAAGCTGACTGAAATTCCTGCCAAGTGGTTTCAGTCTCAGCAGGTAACATACCCTTGTGGCTTTTGCACCATTGAGCAGCTGGACCCTTTAAGTGGAATGTCGCAAAGGTGACGTGACTGTCAGGGGCAACATTAGCTGACTCCATTTCAAACAGGATGTCACGAAGCCAATCATCAGCATCCATAGGATTGGTGGAGTTGCGGAAAATGGACGGGTTGAGGCGCACAAATTCTGGCAGAGTTATTGGAGCATTCTGCTGTTGAGCATTCTGAGTAGGGAACTGGGCCAATATTTCGGTCATAACCTGACGGTTCAGTTCAAAAATGCTGCATCATTGCGGCAATATAAGGTGGAGGTGGAGGATCGTCAGCCATCCTGCCAAATCAACAGGGGCAGTTTAGCAAGAAGAACTGCAGGTGTATGGAATGATTCATGAAGTAACACGCACAACAGAAGGAGGTGCAATAGATACTTCATCATATTCGCACCAGACATTCGAATCCGCACATAGCCTCGATTACAATCCGGCAATACGACAGCTGAAAGGGGAGGGCTAGACATCTAGGCGGCGCGCAGGCACACGGTAGGGAAGTACACAACAAGACATAGCAAAGGCTACATCAATGTCGAAGAAAACTATTGGGGCGAGGAATCTGCAAGTCAAACACAGGGTGCCCTCGATAAAAGGATCCTGCAAGCAGAACCTGGCCCACAATCTTGAAGAAAGGGGGAAATTTCAGAACTCCGGGTGGATGTGATTACGAGAACCTAAGGTTGGAGTTAGTAAAATTTTAACCCGAATAGAAGAGAGATCAGAGTCCCAGAGTAAAGGTCGAGGAGTAAAAGATCCTAATACCACCCAATTGGCGACGTGGGACCGTAAGCCACACAACCAAGTTAGCAAAACAGTTTTCGGTTACTAGACTCAACTTCGGCCAAGGAGTTGGAAAGGGGGATTCCTACAGGAAGTCGGCTCTGATACCAACTTGTGACGCCCCCGGCCCAATCGTGCACTAATCATACACGTAAATGCACACGATCAAGCCTAAGGACTCACGGGAAGATATCACAACACAACTCTAAAACATAAATAAAGTCATACAAGCTTTATATTACAAGCCAGGGGCCTCGAGGGCTCGAATACATAAGCTTGCGTACAAGCATCAGCGGAAGCATCAGATATCTGAGTACAGATACGAAAAAGAAACAGAAAGGCCTTTAGAAAGGCGGGGCAAAATAAAACACTACGATCGAAAGGCGTAGGCCTCCTGCCTGGGACCCTCCGATCCTACTCCTGGTCGTCAGTCAACTCGTAGTAGTATCCATCCTCTGGGTAGTAGTAGTAGTCGATCGGCGGGGCATCTGTCTCAGGGGCTCCGTCATCTTGGTCACGACAAACTGATATTGGGAGAAAAGGAAAACAAAGCAACCGTGAGTACTCAAAAGTACTCAGCAAGCAAGGATCTACACTACATATGCAACATTTTCAAAGGGAGGCTGTATATGTGGACTGGGCTGCAGAAATGCAAGAATAGAGAGAAGGCCTAGTCCTATCGAAGACTAGCATCTTCATCGGTCTTGCAGCAATAGAAGAGAGTAGAACAGTACAATATAATGTAGCAGTATCATTAAGTCTCAACCTCACCCAGAGATCCTTTCTCGACTCCCTGCGAGAAAGCAATCCCAGAGCCATACAGTCATCAACCTCGTCCTGAGATCCCTTCTCGACTCCCTGCGAGAAGCAATCCCAGGGCCATAGTATCCAAGTATCCAGTTCTAAATTGTATCAATCAGGATACAACTCCGAGTGTCCTTTACCGTAGGACAGGCTATCGATAGAAGTTTTCTTCCCTGCAGGGGTGCACCAACTTACCCAACACGCTTGATTAACTCCGGCCGGACACAGTTTCCTGGGTCATGCCCGGCCTCGGCCAAACGATACACCGCAGCCCTACCTAGAGCTCAGCAGAGAGGTCCCCGCCGGTCTACATCCTAAGCACTCAGGGGTCTTGGGCCATCACCCTGTGCACTCTGGGTCGTTGTGTGCAGGGTGGATACCAGCACCGCCTCGGAGGGTCGGTACGATCCGACCGTGCCACAATGCTGAACTGGACGTCTGACAGAACTGTCGGCTGATGCTACGATGCAGAATGCCCATACTATGCCCACGTGATGGTTAGTGCTATCAGGCCAGAGACCTGCTCGGATCAAATATCCAAATCGTTATTGGACTAGGGCTTGCGGTAACGAGCAGAGACTCACGAAAGATGTGACCCCGTCGCCCCGTGTCGAGGACTTGCTGCAAGGGTTAAGAATGCCCGGCCGCGCCTCGTATTCATCACTCGGGCACCATACAGGCACCCGTCTTCACAACACTCGCCTCTCAGGCGCACGCAGGTACCCCTCAGGGTCGACCCGCCTATCCAAGTTACAGTGTAAAGTCCAAATATCCGTGTGTCCATAACATCAGGGGAATCCGAGGTATCACCCTCGTTGGATTCCTACTCGATGTAATCGTCAAGGTTAACTCGGAGGAACCACCCTCGCTGGGTTCACACTTGAGGTGTCGTACGACGGCGTCGTTATCGGAAGCAGTGAAGGAGGAATCACCCTCGATGACCACGACCGAATAGCTACTCTACAGAGTTAACATCAGAAGTGCTACACGAGGTATCACCCTCGACACTCGATAGTAACGCTGTAGTGTCGTTACAACTAAGGGGGGTAATGTGCGGTGCCGGGGCCTGGTCTTCAATCCCGTTGATCGGGTCTTCGGAAAATCCAGCGGGGCAGTCGGGATAAGTGGGGTCACGGATAGGTCTCTACCCAGCCTATACTAAGCAGTTTCAGATATGCAGGTAATTATCAACAGCAGGTTACAATAAACAGGCTATGCATCAGAATAGGTAAAGCAGCAGCAACAGTTCTAATGCAAGCATGAGAAATAGAATGGGCGATATCGGGATAATCAAAAGGGGGGCTTGCCTGGTTGCTCGGCGGCAAGGGCAAGGTTGTCAATGGTGTCTTCGGGATCCGGAGATGCGTCGGTACCGGGAACTGCATCGGGGTCTAACGAGAGAGAAGAGGGGGAGGAAACAGTATAAATATAGAGCAAACATAAGCAACACGAAGCAGGCTATGCTAACATGTAGTGCAGGGTTGCCTGAAGACATGTCTAAGCCATTTAGTTATTTTAGGAATTTGTTTGGAATTATTTTATTAAAGTCATGCACTATTCATTTAGCTGAAACAGGCAAAAAGTTGCATGTTCAGATAGTTAGAGGCATCTAACAGGTGTGTGGGTAGCGTATTCGGATTTGTCTCATTTTTCTGATCATTTTTCATATATAATTTGTTTTCATCGGAGTTACGGTTTAAAAGATATGATTTTCTAAAGTTTTTATTAATTTCTAGAATTTATTTAATTAATTAAAACAACATTATCCGAAACAGTAGCAGGGTGACATCACTGTGACGTAATGCTGACGTCATCATGACGTCAGGACCAGTGGGTCCCACATGTCATTCTCACATTAGGCTAATTAGGGTTTGATTATGTTAATTATAGTTTAATTAGACTATTTAATTAATTAGATTAATTAAACAGAATTAATTAGGTTATTTATTTATTTATTTAATTAATATTTATTTTTATTATCTTTTTTTTTGTTCTGTGGGGTGGGGCCCCCTAGTCAGTGGCCCATAGGGCCAAACAGGCGCTGGGCGATTCGGGCGCAGGGGCGCTGCGGGCGCGCGGGCTACGGGCTTTGCCCGCGCAGGCGCTGCGGCCCGATGCCGGCGTCCACGGCCGCAGCCGGAGCAGGGCGGCGCGGCGAGCGGGACAGTAGGCGGCGGCCGCGGAGTGCAGCGGGCGCGCGTGTGGGAGGCGCGCACGGGCGCGTGTGCGCGAGGCGCAGAGGGCAGCAGCAGGGGAACCGGGGCGCGGCGGCGGCAGCGCAGCAGGCGGGCGGCCACGCGCGCGAGCAGGGGTCGGCTCGGACAGCGCGAGAGCGCGCGCGGTGGCGCGGGACGCGGCCGGCGCGTGCGGTGGAGGGCAGCGGCGGCAAACGAGGTGAGGCCGCGGCGAGCGCGAGGCGGGCGCAGGCGGGCGCGGCAGCGGCTAAACGGTGAGCGCGCCGACGGGGATCGGAGTGCGAGGGAGCGGAGCGAGGGCGAACGAGGCCTCACCGGGGCCTGTAGTTGTGCATAAGAGGGCTTGGGGAGGGGCCGGAGCTCGGGGCGGCGGTGGTCGACGACGGGACGACGACGGCGCGGTGAGGTGGCAGCGTTTGGCGACGGCATCGGCGAGGCGAGGCAGAGGCCTCGGGCGGCGGCGCGCGCAGGCAGGGGGGAGCAAAGGAGGGGCGAGGAGGCGACAAGTGAGGCAAGGAGGAGGCGGTGACGGGGCGGGGCGGCGCTGGGGACGGGCGCCGGCGTCGGGGTCGCGGGGCCGTTGCCTCCCTCAATCCAGATGGGGAGGGAGAGGGAGGAGGGATCGGGGAGAGGGTGAAATGTGAATTGTGGGAGGGTTCCCATCGGTGGGGGGGGGGGGGTTGTTAGGGGAGTGGGGATGGGCGCGGTCGGCCAGCTGCTGGGGCCCAGTTGGGCCGGGGGGGGGGGTGTTTCTCTTTTTCTTTTTCTTTTTCTTTTCTGTTTTGTTTTCTTTTACCTTTTTCTTTTATTTATTTTCTTTTCTCAGTTTAGCAAATTGTTAGGCCACATATTGAATTTTGTAAAACATGGCAATTGCTCCAATAAATACTACGCATTACCTGCTACTACCAAAAACTAGTTTGGAGACAATTTGAGTTCACACAATTTTTATAATAATTAAAATGCATTATTCCTTACTGTTTTAATTATGTTAGTGCCACCTAATTAATTTATTAATTGTTGGTTCCAATTTTAGAACATTCTCTGTATTATTTGTTATTGATTGAACATTTTAGTTTCTATGTTAGACAACTTTTATTTTCCACTTTCATTTAAATTTGGATTTTGACTTAGGAGTTGAAATGCAATATAATGCTAATGATGATCATGCACTGTTAAACATGATGACATGGCATAATCAAAAGGGTGATTACGGTAGTTAACCACCGGGGGTGTTACAACATGACGTAGACAAGATCTATTTATGTAGAAATAGACCCCATATTGTTATCCTTAATGGCAACGATACATACGTGTCGTTTCCCTTTCTGTCACTGGGATCAAGCACCGTTAGATCAAACCCATCACAAAGCACCTCTTCCCATTGCAAGATAAATAGATCAAGTTGGCCAAACAAAACCCAAATATCAGAGAAGAAATACGAGGCTATAAGCAATCATGCATATAAGAGATCAAAGAAGACTCAAATAACTTTCATGGATAAAAACATAGATCTGATCATAAACTCAAAGTTCATCGGATCCCAACAAACACACCGCAAAAAGAGTTACATCATATGGATCTCCAAGAGACCATTGTATTGAGAATCAAACGAGAGAGAGAAAGCCATCTAGCTACTAACTACGGACCCATAGGTCTACAATGAACTACTCACGCATCATCGGAGAGTCACCAATGAGGATGATGAACCCCTCCGTGACGGTGTCTAGATTGGATCTGTGGTTTCTGGAACTTGCGGCGGCTGGAATTGATTTTCGTCGACTCCCCTAGGTATTCTGGAATGTTAGGGTATTTATAGAGCAAAGAGGCAGTGCAGGAGGCCCCCGAGGTGGGCACAACCCACCTGGGCGCGCCTGGGCCTCCAGGCGCGCCCTGGTGGGTTGTGCTCCCCTTGGAGCACCCCCAGGTGCTTCTCCGGCCCACTGGATGTCTTCTGGTCCAAAAAAAAAATCGACAAAAAGTTTAGCTGCGTTTGGACTCCGTTTGGTATTGATTTCCTGCGATGTAAAAAATATGCAGAAAACAACAACTGGCACTGGGCACTATGTCAATAGGTTAGTACCAAAAAATGATATAAAATGATTGCAAAACATCCAAGAATGATAATATAACAACATGGAACAATCAAAAATTATAGATACGTTGGAGACGTATCAACATCCCCAAGCTTAATTCCTGCTCGTCCTTGAGTAGGTAAATGATAAAAACAGAATTTTTGATGTGGAATGCTGCCTAACATGTTCATCACATATTCTTTTCTTAATAGCATGGACATGTGGACTTTTATATGGTTCAAAGCAATAGTCTAGTTTTGACATGATAACTTAAATATTCAAGCATATCAACAAGCAACCATGTCTTTCAAAATATCAACACTAAAGCAAGTTATCCCTAGCCCGTCATGATCAATCATTGATCTATTAATGAAACACACTCGAATATTAGCTACACCCAATGCCCAAGTATGATCATAGTGCCCCTTAGTTGGTGCTTTGTAAGAGAAGATGGAGACTCAAATTAAAAATAAAAATTACGTAAAGTAAAAGAAAGGCCCTTCGCGGAGGGAAGTAGGGATTTGTAGAGGTGCCAGAGCTCAAAGCTTAAATTGAGAGATAAAAACATTTTGAGAGGCATACTTTTCTCACCAACGAAAATGACTTAGAGCTCCCAACACTTTCCATGCTAGATATATCATAGGCGGTTCCCAAACAGAAAATAAAGTTTATTCCTTTTTCCACCATTTCTTTCACTTTCCATGGCTAGCCGTATCCACGGGTGCCCTCCATACCAACACTTTCCAAGGAATTTATTATTTGACAACATAAAGTAAATTCATTTTTCATTTCAGGACTAGGCATCCCTAATACCTTTGCCGTACTCTCGTGCAATGACAAGTGAATAAACACTCATCGTGAGAATAACACATCTAGCATGGAAAATATCGGCCACCCCTCACCGCCTCGCGAGCGGTACAAGCACACAAAAGAGAAATTTATTTTGAAAATTAGAGATGGCACATACAAATTTGCTTAGAACAGCACGGAAATACCGCATATAGGTAGGTATAGTGGACTCATATGGCAAAACTGGTTTAAAGGGTTTTGGATGCACAAGTAGTGATCATACTTAGTGCAAATGAAGGCTAGCAAAAAGATTGAGAAGCGCCCAACCAAGAAACAAATAATATCATAAGAAAGCATTAAGCATAAGTAACACTGAATAATGCACCATAAGTAAGATATAATTTCATTGTATAACTATTGACTTTCGTACTTGCATAGGGAATCACAAACCTTAACACTAATATTCTTACTAAAGCACAATTACTCAGCAACATGGCTCTCATATTATATTGTCATATCTCAAAACTATTACAAAGAACCAAGTTTATTTTGTCCAATGATCTTCATGAAAGTTTTTATTATATCCTTCTTGGATATCTATCACTTTGGGACTAGTTTCATATGTTGCTTTTAATAAGCTCAAACAAATATAAGTGAAGAACATGAGCATAATATTTATTTCTCTCAAATTAATCTAAGTGAAGCAAGAGAGAATTTATTCAAAATTTTACTAACTCCCAAATAAATCTAAGTGAAGCATGAGAGCATTTCTTCAAAAAAAAAACAAAGCACACCGTGCTCAAAAAAGATATAAGGGAAGCACTAGAGCAATTCCAAGGCTCTAAAAATTTAAGTGAAGCATAGGAGCAAGCATAGCATAGTTTTTGGCTCTCTCAAAAAGGTGTGTCCAGCAAGGATTCAAGACTTAAAATAAAAAGCAAAACAATCAAAGACTCAAATCATACAAGACGCTCCAAGCAAAACTCATGATATGTGACGAATAAAAATGTAGTTCCAAGTAAAATACCGATGGTCGTTAGAAAAAAAAGGGGATGCCACTCGGGGGCATCCCCAAGCTTAGTTGCTTGATACTTCTTGAATATTATCTTGGGGTGCCTCGGTCATCCCCAAGCTTAGCCTTTTGCTAATCCTTATTCCTTCATCCATCGTAATATCACCCAAAACTTGAAAACTTCAATCACACAAAACTCAACAAAACCTTCGTGAGATCCGTTAGTATAAGAAAATAAATAACTACTTTAAGTACTGTTGAAAACCCATTCATATTTTATTTTTGCATTATATCTACTGTATTCCAACTTTTCTATGGCAAAAACTCTTCAAATAAAACCATAGAATCATCAAAACAAGCACACAACGCAAAGAAAACAGAATCTGTCAAAAACAGAACAGTCTGTAGAAATCTGAAAACTTCGAATACTTCTGTAACTCCAAAAATCCTGAAAAATTAGGAAAACCTGAGAAATTTGTTTATTAATCTTATGCAAAAAGAATAAACTTAAAATCACTCTTCTGTAAAAAGTAAGAAATATTTTCGTGAGCACAAAAGTTTCTGTTTTTCAGCAAGATCAAATCGACTATCACCCAAATCAACCCAAAGGCTTTGCTTGGCACAAACACTAATTTAAACCACAAAAACACATCTAATCAGAGGCATAATTGGGTATTTTATTTAAAACAGCAAGAAAACCAAAAAGAAAAAAGATACAAGTTGGGTTGCCTCCCAACGAGCGCTATCATTTTACGCCCCTAGCTTGGCATAACGCAAAGGATCTAAGTGTTGTCAACTTTGTTCTTGTTTTCCTTGGAGGTGTTTTTCTCAGGAGGTTTTGCAAAAACAACATAAAACACATTATCCATAGAAACTTTAGCACAATCAAGTTGCTTATCATCATGTCCCTTCTGATTTCCGGCAGTGATCCAAGAATAATGTTGATTAACATCATTAAAAACTTGTTGGATAATATCTAAAACAGGGACTTGCTTTTTAAGATTCTCATCAAAGATTCGATTATCCCCAGGTAAATGCCTTAAAGCACAATCACTATTATAGAGAATTTCATCTATCACAGGTTTTTCATGATTCATACCATAAAAATCAAAGATTTCCCTAGCTTCCTGTATTATGTAGTCAAATTCATTCATAAGAACAACAGTGGCCAATTTTTTAGCTTTAGGATTCTTTATAACGGGTAACTCATAAAACAATCTTTGCAAGGTAGGATGAGTACGGATAAATCTATTTTCAAGTTTCAGAACTAGCGCTGAAATAGCTTCCGCGTAAGATTTAGTCCTTTTAAGTATAGGAGCATCATCAAGACTCAAATTTCCAATGCAATTGAAAAATTCTTGGATATGTTCTTTTCCCATAACATTCCCCTGCCCCAAAACAAAAGTTTTGGCATCCAGATTACCCGTACGCTCCATTTTAGGAGTTAGGCCATCATCTGTTTCTGCCATACCAAAATCACTCATGATTGCAAGGAAAAAGATAGATCTGACGAGAAAACGACGAACGAAAAAGAGGGCGAATAAAATGGCAAATTTTTGTGAAGTGGGGGGAGAGGAAAACAAGAGGCAAATGGCAAATAATGTAAATTGCAAGGAGATGAAATTTGTGATTAGGAACCTGGTTGATGTTGATGATGTCTCCCCTGCAACGGCGCCAAAAACTCCTCTTGATGTCTGCTAGAACTACGTCAGTTTTTCCCCAGAGAGGGAGGGATGATGCAGCACAGCGACGGTAGGTATTTCCCTCAGTGATGAGACCAAGGTTATTGAACTAGTAGGAGAACCACGCAACACCACGTAAACAGCTCCTGCACACAAAGAACAAATACTTGCAACCCGACGTGTTAAAGGAGTTGTCAATCCCTTTCGGGTAACGAGATAGATAAAATTGTAGTAGATTGAAAGATACAAATAAAAGCAAATAAAATTCAGCGAGGTATTTTTGGGTTTTTGGATTAATAGATCTAAAAATAAAAGTTACAAATAAATAAAAGAGCAAATAGCAAAATAGATCTTGAAGGCAAATATATTAAAGAAGAGACCCGGGGGCCGTAGTTTTCACTAGTGGCTTCTCTCAAGAAAAATAGCAAATGGTGGAAACAAATTACTGTTGGGCAATTGATAGAACTTCAAATACTCATGACGATATCCAGGCAATGATCATTATATAGGCATCACGTCCAAGATTAGTAGACCGACTCATGCCTGCATCTACTACTATTACTCCACACATCGACCGCTATCCAGCATGCATCTAGTGTATTAAGTTCATGGAGAAACGGAGTAATGCAATAAGAATGATGACATGATGTAGACAAGATCTATTTATGTATAAATAGACCCCATCTTCTTATCCTTAATGGCAACGATACATACGTGTCGTTTCCCGTTCTGTCACTGGGATCAAGCATCGTAAGATCAAACCCATCACAAAGCACCTCTTCCCATTGCAAGATAAATAGATCAAGTTGGCCAAACAAAACCCAAATATCAGAGAAGAAATACGAGGCTATAAGCAATCATGCATATAAGAGATCAAAGAAGACTCAAATAACTTTCATGGATAAAAACATAGATCTGATCATAAACTCAAAGTTCATCGGATCCCAACAAACACACCGTAAAAAGAGTTACATCATATGGATCTCCAAGAGACCATTGTATTGAGAATCAAACGAGAGAGAGAAAGCCATCTAGCTACTAACAAAGGACCCGTAGGTCTACAATGAACTACTCACGCATCATCGGAGAGGCACCAATGAGGATGATGAACCCCTCCGTGATGGTGTCTAGATTGGATCTGTGGTTTCTGGAACTTGCGGCGGCTGGAATTGATTTTCGTCGACTCCCCTAGGGTTTCTGGAATATTGGGGAATTTATAGAGTAAAGAGGTGGTCCGGGAGGCCCCCGAGGTGGGCACAACCCACCTGGGCACGCCTGGGCCTCCAGGCGCGCCCTAGTGGGTTGTGCTCCCCTCGGAGCACCCCCAGGTGCTTCTCCGGCCCACTGGATGTCTTCTGGTCCAAAAAAAATCAACAAAAAGTTTCGTTGCATTTGGACTCCGTTTGGTATTGATTTCCTGCGATGCAAAAAACATGCAGAAAACAACAACTGGCACTGGGCACTATGTCAATAGGTTAGTACCAAAAAATGATATAAAATGATTATAAAATGATTGTAAAACATCCAAGAATGATAATATAACCGCATGGAACAATAAAAAATTATAGATAAGTTGGAGACGTATCATTGAGGCATGCGGCGGGTATCGTTATTTTCTGACCTTCACAGATGATTTAAGTAGGTATGGGTATATCTACTTAATGAAACACAAGTCTGAAACATTTGAAAAGTTCAAAGAATTTCAGAGTGAAGTGGAGAATCATCGTAACAAGAAAATAAAGTTTCTACGATCTGATCACGGAGGCGAATATTTGAGTTACGAGTTTGGCCTTCATTTAATACAACGTGGAATTGTTTCACAACTCACGCCACCTGGAACACCACAGCGTAATGGTGTGTCCAAACGTTGTAACCGTACTTTATTAGATATGGTGCAATCTATTATGTTTCTTACCGATTTACCACTATCATTTTGGGGTTATGCATTAGAGACAGCCGCATTCACGTTAAATAGGGCACCGTCTAAATCCGTTGAGACGACACTGTATGAACTATGGTTTGGCAAGAAACCTAAGTTGTCGTTTCTTAAAGTTTGGGGATGCGACGCTTATGTCAAAAGGCTTCAGCCTGATAAGCTCAAACCTAAATCAGAGAAGTGCGTCTTCATAGGATACTCTAAGGAAATAATTGGGTACACCTTCTACCATAGATCCATAGGCAAGATCTTTGTTGCCAAGAATGGAACCTTTCTAGAGAAGGACTTTCTCTCGAAAGAAGTGAGTGGGAGGAAAGTAGAACTTGATGTGGTAACTGTACCTTCTCTCGAATTGGAAAATAGCACATCAGAGAAAACTGTTCCCATGATGCCTACACCAATTAGAGAGGAAGCTAATGATGATGATCATGAAACTTCAGATCAAGTTACTACTGAACTTCATAGGTCGACCAGAGCACGATCCGCACCAGAGTGGTACGGTAATCTTGTCCTGGAAATCATGTTACTAGACCAAGGCGAACCTATGAACTATGAAGAAGCTATGATGAGCCCAGATTCTGACAAATGGCTTGAGGTCATGAAATCTGAGATAGGATCCATGTAT
The DNA here is from genome assembly GCA_011799875.1 of Thinopyrum elongatum. Taxonomy (NCBI): domain Eukaryota; kingdom Viridiplantae; phylum Streptophyta; class Magnoliopsida; order Poales; family Poaceae; genus Thinopyrum; species Thinopyrum elongatum. The sequence goes on along the minus strand of CM022299.1, from coordinate 478,373,064 downwards.
GAGAACAAAGTGTGGACTTTGGTGGACTTGCCCGATGATCGGCAAGCCATAGAGAATAAATGCATCTTCAAGAAGAAGACTGACGCTGATGGTAATGTTACTGTCTACAAAGCATGACTTGTCGCAAAAGGTTTTTGACAAGTTCAAGGGGTTGACTACGATGAGACTTTCTCACCCGTAGCGATGCTTAAGTCCGTCCGAATCATGTTAGCAATTGCTGCATTTTATGATTATGAAATCTGGCAAATGGATGTCAAAACTGCATTCCTTAATGGACATCTTAAAGAAGAGTTGTATATGATGCAACCAGAAGGTTTTGTCGATCCTAAAAATGCTGAAAAAGTGTGCAAACTCCAGCAATCCATCTATGGATTGATGCAAGCATCTCTGAGTTGGAATATACCTTTTGATGAGGTGATCAAAGCATATGGTTTTATACAGACTTAAAGTGAAGCCTGTATTTACATGAAAGTGAGTGGGAGCTCTGTAGCATTTCTGATATTATATGTGGATGACATATTGCTGATTGGAAATGATATAGAATTTCTGGATAGCATAAAAGGATACTTTAATAAGAATTTTTCAATGAAAGTCCTCGGTGAAGCTGCTTACATATTAGTCATCAAGATCTATAGAGATAGATCAAGACGCTTGATAAGATTTTCAATGAGTACATACCTTGACAAGATTTTGAAGGAGTTCAAAAATGGATCAGTCAAAGAAGGAGTTCTAGCCTGCGTTGCAAGGTGTGAAATTGAGTAAGACTCAAAGCCCGACCACGGCAGAAGATAGAGAGAGAATGTAAGTCGTTTCCTATGCCTCAGCCATAGGTTCTATAAAGTATGCCATGTTGTGTACCAGGCCAGTTGTGTGCCTTGCCATGCGTTTGGCAAGGGGGTACAATAGTGATCCAGGATTGGATCACTGGACAGCGGTCAAAATTATCCTTAGGTACATAAAAGAGGACTAAGGAAATGTTTCTTGATTATGGAGGTGATAAAGAGTTCGTCGTAAAGGGTTACATTGATGCAAGCTTTAACACCGATCTGAATGACTCTGAGTCTCAATCTGGATTTGTATTCAAAGTGGGAGCAATTAGCTAGAGTAGCTCCATGAAGAGCATTGTAGACATAGAAATTTGCAAAATACATACGGATCTGAATGTGACAGACCCGTTGTCTAAACTTCTCTCACAAGCAAAACATGATCACACCTTAGTACTCTTTGGGTGTTAATCACATGGCGATGTGAACTAGATTATTGTCTCTAGTAAACTCTTTGGATGTTGGTCACATGGCGATGTGAACTATGGGTGTTAATCACATGGCGATGTGAACTAGATTATTGACTCTAGTGCAAGTGTGAGACTAAAGGAAATATGCCCTAGAGGCAATAATAAATTTGTTATTTTATATTTCCTTATTCATGATAAAGGTTTATTATTGATGCTAGAATTGTATTAATCGGAAACTTAAATACATGTGTGAATACATAAACAAATACCATGTCCCTAGTAAGCCTCTACTAGACTAGCTCTTTGATCAAAGATGGTTAAGGTTTCCTAACCATAGACATGTGTTGTCATTTGATAACGGGATCACTTCATTAGGAGAATGATGTGATGGACAAGACCCATCCGTTAGCTTAGCATATTGATCATTCAGTTTATTGCTATTGCTTTCTTCATGTCAAATACATATTCCTTCGACTATGAGATTATGCAACTCCTGGATACCGGAGGAATACCTTGTGTGCTATCAAATGTCACAACATAACTGGGTGATCATAAAGATGCTCTAAAGGTATCTCCGAAGGTGTTTGTTGAGTTGGCATAGATCGACATTATTATTTGTCACTCTGAATATCGGAGAGGTATCTCTGGCCCTCTCGGTAATACACATCATAACAAGCCTCGCAAGCAAAGTGACTAATGAGTTAGTTATAGGATGATGTATTACGGAACAAGTAAAGAGACTTGCCGGTAACGAGATTGAACTAGGTATGAAGATACCGATGATCAAATCTTGGGCAAGTAACATACCGATGGACAAAGGGAATTATGTATGTTGTCATAATGGTTCGACCGATAAAGATCTTCGTAGAATATGTAGGAGCCAATATGCGCATCCAGGTTCCGCTATTGGTTATTGACCGGAGAGGTGTCTCGGTCATGTCTACATAGTTCTCGAACCCGTAGGGTCCGCACGCTTAACGTTCGTTGACGATATAGTGTTATATGAGTCATATGATTTGGTGACCGAATGTTGTTTGAAGTCCCGGATAAGATCACGGACATGACGAGGAGTCTCGAAATGGTCGAGCGCTAAAGATTGATATATAGGACGATGATATTTAGACACCGGAAGTGTTTTGAAGTGTACCGAGTGATCATCGGAGTACCGAAGGGGGTACCGGGCACCCCTGGAAGGGTGATGGGCCTATTGGGCCATTAGAGGGGAGCACACCAGGCCACAGGGGGCTGGCACACCCCCCTAAGGCAGCCGACCCATGGGAGAAAGGAAGGGGGGGGGGATTCAGCCTCCCCCTTCCTTCCCTCTCCCCCCTTTCCTTTCCCCCTTCGACAAATAAGGAAGGGGGGGGGGCGGCCAAGGGCAAGAGCCCAAGTAGGATTCGGTCCTACTTGGGGTGCCTCTTGGCCTCTCCCCTCTCCCTCCCACCTATATATATGTGGGAGGGGGGCGCCTAGCACACCCAGAACATTGTCTTAGCTGTGTGCGGCGCCCCCCTCCACTGTTTACACCCCCGGTCATATTTTCGTAGTGCTTAGGCGAAGCCCTACAGAGATCACTTCACCATCGCCGTCACCACGCCGTCGTGCTGCCAGAACTCATCTACTACATCGTCGTCTTGCTGGATCAAGAAGGCGGAGGACGTCATCGACCTGAATGTGTGCTGAACGCGGAGGTGACGTACGTTCGGTGCTCGATCGGTTGGAATGCGAAGAAGTTCGACTACATCAACCGCGTTGTCAAACGCTTCCGCTTACGGTCTACGAGGGTACGTAGACACACTCTCCCCTGTCGTTGCTATGCATCTCCTTGATAGATCTTGCGTGTGCGTAGACATTTTTTTGTTTTCCATGCAACGTTTCCCAACAGAGGCCCCATGCTCCGCGCTGGTGGGAAGACTAGCATAGGTGCCGGAAGCGGCTTTTTTTTTGCTTGCTCTTGTAACCAATTTGCCACTTTATGGAATGAAGTTTGAAGTTCTTGCATATTTATTTTAAAAGGGGTGGGACTTTATTTTTCCTCCTTCCAGTGTTTTTCTCTCCTTGAATCTCGTTTTCGGAGGAAGTGGAGCTTGCCCATTGCCCCCTCCAGCGCGTCCCGCGAGCGGGGGCTGGGCACGGTGTTACGCTCGGGCTAGCCCCGGCAACGTTGGAGCCCCAGGCCACAATGGCCATGGGTCCGCCTGCACGCACACCTCACCAAGGCCTTGGTGTCCGAATCCTCGCGCGACGCTCTCGAGCGAGCCAACGGGCATGTACCGGTTTCGGACCCTGGCCTCAGGAGCGCTTATCTCCTGGCCTTGGTGGGCATCACTACCTGGCATACCAGTGATGATCGCCCCTCGCTCGGGGGCTCTGGATGCAAGATGGGCGCCAAGGAAGGGTGGCTGGAGAAAAAGCGGCCACGGTCTGGCTCATTGTTGAGGAACCCCACGTCGAGTGCTCTTTACATCTCCGCAAGACCCGACGCCTGGCGGAGGCATCTCCGGAGGCTTTGTAATATCGCAAGCCCCCCAGGGACCTTGCGGGCTGCGAGCCCTTCGAGGCCCAGAGCGACCTGGTCCATAAGGAGGGAGCCTCCTCGAGACCCCAGGGGCATATGATCAAGGCTCCAGAGGAGTGCGCCCCCGCGACGCAGCAACCTGCCAAGGGTCATGAGCGCACCAAGCTAAGTTACTCCAATCGCGCCAGGCAGGAACTTTCAATTGATAGCAATATAAGTACTAGAACGTGAACGGGAAACACTAATATAAAGGCGCAAGTGCCGCAGTTCATTACACGCCCCCACGGGGCTCTTCACGGTTCTTAATGCAGGAAATAAAAAAACAAAGAAGCGGCCTCCCGAGGTCTGGCTCCGATGCCACGCACACTCAGTCGGAGTCCTCCTCCTCCTTGATGGGGGCATGGCGGCGTGGCAGCTTGGCGTCCTCCTAGGCAGGAGCACGGTGATGTGGCCGGCCCTGCCTCCTCCTTGGTCCGTGCGCGGCGACGTGGCGGCTCATCGCAGTCGTCGTCGCTCGAGCTTTCCTCGGAGGAGGCGTCGCTGCTTCCGGAGGTATCGCGGCCGTCGCCAAGGGCAAGTTCACCCCGAAGGACGCCGCCGCCGTGATGGTCGTCGTCATCAGAGAAGTGGTCGCTGTCGCTGCCGTCGCCCTCGGGGCAGCACCCCAAGCGCCTACCGTCCTCCCCGAAGAGCTTGATGAAGAGCGTCGCCGCCCCGTCATACTTAAGGTGGAGGGTATGTGTCCCCTGCAGGCCGCGGGCGCGGGCGAATGTCTGCCACCCACAGTTCAGGAACACGTTGCCTACAGGGGTGACCTCCACCTCCACCCACGAGGCCTTGTTGCAGCAGCCGTCGGCCTGCAGCCATAGGCCAGCAGGTCCTCTGACCAGCAGCGCCCCCGTGAAGAAGCGCGGAAGCTGATGCCAGGTGCCCTCCGGCCTTTCCACCCACACAACAAACTCTTGGGTCGTGTCAGCCGTGTGGGACCGCGGGCACGGTGGTCGGGCGGCCGCCGTGGGCCTTCCACGCCGACCACGGCCGCCATGGCTCCTGCGGCCGCTCCCGCGGGAAGGACCCTTCCCACGGCCGCCGGAGGCAATGCGGACCCCCGTGGGGGTGCGCCCACGCCCCTGGGAAACCATCGCCGGTGTCGCGGTGGACTTGCGAGGGCGGCCGCGCCCCCTCTTGAGTGACGGCGCCTCCGGCCCCTCCTGGGGGGCCTTGCCCTTCTCCTCAGTGGTGAACCTCCTCACTGGCACCATGGTTGCTTCGGCAAGGTGGTGGCTGCGGCGGAGATAGGAGGAGAGAGGGCGAGAAGACAAAGATGGGATGGGGCACTGCCCCCTCGCCCTCTTATAGGCGATCATGGGCCAACCGGCACCCCTCCACCTTCGCGCAATGATGGCCTCGCAGCATGCACGTCCATGACTTTCGCTAGTCGGGGCGGTTGTCGAGGCGGCGTGTGTTGGTAAACGTTGCATGGAAAACAAAAAAAATTTCTACACACACGCAAGATCTATCCATGGAGATACCCATGGTGATCGGTATCGAACCAGACTGTTCTGAGTATCTGTACCATGTTGATCTGGCAACTATTATCATACCTGTATGGCCAATCTTGCTCCTTCATTATGGTTCTCTTTGCCTGGATCTTTAACTGAAAGAGTTTGGCCTTATGTATTCTTGATTCTTCGGGTGACCATGGGTACTGCCAGGTACAATATTCCGGCAGACATATTACCTTACTAGTTGTGGCTGTAGGGTAACGATCATCTGAACCCTTGAATGAAACCGGCAAATAAACCAATAGCCACCAGAACGGTCTTTACAACTCAGATCTGGGACATTACTTGAGTAACTCAACCCCAACTCAAGACGGCTGAAAAGCAGCTCAGAGCATGAGACGGTGTCGATAAGAAGAAAGTAGCAGTTCCCTAAGACAACCGAAAAGCAGCTCAGAGCATAGGGTCACTACTACGGAAAGAAATTCAACAACTGTCCGAGACGGCCGAAAAGCAGCTCAGAACACGGGCCAGTTGCTGACAAGAGAAATATAAAGTCGGCATCCACCCCGGACGGCAGGAAACAGCTCAGAACACAGGCGTGGTGCTGTTACTAAAGAAAGGCAGTCAAGGGTTCAGTAGCGTCCCATACAGCTCACGTGCTGTCATCATTTTATGAGTAACCCGTATAACCTTGGCAGCATGTTCACCATATCTATGGAAACATGTGTAGATGGCCACTTGATTCCTGAGACAAGCTTGTGTAGAAAGACTGAGTTGCTTATATCTGAAGTTCCGTTGTTGCCATAAGCAGACTGAGTGCATATATATATATATATATATATATATATATATATATATATATATATATATATATATATATATATATATATATATATATATATATATATATATATATATATATATATATATATATATATATATTAATGTTTCTGCTGTCGGTTCCTTGTTGTAGGAAGAACGTTATTCGGCTATCCTTCTTGTTGAACACTAATTTCCTAGCATATGCTGGCTTGCTTCCGGAATATAGCTAGTTCAAATTGTACTCATCGCAAACTCCATCCTTATATGTGAGCCATGCCTTTAACCCAAAGTGTACTGCCGATCATGCACACATCTTTGCCTTCTTGGTGATTTGATTATTACTGTTGTGAAGATCGCACATTGATATATATACCTGATGCCAATAATCAATCCAGGATATCATTATAATCAGACCAGATATTCGCCATGCCAGTCGATCGGCTACAAATCCCATATTGTTGAGCTGAGCTTCCAGATGTCTGTCTCTTCACTGATTCTTTGAGTCCAGTGTCGGTGAGCAACTTCCATAAGGGGAAATAAGGTAACACCAATGACCCAAAGAAAGAAGCAAAAGAAACGACTAAAACAAAAGCACACAAAGCAACAATATCACACACAAGCAATATCATATTCTACAGCTGTTCACAGCAATGTATGCATTCCTACTTTGACACACAATTCTCGCAAGAACTCCGGTATTACGGTCTAACATGCTGTGGCGGTGTGCACGAAAGTGAGTCCACGTGTGGAAGGAGGTGCTGTAAACAAAGCTACACCAAACACAGGCTTACACCGGTTCCATCTGGACGGATATGGTGGTGAGGACAGACTTGGTGATTGTGGGTCAGAACACAGAGGTGACGACCACATCATCGTCAAGAGTACGGAAGAAACCGTACTTGTCCAGGGAATGGATGGCAGGGTGAGATAGCGATGAAAAGAAAGGCTTGTGGCATTGCCCTTTTCTGATAACTGAGATCAGTAAGGTTTGCCAACGCGGCTAGAGGGATGGCAAGATTCGGGATAGAAACATGTCTATCACCGAAACGATAGGGGTGGCTGAAAAGGATGGATTGGTGTGGTACCGGTGCATCAATCCGACAAGGAATCGATACCACCCAGCACCTTGGCATCACTCCACTGGGACGAAGATGACACCACACCAAGGAACCAGTATGCAAACTGGAGAGCGTAGGTAGTGAATCGAAACTGATGCCACTTACACTCACCAGATCGACCGTTAAAATATCTAGCCTATATGCATGCTATGCACAAACAAATGCACCAAACAAGTGCAGAAAACCAACTGAATCCTATACTACCGATTTCTAACATTCGCGCAGTCTAGGGCGTCCTACAGCCAGACCTGCTCTGATACCAACGCTTGTGGCACCCCGGCTCAGAGGAAACCGGAACGCCCCGTATTCCAGCCCAGAGACAAGTCTTCTGGAATACGGCACTGTTGGCATAGAACAAATCAGCTCTTTATTACTATGAATAAGGTTACAAGGGTACATGAAATACACTGGCACGTCGACGCTACGCCTGCCCAAGGTAGCTCTATGCTAACAGTGAAACAACCCGAGGAAGCGGAATACCCTCGGCAGCGGAACAACAACGGCGGTGGTGAACTCCACGCCGCAGGGACTCTGGCTGGAACGCGTATCCTAGCTCGCAAATTCAGAATCCTCGACAAGCAAGCAATCGTGGCATGACCTACAAACTGGCATGACACGCCAGGTGAGTACTTTGAATGTACTCACAAGCTCACAACAACCAAAGCAATCAAGACAAGCAACAACATGGTATTTACAGGTTAAGCAGGTGTAAACATGATGATACTAGAACAATATGACATAAGAGCAGGATGACACTACATGCAACAGGTTAAAGCTATCATGATGCAACTTACTCTGTTCGGGTTTACCTCATAACCACCACATGTAAGAGCTTACCATCGTGTGTGCCACACGATAACCTCGGGACCAACCAAACTTGGTATTACAATACCGTAGTGATAACATGATCACAAGGAGCTTGGTCTTTACCCGAGATCACCACATAACACTATCAACCAAATCCGGTATCCACGATACCACGGTGATCCTCTCGTGATCACATAAAGATCAACCAACTTCTTTCTCATCGAACCGGGTTGTTATAAGCAATATTATTATACTTTTGACCCATAGTGTGTCCTACTACGAACTGTGCCCATGACCGAGGATGCGGCTATCGATAGATTATACACTCTGCAGAGGTTTGTACACTGTACCCACACCACGGAACTCATGGCCTCGTGCTCCCATTCGGGTGGACCAACAACATTCCGACAAAACCCAATCTATTGCATGACACTCTCCCGGCCACTCCGACACACTCCCCTTTGGGCTATGTCATGGGTGACCCCTGTGTCCTTCCGACACCTGCCATCGTCGTGGCCAAACAAAACTGTCCCAAATGGGGACCTGAGCTCAATACCAAAACTGGGTTCACAAGGTTATAGCCGCCTACCTGATCAGGGTAGCACGCGCTCATAACCTTCCCTGGTTGGAGGTACCAGCGAGAGGCATGACAATAGACCGAATTAGGGCTGCCCCATCCCAGCAAGTGTGGTTGCACTGGTGAGCTCGGTTCAGTCCGCACTATGACTCAGCCAACAGGTGTTCAAGTTCGATTAACATCCGGTTAAATATGAATGGTGATGTGCTAAGCCATGATAACAGGATTAACCATAACAACTAATAAAGAAACAAGCAGACATGTCATCATCTTAGCATGAACTACTGCCAGTGTTAACCATGAGCATAATGCTACCAGCGAGTACTTGATAACTAGCAAGATGCACCTGAGCATAGAACATAAGCATATATAGTAGTTTCACACAGAATAACATGCACACATTAAATAACTATTCAGGCAGGAAACCACAGCTACTGCAAATCCATCATGCAAGTGGCTGTCGTGGCTTGCCTGGGTACGAGAAATCCACCGGGGAGTAGTGTGGAGGGTCCGCGGAGAAGATTGCCGGAAGCAGTTCTCTCCCGGAGGGCTGTTTAGGGCAAGGGCAAAATGGTCATTTCCATGGTGTTGGAACATTATGGAAATGGTACCAATAGAACGGGCTCGAAGAGATGAAGACGTGGGCTTTGGAATCACCTCATTTGGAGTTGTGAGCAAAAAGATACAGTGGTATTTCTGCCAGGGACTTTTCTACAAATATTCTATTTACATACGGGTCCTTGCTAGGAAATCCACTGATAAAAGAAAAGGAGTACTGCATCTCTGGGCCGGCTTGGGCTGAAACAGCGGCTGCTGCTACTGTGCATACGGGCCGGCCCAACAGCACCGCACGGGGTGACGCAGAAGGCGCCTTCCGTGGAATACGCCTTCCAGTTCGGAAGACGACTCCAGCGGAAGCCGTTTCCACTTAAACTGCGCGGGCCCGCCGCGCCCTTCCCTTCTCTCGCTGACTGCAGGGACCCGCCTGCAGGTCCTTCTCCCTCCTTGACGTGTGCCTGGCCGGGGAAGCAGAGCAGAGGGGCGGCTCCCGACGGCGATAGCCGGAGCTACAGGCCGCCGTTCGCGAAGCTCTGCCTACCAGAGTGATCAGGAGGCCAAGGCGCGTCTATCCATGCATGATATAGGCCTCAAAGAGGGCGGGATCAAGAGCACCATCGACCATGGCGGACGGCCGGCGTCGGTGAAGATGGAACCGGGGCTATGGTACGCTGGTGGTCGAGGGAATGGGGTGGGAGGTTCTGCCAGAGGTAGAGAGGAGACATGGTGGTGGAGGAACGGAGTGAGGGGGCCAGCCTTGAGTGAATCTAGCCGGCGACCGGCGATGGCCGAGGCGGCAATGGGCGGCGAGGAGGAACTCCGGAGCTAGGGGAAGTGGCTGGGGAGTGCTAGAGGAGTGAGGCAAGGGCGATGGGGTGCTCGGGAGGCCGCGGGGAGCTATATATATTGCCGGACGGCGATGCCAGCACCGGATCCCGCCGCGGGTAAAACGCCAACGTCCGTGTTGCGCTGGCAGCCACGCTGGCCATCGTGGCGCGGCTGAGGTTGACGTGAGCACGCAGGAGCGACGGGACTAGTCCAGAGCCATTAAGGGCGTGCGGACAAGACGGCGACCGCGGCGCCCTGTTCGGCCCGTGCGTGAACTTGGCAGCGAGCGGCGGCGAGCTTCGCCGGAGTGGGGAGAGGGTGCTGGAAGGGGTACGTGGACGGTAGGAACGAAGTCGGCACGACGGGACAAGAAGAGGCAGCGCAGGGTGGCCGGAATGGTCGTGTCCGACGCGGTTGGCGTGCAGAGCACGACTTTGGCTGGGGCAGACGCGTGGTCACCACGTGCATTGGTGCACGTAGCACGCTCTGGCCCATCCATTCATATCTACATGATAGTCCTTGCTCCCCAAGGCATCCTGGAAGTGAAAGTTCAGCAAACGGGTAACTGGTGTGATGGCAACAATCACTAAAAGTTTGCTGTAGCAAACTTGACTACACCATTGTGATGAACAAAGAGGTGCTAGGAACCAAATCTGATGTCTGGGAGGTTTAGATTAGTAGGGACTATAATCCTGTGGAGTTTGGAATGATTTGCATCAAGATTTAATACAATTGCTTAACAACTGCATAATCTGGTCCAGAATACAAACCATGAAGTGGCACTCTAAGATTTAATTGGATTGAGCTGAAATTTGGGGAAAATGAATGATTTGATCATATGAGGACCCTGTATAAATTTCATACCATTTGGATAAACCAAAATGATACTTCCTTCACACAGCATCCCACTAGACAGAATTTTAGAAAAATTCTAGGGAATTATTGGATAGATCAAATGAGCCCAAATTGTGTGGAGAGACATAATATAGGTAGAAGCATGTTCTGGAAATTATTCATGAATTATGGAGCAATAAAAATTATAGTTTCTTCACAACCCAAAATAATTACCAGAAACAAAGATTTGATGCTATGATCACATAGGTAATGGAATGATGCTCAAATTTTGTGGAGAGCTATTATTTGAGCATATGAAGATGCTTGCAAAATTTCAACTCATTTGGATATGCCTAGCTTGCACTTCCTTCACAAGGCCTCTATTTGAACAGAAACTTTGAAAAATTGCTCAGGAATATTCACTAGGCAAATGAAGTTGAAATTTGGCATGTGGAAATGATATGGATGGGAAAGAGTGCACAAAAAGTTTGAGAGCAAGAAAGCAAAGATAAATGGTACTTGCTTCACAAACTGCTAGCTGGGGCAGAATCAGAAAAGGAATATTGGTGGAATATTTTTGGTCATGGAAAGGAAGGATTTTGACATATCTGAGGAATATTTGACCCAAACAATTTATGGGAATTATTTGGGAATCTTTGGAATAATGGAAGTGTGGGTTGCTTCACAACGCAGGGCAGACAGGGTTATTCCTTAAATAGAAAAAGGAATATTCCAAGAAAAAGAATATTGGGATTGATTCAAGATGGAAATGGCAAGGTCTTAGGATGATTTTGAGGTTGGCAAGCCACTGGGAAGAGGAATCAAAGGTGATCTCTCCAGGTTTCAAGACCACTAAGCCACAGAAAAGCAAAACCAGACCAAAATCAAAAGAAAGCGAAAATGGGCAAAATCCAGGGTGTTACAGTCAAGGTATGTGCTTTGTGAAAGTCCTATTAAGCGTCTCGATCTATCCCTATAGATCTTGATGCCCAATATATAAACAGCTTCACTGAAGTCTTTCATTGAAAAATTCTTATTCAAGTATCCTTTTATGCTATCCAGAAATTCTATATCATTTCCAATCAATAATATGTCATCCACATATAAAATCAGAAATGCTATAGAGCTCCCACTCACTTTCTTGTAAATACAGGCTTCTCCGTAAGTCTGTATAAAACCATATGCTTTGATCAGCTCATCAAAGCGTATATTCCAACTCCGAGATGCTTGCACCAGTCCATAGATGGATCGCTGGAGCTTGCACACTTTGTTAGCACCTTTAGGATCGACAAAACCTTCTGGTTGCCTTATATACAACTCTTCTTTTAGAAATCCATTAAGGAATGCAGTTTTGACGTCCATTTACCAGATTTCATAATTATAAAATGCGGCAATTGCTAACATGATTCAGACAGACTTAAGCATAGCTACGGGTGAGAAAGTCTCATCGTAGTCAACTCCTTGAACTTATCAAAAACCTTTCGCGACAAGTCGAGCTTTGTAGACAGTAACATTACCATCAGCGTCAATCTTCTTCTTGAAGATCCATTTATTCTCAATGGCTTGCCAATCATCGAGCAAGTCCACCAAAGTCCATACTTTGTTCTCATACATGGATCCTATCTCAGATTTCATGGCCTCAAGCCATTTATCGGAATCTGGGCTCATCATAGCTTGTTCATAGTTCATAGGTTCGCCATGGTCTAATAACATAACTTCCAGGACAGGATTACCGTACCACTCTGGTGCGGATTGTGCTCTGGTCGACCTACGAGGTTCAGTAGTAACTTGATCTGAAGTTACATGATCATCATCACTAGCTTCCTCTCTAGTTGGTGTAGGCATCATAGGAATGGTTTTCTGTGATGTGCTACTTTCCAATTTGAGAGAAGGTACAATTACCTCATCAAGTTCTACTTTACTCCCACTCACTTCTTTCGAGAGAAACTCCTTCTCTAGAAAGGACCCATTCTTAGCAACAAAGATCTTGCCTTTGGATCTGTGGTAGAAGGTGTACCCAATAGTTTCTTTAGGGTATCCTATGGGGACACACTTCTCTGATTTAGGTTCGAGCTTATCAGGCTGAAGCCTTTTGACATAAGCATCGCATCCCCAAACTTTAAGAAACGACAGCTTAGGTTTCTTGCCAAACCATAGTTCATACGGTGTCGTCTCAACGGATTTTGACGGTGCCCTATTTAACCTATTTAACGTGAATGTGGCCGTCTCTAATGCATAACCCCAAAACGATAGTTGTAAATCGGTAAGAGACATCATAGAATGCACCATATCTAATAAAGTACGGTTACGATGTTCGGAGACACCATTACGCTGTGGTGTTCCAGGTGGCATGAATTATGAAACAATTCCACATTGTTTTAAATGAAGGTCAAACTCGTAACTCAAATATTCGCCTCCGTGATCAGATTGTAGAAACTTTATTTTCTTGTTACGATGATTCTCTACTTCACTATGAAATTCCTTGAACTTTTCAAATGTTTCAGACTTGTGTTTCATCAAGTAGATATACCCATACCTACTCAAATCATCTGTGAAGGTCAAAAAATAACTATACCCGCCGCGTGCCTCAACACTCATCGGACCGCATACATCGGTATGTATTATTTCCAATAAGTCATTAGCTCGCTCCATTTTTTCGGAGAACGGAGTTTTAGTCATCTTGCCCATGAGGCATGGTTTGCAAGTATCAAATGATTCATGATCAAGTGATTCCAAAAGTCCATCCGTATGGAGTTTCTTCAAGTGCTTTACACCAATATGACCTAAACGGCAGTGCCACAAGTATGTTGCACTATCATTATCAACTTTGCATATTTTGGCATCAATATTATGAATATGTGTATCACTATGATCGGGATTCAACAAGAATGGACCATTCATCAAGGGTGCATGACCATAAAAGATATTACTCATATAAATAGAACAACCATTATTCTCTGATTTAAATGAATAACTGTCTCGCAATAAACAAGATCCAGATATAATGTTCAAGCTCAACGCGGGCACCAAATAACAATTATTGAGGTCTAAAACTAATCCCGAAGGTAGATGTAGAGGTAGTGTGCCAACGGCGATCACATCGACCTTGGAACCATTCTCGACGCGCATCGTCACCTCGTCCTTAGCCAATCTTCGTTTATTCCACAGCTCCTGTTTCGAGTTACAAATATGAGCAACCGAACCAATATCAAATACCCAGGTGCTACTATGAGCATTAGTAAGGTACACATCAATAACATGTATATCAAATATACCTTTGTTCACTTTGCCATCCTTCTTATCCGCCAAGTATTTGGGGCAGTTCCGCTACTAGTGATCATTCCCTTTGCAGTAGAAGCACTCAGTTTCAGGCTTGGGTCCAGCTTTGGGCTTCTTCCCGGGAGTGGCAACTTGCTTGCCATTCTTCTTGAAGTTCCCTTTCTTTCCCTTGCTCTTTTTCTTGAAACTAGTGGTCTTGTTAACCACCAACACTTGATGCTCCTTCTTGATTTCTACCTTCGCGGCCTTAAGCATTGCGAAGAGCTCAGGAATCGTTTTATTCGTCCCTTGCATATTATAGTTCATCACAAAGCCTTTGTAGCTTGGTGGCAGTGATTGAAGAACTCTATCTATAACACTATCAACTGGAAGATCAACTCCCAGCTGAGTCAAGTGGTTATGATACCCAGACATTTTGAGTATGTGTTCACTGACAGAACTGTTCTCCTCCATCTTGCAGCTATAGACTTGTTGGAGACTTCATATCTCTCAACCCGGGCATTAGCTTGAAATATTAACTTCAACTCTTGGAACATCTCATATGCTCCATGATGTTCAAAACGTCTTTGAAGTCCCGGCTCTAGGCTGTAAAGCATGGCACAATGAACTATCAGGTAGTCATCAGATTGAGCCTGCCAGACGTTCATAACATCTGTAGTAGCTCCTGCAGCAAGTCTGTCACCTAGCGGTGCATCAAGGACATAATTCTTCGATGCAGCAATGAGGATAATCCTCAAGTTACGGACCCAGTCCGTGTAGTTGCTACCATCATCTTTCAACTTAGCTTTCTCTAGGAACGCATTAAAATTTAGGGGAACAGTAGCTCGGGCCATTGATCTACAACATAGATATGCAAAACTATTAAGACTATGTTCATGATAAATTTAAGTTCAATTAATCAAATTACTAATGAACTCCCACTTAAATAAACATCCCTCAAGTTATCTAAGTGATACATGATCCAAATCAACTAACCCATCTGATCATCACGTGAGATGGGGTAGTCATCAATGGTGAACATCTCTATGTTGATCATATCTACTATATGACTCACGTTCAATCTTTCGGTCTCCAGTGTTCCAAGACCATGTCTGTACATGCTAGGCTCGTAAAGTTTAACCCAAGTATTCTGCATGTGTAAAACTGTCTTACACCAGTTGTATGTGAACGTAGAGTCTATCACACCCGATCATCACGAGGTGCTTCGAAACGACGAACTTTGGCAATGGTGCATACTCGGGGAGAACACTTTTCTCTTGAAATTTAGTGAAGGGATCATCTTATAATGCTACCGCCGTTCTAAGCAAAATAAGATGCATAAAGGATAAACATCACATGCAATCAAAATATGTGACATGATATGGCCATCATCATCTTGTGCTTTTGATCTCCATCTCCAAAGCATCGTCATGATCTCCATCATCACCGGCTCGACACCTTGATCTCCATTATTGCGTCAGGGTCGTCACGCCAACTATTGCTTCTAAAACTATTGCTAACACATAGCAATAAAGTAAAGCAATTACATGGCGTTTGCATTTCATACAATAATTAAGAGACAACCCTAAGGCTACTGCCGGTTGTCGATATTACAAAACATGATCATCTCATACATCAACATATATCACATCATATCTTGACCATATCACATCACAACATGCCCTGCAAAAACAAGTTAGACGTCCTCTACTTTGTTGTCGCAAGTTTTACGTGGCTGCTACGGGCTTCTAGCAAGAACCGTTCTTACCTACGCAAAAATCACAACGGTGATTTATCAAGTTTGCTGTGTTAACCTTCTTCAAGGACCGACCATAGTCAAATTCAATTCAACAAAAGTTGGAGAAACAGACACCCGCCAGCCACCTTTATGCAAAACTAGTTGCATGTCAGTCGGTGGAACCGGTCTCATGTGCGTGGACATGTAAGGTTGGTCCGGGCCGCTTCATCCCACAATACCGCCGAATCAAAATAATCCGTTGGTGGTAAGCAGTATGACTATCACCGCCCACAACTCTTTGTGTTTTACTCGTGCATATCATCTACGCATAGACCTGGCTCGGATGCCACTCTTGGGAAACGTTGCATGGAAAACAAAAAAAATTCTACGCACACGCAAGGTCTATCCATGGAGAGACATAGCAACGAGGGGGAGAGTGTGTCTACGTACCCTCATAGACCGTAAGCGGAAGTGTTTAGTAACGCGGTTGATGTAGTCGAACTTCTTCGTGATCCAACCGATAGAGTACCGAATGTACGACACCTCCGCGTTCAGCACACGTTCAGCTCGGTGACGTCCTCGCCTTCTTGATCCAGCAAGATAGCGAAGTAGTGGATGAGTTCCGGCAGCACGATGGCATGGGAACGGTGGTGGTGATGCTATCTCCGCAGGGCTTCACCTAAGCACTACGAAAATATGATCGAGGGACGAAACTGTGGAGACGGGCGACGTACACGGCTAAGAGATTGTCGTGTCATTGTGTGGCGCCCCCTCCCACATATATATAGGTGGGGGGAGGGAGGAGGCAGCCAGGAGGCGCCAGAAGTGGGGCCGAATCCCACTTGGGCTCCTGCCCCTAGCCGCGCCCCCTTGCCTTTTTAGGCGCATGGGGAAAGGCAGGGGAGGGTGGCGCCCCCCTTTCCTTTCTCCCATGAGGAGGGGAAGGCAGGAGGGGCTAGCCCTCCCCCCTTTCCTTCCCTAGGGCCGGCGGACAGGGAGAGGGGCGCGCCAACCCCCTTGTGGGCTGGTGTGTCTCTCCCCTTGGCCCATTAGGCCCATAGACCTCTCAGGGGTGTCCGGAACCCCTTCCGGCGATTCGATGACTACCCGGTGCACTCCGAAACTCTTCGGGTGTCCGAATATCATCATCCTATATATCAATCTTTACCTCCGGACCATTCCGAATGTGACGACCCTGGCTTAATCGTGCACTAACCATACACGCAAATGCATAAGATCAAGCCTAAGGACTCACTTGAAGATATCACAACACAACTCTAAAACATAAATAAAGTCATACAAGCTTCATATTACAAGGCAGAGGCCTCGAAGGCTCGAATACATAAGCTCGCATACAAGCGTCAGTGGAAGCATCAGTTATCTGAGTACAGATATAAAAAGAAAGACAGAATAAGCCTTTAAGAAGGCGGGGCAAAAGAAAACACTACGATCGAAAGGCGCAGACCTCCTGCCCGGTACCCTCCAATCCTACTCCTGGTCATCAGCCAACTCGTAGTAGTAACCACCCTCGGGGTGGTAGTAGTAGTCATCGGCGGGGGCAGCTGGCTCAGGGGCTCCGTCATCTGGTTGCATCAAAAGGATATGGGGAGAAAAAGAAAGCAAAGCAACCATGAGTACTCATCCGAAGTACTCAGCAAGCAAGGATCTACACTACATATGCAACATTTTCAAAGGAAGGCTGTATATGTGGAATGGGCTGCAGAAATGCCAGAATAGAGGGGAAAGCCTAGTCCTATCGAAGACTAGCATCTTCATCATCTTCAGCGGTCTTGCAGCATTAGACGAGTGCAGATTAGCATAATGTAAAGTAATAATAGTGTCATCAACCTCGCCCAGAGATCCTTCCTCGACTTCCTGCGAGAAAGCAATCCCAGAGCCATACTATCCATTTCTCATCACAATTATCCAGTTCTAGTTGTATCGATCGGGATACAACTCCGAGTGTCCGTTACCGTAGGACAAGCTATCGATAGATTGTTTCTTCCCTACAGGGGTGCACCAACTTACCCACCACGCTCGCTTAACTCCGGCCGGACACACTTTACTGGGTCATGCCCGGCCTCGGCCAAACGATACGCCACAACCCGACCTAGACTTAATAGAGAGGTCAGCACGCCAGACTAAACCTATGCACCCAGGGGTCTTGGGCCATCGCCCCGGGCGCTCCTACATGTTGCGTACGTAGCTGGTGAGCAGACCTAGCAGCCTCCAGTACAACGGAGGGTGCTTAACGCGCTCCAACCCAGCGCGCGCCGCTCAGTCGCATGACGTCTATTAAGCTTCGGCTGATGTATACGACACAGAACACCCATACTATGCCCACGTGATGGTTAGTGCTATCAGGCCAGAGGCCCCTTGGATCAAATATCCAAATCGTAGTGGATTAGGAGCGCGCGGTAACGAGCAGAGACTCACGATCGATGTGACCCCGTCGCCCCATCTCGAGGACTTGCGGCAAGGGCTAAGAATGCCCGGACGCGCCTCGTAATTATCTTGCGGGCACCTTCCAGGTCAACCCGACTCCACATCACTCGCAAATATGCTCGCGCGTACCCCTCAGGGCCGACCCATCATTAGTAACATGGTTCAGTGTAAAGTTATAGTAACCATAGTAACCATGTGTCTAACACCAAGGGGGAACCCTGAGGAATCACCCTCGATGGAATTCCACCTGATGTTATCGTCAAGGTGAATGAAGGAGGAATCACCCTCGAGGTCCACACTTGAGGAGTTGCACGACGGTGTCGTTATCGGGAATGGAGAAGGAGGAATCACCCTCGATGACCATAACCGATGAACTTACCTACAAGGTTAACATCAGAAGTGCTGATGAGGTATCACCCTCGGCACTCGATAGTAATCCAGTAGTGTCGAGCAACTAAGGGGGAAGTGATGTGCGGTGCCGGGGCCTGGTCTTCAATCCTGTTGATCGGGTCTTCTGATAATCCAGCGGGGCAGTCGGGACAAAGTGGGGGTCTCTGATGGGTCTCTACCCAGCCTATACTAAACAGTTTAGGATAAGTAGGTAGGTAACAACAGCAGGTTACAATAAACATGCTATGCAGCAGATATAGGATAACAGTAACAGCAGCAACTTCTAATGCAAGCATAAGAGAGAGAAGAATAGGCGATATCGGTATGCTCAAAAGGGGGGTGCTTGCCTAGAAGCTCTGCACAAGGGTCTAGTCGTCAGGGACGTAGTCATACTCCGGAGCTGCGTCGGCCTCGGGGACTACGTCGCTGTCGGGGTCTAACAAGAGAGAAGAGGGGGAGGAAACAAATAAATACACAGCAAACATATGCAACACATAGCATGCTATGCCTAGGATGCAGTGCAGGGTTGCCTAAAGATATGTCTAAGTCATTTTAATTATTATAGGATTAAAGTGGGATTTATTAACCGGTGTATATGCACTATTCATCTACCAGTATCGGGCGGAAAGTTGTGGGTTCACCTACATAGAGGGTTCCGGCATGGAAACAGACAACGCGATCAGATTCGTCTTGTCATTCTGATCAACTTTCATGTAGAAAGTTTTTCGATCCGAGCTACGGTTTATTTTCTATGAATTTTCAAAGACTAAAGTATTTTCTAGAATTTATTTAAATCAACAGAAAACATTTATGACGTCAGCATGATGCAATGATGACATCAGCGGTCAACTGGTCGGCTGACCAGGTCAAACCTGACCTGTGGGTCCAGTGGGACCCACATGTCATTGACAGAAGGCTAACATGGATTTAATTTTAAGTAAACAAAGTCATTTAGCTGGTAGGCCCCACATGTCATAGACTAATTAGTTTAACTAATTAAGTTTTAATTTAAATTTTTTTAATTAATCTAAATATGCGGTGGGGCCCGTGTGTCAGTGTCACTGGGCTGCCCAGTCAGCAGTTGACTGGGTCAACCCAGTCAACTGGGACCCGCGGGGCCCACTGTCAGGCACCCAGAGGTGGGGCCCGGCCAGCCACGTATGTGGCCGGCGCTGGAGCTGCTCTGGCGACCACCTCATGCGGCGGCGTGTTCGGGACAGCATCGAAAAACGCCGTCCGGCGACAAAATCGACGGAGGCTGTTCGCGTTCGATCGGGAAGAGAGTGCCGCATCGATCTACGGCCCTAGCGCGAGCTGAAACGGCCGGAGACGAGCGCTATGGCCTCTCCGGCGGCGAGGTGTTTCGGGCACGTGGCGTAGGCGGTGCAGCGGCGTGCAAATGGGCGAACGGAGAGGCTAGGGAGGAGCTGCGCGGGGCGGCGAGCACAATGGGCTCGAGCCCAGGACCAAAAGGTTACCGGAAGGGCGCCGGCGGCGAGCAGAGGCGAAGGCATGTTCGGGCACTCGCCGTGCTAGGTGCTAGAGGGCACGGGGAAGCACGTGCGCGGGTGTGTTCGGCTCCTAGAAGCACCAGGAGCATGATGCCATGCTCAGGCGGGCTTAACAGAGGCCAAGGCCACGGCAGTGAGGTGCGCAGCGGCGGCGGGCTCATGGTAACGACGGCAGGTAGCTACAGGAGACGACAGGTAGCGCAAAGTGACGGGTAGGAAGGAGGGGAGCTCACCGAGTGGTCACGAAAGACCGTTGACAGATTAGGAGCAGCAGAACATCATCGGGGAAGAAGGGGATCGCCAGCGACCCGAGGAAGATGATGACGCGAAACCGGCGTTGTGCTGCCTTCTTGCTTGCTCTAGACGGCGGGGTCGACGTGGTGCAGCACGGCGGAGCAGCTGGACATGGCGGCATGGTCTGGATACGTCGGTGGCCGCGAGGACGACAATAGAGGCGCTCGGTCGCGGTGGATCTGAGGGAGAAGAGGAGCAAAGCGAGCGAGGGAGAGAGGGGAAGAGTGAACTGGGAGGTCCAGGGGGGACACACGAGGTCGGGGCCTTATCCCCTTGTCGGTGCAGCGTCGGTGGCCGTCGCGCTGTCGGCGCCGCACCGGCGCCCGCGCGGCGACCACGGGCATGGTGACACGACGAAGGAGAGAGAGGGAGGTGGGCCTGGTGGGCTGGATTCGGAGCACTGTGCACTTAGGCCTAGTGCACAGTGCCCTTTTCCTTTATCCTTTCTGTTTTCTGAAATTTTCTTTTTCCAGTGATGGTTTTGTATTATTTTAAGCTATCAAATGATGTTGCAAAAATGTGAGACTTGCTCTCATAAATGCTTTGCAATATCCAGCATTGCCACAAAAGTTTTGGGCATTTTTGGAACCCATTTGAATTTATTCAAAAATGAATAGGGCATTTTAGGTGCTGTTTTGGCTCTGTTAAAATGCACAGACCCATTTAGAGTTGATGATGATGTTGTGTTCCTTAATAGCAAATAGTTTTGGATTACTTGCTATAAGGTGAACATTTTTCCAACATGTTTTGGGCAACTTCATTTTGCACTTTGAATTTGAGTTGAATTTCAGAGAAGGATTTGATTTGAATCTTTAACCAATGTATCTAAGCACTGCAAATGATGATGACTTGGCATGATTAGCATTATGTCACAGTGCTTATTACACAGGGGTGTTACAAATTCTCCTCCTCTAAAAGAAATTCTCGTCCCGAGAATTTAGGAGGTAGAAGGAAAGAGGCCGGGGTATTCTTCCCGAAGATGATCCTCGCGTTCCCAAGTGGCTTCATCTTCAGTGTGATTCGACCACTGCACTTTAAGGAACTTCGTCGTCTTCTGACGGGTTCGACGTTCAGCTTCATCAAGAATGCAGATCGGATGCTCCTTATAAGAAAGATCATCTTGCAATTCGAGCATCTCGTGATCCATTGCACGATGCGGAGATTCCTTGAAGCAACGTCGAAGTTGCGACACATGGAAGACGTCATGGATATGAGAGAATTGCAGCGGCAACTCAAATTTGTATGCCACCTAACCACGTCTAGCAACAATGCGAAAGGCGCCAATGTAGCGTGGAGCTAGCTTGCCCTTGATTCCGAAACGATGAGTGCACGCAAATAAGCTTGATCACCAGGCTGATAGGTCAAACCCCATCGTTTGCAATCGTAGTTGCTCTTCTGGCGGTCCTGAGCTGCCTTGAGATTTTCTCGGACAATACGGACTTGTTCTTCGGCGTGTTGAATAATGTCTGGTCCCACGAGCTATCGTTCCCCAGTTTTTGACCAATTCAGAGGGGTTCGACACTTACGTCCATAAAGTACTTCAAAGGGGGCCATTTTCAAGCTGGCTTGATAGCTGTTGTTATAGGAGAATTCGGCATACGGGAGAAATTCTTCCCACTTCTTGCCAAAGGATATAACACAAGCCCGAATCATGTCTTCAAGCACTTGATTAACTCGCTCAACTTGGCCTTGGGATTGGGGATGATAAGCCGAACTCCAGGTAATGTGAGATCCCATAGCTTCTTGGAAACTTTCCTAGAACTTGGAGGTGAAAAGACCGCCACGGTCCAAACTGATCTCCTTCGGAATACCGTGGAGTGAAACAATTCTGGAGATATAAAGCTCTGCTAACTGGCTAGCAGTGATAGTCTCCTTGATAGGCAGAAAGTGTGCAACTTTAGAGAGTTGGTCGACGACGACAAGAATAGCATTGTGACCCTTCTGTGACTTGGGAAGGCTAGTACTGAAATCCATTTGCACTTTATCCCATTTCCACAGAGGAATAGGAGCGGTTGCAGAATTCCAGCAGGCTTCTGATGTTCTGCTTTTACGCGACGACAAACATCACATTCAGCAACATATCGAGCAATATCCTGCTTCATTTTAGACCACCAGTACCTTTGTCAGAGATCACGATACATCTTGGTGCTACCCGGATGGATAGATAGCGGTGTATCATGTGCCTCTTTCATGACCTTGTCAGTCATAAGCCCGAAGCGAGGTACCACAATGCGGTCTCTGAAATACAAGGTTCCATCTTCAGCAACCGAGAAATCCCTGTACTTCTCAAGGTGCAGCTCTTTCTTCATCAGATCTACTTTGGCATCTTTAGCTTGCACATTCTTAACAGCTTTCTCAAGATCTGGCTGTACCACAAGGTTATTAAGAGAACCCTGGGGAACAATACGCAGATTCAGCTTGCGCAGTTCTTCATAAAGACGAGGCTGAGCTCGCCTAACCATGAGGTTGTTGCAGTAGGACTTGCGGCTCAAGGCATCAGCCATCACATTAGCCTTGCCAGGGGTATAAGAAATACCACAGTCATAGTCCGTAATTGTTTCCAACCATTGCTGCTGACGGAGATTAAGATCCGGTTGAGTAAACAAATACTTCAGACTCTGATGATCGGTATAAATCTCACACCGGTTACCAGGAAGGTAATGCCGTCACTACTTCAAAGCATAGATCACAGTAGCAAGTTCGAGATCATGCACTGGATAGTTTTCTTCATGTGGATGCAATTAACGCGAAGCATATGCGATTACTCTCCGTTCTTGCATTAGGACACAGCCTAATCCTTGACGAGAGGCGTCGCAAAAAATTACAAAGTCTTTGCAAGAATCCGGAGAAGCAAGCACTGGAGAAGAGGTTAGCTTGTCCTTGAAGGTCTGGAAACGTTCCTAACATTTGTCTGTCCACTCAAACTTAACGCCTTTGTGAAGCAGATTAGTCAGGGGCTTGGCAATCTTGGAAAAGTTCTCGATGAATCGACGACAATAACTTGCAAGGCCGAGAAAACTTCTCACTTGCTTGGCATTCTTCGGAGGAGTCCAGTCAAGAATAGCCTGAACACGCTCCGGGTTAACAGCAATTCCATCCTTGGAAATCACATGTCCAAGGTAGGTTACTTTAGAAAGCCAGAATTCACATTTGGAGTACTTGGCATACAACTTGTGCTCTCGAAGCCTCTCTAGAACAAGACGAAGATGTTCAGCATGTTCTTCCTTATTCTTCGAATATACCAGAATATCATCCAGATAAACCACGACGAACTTGTCGAGGTAATCCATGAAGATATAATTCATTAGGCGGGAGAATGTAGCTGGAGCATTTGTTAGGCCGAATGACATGACCGTGTACTCATAGGAGCCATAGCAGGTAACAAAAGCAGTCTTGGGAATATCCTCTTCGTGGACACGGATCTGGTAATAACCCAACCTCAAGTCGAGTTTAGAGAACACCGATGATCCAGCAAGCTGATCATAGAGATCATTGATCTGGGGAAGTGGATATTTATTCTGAATGGTTGCCTGGTTGATAGGACGGTAATCTTGGACCAACCTATTCGTACCATCTTTCTTTTTGACAAAGAGAGAAGGTGCTCCCCAGGCAGAGGAACTAGGGCGGATGAAACCCTTCTTAAGTGACTTGTCGATTTCTTCCTTATGCTCGAGAAGGTGGTGCGGAGGCATCTTATAAGGACGCTTCGCAATAGGGGTAGTGCCAGGCTTCAAGTCGATGACAAACTCAACAGCTGTTGCAGGGGGTATTCTTGGAAGTTCTTCTGGAAAGACGTCTTGAAAATCACAGACGACTGGAATGTTTTCAATCCCCTCAAGCGGAGAAGCGTTTAACGCATTCAAGGCATAAATCTGAGCCTCGGTGTTCTGAGTGATATGAGCATGATAATTCACTAACCCAGCTGTTGGGTGCATGAGATGTACAACTTTAGTGGTGCAATTGATTGAGGCGTAGTGAGCCTTCAACCAATCCATTCCCAGAATAAGATCAATGTCGGAAGTATTCAGGATAATGGGGAAGGCCTGAAAATTCCTCCCTTCAATCTCAACAGAGACTTCGGGGCTGAATATGGAGGCTTGGCATTGACCCGCGGGACTGTTTACTACTAAAGACTGGTGTAGCGTTTCACATTTAACGTCATGCATGAGTGCAAAATGTTCTGACATGAATGAATGCGATGCTCCTGAATCAAATAAAACAGATGCAGGTACTGAATTAACATGTAGTGTACCCATCACAATTTCAGGTTGATCCTGAGCTTCAGCCATGTTGACGTGATAAGCCTGCCCACGACCATAAGAAGGCCTGGCATTGTTGTTGCGGGGTTGATTGTTGCCACGGGCGTTAGCGGGCAGAGCCAGTTGATTCTGATTCTGGTAGCAGTTCCTGGCAAGGTGACCTGGTTGCCACACTTGTAGCAGAGTCCACTGTCGGGACATGGTGCAGGAGCTCGAGGTGGTGGAGCTCGAAGAGGCTGCCTCGGTGGTGGAGGAGGCAGATGAGGTGCAGCATAAGCAGGCTGTACACTGGAGCGGTTGGATGGTACGTGCTGTGAGGAATCCATATACGATGCTTCTGAGAAGACGATCCCGAAGATGAAACCGCTTCACAGGTGTGTCTGGTCGCTTCCGTATGCTTCTTCAGACCAGTCTCGACCATAATAGCCTTGTTCACCAAGGTGGCGAAGTCGGGATAGTCTTGGACGAGCAGGGCTAGCCGAATGTCATGGTGAAGCCCATCACGGAACTTCTCCTGCCTACGAGCATCAGTGGGGATGTCTTCCTCAGCATAGCGAGACAGATCCAGGAACTCTCGCTGATAAACTTCTACAATCTTGTTGCCTTGAACGAGGCTACGGAACTCAGCCTTCTTCCGATCTATAACTCCTTGCGGAATATACCGGGCACGAAAAGCATCCTTGAATTCCACCCAGGTGACGACAGTTCCAGGAGGTAGGGTCTGTCTGCGAGTGGCCCACCATTATGTTGCGGGTCCCTTCAGGAAGTAAGTCGCGAAAGTGACATAGCTCGCAGGGGTAACATCAGCGGACTCCATCTCATAGAAGATGTCACGCAGCCAATCATCGGCATCCAGCGGATTAACTGCGCTGCGGAATATCATTGGGTTGAGATGCACAAACTCTAGCAGCATAATTGAAAGTGGCTGCTGGTTGGCATTGGGACGAGGGAACTGATCCATAATCCCAGTCATGAACTATCGGTTGAGGTCGAATTGATGCATCATCGCAGACATATAGTCTGGTGGTGGTGGGTTATTGTCAGCCACCCTACTAAATTCAACAGGGGTAGTTTAGCAAAGGCTAGTGCGAGCGTTTAGCAACAAGCATGATGTAACACGATGATAATTAAGTAGTGTAATAGACGCTTAATAGTAGTCAATTAAGACATACAGGTCCATACACAGTCGGTTACAATTGGACGGCATAACGGCGCAATTTCAAAAGCTAGACATGCTAGGCGGCACGCAGGCACGCGGTAAGGAAGTACACAACGAGACATAGCAAAGGCTACATCAACGTCGGAGAAAGCTGATAGAGCGAGGATTCTGCAAGTGACAACACAGGGTGCCCACGATAAAAAGGATCCTGTAAGCAGAACCTGGCCCACAATCTTGAAGAAAGGGGGGAAAATTTCAGAACTCCGGGTGGATGTGATCACAAGAACCTAAGGTTGTAGTTAGTAAAAAATTTGACCCGAATAGAAGAGAGATCAGAGTCCCAGAGTATAGACGAGGAATAAAAGATCCTAATACCATCCAATTGGCAACGTGGGCCCGGAAGCCACACATGCAAGTTAGTAAAACAATTTTCGACCACTAGACTCAACTTCGGCCAAGGAGTTGGAAAGGGGGATTCCTATAGGCAGTCGGCTCTGATACCAACCTGTGACGACCCCGGCTTAATCGTGCACTAACCATACACACAAATGCACACGATCAAGCTTAAGGATTCACTTGAAGATATCACAACACAACTCTAAAACATAAATAAAGTCATACAAGCTTTATATTACAAGCCAGAGGCCTCGAGGGCTCGAATACATAAGCTCACATACAAGCGTCAGCGGAAGCATCAGTTATCTGAGTACAGATATAAAACGAAAGATAGAATAAGCCTTTAAGAAGGCGGTGCAAAAGAAAACACTATGATCGAAAGGCGCAGGCCTCCTGCCTGGGACCCTCCAATCCTACTCCTGGTCGTCAGCCAACTCGTAGTAGTAACCACCCTCGGGGTGGTAGTAGTAGTCGGCGGCAGGGGCATCTGGCTCAGGGGCTCCGTCATCTGGTTGCATCAAAAGGATATGGGGAGAAAAAGAAAGCAAAGCAACCAT
The DNA here is from genome assembly GCA_011799875.1 of Thinopyrum elongatum. NCBI lineage: Eukaryota > Viridiplantae > Streptophyta > Magnoliopsida > Poales > Poaceae > Thinopyrum > Thinopyrum elongatum. The sequence continues at coordinate 478,346,256 of CM022299.1, read as the reverse complement.
GAGTACTCATCCGAAGTACTCAGCAAGCAAGGATCTACACTACATATACAACATTTTCAAAGGAAGGCTGTATATGTGCACTGGGCTGCACAAATGCCAGAATAGAGGAGAAAGCCTAGTCCTATCGAAGACTACCATCTTCATCATATTCAGCGGTCTTGCAGCATTAGAAGAGTGCAGATTAGCATAATGTAAAGTAATAATAGTGTCATCAACCTCGCCCAGAGATCCTTCCTCGACTTCCTGCGAGAAAGCAATCCCAGAGCCATACTATCCATTTCTCATCACAAGTATCCAGTTCTAGTTGTATCGATCGGGATACAACTCCGAGTGTCCGTTACCGTAGGACAGGCTATCGATAGATTGTTTCTTCCCTGCAGGGGTGCACCAACTTACCCACCACGCTCGCTTAACTCTGGCCAGACACACTTTACTGGGTCATGCCCAGCCTCGGCCAAACGATACGCCGCAACCCAACCTAGAATTAATAGAGAGGCCAGCACGCCGGACTAAACCTATGCACCCAGGGGTCTTGGGCCATCGCCCCGGGCGCTTCTGCATGTTGCGTACGTGGCCGATGAGCAGACCTAGCAGCCTCCAGTACAACGGAGGGTGCTTAACGCGGTCCAACCCAGCGCACGCCGCTCAGTCGCATGATGTCTATTAAGCTTCGGCTGATGTATACGACGCAGAAATTCCATACTATGCCCACGTGATGGTTAGTGCTATCAGGCCAGAGGCCCCTCAGATCAAATATCCAAATCGTAGTGGATTAGGAGCGCGCGGTAACAAGCATAGACTCACGATCGATGTGACCCCGTCGCCCCGTCTCGAGGACTTGCGGCAAGGGCTAAGAATGCCCGGCCGCGCCTCGTAATTATCTCGCGGGCACCTTCCAGGCCAACCCAACTCCACATCACTCGCAAATATGCTCGCGCGGGTACCCCTCAGGCCCGACCCGTCTTTAGTAACATGGTTCAGTGTAAAGTCATAGTAACTATAGTAACCGTGTGTCTAACACCAAGGGGGAACCCTGAGGAATCACCCTCGATGGAATTCCACCTGATGTTATCGTCAAGGTGAACGAAGGAGGAATCACCCTCGAGGTCCACACTTGAGGAGTTGCACGACGGTGTCCTTATCGGGAATGGAGAAGGACGAATCACCCTCGATGACCATAACTGATTAACTAACCTACAAGGTTAACATCAGAAGTGTTGATGAGGTATCACCCTTGGCACTCGATAGTAACCTAGTAGTGTCGAGCAACTAAGGGGGAAGTGATGTGCGGTGCCGGGGCCTGGCCTTCGATCCCGTTGATCGGGTCTTCTGATAATCCAGCGGGGCAGTCGGGACAAAGTGGGGGTCTCTGATGGGTCTCTACCCAGCCTATACTAAACAGTTTAGGATAAGTAGGTAGGTAACAACAGCAGGTTACAATAAACAGGCTATGCAGCAGATATAGGATAAAAGTAACAGCAGCAACTTCTAATGCAAGCATAAGAGAGAGAAGAATAGGCGATATCGGTATGCTCAAAAGGGGGGTGCTTGCCTGGAAGCTCTGCGGCAAGGGTCTGGTCGTCAGGGGCGTAGTCGTACTCCAGAGCTGCGTCGGCCTCGGGGACTACACCGGTGTCGGGGTCTAACGAGAGAGAAGAGGGGGAGGAAACAAATAAATACACAGCAAACATATGCAACACAGAGCATGCTATGCCTAGGATGCAGTGCAGGGTTGCCTAAAGATATGTCTAAGTCATTTTAGTTATTATAGGATTAAAGTGGGATTTATTAACCGGTGTATATGCACTATTCATCTACCAGAGACGGGTGGAAAGTTGCGGGTTCACCTACGTAGAGGGTTCCGACATGGAAACAGACGACACGATCAGATTTGTCTTGTCGTTCTGATCAACTTTCATGTAGAAAGTTTTTCGATCCGAGCTACGGTTTATTTTCTATGAATTTTCAAAGACTAAAGTATTTTCTAGAATTTATTTAAATCAACAAAAAACATTTATGATGTCAGCATGATGCAATGATGACATCAGCAGTCAACAGGTCGGCTGACCAGGTCAAACATGACCTGTGGGTCCAGTGGGACCCACATGTCATTGACAGAAGGCTAACAGGGATTTAATTTTAACTAAACAGAGTCATTTAGCTGGTAGGCCCCACTTGTCATGGACTAATTAATTTAACTAATTAAGTTTTAATTTTAAAACATTTTAATTAATCTAAATATGCGGTGGGGCCCGCGTGTCAGTGTCACTGGGCTGCCCAGTCAGCAGTTGACTGGGTCAACCCAGTCAACTGGGACCCGCGAGGCCCACTGTCAGCCACCCAGAGGTGGGGCCCGGCCAGCCACGTAGGTGGCAGGAACCGGAGCTGCTCCGGTGACCTCCTCGCGCGGTGGCGCGTTCGGGACAGCATCGGAAAATGCCGTCCGGCGACCAAATCGACGGAGGCTGTTCGCGTTCGATCGGGAAGAGAGTGCCGCGTTGATCTACGGCCCTAGCGCGAGCTGAAATGGCCGGAGACGAGCGCTATGGCCTCGCCGGCGGTGAGGTGTTTCAAGCACATGGCATAGGTGGTGCAGCGGCGTGCAAACGGGCGAACGGAGAGGCTAGGGAGGAGCTGCGCGGGGCGGCGAGCACAATGGGTTCGAGCCCGGGACCAAAAGGTCACCGGAAGGGCGCCGGCGGCGAGCAGAGGCGGAGGGGTGTTCGGGCACTCGCCGTGCTAGGTGCTAGAGGGCACGGGGAAGCACGTGCGCGGGTGTGTTCGGCTCCTGGAAGCACCAGGAGCACGATGCCGTGCTCAGGCGGGCTTGACAGAGGCCAAGGCCACGTCGGCGAGGTGCGCAGCGGCAGCGGGCTCACGGCAATGACGGCAGGTAGCTACAGGGGACGACAGGCAGCGCAAAGTGATGGGGAGGAAAGAGGGGAGCTCACCGAGTGGTCACGAAAGACCGTTGAGAGATTAGCAGTAGCAGAACATCGCCGGGGAAGAAGGGGATCGCCGGTGACCCGAGGAAGATGACGACGTGAAACCAGTGTTGTGCTGCCTTCCTGCTTGCTCTAGACAGCGGGGTCGACGTGGCGCAGCACGGCGGAGCGGCTGGACATGGCGGTGTGGTCTGGAAACGTCGGTGTCCACGAGGACAACGGCGTGCGGCGGCGGAGGCGCTCGGTCGCGGTGGATCAGAGGGAGAAGAGGAGCGAAGCGAGCGAGGAAGAGAGGGGAAGAGTGAACGGGGAGGTCCAGGGGGACACACGAGGTCGGGGCCTTATCCCCTTGTCGGTGCGGTGTCGGTGGCCGTCGCGCTGTCGGCGCCGCATCGGAGCGCGCGCGGCGACCACGGGCGTGGTTACACGACAAAGGAGAGAGAGGGTGGTGGGCCTGGTGGGCTGGATTCGAGGCACTGTGCACTTAGGCCCAGTGCACAGTGCCCTTTTCCTTTATCCTTTCTGTTTTCTGAAATTTTCTTTTTCCAGTGATGGTTTTGTATTATTTTAAGCTATCAAATGATGTTGCAAAAATGTGAGACTTGCTCTCATAAATGCTTTGCAATATCCAGCATTGCCACAAAAGTTTTGGGCATTTTTGGAACCCATTTGGATTTATTCAAAAATGAATATGTCATTTTAGGTGCTGTTTTGGCTCTGTTAAAATGCACAGACCCATTTAGAGTTGATGATGATGTTGTGTTCCTTAACAGCAAATAGTTTTGGATTACTTGCTTTAAGGTGAACATTTTTCCAACATGTTTTGGGCAACTTCATTTTGCACTTTGAATTTGAGTTGAATTTCAGAGAAGGATTTGATTTGAATCTTTAACCAATGTATCCAAGCACTGCAAATGATGATGACTTGGCATGATTATCATTATGTCACAGTGCTTATTACACAGGGGTGTTACACCGGAGCTCCTCGTCATGTCCGTGATCTCATCCAGGACTCCGAACAACATTCGGTGACCAAATCATATAACTCATATAACACTATATCGTCAACGAACGTTAAGCGTGCGGACCCTACGGGTTCAAGAACTATGTAGACATGACCAAGACACCTCTCCGGTCAATAACCAATAGCAGAACCTGGATGCCCATATTGGCTCCTACATATTCTACGAAGATCTTTATCGGTCGAACCGTTATGACAACATACGTAATTCCCTTTGTCTGTCGGTATGTTACTTGCCCGAGATTCGATCGTCGGTATCTTAATACCTAGTTCAATCTCATTACCGGAAAGTCTCTTTACTCGTTCCGTAATACATCATCTCATAACTAACTCCTTAGTTATTTTCTTGCAAGCTTATTATGATGTGTATTACTGAGAGGGCCCAGAGATACCTCTCCGATACTCAGAGTGACAAATCCCAATCTCGATCCATGCCAACTCAACAAACACCTTCGGAGATACCTGTAGAGCATGTTTATGATCACACAGTTATGTTGTGATGTTCAATAGCACACAAGGTATTCCTCCGATATCTAGGAGTTGCATGATCTCATGGTCGAAGGAACATGTATTTGACATTCAAGAAAGCAGTAGCAATAAACTGAACGACCATATGCTAAGCTAACAGATGGGTCTTGTCCATCACATCATTCTCCTAATGATGTGATCCCGTTATCAAATGACAACAGATGTCCATGGTTAGGAAACCTTAACCATCTTTGATCAACGAGCTAGTCTAGTAGTGGCTTACTAGGGACACGATATTTGTTTATGTATTCACACATGTATTTAAGTTTCCGATCAATACAATTCTAGCATGAATAATTAACCTTTATCATGAATAAGGAAATATAAAATAACAACTTTATTATTGCCTCTAGGGCATATTTCCTTCAGCGTGGGGAAGCGGAGGCGTCCGCGTCCCGTCATGCGCCACGCGTCGAGCCTGGCCCGCAGGCGATTGGGGGCCCGCGGCGCTTCGTCATTTTCTCCTTGACTTTGCCTCGAAGCCTGGCCGGGCGCGCCTTAGGCCCAGGGGCTACTATCGGCGTTCTGGGATCGGGGGTACCCAGATCTGCTTGCCTGCGGCCCAGCGCATGGGCTCATCGATGGCCCCGTACGGCCCAACTGCGATACCCCAAGACAAGACCCTCGTGAGGGCCCAAGCCTCTCAAGGCGAACGACACCAAGACCTCCAGAGGAGCGGCCTCCCCAGGCTGCCTCCCGAGGGGCGGAGACTTCTATGCAGGTACCCAGCCTCACGAGGATGCGATGACGTGAGCCATGACGACCATGGCCAGGCGGGCGCCAGCGGGCGCAGATGGGAAAGTTTCCTCTTCGGTGCTAAGCGAGCAAGGGCAGGTGCAGGTTCCCGAGGGAGGCCCCAAAGCTTTCCTTCCTGGTGCAATGAGACCAAGACCACGAGCTCGGCAGGACGGATGTGATCGCCGAGCCCACCGCTGCGTCTTGGCCAGAATCTTTGCAGGTGAAGACCACCTTTCGTCAGGATAAGATGTACTCCTTGTCCCCCTTCAAATTGGCCGTTGTGGAATCCCTTCCCGCCTAAGCTATGAGGGAAGAGGACCAGGGCCACTATAAATATAGGCTAGCCATCATCGTAGAAGGGCATCCCAAATCGGACCCTTTACGAATCCACCCTCACTCGAGCCCTCGCGAGGCAGCTCATCCACTGTACTAGTTCATCCTCTACCTCCTCGTGAGGCCAATCCACCAAAAGCAGGAGTAGGGTCTTACACCACAAGGAGGCCCGAACCTGGGTAAATCTCTGTGTTGTTCCCTTTCACACGATCCAGCGCACTCGTCAAGATCAGGTCATGGGCATGGCGAGCTAGCATTATTGGAGAGCGAGATCCTTCGTTCACGCCCCTGAGTTCGAACCTTCTTGGGTCCGCGGAGCCCTGAATCCGATAATATGATTAAGAAGTGTACCTTCATGTTTATGATTCCCTCTTGCAAACAATATGTGCAATAGCAAGAGATCATCATGCACATGAGTGTGATGCATATACTTACCTTGTGGTCTTGAGCTGACTTTGGAAGGAGTGGGCTTGAGATAACAGGGTTAGATAACACAAGATCACTCTGAGTAAAGCAGTTTTAGGGAACCACAAGAGTACCAAGACTGGGATGACATGTAATGGGTGAGTACTAAGTACTCCATTTAGATGTAGACATGTCCCCAAAGATTTAAAGATGTGCAATGAATTCCAAAGATTTTTCTCCCCTTAGACAAGAACTCTTTCTCCCCCTGAATCTGATATTGGATAATGGGAGAAGGTAGGGTGAGATAAAATCAAAGCAAGATATGGTAATATCAACCAAAATAGGGCAAGCAACAAGAATTTTAGCAATAACTAAGATCAAATATGTTGACATGTCTTTCCCCTCTTAAAAACATGTGACTTCTCTCCTCTTTTCTTAACAGGCATCTGTAGAAGAGCTTAGATGTGCTCATTTGATAAGCTTTGATGTGTTCTCTCTCCCCCTTTGACATCAATTTCCAAGAAGGATTTCTGGATCATGAGCCAAATAGGTGTGGTCCTTGAGAGTCACTACAAAGCAGCATGTGTTTTATGATGCTTATAGAGGGAAGAATCATTGAGTGGAGCTGAAGAAAATAGGCAGTAAGAAATGGCAAAACATTTTCTCAGAGTTGAAATCGGTGATGCCGATTTGTTTTCCATCGGTGACACCGAGATAATAGAGTCACAGAAAGTCCCGATCGGTGAGACCGAATCAGTCCATGTCGGTTGTACCGATGAACTTTTTACAAGTGAATCTTGTATTTCGGTCGAACCGATGGGTTTGGATCGGAGGGACCGAGTTCAACACAGATTAAAGATTTTCTCAACTCAGCTCACTTGGCAAATGAAATCTCACAAGGATTTGCAAGGAATTAACAGAAAGATTTGCAATGAGTTAAACACAGAAAAAATAAAAAGATCTAGATGATAAAAACAAGAAAATCATGCGAAAAAAATAAAAAAAGAATCAACTAAGCAAGAGAACACTACAGAACTTCATCTAGAAAAGGGGTCGGCGACAAAGTCACCGAGGTTAGAGTATATTGACTTAGGAGTCAAGTGAGATCACTTGATCATAGGTCATACTCATCGTTTAATCTCAAAATGGGGTTACCATTTTTCGTTTAAGCATTTTGATGTATTCACACCTTGTTGAGTTGTGATACGTCTCCAACGTATCTATAATTTATGAAGTATTCATGCCATGTTTAGAACAATTTTATTTGGTTTTGGTATGATTTAGATGGAACTAACCCGGACTGACGCTGTTTTCAGCAGAACTACCGTGGTGTTGTTTTTTGTGCAGAAATAGAAGTTCTCCAAATGCAACGAAACTTTTTGACGATTTTATTTGGACCAAAAGAGGCACTAGAAGCTTCGTGGGAGGGCCAGAAGAGCCATGAGGAGGGCATAACCCACCAGGGCACGCCAGAGGGGCCTGGCTTGCCCCGATGGGTTGTGGTCACCTCGAGGCCCATCTTCGCATGGTTCCAACGCTGAAAAATCCTATAAATAGAGAAACCATCAGAAATAACCCTAGATCAAAATTTCTGCTGCCGCAAGCCTCTGTAACCATGAAAAACCAATCTAGACCCCGTTCCGGCACCCTGTCGGTGGGGGAAATCATCACCGGTGGCCATCTTCATCATCCCGGCGGCCACCATGATGAGGAGGGAGTAGTCCACCGTCGGGGCTGAGGGTTTGTACCAGTAGCTATGTGTTTAATCTCTCTCTCTCTCTCTCTCTCTCTCGTGTTCTTGAGATGTCACAATCTTGATGTATCGCGGGCTTTGTTAATATAGTTGGATCATATGGTGTTTTCCCCTCTCTCTCTTGTTCTGATGAATTGAGTTTTCCCTTTGAGATTTTGTTTTATCGGATTGAATACTTTTATGGATTTGAGAGCACTTGATGTATGTCTTGCCATGAATACCCGTGGTGACAATGGGGTATCATATTGATTCACTTGAGTGGCACTCAACTCGCGGATTCCCGAGGTGACATTGAGGTAATCTATGCATAGGGGTTGATGCACGTTCTTGTCTTTGTTTCTTCGGTAGAAATCTTGGGGCACTCTTTGAGGTTCTTTGTGTTGGATTGAGTATTATGAATCTGAAATTGTTTGATGCATATCGCATAATCAACTCACAGATACTCGCGGTGACATTGGAGTATCTAGGTGACATTAGAGTTGGTTGATGTGTATCATATGGTGTTATTTTAGTACGAACTCTTGGTTAGATCGATCGGAAAGAATGGCTTGGTGTTATTTTAGTATGAACTCTAGGATAGATTGATCGGAAAGGATAGCTTTGAGGTGGTTTCGTACCCTACAAACAATTTATTCTTATGTTCTCCGCTAGATAGGAACTTTGGAGTGATTCTTCATCGCACGTTGAGGGATGGTTATATGATCCAATTATATTAGCATTGTTGAGAGATTGCACTAGCGAAAGTACGAACCCTAGGCCTCATTTTCAAGCATTGCAATACTGTTTGTGCTCTGTTTTATCAATTGCTACCTTGCTGTTTTTTATTGTTACTATTACAAAAATCAATATCTACTATCCATATTACACTTGTATCACCATCTCTTCGCCGAACTAGTGCACCCATACAATTTACCATTGTTTTTGGTGTGTTGGGGACACAAGAGACTCTTTGTTTTTTGGTTGCAGGGTTGTTTGAGAGAGACCATCTTCATCCTACACCTCCCACAGATTGATAAACCTTAGGTCATCCACTTGAGGGAAAATTACTACTGTCCTACAAGACTCTGCGCTTGGAGGCCCAACATGAGTCTACAAGAATAAAGTTGCATAGTAGACATCAAGTTGCTTTAGCTCATGTCTTGGAGCAGAGCTTCTCTTAAGATGGGATTACATACCTTGGGTTGTGGTGTTGATCTTGATCATGTAGTTGAACTTGTGTTGGATGCTCAAGGTTGATGTTGTCCATCAAGAGTTGGGAGCATCACTAGTAGTTTGAGTTCATCTTCCTACATGGGTTAGTCTTGCTAGGAATAGCACTTGTGTATCCAAAATGACAATCATGAAACTTGATACCAATTGAAATTTGATATTTTGAAATAGTCAAAGGATATGTCGAGTGAGTTCATGCTTCCATGTATTCAACAACCATATCATAGGGACTTGGTGATGTAGAGATTGCTCTAGATGTGAGTGGCTTGCAATCTCATAGATTTGGGTTCAACCAAGTACCTATAAGGGTTAGATAACATGCAAGGGTACAAGTATAGATCCAAGACATATGATCATCATCATAAGAGAAATATCAAGGATTAGTCATAAGAGGCTCATGCCTTGCATGTATCCAGATGGAGCTTCTACTCCAAGTTTCAGGCATCAATGATATTCAATTCACCTCTCAAATGGCAAAATACTTTCTCATCAAGCGGTTTGGTGAATATATCTGCCAATTGCTTATTGGTACGAACATGCTTAAGATTGATGTCTCCTTTAGCAACATGATCTGGAATGAAATGGTGACAAACTTCAATGTGCTTAGTTCGAGAATGTTGCACGGGATTGTGCGCAATCTTAATAGCACTTTCATTATCACAAAGCAACGGAACATGTTTCACATGTCTCCCATAATCCTTAATGGTTTGGGTCATCCAAAGTAATTGAGCACAACATGATCCGGCGGTGATGTATTCCGCTTCGGCAGTGAATAAGGATACCGAGTTTTGTTTCTTGGAGGACCAAGACACAAGGGATCTACCAAGAAATTGACAAGTACCCAAAGTGTACTTTCTATCAACCTTGTCACCGACATAGTCCGAATCGGAGTAACCAACAAGATCAAAAGATGACCTCTTAGGATACCAAATGCCAAAGTTTGGTGTATGAATTAAGTATCTCACTATCCTTTTCACGGCCTTAAGATGACACTCTTTAGGGGCCACTTGATAATGTGCACACATGCACACACTTAGCATAATATCGGGACGGGAGGCACATAGATATAACAATGAACCAATCATAGAGCGGTAAACCTTTTGGCCAATCGGTTTGCCATCCTTAGTCAAGTCAAGATGTCCACTAGTAGGCATGGGTGTTTTCATACCTTTGCTTTCTTGCATGTTGAACTTCTTGAAAAGATCCTTGGTATACTTTGTTTGAGAAACAAAGGTACCTTCCTTAGTTTGCTTGATTTGCAATCCAAGGAAAAATTTGAGTTCACTCATCATAGACATCTCAAACTTCTCCGACATTAGCCTTCCAAACTTTTCACTAAAATGGGGGTTAGTAGAACCAAATATGATATCATCCACATAAATTTGGCACACAAATAATTCACCATGAACCCTTTTAGCAAAAAGTCTAGAGTCAATCTTCCCAATTTCAAAGCCTTTTTCAATAAGGAACTTGGTCAAGCATTTGTACCATGCTCTAGGAGCTTGCTTACGGCCATAAAGAGCTTTGTGAAGTTTGTAGACATGATTAGGTTTCTTGGGATTGACAAAGCCGGGAGGTTGTTTAACATAGACTTCCTCCTCAATTTCTCCATTGAGAAAAGCACTTTTAATGTCCATTTGGTATAAAGTGATATCATGGTGATTGGCATAAGCAAGTAAGATGCGTATGGACTCAAGTGTAGCAACGGGGGCATATGTCTCACCATAGTCCATACCTTCGACTTGAGTGTAGCCTTGAGCAACGAGATGGGCCTTATTGCGTACAACTTGTCCATCTTCAACTTGCTTATTCCGAAACACCCATTTGGTTCCAATGACATTGTGCTTGTCGTCGGGCTTTTCAACCAATGTCCACACTTGATTCCTCTCGAAGTTGTGTAGCTCTTCGTGCATAGCATCCACCCAATCTGGATCCTTGCTACTTCTTGAGCTTGCGTTGGTTTTTCCCTTGAAGAGGAAAGGGTGATGCAGCAAAGTAGAGATAAGTATTTCCCTCAGTTTGAGAACCAAGGTATCAATCCAGTAGGAGGTACACACAAGTCTCCAATCTATGCACCTGCACAAACAATCAAACACTTGCACCCAACGCGATAAAGGGGTTGTCAATCCCTTCACGGTCACTTGCAAGGATGAGATCTGATAGAGATAGATATAAAAGATTACTAAAACATAAAACAAAATAAAAGTAAATAAATTGCAGCAATGTATTTTTGGATTTTTTGGTTTATAGATCTAAAAATATATGACGGAAAATAGACCCGGGGGCCATAGGTTTCACTAGAGGCTTCTCTCTTGAAAGAAAATAATACGGTGGGTGTACAAATTACTATCGAGCAATTGATAGAAAAGCGCAAAGTTATGACGATATCCAAGGCAATGATTATGAATATAGGCACCACGTCCGTGTCAAGTAGAACGACTCCTGCCTGCATCTACTACTATTACTCCACACATTGACCGCTATCCAGCATGCATCTAGAGTATTACGTTCAAAGAATGGAGTAATGCCTTAAGTAAGATGACATGATGAAGAGGGATAAACTCAAGCAATATGATGAAAACCTCATCTTTTTATCCTTGATGGCAACGATACAATACGTGCCTCGTTACCCCTACTTTGTCACTGGGTGAGCACACCGCAAGATTGAACCCAAAACTAAGCACCTCTCCCACTGCAAGAAGAACCAATCTAGTTGGCCAAACCAAACCGATAATTCGAAGAGAAATACAAAGATATCAAATCATGCATATAAGAATTCAGAGAAGACTCAAATAATATTCATAGATAATCTGATCATAAATCCACAATTCATCGGATCTCGACAAACACACCGCAAAAGAATATTACATCGGATAGATCTCCAAGAACATCAAGGAGAACATTGTATTGAAGATCAAAGAGAGAGAAGAAGCCATCTAGCTACTAGCTATGGACCCGTAGGTCTGTGGTAAACTACCCACGCTTCATCGGAAGGGCAATAGGGTTGATGTAGAAGCCCTCCGTGATCGAATCCCCCTCCGATAGGGTGCCGGAAAAGGCCCGAAGATGGGATCTCACAGGTACAGAAGGTTATGGCGGCGAAAAAGTATTTTGGTGGACGCTTCTGGTCGTGTGGGAATATTTGGGAATTTATAGTACTGGAATTAGGGTTAGAGGACTCCCGAGGGGCCCACAAGCCCTCAGGGCGCGCCCCTGAGGCTTGTGGCCTCCTCGGGGATCTTCTGGCCATCTCTCCAAGTTACGTGGGTGTCTTCTGGTCCAAGAAAAATCATCGCGAAAGTTTTATTCCATTTGGACTCCGTTTGATATTCCTTTTCTGTAAAACTCAAAAACAAGGAAAAAACATAAACTGGCACTGGGCTATAGGTCAATAAGTTAGTCCCAAAAATAATATAAAATAGCATATTAATGCATATAAAGCATCCAAAATAGATAATATAATAGCATAGAACAATAAAAAATTATAGATACGTTGGAGACGTATCAAGCATCCCCAAGCTTAATTCCTACTCGTCCTCGAGTAGGTAAATGATAAAAACAGAATTTTTGAGCATAAAAACAATAATACTTCAAGCATACTAATAAAGCAATCATGTCTTCTCAAAATAACACGGCCAAAGAAAGTTATCCCTACAAAATCATATAGTCTGGCTATGCTCCATCTTCATCACACAAAGTATTAAATCATGCACAACCCCGATGGCAAGCCAAGCAATTGTTTCATACTTTTGATGTTCTCAAACTTTTTCAACTTTCACGCAATACATGAGCGTCAGCCATGGATATAGCACTATAGGTGGAATAGAATATGGTGGTTGTGGAGAAGACAAAAAAAGGAGAAAGTCTCACATCAACTAGGCGTATTAACGGGCTATGGAGATGCCCATCAATAGATATCAATGTGAGTGAGTAGGGATTGCCATGCAACGGATGCACTAGAGGTATAAGTGTATGAAAGCTCAAAAAGAAACTAAGTGGGTGCATCCAACTCCCTTGCTCACGAAGACCTAGGGAAATTTGAGGAAGCCCATCATTTGAATATACTAGCCAAGTTTTATAATGAAAAATTCCCACTAGTATATGAAAGTGACAACATAGGAGACTATCTATCATGAAGATCATGGTGCTACTTTGAAGCACAAGTGTGGTAAAAGGATAGTAGCACTGTCCCTTCTCTCTTTTCTCTCATTTTTTTGTTTGGGCTTCTTTTGGCCTCTTTTATTTTTTGTAAAGTCCGCAGACTCATCCCAACTTGTGAGGGAATCATAGCCTCCATCATCCTTTCCTCACATGGGACAATGCTCTAATAATGATGATCATCACACTTTTATTTATTTACAACTCAAGAATTATTCTAGAACAAGATATGACTCTATATGAATGCCTCCGGAGGAGTACCGGGATGTGCAATGATCAAGAGTGACATGTATAAAAAATATGAATGGTGGCCTTGCCACAAATACTATGCCAACTACATGATCATGCAAAGCAATATGACAATGATGAAGCGTGTCATAATAAACGGAACGGTGGAAGTTGCATTGCAATATATCCCGGAATGGCTATGGAAATGCCATAATAGGTAAGTATGGTGGCTGTTTTGAGGAAGGTATATGGTGGGTTTAATGCACCGGCGAGAATTACACGGTACTAGAGAGCCTAGCAATGGTGGAAGGGTGAGAGTGCGTATAATCCATGGACTCAACATTAGTCATAAAGAACTCACATACTTATTGCAAAAATTTATTAGCTATCGAAACAAAGTACTACACGCATGCTCCTAGGGGGATAGATTGGTAGGAAAAGACCATCGCTAGTCCCCGACCGCCACTCATAAGGAAGACAATCAATAAATAAATCATGCTCCGACTTCATCACATAATGGTTCACCATACGTGCATGCTACGGGAATCACAAACTTAAACACAAGTATTTCTACCAATCCACAATTACTCACTAGCATGACTCTAATATCACCATCTTTATATCTCAAAACAAATGCAAGGAATCAAACTTCTCATTGTATTCAACGCTCTTTATATGAAAGTTTTTATTATATCCCTCTTGTATGCCCATCATATTAGGACTAAATTCATAACCTAAGCAAATTACCATGCTGTTTAGAGACTCTCAAAATAACATAAGTGAAGCATGAGAGTTCAACAATTTCTATAAATTAAAGCCATCGCCGTGCTCTAAAAAGATATAAGTGAAGCACTAGAGCAAATTGCCTAGCTCAAAAGATATAATTGAAGCACATAGAGTATTCTAATAAATTATGATTCATGCATGTCCCTATAAAAAGGTCTGTACAGCAAGGATGATTGTGGAAAACTAAAAGTCAAAGACTCATATCATACAAGATGCTCCAAGCAAAACACATATCATGTGATGAATAAAAATATAGCCTCAAGTAAATTTACCGATAGACGAAGACGAAAGAGGGGATACCATCCGGGGCATCCCCAAGATTAGATGCTTGGTTGTCCTTGAATATTACCTTGGGGTGCCTTGGGCATCCCCAATCTTAGGCTCTTGCCACACCTTGTTCCATAGTCCATCAAATCTCTACCCAAAACTTGAAAACTTCACAACATAAAACTCATGAGATCCGTTAGTATAAGAAAATAAATCACCACTTTTGGTACTGTTGTGAAATCGTTCTTTATTTATATTGGTGTAATATCTACTGTATTACAACTTTTGCATGGTTCATACCCCCTGATACTACCCATAGATTCATCAAAATAAGCAAACAACACATAGAAAACAGAATCTGTCAAAAACAGAATAGTCTGTAGTAATTTGGAAATTACGTATACTTATGTAACTCCAAAAATTCTGAAAAATTAGGACAACCTGGGAAATTTGTATATAAATCTTATGTAAAAAATTCAGGTCAAAATCACGTTTTTTGTGATTTATTGAACTTTCTGCAATGAGTGCAAAAGTTTCTGTTTTTCAGCAAGATCAAATCAACTATCACCGTATGCCATCCCAAAGGTCTTGCTTGGCTCAAACACTAATTAAAACACCAAAAAACAATTACTAAAGAGGTAATAATGTGTAATTATCATAAAAACAGAAAATAAAAAAATTGGGTTGTCTCCCAACAAGCGCTTTTCTTTAAAGCCTTTTAGCCTGGCGTTGATAATTTTAATGATGCTCACATAAAAAATAGCAATTAAAACACGAAGAGAGCATCATGTAGCATGTGAAAAACAAGTTTAAGTCTAACATACTTCCTATTCATAGGAATTTTATAGGGAAAATATTTATCAAGACAAGCAAAAACTAGCATATGCAAGGAAGAAGAAAGAAACAATAGCAATCTCAACATAAAGAGTGGTAATTTAGTAACATGAAAATTTCTACAACCATATTTTCCTCTCTCATAATAATTACATGTAGGATCATAATCAAATTCAACAATATAGCTATCACATAAAATTTTCTCTACATGATCCATATGCATGCAAAGTTGACACTCTTCCAAAATAGTGGGATTAACAAATAAAGTCATTACTTCTCCAAACCCACTTTTATCCAAAAAAAACAATAAGATTGATCAATCTCCAAAGTAGTGGGATCATTATTTCATAAAGTTGACACTCTTCCAAACCCACTTTCAATATTATTGCAAACATTATTATCAATACCATATTCATCATGATGCTTAAACAAATTTTCAAGATCATAAGATGCATCACCCCAATCATGATCATTGCAACAAGTAGTGGACATAGCAAAATTAGCATCCCCAAGCTTAGGGTTTTGCATATTATTAGCATAATTGACATTAATAAAATTAATAACACCATTGCAATCATGCTTTTCATCCAAGGAGCTATCGTGAATCACTTCATAAATTTCATCACAATTTTCAGATTCACTAATTTCAAGCAAAACTGCATAAAGATAATCTAGTGCACGCAAGTCACTAGCAATTGGTTCATCATAATTGGATCTCTTAAAAAGATTAGCAAGTGGATGAGTATCCATAAACTTTTTTCTTTCTGATTTTCAATAAATACACAATTATTACAGGCGAACAAGCAAACAAACCAAGTAAGACATAAAAGGCAAACGAAAAGAAGGCAAATATTTTTGTGTTTTTCTGAAAACGTTTTAGAAGTGGGGGAGAGGAAAACGAGGCAAATGGCAAGTAATGTAATGCAAGAGATGAGAGTTTATGATGGGTACTTGGTAGGCTTGATGTAGAACCTCCCCGGCAACGGCGCCAGAAATTCTTCCTTCTACTTCTTGAGCTTGCGTTGGTTTTTCCCTTGAAGAGGAAAGGGTGATGCAGCAAGGTCGAGATAAGTATTTCCCTCAGTTTGAGAACCAAGGTATCAATCCAGTAGGAGGTACACGCAAGACTCCAATCTATGCACCAGCACAAACAATCAAACACTTGCACCCAACGCGATAAAGGGGTTGTCAATCCCTTCACGGTCACTTGCAAGGATGAGATCTGATAGAGATAGATATAAAAGATTACTAAAACATAAAACAAAATAAAAGTAAATAAATTGCAGCAATGTATTTTTGGATTTTTTGGTTTATAGATCTAAATATATATGATGGAAAATAGACCCGGGGTCCATAGGTTTCACTAGAGGCTTCTCTCTTGAAAGAAAATAATATGGTGGGTGAACAAATTACTGTCGAGCAATTGATAGAAAAGCGCAAAGTTATGACGATATCCAACGCAATGATTATGAATATAGGCATCACGTCCGTGTCAAGTAGACCGAATCCTGCCTGCATCTACTACTATTACTCCACACATCGATCGCTATCCAGCATGCATCTATAGTATTAAGTTCATAAGAACGGAGCAACGCCTTAAGTAAGATGACATGACATAGAGGGATAAACTCAAGCAATATGATGAAAACCCCATCTTTTTATCCTTGATGGCAACAATACAATACGTGCCTCGCTACCCCTACTTTGTCACTGGGTGAGGACACCGCAAGATTGAACCCAAAACTAAGCACCTCTCCCGTTGCAAGAAGAACCAATCTAGTTGGCCAAACCAAACCGATAATTCAAAGAGAAATACAAAGATATAAAATTATGCATATAAGAATTTAGAGAAGACTCAAATAATATTCATAGATAATCTGATCATAAATCCACAATTCATCAGATCTCGACAAACACACCGCAAAAGAATATTACATCGAATAGATCTCCAAGAACATCGAGGAGAACATTGTATTGAAGATCAAAGAGAGAGAAGAAGCTAACTAGCTACTAGCTATGGACCCGTAGGTCTGTGGTAAACTACTCACGCTTCATTGGAAGGGCAATAGGGTTGATGTAGAAGCCCTCCGTGATCGAATCCCCCTCCGGCAGGGTGCTGGAAAAGGCCCCAAGATGGGATCTCACAGGTACAAAGGGTTACGGCCGCGGAAAAGTATTTTGTTAGACGCTTCTGGTCGTTTGAGAATATTTAGGAATTTATAGTGCTGGAATTAGGATTAGAGGACTCCCGAGGGGCCCACAAGCCCTAGGGCGCGCCCCTGAGGCTTGTAGCCTCCTCAGGGATCTTCTGGCCCTCTCTCCAAGTTACGTGGGTGTCTTATGGTCCAAGAAAAATCATCGCAAAAGTTTTATTCCATTTGGACTCCGTTTGATATTCCTTTTCTGTAAAACTCAAAAACAAGGAAAAAACAAAAACTGGCACTAGCACTGGGCTCTAGGTTAATAAGTTAGTCCCAAAAATAATATAAAATAGCATAGTAATGCATATAAAACATCCAAAACAGATAATATAATAGCATAGAACAATAAAAAATTATAGATACATTGGAGACGTATCAATCCTCAAGAGCTTCTTCTACCTTCATAGGTTCAACACTAGAAATGAATGAGTAGTGTTCACAAAAGTTAGCTAAACGAGTTTTAGAGCGAGCGATTCTCCCGGTTTTAATGTCATCGAAGATTTGTTCGACGGGATGGTCTCTTGTGACTCTTGCTCTAACTTGTGAGAGCTTTTGTTTGTGTTGGGGTGGAACATCCTCTTCATTGTCTTCTTCTCCTCCTTCTTCATTATTGTTGGCGTTGTCGTTCTCTTGTGGAGGTGGAGAGGGAGGCCGAGGTGGTTCATCTTGTTGTACTTACTCATCTCCTCCGTCTTGACGTGTTCCACTTGTGGATGCCTCCAAGTCAACTTGTGGTTCACCTTGATGTGAAATTAAGGCTTCCACTTGAATGGACGAAGTACTCTCCTTCACCTCCGTTGGGCGAATCTTGCCAATATACAAATCTTGGATTGCTTCCGAAGGATCTTTGTCTCCTACATCAATTGGCAATTGCTCTACTTGCGAGCCATTAGATTCATCAAACTTCACATCTACCGTCTCTTCAACCTTTCAAGTGAAATTGTTGTAGACACGGTATGTGTGAGAGTTTGAGCCATAACCGAGTAGGAAACCTTCATGAGATTTAGGAGGAAATTTTGATTGACGATGCTAATCAAGAATGTAACACTTTGGGCCAAATACTCATAAGTATCCAACTTGGGGTTTGTTACCGGTGAGAAGCTCGTATATCGTCTTGCCGAGAAGCTTGTGAAGATATAGTCGATCCGTAGCATGACAAGCTGTCTCAACCGCTTCCGCCCAAAAGTGTCTTGGCGTCTTGTATTCATCAAGCATCGTTCTTGCCATCTCAATAAGTGTCTGGTTCTTCCTCTCAACAACTCCATTTTGTTGAGGTGTGTACATATCCGAGAACTCATGTGAAATCCCTTCTTCGTCAAGAAAGGTGTCCACATTGGCATTCTTGAACTCCGTTCCATTGTCGCTTTGAACCTTCTTGATCTTCACTTCAAATTGGTTTTGGGCCTTCCTAGCGAAGTTCTTGAGGATCTTTTGGACCTGCGATTTATCAT
The DNA here is from genome assembly GCA_011799875.1 of Thinopyrum elongatum. Taxonomy (NCBI): domain Eukaryota; kingdom Viridiplantae; phylum Streptophyta; class Magnoliopsida; order Poales; family Poaceae; genus Thinopyrum; species Thinopyrum elongatum. The sequence continues at coordinate 478,327,399 of CM022299.1, read as the reverse complement.
CAAGAAGGAACACCCACGTAAATCATGAAAAATCGTCAACAATGACCAATCCGAACGAGTTACCACCAAGACTCTTGTAGGCGTTTGGGACCGAAAAGATCCGTATGAAGTAGCTCAAGCGGTCTTCTCGTGGTCATGATGTTCTTCATGGGATGACTTCCTCCAACCTGTTTTCCTGCTTGACAAGCACTCCAAATCCTATCCTTGTCAAATATGACATCTTTAACACCAAGGATATGATCACCTTTAATAAGCTTATCAAGATTTCGCATGCCCACATGACCTAACCTGCTATGCCATAACCAACCTTTAGAAGATTTAGCAATTAAGCAAGTACAAGGTTGAGCTCTCTTAGTGAAATCAACAATGTATAGATCACCTCTATGAATACCGGTAAAGAACATATTATGATTATCTCTTCGAAACACTAGGCAATCTACTTCAGCAAATAGAACATTGAAACCGAAGTCAGCTAGTCTAGATACGAAAAGTAAATTGTAGCCAAGATATTCAACAAGCGTAACGTTTTGGATAGTGCTATCATTGGAAATGGCCACCTTACCAAGGCCAAGTACCTTACCCTTGGAGTTATCTCCAAAAGTGACATACTTGCGTGGACCATCGTTCTTAGCAAGCTCACGGAACATGTCCTTGTCTCCGATCATATGATCAGTACATCCACAATCGAGAATCCATTCCTTTCCTCTGGCCATGTAACCATGAAGGTTAGCCATAAGACCAAAGTGTCTCATCGACTCATCAAGATCAAAGTCACTATCATCATCCTCATCATAATATCCATGTTCAACATCATCATGTGAATTATCATCACCTAGAGAGAGTGATTCATTAGATTTATGACCATGACAATGTGCATGTTTACGAATTCTAATAATTTGTGAGATGATTGATGACCCACAAGTATAGGGGATCAATCGTAGTCCTTTCGATAAGTAAGAGTGTCGAACCCAACGAGGAGCATAAGGAAATGACAAGTGGTTTTCAGCAAGGTATTTTCTGCAAGCACTGAAATAGTCGGTAACAAGTAGTTTGATAGTAAGATAATTTGTAACGAGCAAGTAACGGTAACGGTAAATAAAGTGCAGCAAGGTAGCCCAATCCTTTTGTGGCAAAGGACAGGCCAAAACGGTCTCTTATGATAAGCAAAGCGTTCTTGAGGGTACACGGGAATTTCAGCATATCACTTTCAGCATGTTGGTTTGATTCGTGTTCGCTACTTTGATAATTTGATATGTGGGTGGACCGGTGCTTAGGTGTTGTTCTTACTTGAACAAACCTCCTACTTATGATTAACCCCCTTGCAAGCATCCGCAACTACGAGAAAAGTATTAAGATAAAATCTAACCATAGCATTAAACTTTTGGATCCAAATCAGTCCCTTATGAAGTAGCGCATAAACTAGGGTTTAAGCTTCTGTCACTCTAGCAACCCATCATCTAATAACTACTGCACAATGCATTCCCTTAGGCCCAAATATGGTGAAGTGCCATGTAGTCAACATTCACATGACACCACTAAGGGAATCACAACATACATATCATCAAAATATCGAACACATATCAAGTTCACATGATTACTTGCAACATGACTTCTCCCGTGACCTCAAGAACAAAAGTAACTACTCACAAATAATAATCATGCTCAAGATCAGAGGGGTATTAAATAGCATAATGGATCTGAACATATAATCTTCCACCAAATAAACCATATAGTAATCAACTACAAGATGTAATCAACACTACTAGTCACCCACAAGTACCAATCTAAGGTTCAGGTACAAAAATTGAACACAAGAGATGAACTAGGGTTTGAGAGGAGATGGTGTTATTGATGATGTTGATGGAGATGTCCCTCCCAAAGATGGGAGAGTTGTTGGTGATGAGGATGGCGATGATTTCCCCCTCCAGGAGGGAAGTTCCCCCGGCGGAATCGCTCCGCCGGAGGGCAAAAGTGCTCCTGCCCAAGTTCCGCCTTGAGACGGTGGTGCATCGTCCCGAAAGTCCCCTCCTGATTTTTTCTAGGTCAAAATGACCTATATACTAGAAGATGGGCACCGAAGGTGGGCTGAGGAGGGCACAACCCACCAGGGCGCGCCCAGGTGGGTTGTGCCCACCTGGTGGGCCTCCTTCGGTAGTTATTTGCTCCAGTATTTTTTATATATTGCAATTATAATTCTCTGTAAATTTTCAGCTCATTTGGAGATGTGCAGAATAGGTAACTCTGATGTAGTTTTTTCAGGTCCAGAATTCCAGCTGCCGGTATTCTCCCTCTTTGTGTAAACCTTGCATATTATGAGAGAAAAGGCATTAGAATTACTCCCAAAAGCATTATTATGCATAAAAACATTATAAATAACAGTAGGAAAACATGATGCAAAATGGATGTATCAACTCCCCCAAGCTTAGACCTTGCTTGTCCTCAAGCGAAAAACCGAAATCGAAAAACATGCCCACATGTTTAGAGAGAGAGGTGTCGATAAAAAACAAAATACGGACATAGAAGCATCATGCATATTATTATAATAGCAAGGAACTTTAATATAAAACTTTATCAAACAACTTTTATCATATAACTTCTCATGAACAAGTAAAAATTCATCACAATATTGAAGTATAAAGCATAAACCTTATTGAAAACCAACAAACTGTGTTCTCAGTCAACTTTGCAACTACAATTCATCATATTTTCAGGAAGGGTCGCGTATCGGAGCCTTTAGGCAAGTCCACATACTCAACCATCATTTAATCTTTTATGATTGCTAACACTCACAGCATACCCATGAACAAAAAGTTTCAACCAAACACATGTAAAGAGAGGGGCTTATAGTTTCACCTCCCAATGTATTCACCTCAAGGGTGATGTCAACAATAATAACTCATGCCCACTCATATCCAACTGGATATATGTGCCTAGATCTTTCCTCACCACATGATGCTTGCAAAAGTAGAAAATAAAAAGGAATAGGGGAGAATACTTTGACTCTTACATAAAAGTAAATGCGTAAAAGTAAAAGATAGGCCCTTCGCAGAGGGAAGCAGAGGTTGTCATGCGCTTATTTGTTTGTATGCCAAATTCCTTAGTGCAAAATAACGTCATGTTATATTGCCCCTTATGATAGCAACCTTTATTATGCAGTCCATCACTTTTATTACTTTGCCATCACAAGTTCGTACAACACTCAATTTTCTCTTACGCTAAATGATCCAACACATTTAGAAGCAATTTTTATTGCCTTATTGCACCGATGACAACTTACTTGAAGGATCTTACTCAATCCATAGGTAGGTATGGTGGACTCTCAAAATAAGATTTTGGGTTAAGGGTTTTTGGATGCACAAGTAGTATCTCTACTTGGTGCGGAATTTTTGGCTAGAAAATATATTGAGCAAACACCACATGTTGAAGGATCTATGACAATATTACTTCTATGTGAATATGAACAAACATAAATCATTACGTTGTCTTCCTTGTCCAACGTCAACTATTTTGACAAAATGTATTTAATGTGGGCTCACAATCATAAAAGATGTCCAGGATAGTGTATTTGCATGCGAATCTTCTCTTCCCTTATTAATTCTTTCATGAGTTGCATAATTGACCAATGCTATGTTTGTCAATCTCCAATAAATTTTACCACTTATACTTTTCCTTATGTGATGTCATTACTTACCATAAGATTAGCATATGATCTTTTTCATTTATTTTCCATTCTTTTTATTGGAACAAAAGAGTAAAGAAACACAACTCAAACTACCCTTTATTATATATCTCACACACGATTACATAGATAGATCAGTAAGCAAGCACTCAAAAAGAAAGGATCGAACTAAACTTTTATTCAACTAAATCATAGGATAACTAAAGATCGAACTAAAATAGATGAAAGCAAGGATAGTGGTGGTGATACGATACCGGGGCACCTCCCCCAAGCTTGGCACAAGCCAAGGGGAGTGCCCATACCATGAACTCAAGTTTCTTTTTTCGGAGAAGATGATGAAGGTGGTGGTGAAGTAGCTTCACACTTCTTCCTCAGCTTGTGCTTGAGGATGGAATTTCCCTCCCTCAAGTCATCGATCTCCTACTCAAGCTTTAATATCTTTTCTCATAACTTGTTTTCCTGCAAGAGACGAAAAGGGATAAACTGGGTCTTAGGTTTCTTTGCTTTATTAGGAAGACTTGACTTCTTGAATTCCATGTGCATGTCACCAGGTTGGGGTAATGGATTTTCATCTGAGCTTGTCTCTTCTTTCCCTTTCGGATCATAGTCTTCTTCTTCCTCTGTGGTCCAACCATAATGTTCCACATCGCCGTAAACCTTGGGGTTTGCAATACAGTCAGCAACATAGCTCTCACCCTCCGAGTCTTGAGATGACATATTTCCAGATCTACCAGAAAACAGCAAGAAAGAAGAGCAGAAGATTTCTCCGTGATACGGTGGTCAATACGTTCGAGGGGTTTATAAAGATTTTTTATCTTGGGAAACAAGCAAACAGGAGGAAAACGGAGTCGGAAGGTTCCCGAGGTGGGCACAACCCACCTGGGTGCGCCAGGGGGCTCAGGCGTGCCTTGGTGTCTTCTGCCCTCCTTGGTTGCCTTCCTGGTTGTTTCTTATTTTCCTAATTTTTGTAATATTCCAAAACTGACAGAAAATATTTTTGCGGAGTTTTTGGAGTCCGTTTACTTACCGTATCACGTACCTCCTCTTTTTTAGTATTCTGGAGTGTTCCGGACGGTCTCTTTTATGCGTTCCTCCAGTGTCATGGTTTGAATAATATTGCTTTCAACATTAATAGGCGTACCTGAGATATAGTGTTTAATTCTTTGACCATTGACCACCTTCGGGTTAGTACCTTCGGCATTATTGATCTTGATGGCTCCAGAGCGATAAACCTCCTCGATAATATATGGTTCTTCCCATTTAGAGAGAAGTTTTCCTGCAAAGAATCTAAAACGAGAGTTGTACAGAAGAACATACTCTCCAACTTTAAATACCCGCTTTTGGATTCTTTTGTCATGCCATCTTTTAATTTTTCTTTAAATAACTTGGCATTTTCATAAGCTTGGGTTCTCCATTCATCTAATGAGCTATTATCAAATAACCTCTTTTCACCGGCAAGTTTGAAATCATAGTTGAGTTCTTTAATTGCCCAATATGCTTTATGTTCTAACTCTAGAGGCAAATGACAAGCTTTTCCATAAACCATTTTATAGGGAGACATACCCATAGGATTTTTATATGCTGTTCTGTAGGCCCAAAGTGCATCATCCAATTTCTCATATGGTAGGTGTAACACCCCCAGTGGTTAGCCACAGTAATCCCATTTTGATAATGCCAAGTCAGCATGATTAACAGTGCATGATCATCATTAACATCATATTGCATTTCAACTCCTAAGTCAAAATTCAAATTTAAATGAAAGTGGAAAATAAAAGTGGTCCAACATAAAAACTAAATTGTTCATTAAATAGCAGATAAATCAGAGACAATTCTAAAATTGAAACCAACATCATTGGAGTTGGGTAAGTGACTCAAACATCTTCAAACAGCGACTAAAAACAATATTTAATAACCATTTATTAAATCTAATTTAAATATGAAATTATATTTTGTACAAACTAATTTTAGGTGTTAGGGAATAAAGCACTGGTATTTATGAACTAGGTCTCATGTTTTGCAAAACTCATATGGTGGCCTAACTATTTACAAAACAGAGTGTAGAAATAAAGAAAAGAAAAAGGAAAAGAAAATAGAAACAGAAAAGGAAGGAAAAGAGAAAGCCCACCCCCCCGGCCCAACTGGGCCAAAGCCCAGCCGGCCGGCCCACCCGCTCGCCCCCTGGCCTATAAGGCCCCGACCGAAACCCTATCCACTCCCCCCCACTCCTCCCCCCCACGTCGTTCCCCTCCCCTCCCCCCGATCCAGATCGGATCGGGGCATGACGACCCGACGCCGTCACCGCCGCCTGGACCTCGCCAGATCTCCTCGCCGGCCTGCTTCCACTACGCACGTCGTCTCCGTCCTCCTCCTCATCCCCCATTGCCCCGAACCCTACGTCCGCGGGGAGGACCCCGGTCCTCCTCTCTCCCCTGTCGGCGCCCGTGCACCGCGCTCGCCGGCGACCACTCCTGCTGCACTGCTTCGCCCGCGCCCGCGCGAGTCCCTCTGCTCGCCGCTGCCGCGCCCGAGCGCGCGCCCTGCCTGTGCACGCCCGCGCGGCCGCCCGCGGCCTGCTGCTGCCCGCTGCGCCCTATGAGCTGCGCCGCTGCCACCACCACCACCGCAGCCGCCGCTCCGCGCACCGCGCCCCGCCTCTGTCCCCGCACCACCATCGCGCCGCCCGCCTGCTGCTGCTGCTAGTCCCCCCCTCCCCCGGCGCTGGTTGCTGCTGCTGCTGCTGCCCTCTGCCGTGGCTTGGGGCTTCGCCCGCTCCTCGCCCCCGGGCCCCCCCACCTGCTGGCTCGCCGCTCTCCGCCCACGCTCGCCCGCGCCTGCCTCTGCACGCGCCCGCGCACACGCTGCCGGCCGTCGCCGCGCCCTTGCTGCCACTCACGCATGCGCCGCGCCCGCGCCCGACGCCCGCGTCCATGGCCTCGTGCCACTGACGAGTGGGGCCCGAGGCCCCTGTGCCGCTGACAGACGGGGCCCAGCCCCAAAAACGTTTTAGGAAAATAAAAAAAATGAAAATGAAAATAAAAATAATTAAATTAATTAATTAGCTAATTAATCCTGATTAGGTTAATTTAATTAAGTAGTTAGTGTTAATTAAACAGTAATTTAATTAGTTAATCCCTAATTAACTAAACAGCCTATGACAGGTGGGACCCACTGGTCCTGACGTCATGCTGACGTCATGCTGACGTCAGCAAGACACTGTTTCGGATAATGTTGTTTTAATTAATTAAATAAATTCCAGAAATCAATAAAAACTTTAGAAAATCATATCTTTTAATCCGTAACTCCGATCGAAAAACTTTGTACATGAAAGTCGCTCAGAACGACGAGACGAATCCGAATACGCGGTCCGTTCGTCCGTCACGCGTCCCTAACTATCCGAACATGCAACCGTTCCCCTCTTATCGTCTGTCCGATAATTACAAAGACCCGGGAAATATCGTCAGATATTCTCCCGCTCCGTCTGATACTTGTAGTACTGCGTTAGACTACTCCTAGCACCGTGTATCATATTTGTCATGCTCATGTTTGCTCTATATTTATACTGTTTCCTCCCCCTCTTCTCTCTCGATAGAGCCGGTACCGACGCAGCTCCGGAGTTCGACGACCCCTGAAGACCTTGCCCTTGCCGCCGAGCAACCAGGCAAGCCCCCCCCCCCTTTTGATCATCCCGATATCGCCCATTCTATTTCTCATGCTTGCATTAGAATTGCTGTTGCTGCTGCTGCTTTACCTATTCTGATGCATAGCCTGTTCATTGTAACCTGCCGTTGATAATTACCTGCATATCCTAAACTGTTTAGTCTAGGCTGGGTAGAGACCTATCAGTGACCCCACTTATCCCGACTGCCGCGCTGGATCGTCAGAAGACCCGATCAACGGGATTGAAGACCAGGACCCGACACCGCACATCACCCCCCTTAGTTGTAACGACACTGCAGCGTTACTATCGAGTGCCGAGGGTGAAACCTCATGTAGCACTTCTGATGTTAACTCTGTAGAGTAGCTATTCGGTCGTGGTCATCGAGGGTGATTCCTCCTTCACCACTTCCGGTAACGACGCTGTCGTGCAACACATCAAGTGTGAACCCATCGAGGGTGAATCCTCCGAGTTCACCTTGACAGACACATCGAGTAGGAATCCAACGAGGGTGATACCTCGGATTCCCCTGATGATATGGACACACGGATAATTGGACTTTACATTGTTATTTGGATAGGCGGGTCGACCTTGAGGGGTACCCGCGTGCGCCTGAGAGGCGAGTGTTGTGAAGACGGGTGCCAGTGTGGTGCCCGAGTGGTGAATACGAGGCGCGGCCGGGCATTCTTAACCCTTGCAGCAAGTCCTCGAGACGGGGTGACGGGGTCACATCTTTCGTGAGTCTCTGCTCGTTTCCGCAAGCCCCTAGACCACTTACGATTTGGATATTTGATCCGAGCAGGCCTCTGGTCTGATAGCACTAACCATCACGTGGGCATAGTATGGGCGTTCTGCATCGTAGCATCAGCCGAAAGCTTTGTCAGACTTCCAGTTCAGCATTGTGGCCAGGTCGGATCGTGCCGTTGGCGCTGGTATCCACCCTGCTCACAACGACCCAGAGGGCGAGGGGCGATGGCCAAGACCCCCTTGCGCTTAGGATGTAGACCGGCGGGGACCTCTCTGCTGAGCTGTAGGTAGGGTTGCGATGTGTCGTTTGGCCGAGGCCGGGCATGACCCAGGAAAGTGTGTCCGGCCGGAGTTAATCGAGCGTGTTGGGTAAGTTGGTGCACCCCTGCAGGGAAGAATACTTCTATCGATAGCCGGTCCTACGGTAACGGACACTCGGAGTTGTATCCTGGTTGATACAATTTTAGAACTGGATACTTGGATACTATGGCTCTGGGATTGCTTCTCGCAGGGAGTCGAGAAGGGATCTCCGGACGAGGTTGATGACTGTATGGCTCTGGGATTGCTTTCTCGCAGGGAGTTGAGAAAGGATCTCTGGGTGAGGTTGAGACTTAATGATACTACTACATTATATTGTACTGTTCTACTCTCTTCTACTGCTGCAAGACCGCTGAAGATGCTAGTCTTCGATAGGACTAGGCCTTCTCTCTATTCTTGCATTTCTGCAGCCCAGTCCACATATACAGCCTCCCCTTGAAAATGTTGCATATGTAGTGTAGATCCTTGCTTGCTGAGTACTTCTGAGTACTCACGGTTGCTTTGTTTTCCTTTTCTCCCCATATCAGTTTATCGTGACCAAGATGACGGAGCCCCTGAGACAGCTGCCCTGCCGACGATCGCTACTACTACTACCAAGATGGATGGATTCTGCTATGAGTTGACTGACGACCAGGAGTAGGATCGGAGGGTCCCAGGCAGGAGGCCTTCGCCTTTCGATCGTAGTGTTTTATTTTGCCCCGCCTTTCTAAAGGCCTTTCTGTTTCTGTTTCATATCTGTACTCAGATACCTGATGCTTCCGCTGACGCTTGTTCGCAAGCTTATGTATTCGAGCCCTCGAGGCCCCTAGCTTGTAATATAAAGCTTGTATGACTTTATTTATGTTTTAGAGTTGTGTTGTGATATCTTCCCGTGAGTCCTTAGGCTTGATCGTGTGCATTTGCGTGTATGGTTAGTGCACGATCGGGCCGGGGGCGTCACAATAGGGTGATGCAATTCTATGGTTAACATCATATTTAGCAAGCATTTTACGGAAAGCACCATGAATAAAGTGTGAACCACCATCAGTCATTAAATATCTAGGGACTCCAAACCTCGGGAAAATAACTTCTTTAAGCATTTTAATGGAAGTGTTGTGATCAACACTACTAGTTGGAATAGCTTCTACCCATTTAGTAATATAATCAACAGCAACCAAAATATGTGTATACCGATTAGAGGAAGGAAAAGGTCCCATATAATCAAAACCCCAAACATCAAATGGTTCAACAGCAAGTGAATAATTCATAGGCATTTCTTGACGCTTACCGATATTACCAATTCTTTGACATTCATCACAAGATAAAACAAACTTACGGGCATCCTTGAAGAGAGTAGGCCAATAAAAACTAGACTGCAATACCTTATGAGCAGTTCTATCTCCCGCATGATGCCCTCCATAAGCTTTGGAGTGACATTTTCGTAGGATTTGTTTCTGTTCATGCTCAGGTACACAATGTCTAATAATACCATCTACTCCTTTATAAAGATGTGGATCATCCCAAAAGTAATGTCTTAAATCATAAAAGAATTTTTTCTTTTGTTGGTATGTGAAACTGGGTGGTATGTATTTAGCAACAATATAATTAGCATAGTCAGCATACCAAGGAGTATTATGAGAAACATTTATTGCAGCTAGTTGTTCATCAGGAAAGCTATCATCAATAGGTAGTGGGTCATCAAGGATATTCTCTAACCTAGATAAATTATCAGCTACGGGGTTCTCAGCTCCTTTTCTATCAGTAATATGTAAATCAAATTCTTGTAGCAAGAGAACCCACCTAATGAGTCTAGGTTTAGCATCTTTCTTTTCCATAAGATATTTAATAGCAGCATGATCGGTGTGAACAATAACCTTAGAATCAACAATGTAAGATCTGAATTTATCACAAGCAAACACAACTGCTTAAAATTCTTTTTCAGTAGTGGCATAATTTCTTTGGGAACTATCTAGAGTTTTGCTAGCATAATGAATACCATTTAATTTCTTATGAACTCTTTGTCCTAGAATAGCACCAACAACATAATCACTAGCATCACACATAATTTCAAAAGGCAAGTTCCAATCAGGTGGTTGAACAATAGGTGCAGAAGTTAAGGCTTTCTTAAGTGTTTCAAAGGCTTCTACACAATCATCATAAAAAACAAATGGAACATCCTTTTGTAAAAGATTTGTAAGAGGCCTAGAAATTTTAGAGAAGTCTTTAATAAACCTCCTATAGAAACTAGCATGACCAAGGAAACTACAAATACCTTTAATATCTTTAGGACATGGCATTTTCTCAATTGCATCAACTTTAGCTTGGTCCACCTCAATACCTCGTTCAGAAATTTTATGCCCCAAGACAATACCTTTATTAACCATAAAGTGGCACTTCTCCCAATTTAAGACAAGGTTAGTTTGCTCACATCTCTACAAAACTCAATCAAGGTTGCTTAAGCCATCATCGACAGAAGTTCCATAAACAGAAAAATCATCCATGAAAACCTCAACAATCTTTTCACAAAAATCAGAGAATATAGCAGTCATACATCTTTGAAAAGTAGCAGGTGCATTGCATAAAGTGAAAGGCATATGTCTATAAGCATAAGTTCCAAATGGGCAATTAAAAGTGGTTTTCTCTTGATCAGGTTGTGAAACAGGTATTTGAGAAAAACCAGAATATCCATCAAGAAAACAAAAGTGTGTGTGCTTAGATAACGTTTCCAACATTTGATCAATAAAAGGCAAAGGGTAATGATCTTTTCTAGTTGCTTTATTTAATTTTCTAAAATCAATTACCATTCTATAGCCAGTAACAATTCTTTGTGGAATGAGTTCATTTTTATCATTAGGAACAACGGTAATACCTCCCTTCTTATTGATACAATGAACTGGGCTTACCCATCTACTATTAGCTATGGGATAGATTATACCTGCTTCCAGAAGCTTTAATATTTCAGTTCTTACCACTTCTTTCATCTTAGGATTCAAACATCATTGATGATCAACAACGGGTTTAGCATCATGTTCCATATTAATCTTGTGCTGACAGAGAGTGGGACTAATGCCCTTAAGATCATCAAGAGTATATCCAATAGCAGCATGGTGCTTCTTCAGAATTTTCAATAGTCTTTCTTCTTCATGTTCTGAAAGGTTAGCACTAATAATAACAGGATATATCTTTTTCTCATCGATATAAGCATACTTCAAAGTGTCAGGCAATTGTTTTAATTCAAACACGAGATCACCTTTAGGTGGAGGAGGACCTCCTAGAGTTTCAATAGGCAAATTGTGTTTGAGCAGAGGTCGTTGTTCAAAGAAATTTTTATCTATCTCATTTCTTTCATGCATATGCATATCATTTTCATGGTCTAGCAAATATTATTCTAGTGGATCAGTAGGAGGCACGACAATAGAAGCAAGACCAATTATTTCATCCTTACTAGGTAATTATTTCTTATGAGGTTGTCTATTAAACTTGGAAAAATTAAACTCATGAGACTCATCACCAAAGGTAACACTGACAGTCTGTTTATGACAATCCATAGTGGCATTGACAGTGTTCAAGAAAGGTCTACCAAAGATAATGGGATAGAAGTCATCTTGTGGGGAACCAAGAACTAGAAAATCAGTAGGGTATTTTATTTTCCCGCACAAGACTTCAACATCTCTAACAATCCCAAGTGGTGTGATGGTGTCTATATTAGCAAGTTTAATAGTGACATCTATGTCCTCTATTTTAGCGGGTGCTATGTCATTCATAATTTCTTGGTATAAGGTAAAAGGAATAGCACTCACGCTAGCACCTAAGTCACATAAACCATGATAACAATGATCTCCTATTTTAACTGAGACAACAGGCATGCCAACAATAGGTCTATGTTTATCTTTTTCATCGGGTTTGGCAATTCTAGCAGCTTCCACTACAAAAAAAGACACATCCATGGCATTTTGGCCCGAACGATTTTTTTTCCTGTCAAGCTTATGACACTTCTATGATGATAATTGTGACAAAACCACGTATCATCATAGATGTGGTGGGCTCCTACTTCTATGACAAAAAATCATGACAGAAAATGGGCTTTTCGTCCTGGGCGGGCCGGGGACGCACCTGCATGACATTCTTTGGGCCATCCATGACGAAAAAAATCATGGTAGAAGTGAGGGCGAGGAAAATATCGGGGAGTTCCCGGTTACGGTGGGTGGTCGGGGCCGAGCGATGCACGGAGGTTTGCGCGTTTCTCTCATACACGTACGCATGTGGGTGCGAGGTGTTAGGCTCTAACTAAACCTGAGCGAGGCGTTCTCTCACTGAACCCAAGTGATTGCACTAGCTACGTTACTGAACCCAAGCGATCGATCCCTAGCTGTTAACTGAAGCCGAGCGATTCCTTCGCTACTGCTGCTAACTGAAGTCGATCGAACCTGCTGCCTCTTGATGAACAGTGACCATTGTTGGGGGTTGGATGAACAGTTCCCGGTGGGGGTTGGATGAACAGGATCCCGTGGTAGTAGAGGCCGTTGCCGCTGGATGAACAGGACCCCGATCGAGGAGGCCGCCACACACCCATGCCAGTTGGGGGTGGATGAACAGGACCCCGTGGAGGGCTGGTTGAACAATAGCCGGTGGAGGCTGGATGAATAGGACCCCGTGGAGGGATGGTTGAACAGTAGCCGATGGAGGCTGGATGAAAAGGACCCCGTGGATGAACAGTAGTTGGTGGAGGCTGGAGGAAGTCGACGGTGGATGAACAGTAGCAGGTGGATGCTGGAGGAAGTCGACGGTGGATGAACAGTAGACCGTGGAGGCTGGAGCGAGGCACTAGACGGTGGATGAACAGTAGCTCGTGGAGTCCCATTTTGCGGTATGCCACACCCCTCCCGATGAACAGGACCCCATTTCGACCGTAGGCGCTCCAACACAAGTCCGTTTCCTCCGTTTTGCGGTACGCCACACCCCTCCTGATCAACAGGACCCCGTTTCGACCATAGCCGGTTGAACAGAAGGCCATTTCCTTCGTACTGCGCTACGCCAGACCCCGTTTCGGCTGTTCCGTCCAAGCCGGTTGGCTCCCGATGAACACGACGCATTCCGACCCAGTCTGTTGCCTCCCGATGAACACGACGCTATTTCTTCAATCCGACCTAGCCGGTTGCCTTCCGATGAACAGGACGCCATCGCTGTACGCGTTCGAGACCCTGCCCAAATGTACGTACGGAGCCGTATTTACTTTCTTGCAGCGTCGCTGTACGTACGTGTACACGATATAGACGGGACTGCCTGAACAGCTACCGCTCCTTACTGGGTCACAGTTCATCGTGGCAAAAAGAACGATGGACCAGTATGTACGTACACATTTGCGACCAGAATGACAACGCTACATACGCTTCGACCGGGTGGGTCCCCGCTGTCAGGGAAGATAAGGAGGCACTTCCTTGCATGCGAAGATATTGATGGTGGGTCCGAGCTGACAAGGGGAGGATTCTTTTTTTTGCGTATAATAAGGAGGCACTTCCTTGCGTGCGAAGATATAACTGGTGGGTCCATCTGTCATCCTCACCGCGTACAGTCCTCTTCTGATGGCTGTTGTTCGTTGACCATGTTGACCATGCCGTGCGGACAGCACCCAGGCGGTGGACGACGGTGAGGCAGGGAATGATACTTCTTGAGCTTGCATTGGTTTTTCCCTTGAAGAGGAAAGGGTGATGCAGCAAAGTAGAGATAAGTATTTCCCTCAATTAAGAACCAAGGTATCAATCCAGTAGGAGATACAAGCAAGCCCCCAATATATGCACCTGGACAAAAAATCAAACACTTGCACCCAACGCGATAAAGGGGTTGTCAATCCCTTCACGGTCACTTGCAAAGGTGAGATCTGATAGAGATAGATATAAAATATTACTAAAACATAAAACAAAATAAAAGTAAATAAATTACAGCAAGGTATTTTTGGGTTTTTTGGTTTATAGATCTGAAAGTATATGATGGAAAATAGACCCGGGGGCCATAGGTTTCACTAGAGGCTTCTTTCTTGAAGGAAAATAATACGGTGGGTAAACAAATTATTGTCGAGCAATTGATAGAAAAGAGCAAAGTTATGACGATATCCAAGGCAATGATTATGCATATAGGCATCACGTCCGTGTCAAGTAGACCGACTCCTGCCTGCATCTACTACTATTACTCCACACATCGACCGCTATCCAACATGCATCTAGAGTATTAAGTTCATAAAGAACGGAGTAACGCCTTAAGTAAGATGACATGATGTAGAGGGATAAACTCAAGCAATATGATGAAACCCCCATCTTGTTACCCTTGATGGCAACAATACAAATACGTGCCTCGCTACCCCTACTTTGTCACTGGGTGAGGACACCGCAAGATTGAACCCAAAACTAAGCACCTCTCCCATTGCAAGAAAAACCAATCTAGTTGGCCAAACCAAACCGATAATTCGAAGAGAAATACAAAGATATCAAATCACGCATATAAGAATTTAGAGATGATTCAAATAATATTCATAGATAAGCTGATCATAAATCCACAATTCATCGGATCTTGACAAACACACCGCAAAAGAATATTACATCGGATAGTTCTCCAAGAACATTGAGGGGAACTTGGTATTGAGAATCAAAGAGAGAGAAGAAGCCATCTAGCTACTAGCTATGGACCCATAGGTCTGTGGTAAACTACTCACACTTCGTCGGAAGGGCAATAGAGTTGATGTAGAAGCCCTCCATGATCGAAGCCCTCCGTGATCGAATCCCCCTCCGGCAGGATGCCGGAAAAGGCCCCAAGATGGGATCTCACGGGTACAGAAGGTTACGATGGCGGAAAAGTATTTTGGTGGACGCTTCTCGTCGTTTGGGAATATTTCTGAATTTATAGGCCAAAGAGTAGGGTTGGAGGACTCCCGTGGGGCCCACAAGCCGGGGGGGCCCCCCTAGGGCGCGCTCTGAGGGCTTGTGGAGCCCTCGGGACTCTTCTGACTTCCTCTCCAAGTCCTACGTGTGTCTTCTGGTCCAAGAAAAATCATCGTAAATTTTTATTCCGTTTGGACTCCATTTGATATTCCTTTTCTGTAAAACTCAAAAACAAGGAAAAAACAGAAACTGGCACTGGGCTCTGAGTTAATAAGTTAGTCCCAAAAAAATATAAATTAGCATATTATTGCATATAAACATCCAAAACAGATAATATAATAGCATGGAACAATCAAAAATTACAGATATGTTGGAGACGTATCAAGCATCCCCAAGCTTAATTCCTGCTCGTCCTCGAGTAGGTAAATGATAAAAACAGAATTTTTGATGTGGAATGCTACCTAACATATTTATCCATGTAATTTTCTTTATTGTGGCATGAATATTTAGATCCATAAGATTCAAAACAAAATTTTAATATTGACATAAAAACAATAATACTTCAAGCATACTAATAAAGCAATCGTGTCTTCTCAAAATAACATGGCCAAAGAAAGTTATCCCTACAAAATCATATAGTCTGGCTATGGTCCATCTTCATCACACAAAGTATTAAATCATGCACAACCCCGATGACAAGCCAAGCAATTGTTTCATCTTTTGATGTTCTCAAACTTTTTCAACTTTCACGCAATACATGAGCGTGAGCCATGGATATAACACTATAGGTGGAATAGAATATGGTGGTTGTGGAGAAGACAAAA
This sequence comes from Thinopyrum elongatum, assembly GCA_011799875.1. NCBI lineage: Eukaryota > Viridiplantae > Streptophyta > Magnoliopsida > Poales > Poaceae > Thinopyrum > Thinopyrum elongatum. The sequence goes on along the minus strand of CM022299.1, from coordinate 478,311,325 downwards.
AGAAGGAGATAGTCTCACATCAACTAGGCGTATCAACAGGCTATGGAGATGCCCATCAATAGATATCAATGTGAGTGAGTAGGGATTGCCATGCAACGGATGCACTAGAGGTATAAGTGTATGAAAGCTCAAAAAGAAAGTAAGTGGGTGTGCATCCAACTCGCTTTCTAAGGAAGACCTAGGGCAATTTGAGGAAGCCCATCATTGGAATATACAAGCCAAGTTCTATAATGAAAAATTCCCACTAGTATATGAAAGTGACAACATAGGAGACTCTCTATCATGAAGATCATGGTGCTACTTTGAAGCACAAGTGTGGTAAAAGGATAGTAGCATTGCCCCTTCTCCCTTCTCTCTCATTTTTTTATTTTGGCTTCTTTGGCCTCTTTTATTTTTTGTAAAGTCCGGAGACTCATCCCAACTTGTGAGGGAATCATAGCTTCCATCATCCTTTCATCACATGGGACAATGTTCTAATAATGATGATCATCACACTTTTATTTACTTACAACTAAAGAATTACAACTCGATATTTAGAACAAAAATGTGACTCTATATGAATGCCTCCGACGGTGTACCGGGATGTGCAACGATCTAGTATAGCAATGACATCAAAACACGGACAAGCCATGAAAACATCATGCTAGCTATCTTACGATCATGCAAAGCAATAGGACAATGATGGAGCGTGTCATAATAAAACGGAACGGTGGAAGTTGCATGGCAATATATCTCGGAATGGCTATGGAAATGCCATAATAGGTAGGTATGGTGGCTGATGTGAGGAAGGGTATATGGTGGGTGTAGTGCACCGGCGAAAGTTGCGCGGTACTAGAGAGGCTAGCAATGGTGGAAGGGTAAGAGTGCGTATAATCCATGGACTCAACATTAGTCATAAAGAACTCACATACTTATTGCAAAAGTCTATTAGCTATCGAAACAAAGTACTACACGCATGCTCCTAGGGGGATAGATTGGTAGGAAAAGACCATCGCTCATCCCCGACCGGCACTCATAAGGAAGACAATCAATAAATAAATCATGCTCCGACTTCATAACATAACGGTTCACCATACGTGAATGCTACGGGAATCACAAACTTTAACACAAGTATTTCTACCAATCCACAATTACTCACTAGCATGAATCTAATATGACCATCTTTATATCTCAAAACAATCATAAGGAATCAAACTTCTCATAGTATTCAACGCTCTTTATATGAAAGTTTTTATTATATCCCTCTTGGATGCCCATCGTATTAGGACTAAATTCATAACCCATGCAAATTACCATCCTGTTTATAAAGACTCTCAAAATAATTTAAGTGAAGCATGAGAGTTCAACAATTTCTATAAAATAAAGCCACCGCCGTGCTCTAAAAAGATATAAGTGAAGCACTAGAGCAAAATTGCCTAGCTCAAAAGATATAAGTGAAGCACATAGAGTATTCTAATAAATCAGGATTCATGCGTGTCCCTCTCAAAAGGTGTGTACAGCAAGGATGACTGTGGCAAACTAAAAAGCAAAGACTCATATCATACAAGGCGCTCCAAGCAAAACACATATCATGTGGTGAATAAAAATATAGCCTCAAGTAAATTTACCGATAGACGAAGATGAAAGAGGGGATGCCATCCGGGGCATCCCCAAGCTTTGATGCTTGGTTGTCCTTTAATATTACCTTGGGGTGCCTTGGGCATCCCCAAGCTTTGGATCTTGCCACTCCTTATTCCATAGTCCATCAAATCTTTACCCAAAACTTGAAAACTTCACAACACAAAACTCAACAGAAAACTCATGAGATCCGTTAGTATAAGAAAATAAATCACCACTTTTTGGTACTGTTGTGAACTCATTCTTTATTTATATTGGTGTAATATCTACTGTATTCCAACTTCTCCATGGTTCATACCCCCCGATACTACCCATAGATTCATCAAAATAAGCAAACAACACATAGAAAACTGAATCTGTCAAAAACAGAACAGTCTACGAAGATCTGAATTGTACTAATACTTCTGTAACTCCAAAAATTCTGGAAAATTATGAAAACATAGGAAATTCGTATATCAATCTTGTGTAAAAAATTCAGGTGTTTCATCACTTCTGTGAATTACTAAAATTCTGCAACTGGACGCAAAAATTTCTGTTTTTCAGCAAGATCAAATCAACTATCACCGTAAGCCATCCCAAAGGTCTTACTTGGCTCAAACACTAATTAAAACACCAAAACACATCTAACCAGAGGCTAGATGATAAATTTATTTAAAAACAGAACCAAAAACAAAAAACATAAAAATAAAATTGGGTTGCCTCCCAACAAGCGCTATTGTTTAACGCCCCTAGCTAGGCATAAATCATAGATCTAGGTATTGTAATAGAAGTGAGGGAGATCGTCCATGCTCATCTCATATTCCCTCCTTTCAGCAGTAAGCTTTCTTTGTGGAAAACAAAAATAATCAAAAGGGCTAAATTTGATAGGGTACGGATCTATAAGATCAAGTTTGGGAGGAATTGGTTCCTCCTTTGGCCCTTTGTATTTGATAATTATTTCTTCATTGTAAACGTTCCTTTGATTAAAAGCCCTAAGTCTATCCCTAAGCACAAACCCTAATCCATTATTTTGTATAGCAAGATTGTCGTTGAGCTCAAAATTTTTATCAATCAAAACATCGGTAGGAACTTTCTTTCTTAGGTTTTCATTGTAAGCAGCATAATCTGGAGATTGCAATCTCCTATTTTCTTCTTGATTAAAAAGGATCTCTTCCATAGGGGGACAACCACCATTAATATTATAATGAGGAAATATTTCACCGGCCTCTTTCATGATAAACCTAAACTCATGAGCTAGAAATATAATGGGGACACGTTTAACGGAGGGATCATGAATATTGGAAAATTCTAGTAAAAGCCTTTGTATGCATGGATGCATGTGAACAAATTGTCTCTCCAATTCAACTATAAGCAATGATATCGCATCCGCAAGGCTAATTGTTTTATTCAGAAGTGACCCTCCAAGCATAGGCAAAGTACCGGCACAAGTAAAGAAATCTTGAATAACCCCTTTTCCAATAATGTTACCACTACCTACACGGAGTTTTTTTAGTATGAATAATAGTGGGTTCTTCTCCATGAGGATCATTGTTGGCAACATCATTAAAACTTCCATCAAGATTATTGCTATCTTTTTCAACGATAAACTCCCCAGATTCTGACATGATAGCAACAAACCGATCTAGCAAACGGGCAACTAAAAAGCAAACAAAAAGACGAACGAAAGAAGGGCGAATAAAAAGGCAAATCTTTTTGTATTTTTCTGAAAAACATTTTAGATGTGGGGGAGAGGAAAACAAGAGGCAAATGGCAAATAATGTAATGCAAGAGATGAGAGTTTATGGTGGGTACTTGGTAGGCTTGATGTAGATCTCCCCGGCAACGGCGCCATAAATTCTTCTTGCTACTTCTTGAGCTTGCGTTGGTTTTTCCCTTGAAGAGGAAAGGTGATGCAACAAAGTAGAGATAAGTATTTCCCTCTGTTAAGAACCAAGGTATCAATCCAGTAGGAGATACAAGCAAGTCCCCAATATATGCACCTGCACAAACAATCAAACACTTGCACCCAACGCGATAAAGGGGTTGCCAATCCCTTCACGGTCACTTGCGAAGGTGAGATCTGATAGAGATAGATATAAAAGATTACTAAAACATAATACAAAATAAAAGTAAATAAATTGTAGCAAGGTATTTTTGAGTTTTTTGGTTTATAGATCTGAAAATATATGATGGAAAATAGACCCGGGGGCCATAGGTTTCACTAGAGGCTTCTCTCTTGAAGGAAAATAATACGGTGGGTAAACAAATTACTGTCGAGCAATTGATAGAAAAGTGCAAAGTTGTGACGATATCCAAGGCAACGATTATGCATATAGGCATCACGTTCGTGTCAAGTAGACCGACTCCTGCCTACATCTACTACTATTACTCCACACATCGACCGCTATCCAGCATGCATCTAGAGTATTAAGTTCATAAAGAACGGAGTAACGCCTTAAGTAAGATGACATGATGTAGAGGGATAAACTCAAGCAATATGATGAAAACCCCATCTTTTTACCCTTGATGGCAACAATACAAATACATGCCTCGCTACCCCTACTTTGTCACTGGGTGAGGACACCGCAAGATTGAACCCAAAACTAAGCACCTCTCCCATTGCAAGAAAAACCAATCTAGTTGGCCAAACCAAACCAATAATTCGAAGAGAAATACAAAGATATCAAATCATGCATATAAGAATTCAGAGAAGATTCAAATAATATTCATAGATAAGCTGATCATAAATCCACAATTCATCGGATCTCGACAAACACACCGCAAAACAATATTACATCGGATAGATCTCCAAGAACATCGAGGAGAACTCGGTATTGAGAATCAAAGAGAGAGAAGAAGCCATCTAGCTACTAGCTATGGACCCGTAGGTCTGTGGTAAACTACTCACGCTTCATTGGAAGGGCAATAGAGTTGATGTAGAAGCCCTCCGTGATCGAATCCCCCTCCGATAGGATGCCGGAAAAGGCCCCAAGATGGGATCTCATGGGTATAGAAGGTTACGGTGGCGGAAAAGTATTTTGGTGGACGCTTCTGGTCGTTTGGGAATATTTCTGAATTTATAGGCCAAAGAGTAGGGCTGGAGGACTCCCGTGGGGCCCACAAGCCAGGGGGCGCCCTCCTAGGGCGCGCCTTGAGGGCTTGTGGAGCCCTCGGGACTCTTCTGACTTCCTCTCCAAGTCCTACGTGTGTCTTCTGGTCCAATAAAAATCATCATAAAGTTTTATTCCGTTTGGACTCCGTTTGATATTCCTTTTCTGTAAAATTCAAAAACAAGGAAAATACAGAAATTGGCACTGGGCTCTGGGTTAATAAGTTAGTCCCAAAAATAATATAAAATAGCATATTAATGCATATAAAACATCCAAAACAGATAATATAATAGCATGGAACAATCAAAAATTATAGATACGTTGGAGACGTATCAAGGAACGACGCGGAGCATGGGAACACATGGAGGGTAGTACGAGGGTTGACTGGTTCGGCTGTGGTGTGAGGCTGCCGTCGCCACAGAATAACAGGGGGTGTGGGTGAGTAGAGGGATGGCCTGGCCAGGGGTGGGAGTAGTAGGGGGCGGTGAGGCCTGCGCGGCAGCACAGCCGGCCACGGGAGGCAGGAGCACGCGGTGGTTTGGACGGCTGGAGCAAGAAAATCAGAGGTTGAAGAAGCAGGATGACCGTTGGATGTTAACAATCCAACGGTCACTGGTGATAGAATCATTTGTTGACTAAGTTGACAAAGCCCTGCGTACGCGTCAACTTAGTAGGGCCACAAGTCAGCCTCCAAATCTGGTGGGCCCCAGCTATCATTGGGAGCAGTTGTTATTTTTTGCTTAATAAGGAGGCACTTCCTTCTGTGCCAAGATATAGCTGGTGGGTCCCAGCTGTCATGGGGAGGATTCATTCTTTTTGGCGTAATAAGGAGGTACTTGCTTGCGTGCGGCCATGGACCATGTGGGTCCCAACTGTCAGCCTCTCCATGTACGTCCCTCTTCCGATGTTGTCGTTTGTTGACAACGTTGACCACGCCGTGCCGAGAACACCAGTGCGGTGGACGACGGTGAGACCCAGGAAGGGAATGACCCAGAGGCGGCGAAGCCACAGCAGTGGAGGGATGTGGGAGAGTACAGGTATGACCTGGCCAGTGGTGGGAGTAGTAGGGGGCGGCGTGGCCTGCGCGGCAGCACAGCCGGCCACGGGAGGCAGATGCAGGCGCTCCAGCCGATGATGGTTTTGGTGGCTAGAGCAAGAGCAACTAGATCAGAGATTGAAGAAGCAGGATCACCGTTGGATGTCAATCCAACGTCTACAGATATCAGAATAATTTGTTGACTTTTTGTTTTAGACCATTAAATCATTTTGTTCACTAAATGGACAACACCTTGCGCAGGCTTCGTCTAGTGTGCCAACAAAGTCAGCTTCGAAAGGTGTGGTGGAACACAACCCATTTATTTAGGTTTTACAGCCCATTTCATTTTGTTTGCCAATACATCTATTTCCTGGGCTTTGACTCAAAAATTAATCTATTTCCTGGGCTGGGTAAAAATAATAATGCTGATTTACTATTTATGACAATTTACAACGCATTTGATTATTTATTCGAATACACCTATTTACTGGGCTGGGTGAAAAATAATATTGCATACATGCAGCCCATTTATCATTTCTGATAATTTACAAGCCATTTGATTTTAGTAGAAATGGACCCATTTTCTGGGATGGGTGAAAAAACAATGATGGTCTGGACTGAGCATTTCGTATAAGAAATAATATTGAGATAGGAATATTATTAAAAAATTAAGTTGGGCTTGGTAATCTTATTATATAAAAATTGAACTGAGCTGTGCATTTTATTAAAAGAAACATAGGCCAGGCTGCGCTTATTTTAGGATCTTGGGTACAACTGTCGGCCCAGTTGCATTGCTGATGTTCAACGAAAAAGGCCTGTGTAGTACAGTACAACTTTACATGGCTACTCAGCCCACATTCAATGATGCCTGAAAAGGCCCAAACAAGGCTTATGTACAACATTTTGAAGTCACTGAGCTCAATTAATAACTTAAGAAAAAAGTTAGAGTACAGTGGAACCTAATTAAAAGCTGTCATGAGCGAAGAAATAATTCAACGGTCCCACTTGTGTGTGTGTGTGTGAGAGAGAGAGAGACCCATCGGTCGATGCTCATAAATACATGTTTCAGCCATATGCATTGCTGATGCTCAGTAAAAACTTATATAGTTGAAACTATCATATAGAACTTCATAGCACATTGAACTTGCATACAAAAATTTCGCGCAGGCGGCACAATCAGGGTGGAAGCAGTGGATCGCTATGGGTAGGGCTATGTTGAAACCAATGAACTCGTACATAACCATCCATCGTCTTTATCAATGACGGGGAAATATCTTGAATGTTTTGCAAAGAAAACAAAAAGACAACACAATAAGTTCTGCTAGCACATTAAGTTGACGTACACCCCTTTCTAAAAAAAGTTCAGGTACAAAAATAGAACAGGTCACAATCAAATGTACTGGCACATCAGTGCTTCACACCGATAGCTCGTATTTAACTAGTATCTAAGAAGATTTAGTTGTTACCTCAAATTAGAGCACATCCAGGAAGCCAGCCCTGCCTCTTCTCCCAAAGAAGCAGTGGCCTCCGCCGCGCGATGGAGTAGGCCCCGTGCCATCCATCGTTCCGAGCAACACGGGGAAAGTCTGATGTTGACTACTGTAATGGACATCGTCGACGGACCCTGGCACCAGCGGCGGTGGCAGTACTTCGATTGATGGATTGACCACTTCTTCGACATGCACGAACACTCGATACAGGTACATCCCTAATGTGTTCCGCGGCGGCCTTGGTGGCGACGAATAGTACAACCCCGGTTCCTGCACCGGTATCTCAACACCAATCACCTTCGGTATGGTGGACGGCTTCTTCATCCATGCCATAACTGTCAGAGCCCAGCTGTCTGGAGGAACAAACATACTTACGAGCTCACCTCCTAGGTCGTTGATAAGCTCATTCATGGACTCGCTGTTCCAAGCACGTCGAGGCATGTCGTGGAAGGTAACCTTTGCTAAAAACTCAAGCTTAGAGGGCACCGAGCCCCATCCTGGGTGCCACCGATCAAACCTCACCAGTGCTCCATTGCAGAACAAACGCCGGGAAGATTCGAACACATGACTGCAGTCGAAAGTTGTCCGGAACGTGACAAAGAAATCAGCCGGTGGCGGATAGACTTCGACGAGCAACTCACTTATTTGGATGCCGTGCGCAATGCCAAGAGCTTTAACAAGGTCGTCCGGCGAGACGGGAGGCCGGTCGCCGTTGATGGTTACCATCAGCACTTTTCCGGCAAACTGGTCATCAAGTGCCGCCATGCCACTGTTGAGCGACAGCACGCAGCGCCTGAAGGCAGGACGGACCTCAGGATCTCCAGCTCGGAGATCCGCGTTGACTGGTGACATGATAGTGTGCTTGAGTATAGGGAGTACAGGAGGGGGATTTGGGGGAACTGGAGTAGGAATCGAGATTCCAGAGGTGGGGGAGGGGCAGGAGATTGGGGATGAAAAGGTAGCATGAATTTCGAACACGCGCCAATATGCTCTCGGTGCGCAAGCGCACGAAAACACCAGTGGCGCCCACATGTCGGCCTAAGAGTCCTTTTTCTTTCTTTTTTGGAGTGCCCGGCCTGAGAGTCATAATTGACCTATTTGGCATTACGTTACTACTCGGCCCATATTCAACGACACCTCACTGGCCCAAACAAGTGTACATCATCGAAAAGACACTGAGCTCAAATTATAACTTGAAAAAAGGAGATATACTCTAAACACTGGAGAATGGTGATGCCCTCATTTAGCCCACCAGCAGTTCGAGACAATAAACAATTTGAAACATTGATATATACAACATTCAAACACTGACTAGTGACTACTACTGACATAAACAGCAAGACATGATAGTTCATAAGAATTCTTGCTACACCACCAAAACACACCCATCTACAGCGCTCAGACTCTCATGATCCAGACGAGAATGACATTCTAAATAGAGGCAACTATTATATAGTAAGAGTGACGTAGATGATGATGACCAAATGACAAGGAGTATGCATAACAAGAGAGAGAACTAACCATCCAAAACAAGCAGCAAAGACAACAAGTCATTCGAAGAGGGATGATCCAACACCATCATAATTTGAAGCCCCGCTTCAGCCACCAGTGATTCGGAGACACTAGAACTCCACCCTTTTGACGCAACAACCCAATTACCTATCAACCTAAAGGCTTGAACCACATCACTGCCTGTCAGACTTGAGACATCCAAGGATCAAAGTTATTCCAGATGCCTTTTTCATTCTCACCTTCTTTTGGCTGCAGGCTGTATCGTTGACAATCATGGGAGTCTGCTCCCGAAGTCCTAGGGCTCGCTGTGTAGACACAGTTTTCCCTAGCAAACAGAGCCTCTCTGCCATCAAGTTCCTTGCCAACGGTGATCTCCTGGTTAATCGGATAATTGAGTCCGAGAAACAGAGAGTGTGAACCTAGGCTATTTACCCGCCTCCAACTCAAAAATCCTGAAGGCCCCAACAAGCTGGTATCCTGCTCATAGACGTAACAACCACTGTCCGGATACTCACGTATTTCATGGTGCTTGTACACAGTGGGGTTTTTGCAATATAACTTTTCCGGCTCATGTGTGCGAATGATCATCTGTCTTTTGCCGTCGTCTGATCGAGCGAGGAACCAGTTGTGCCTCCCTGTTTTTGGAAAAGGTGGTGTGATTACAAAGGGTAGTAACTGTAGGGACACTGCATCATATCAAAAAGGACAGGCATTGTTAATGTAAGATCAGCATTGTTCAGAGTATGAGTAGGATAATGCAAGAAACAACATTGATCTATCCCTGTTGGAACTGAGAGGAAAATACAGGGAAATGTATACTGGGTTCGAAAATATAGAAGTGCCATGCATGGTTATACTCATGTTATCTCGCAATCGATTCTTCACAGGAAAATACCATGCCATGCATGTTATGTAATCATGTTCTGTCCTCACAAATAAATTCTTCAAGGAAACTAACACACCATGCATGTTATGTAATCATGTTCTGTCCTCACAAATAAATTCTTCAAGGAAACTAACACACCATGCATTGTTATATACTCATGTTCTGTGGGCAAAATTCTTGTGAGGATATTATTCTAGCCATTGATTGCTGAAGGGTGATATAGGTATGTACACATGGTAAGCATTACAGGATTTCACTTCTTCCAAATATAAAGTTCTCCATATGCACATTTACTTCCCTAATGTATGGTTAGATGAAACCAACAATGTGATGGATGTTTCTACATCATGAAAATGAGGAAACTAACATGGCTATTGATACACACTCATATTTAGTAGTATATAGATTACTATAAAGTAAGGAGAATATCCATATCTTCCTAACCGTTTGATTATTCAAGGGTACAAATTGGCTGTAATGACATGGTCACAATCGCATGAATTAACTCATTCCAAATATAGCTGACTTACGGCGTCTCTAATACATTGCCATAGTTCTACTCAAATTTTGCTCAAACAGGGATATGCCAATCATCACAAAAAGTTCAAACAGTGTCATGGCATTATCATTAAAATCAGATGAAAACAACTTACACGCACCGTCGCAGCAATACATGGTGCCATCTGCTTTGTCAATCACGTAGATGATGCCATTGTGTTCAATAACATCATAGAAGTGTGTATCAGCTTTGACGATACACTGCGAGGTGAATCGTCTCCAGCTAAAGAAGGCATCGGTGGAAAGATAGGCGAGTCCGCGGTCGAACAAGGCAATTAGCTTGAAGTCTGCGTAATCCGCATATCGTGTGGGCACTTGGCAGATTACAATCTTCTGCAAAACAAGGTCCGTCCAACTGACGTGGTAATCTAGATGACTTGGACCGCGACGGTAAAACCCTACATACTCCAACGGAGGAAGGATAATCTCATGGGAGGTGTGGAAGTTCACGAGCACCAACTTTTTCCCGTCTTCTCTGACGGCAGCCATCCAGTGGGAGTTCATGCCGACCCAGTACATACCTGCCAAGAAGTTTCGGGTGATGGTGATCGGATCGAAGTCGAGGGAAATAATGTACGGCGACCCACTACATACCTGCAAAGAAGTTTCGGCTAATGGAGGTTGGATTGAAGTCGAGGGGCATCATGTACACCTCCGTATCATGGTGAGAAAATCTCGCTAGACCAGATAGTAGCAAGCAAGGTGTCTTGAAAAGCTCAGGCCTCGCTTCGACGATGGCCACGTGCATGTCCCTCGAGCATGCAGCTAGCCGCAGGACGCTCAACATATCCATACACGAACAACAGAGGTCGTGGATGTCACTGGGGACATTGCTCCAATCGCGGCTCATATGGATGCTGCGCGGTTCGCGTTCGGCCATGGTGGAGTTTGGAAGGTGGGTGTTTTGGGGGCTTGATTTACGGGGGAGAAGGCTCTCGGTGCTGGAGCGGCTAGCGAGGGAATAGTGGTACTGGGGGAGGCGAGCGAGGCGAGGGTACGCGGGGGCATAGTGAGATGATGAAGAGTGACCTCAGGATCTCCGGCGAGACGGAGATGGAGATGGGGTGGTGCTAGGGGAGAGGGAGACGAGGCGAGGCATGCTATACAGCGCCGGTGACGGTGACTACACAGTGCACAAGGTGAGGCTGACTTTGGTAACCCGAACACGCCGCCTGGACTAGTGTCACCTCGGGTGCAGGGTCTTGTCACTTCACTGTGAGGACCCAATGAATATTATTTTGACCATCAAGCGTACCACAGTTGTACTACTACTAGTAGTAACATACGGAGTAGTACTGTATAGCGGAAATAGGTCTCCTGTGCTAGCATGCCTCTGGGTTCACTTCATCCTCCAGGTAGCATCCATATTGCGAGCAGAACCAAATTCTCGTGCATGCGGAAGCGCGAAGAAGGGCCCTTTTTTTAGGATAAACCGCGTATTCCTTAACCTGAAAAGGTTGTGTCTCACAGGCACGCGCCAATATCAATCCGAACCAGCAATGACACATTTTTTTGTGCAAAGAGATGGATATGTTTGTATATCTGTTCGTCCACCCAAGTGGGTTTTGCGTAGGTCCCACCTGTCAGGAGGGGTGCAGAAATAAAAAGAATCATAAAATGTTTCGCCACGGTGATTCGAAAGAGTGACCTCAACTAACCAGTGGCACATGTAGCGATAGAAGGATGGGCACGTACACGGACCACTCCTCAGTAGGCTACATGCATAGCCTTTTTGTTTGGTAGGTTGGCCTACCTAGCCGTCTATTCAACTGCCTGCATGCCACTTCTCCCATTTACTTCTCCATCGGGAACCGATTTTCCTCGCCTTCTTCACCTCTCCTTCATTTGCATTCAAACCCCACTGGATTCACATCCTCCTGGAGTAATTCCGAAACCCCTTTAAATAATCATCTTCTTCAGTTAGACTGGCCATCTTAATCCTAATTCTCCAAACCATAGCCCTCCGGTCCAGCGGTTCCAAATGGCGAAAGAGATCCCTATGCAGGTTTTTAGCGTCAAACATGTCCTCGTCGAAGGCTCGTTGAGCATAGTTGCCACCGTCACCAACCACGCAAGGGTCATTCGGGAGTGGATCAACAATGTATCCAACTCCTTCCAAATGGTGGAGATGAAGGTCGTCGGTCTCGACGCAGAGTACACGGAGCGTGCCACTGGGAAGATCCAATGCGCCGCCGTCCTTCAGCTGTGCCTCGAAGATGAAGTTTTGGTGTATCACATCATACACACGCCCTCCATACCAGGTGAGCTCCATGATTTCATGTCTCGGGAGGACATATACTTCTGTGGGGCAGCCATCGAAGGGGACAAAGAGAAGCTGGCGCCGTACAACCTTGACTTGAAAAACATCGCTGACTTACAAACCAGAATTCCTGTAGACGATTGTGATAAAGAAACACCATCCCTGTTCGACATAGCAAATTCTGTGCTCGGAACAAATCTTGAGAAGGGTGACGAGACGTTGGGATTAAGGTCGTCTGGATGGGAGAATTATCCCTTGACCTACGAGAGGATAAAATATGCTGCCCTAGATGCCCGTATGAGTTTTGAGATAGCTGCAAGGTCGAAAGAGCTTGTTGCGAAGCCGTCTCCCACAGAAAATGAGAAGAAGAAGAAGAAGAAGAAGAAGAAGCTGCACCAGTAGCAGGGCATTATAGATGGATGAACTATTTCCTCTCTTGTAAAAGTTATATTTCCTCTCTGTGTACATTGATATAGATGAACTATTTCACTAGTGTGCATGTCTTTGGAACAAGTGTACTCTGTGTACATTGATATAGGTCCGCTTGACTATAATGAACTATTTATCCGCCTAGTTTTCTCTACTACTACTCCTTGCAGTGAGCGGTATGCAATGCATGTGTCAGTAGACATGACAGCTTGTCCATGGAAGTTGAACTACGATGACCATCACGTTTCTACCACCGCCACACGCGATTCCCACAACGCCGCTCCAACCGACGGCACCACATCCCCCGACGTGCGCCTCACCCCTCTCGGCCCCACCGCGTTCTCTACCTTTGTGTGCATGACATGCGGGCCAGATGAACTGTGGCAACCATCAAGTTTCTACCACAGCCACACGCAATTCCCACGACGCCGCTCGAACCCATGACACCACACGTCCCCCGACCTGTGCCTCACCCCTCTCGGTCCCACCGCCCCTCTGCTTTTATGAGAATGACATGTGGGCCAGTCAAAATTAGGTTCCACATGTCATTGACTCAAAGGCAGGTGCACTAAGCCGCTGAAGCTCTGTCCCGTGGGCCTCGAGAGGGAAATGTAACTCCTGCGCCAGGCCTTGTGGTGCTCCCGCAGTACGAACTCGTGCCAAACTCGGAATTTGGTTCTTACTACTACCAATGTGCCGGCCCGTGCGTTGCAATGGATCCAAAGTAGTAGAATAATACTTGTTCACAAACTTGAAATATAAATACTCTAGTTTTCATATACATATATCAGTAAAAATAAATTATGCTTCACTGAAGACATATTCCTCGGGCTGTTATGATGAGGTGAGGGGCGGGTGTGGCTGGTTTCAAGATAATAATAGATTTTTAAAACGTTGGAGCAGATTTTTTTCTAACATTTTGTAGCATGGCACGACATCCGGTGCACCTAAGCGTCTGAAAACAAAAAGTGGAGTGCACTCTAAAGATATTTACATGCTCCCATTTAGTGGAGTGCACTCTAAACACATTATCTATGTATTTTTCTCTAGCCTTTCCTAGCCATGCAACCAAGCCACATAAGCTAGTCATGCATGCAATCCATAAATTGCAATATACTCCAGCATGCAATGCCGCCACATCATCTATTTATGCCTGTTAGTCATAGGTTGTTTTTTGCATTAGTCTTGATCCTTCATAGTTTGGTAGAGGTATGAGTAATACAAATATTCATGTTCCATAAAACTAAACTCGAAATGTCCGCCAGAGCCGAGGCAGAGGACGTACGATGGGGCCGGTGGAGGTGTCTTCGTAAGAGGAGGAGAGCTCGAAGGATAATCTTGCACGTCCGCCGCCACCTGCATATCGGCGCGGGACTCCTCGAGCGCCCACTGGAGCTCACGCTCCTCCAGGGAGTGGCGGAGTCACGGGATTTTCCTAAACCACGATGGGCACCATGCAGTACTCCTCGTAGCCGGGGGCGCGGTGCTCGCATCCCGACTCCTGGGGTACTGTCTGGAGCACGCGCTCAACCACCTCGTGAGCCACGAGGATGCCATGCTCGCGGCCATGCTGTTGGAGCACACGCTCGTGCGCCTGAGCGGCAAGGATGCGATGTTTGCGGGCGTGCTGCCGGAGCACGCGCTCGTCCACATCGAGAGCGGCGACGATGCGATGTTCGCGGGCTGCGATGATGCGATGCTGGCGGGCATGCTGCTGGAGAACGCGCTCGTCCACATTGTGAGCGGCGAGGATGCGATGTTCACGGGCGTGCTGCCGGAGCACGTGCTCGTCCACATCGAGAGCGGCGATGATGCGATGTTCGCGGGCGTGCTCTCGACAATGTGATGCTCGCGGGCATGCTGCTGGAGAACGTGCTCGTCCACATTGTGAGCGGCGAGGACGTGATGCACCTCCTCGTGACCGACCAGGGCGTGCTGCTGGAGCACAGCTACCCCTCGTGGCCGATGAGGGCGAACCGCTAGATCACACTGTCCTCCGCGTGGACAGTCAGCGCGCGCTACTCACGGCCGTAGAGGGCGTGCTCCACCTCGGTGATGTCGGAGACTCCGTCCTCGTCCCAGGCCGCGGCGCCGTCCACTTCGGCAACGGCTACATGCTCCGGTGGGTGTTGTGTCCGTATGGGAGCTTCGAGCTACAGTACCAGTAGGGGCGGGTGGTGACCTTTTCATGGTTTCACATGGTTTGAGGAGAAAAATAGAATCGGAAGTAGCACAATATGTTGGAGCGTGTCGGAGGAAGGCTGGCAGGAGCAGTACAACAAACATCATATGCGCACCATATTTTGAGAAGGGTTTAATGTAATTTGTGTGGAATGTGACTGTGTGGATGTACGAGTAGTACATCCATATCATTGACATTCATGCACGCAACAAACATTTGTGTGCATGGTTTCACCCTATTTTCATATTCTATTTGGGAGTGGATTTGATTTTTGTAATCGGAGCTCATTTTTGTAGTTGGTTTCAATTTAGACTATGCATGCATTATTGCGAGAGATAGATATAGAGAGAATGTTTGGGTGACAAAGAGGGGGGGCGGGGGCAACAATACCTAATGAGAGAGGGGCATATGCGTGTTTGAAAGACAGTGTGTGTCGTAGAGAGAGGAGTGTCCGAAAGGGAGAGAGGGTGTGTGCATGTGCATGTGAGAGAGAGAGAGAGAGAGGTGCGTGTAACGTCGGGATCGACAAGGTTACGAGGTTGCGGATATGGGAGAGCGATAGTGTGTGTACGATGAAGGGACACACAGACAATGTCTGTTTGCATGTGAGAGAGCTGGATAGACCTCGACAGCACGGCCGGCTAGGGGTGGAAGGTTATGTGTGGTAGAAAGAGATAGTAGAGATGCAGATGAATGCTTGTTTGTTGCAAGGAGACCTAACTATATAGATGGGGGTAGAAAGAAGAAGAGAATGGCGGTGTGCCTTTTTGTCATGGGATGGAAGAGAGACCAAGAGACACGCATCGTGTGGAGAGGTGTGTGTGTTTCGAGAGAGAGAGGGAGGCATGGACCTGAATAATGAGATGGGTGCTCATGTGTATGTTATAGGGAAGGAATTGTCTAGGTGGTAGTCTTATGATGGCGACCCAATCTTTCAATGAGAGTGGGGATAAGTATCGATTTGGTGGATTTTGACGTTGACGATCCAACTATATCGTACCCGGTGATACAAATCGACAATCGTTACTAAACAAATCTTTGATGGACGATGATCTTGTCATATGCACAAAATCAACCTGAATAACGAGATGGAGTTCCTCCAAGCAACCGAAGAACCGGCTAGAACTAAGATAATGCAATCATAATTGCCAGTATGAATTAATTAAGGATAATGGTGGGGTTGCTGGTACTGAACAAAAGGCGGTAGTCCTACACACACCCCGCAAATGCGAATTATAGCGAAGCAAAACAATGTGTACACAACAACGCGAGTTCTAACCTAGAAAAAGGGTAGTAGCCTTATTTATATCTATAGACTATATTACTATATTTTTTATTTGTATAGTTATATCTATATCTATTCCACTCCCTTCGTTTGGAATTTACTCCACACGTATATAGCTTTCACTGCAGCCAAATTTTATAAAGCTTGACCGAATTTGGTGAAAACAATATGAACATTTACACTAACAAATTTACACGATGTGGAAATAAAAGCAATGATGAATCAAATGATATATATTTGGTGGTGTATATGTTAATACTTTTTCCTACAAATTGTTGAAAGTATACAAAGTTTGACTTTAGAGAAACCCAATATGGGGTATTATGTATTATATATTCCATATTCATTATATTTCTGGAGTTAATGCATGTATTTGCACGTACACGATATAAACCGTTGATTGATGTTGATCCAATGGTCCAGGTGGCCGCGATTCGGATCTACTATAACCTAATTGTACCCATACACGTTCTTCTTGAATGAGCAGCACGACAGCGTGATCGATCCACACAAGAAGCTCTAAATAAGACCTCCAAACGTGCCACATGGCTTCATGGGTGCCCCCCACATCATATTATTCATAGTGCGTCGACTGAAAAAAAGATAAATCACCCAAAACAAGATCTTCCCGTTTTTTGTTCCTACGTTGTTGTGCCGTGCACGTACCTAGTTGTATAGTGATAGTAGTAGTACAAACTTCGTAGTAGGAGTAGTACAGAGTGCTCCTACTCTATCAACGAGTCCCATCTGACACCTAATTTCTTGGCTTCCGTGCTACAGCTAGATCTTCCCCTCATCGTTTTTGTTTTCCAATGCGGCGGGCGGGGTTTAGTTTGCCAATAGTCAGTTTGCCCAACGGCGGTCCCACATGAAAGTGAAAATGCTAGGCAACACGCCTTCCCTAGCTATGTGGCATGCCGGACGGGCCGTGGAGTACTCCCGATTCCCGGGCGTGTGGGGGTGCGACGCGAACGCGGCAGCCTTTTCCTTTTACTAGCAACTAGCAAGATGCCCGTGCATTGCATGGAACATCAAGATGCATTTGTATGGGTAGTTTATCTTGTGGGAGAAAAGGATGAATGAGGGAAGGCCTTATTTGCAAATGTGGAGAGGGGTGTGGGTATCTTTTTGCAAAATTGCCATAGTTTCCTTCCTATCCGTCAGATATAAATCGGACGGCCTATATTGCAGGATGGCAGGCACACCATCATCACCAACTCTGTTTTTTATAAGAGTAGAGAAAGAGTAGAGATGTTCCCGTGCGTTGCAACGGATCCAAAGTAGAATAGTACTTGTTCACAAAATTGAAAGAAAACACTCTTGTTTTGATATACATATACCACTAAAAATAGATTACGTTTCACTCAAATATATTTCTCAGGTTGTTTTGATGAGGTGATGGAGGGATGTGGTTGCTTTCAAGATAATTAGGGGTTTTCTGCAAATTGGAGCAGAGAAGTGGGCTATTGTTGCAAAAATGCCACAACTTATCTCACAGCCGTTAGATACAGATCTAATGGTCAGAAATGACGGATGGCAGACACACCATCATCACCAACTGAGTCTTTTGTAGGAGTAGATAAACATGTATAAATTGTAACATTTGGTTCTGCTCCTTGGCACGATCGATAGATATAAATAAGGATTGGAAATGCTAGGGCGGGGCTTTTCCCACCAGATAAGCAGGGTAGTAGCTAGGTTGGCGCATCGTCGGTTTGGTCGCATGCGATCCCACATGTTGTAGTCATATAAAGCCTAGCCAATGCGCGTTGACCGGGGGGCCGGATCGACAGTGTGTTATGCAACGGGGAAGGGAGACATGCTTCATGTACGTGTTCCAGTTTCTCATTTTGAACTTGCGAACGTGACAGGCGTGTTGCACGAGTAGTTTTGAATTTATAAGTTCGGTCTCAGTTTTTGAATTTAGGAGTAGTTCGTAGGTCGGGTCAAGCATCGAACGTAAATTACGAAGTTGATGGAAAATGTAAGCACAACTTATAAATTGACGGATGGAGTACTAGTTACAGTGATGCACATAATTGCCTCCAAATGTGAGCAAAGGGATTGCACATGTCTTTATTGACTGGAACGAGAATGCGATAGCACAATAAGAATTAAGGTCACGATGATGCGATCGAAGTGGTGGTTACAGGAGGCAAGAAAAAAGATGCATCCATCAATGTACGACCTCCCCCTCCTTGACTCAGTGCGCCGGGCCACCGACCAGCGGCTTAGGAGCGGCGGCTTTTGTGGCGAGGTCAAGGTGCTTCTCAACAAAGGCGTCCAAGGCTTCCAGCCGGTTGACGAAGGCCAATGTCGTAGCGTCCTCACCAGCCTTGTAGATACCTATGTACACGACTTCCTCATACACGTGGATGTGTAGGTTGACGAAGTCTCGCAGGGCGAGGCGCCTCGCGGCGAGCGCGACCTCCAGGTGGACATTCTTCGTTGCGTCGGCGGGCAGTCGCAGGGCCACCAGTGCTTGAAAGAGGTTCTCGCCATGGAGGCCGATTAGGGCGGCAGGCAATAAGGAGCCCGGATGCGCGGGCTGGAGGAGTACGGCGATGTCGTCCGCGAGCTTCTTGACGACGGTGAACTTGTTGATGGTGGCAATGACCATCTTGTCCAACTGAGAGTTGTAGCTGGCGTCAACGATGGCCATGAACCAACCAGTCGCCAACACCCTCTGGAGACGATCCTTGGTGCCATGCCGCAGGCTGGCGTCGTGGATCATCTGGCACAGCCGCTGGCCGCTCGCGTGCATCGCCGCCATGGGTCTGGAGTGAGCACTTTTGCGCTTAGTGTAGGTGCTTAGGTGCGTACGATGTGGTAGATGCATTGGAATGGAGGGGCGCCTTTATATGAGTGCAAACTACGTTGCATTCACATCGTGCTACCTCTTTTCCCTTAGCATGCTAATTAAAGGAGGATGCATCATTGGCCATTCAACATTTCGGGAACCGCTACCCTCTCCCTCGTCTGCATTAAAGCCGTATCGGGAACTGTCCTAGTTTACTCAATATATTTTTATCATCCAGGTTTACTAGTAGTAGCTGTCAAATCGAATAGTACTGCGCCGCCCGCTGCACGCCCGGCTGAACACGCCTCCTCGGCTCCATCAAACGCCTTCGTTAAACCCGCATGCAAACCGAGAAACCTACCCCGGCCACATGTCCATTCATGAGCGGGCCGGAATTAAACGCAACACCGGCCGAGCTCCTCCCGTCCGCACTTAGTTTAAACAAGGCCAGACACCGGCCAAGCTCCTACTATCCGCCCTCTATTCAAATGAGGCCAGACAGTGGGCAAGAATCGCACCCCTCCTCCGCTACCCCATCTCCTCCATCACCATTTTCTCCACTCTTCCGATGGCTTTCGAGGAGCCGTTCTCCGGCATACTACCCAGCTGGGTGGCCAGCCGAGCCCTCCGGATACAAGTGAGGCCGCCCGGTGCTTCACCTACCTCGCCTGGCCCGATGGACCCAGTTGCCGCCCCAAGCCGGAGCGTGGTTCAGCAACTCACCGCTCCAGTTCAGCTCGATGAGGAGTGGCGAGTTGCTCCACGCTGGCACGGCGGCGAGCACGGCGACATGGGCGTCATCGCTGCCGCGTCCTACCGCCCCACCAGTGTCCGCGGCCACGCTTCCCGTGTCTGTGGTGGCCGCACCTCCCGTGTCTGTGGCCGCGCCTCCTGTGCTGCGGCAGCGCCATGCAGGCAGAGACAGAAGCCGTGTGCGCGGAGAGCGACGAGTCGGTGGCCAGCTTCTCCATGTCCGCCGCCATCATCGAGGAGAAGTAGAACACGGGAGGCCGCCGCCGCTTGGGTCCCATGAAGGCCACCGCCGAGGCGACGACTGCGTATACAGGTGGTCTCTTGGCTGCTTCGTCTCTTGCGAGGACCTTTGTCGACCCCGCTAGTGTCTATCGGACATGAGGAAGACAAAGGAATCCACGGGCGGCCATTTATATTAGGTATTAATTATACCACGAGAGCCGGATTAGCACCGCTTAGTTCATGTAAATGTAATGAAATCCGTCATGTTTATATGAAGATCCGGCTTTTTTATACGAAATCTTTCGTGCTTATATGAAATCAGTCCGTGTTTGCATGAATTTCCTCTGGTTGGTTAGAGTTGTGAAAATGCATGCCGCTGGCGTTGGATGTCGTCCTCCGCAGAAGGAAGCGGGAAGAAATTTGCCGGTTGCCGTAGGAGATGCTCTTATGCTGGAAATAATAGAGTCACATCCAATCTATTTGAGTTAATTGCGTGTATGATTCTCCCTCTATAAAAAGTTAATTGCATGTACAGTGTACATGACTTGCAGGGTGGCTACAGATTCATAACAGAAAATTAAAAAGAAACAAATCCATCCTTAATCTTGTATTCTAAGTACTCTATGGGTTCCACTGTCAGTACAGTAGCGAAAGAAGTATATATTAAAAAATAAAAAAAATCTAAAGTTTTATTAAGACAGAATTCGAACTCAGGTCATCGCGTTGCGAGCATCCGGTGCTAACCAGTCCACCAGATGTTCATTGTGGACGATGCAAGAGATATATCCCTACTCTTATAAGGCTAGTCGTAATGGGGTGTATCATTTACTCGTATCATGCATATGATACTAGTGTATGATACTACTTCCGTAATGCATAGTATCATAAGTTAGTATCTTAGCTTGCCTTATTAATTGCCATGCATGACACAAAGTAGTACAACATTTAATATGATACGGTATCATGATATGATACCACATCCTCTCTTTCCTCATTTAATTGTGTGCCACATCATAAAAAAAGTCTAGTTGGCATGCATGATACCACTTATGATACTCCTATTACGACCAGCCTAAAAAACAGAGTTGGTGATGATGGTGTGCTTGCCATCCTACAATATAGGCCGTCCGATTTATATCTGACGGATAGGAAGGAAGCTATGGCAATTTTGCAAAAACATACCCACACCCCTCTCCACATTTGCAAATAAGGCCTTCCCTCGTTCGTCCTTTTCTCCCACAAGATAAACTGCTCATACAAATGCATCTTGATGTTCCGTGCAACGCACGGGTATCTTGCTAGTTTCTTTTTAAATAGTTACTGCAATAATTGGGTTGAAGTGATATATTTTATGTCTGCCCCGAATGATCTCAAATTCACTAGTAGTAACAAAGAAAAGGTTGCATTGTTAATTAACAGAAAACAGGGTGAAAACTATCACATGAGGCCGGTTAAAACAAGGAACACTAGGTTCAGCATCATCACTACAGCTGTGCGCGCGTGAGAAATCTACATATCAAGGGGGCTACGGAGAGAAAGACGTATCGAGTGTGTGTGAGCGAGGCACAGAGACACAACTAGCGAGTGTGTGTGTGTGTGTGTGTGTCTGTGTTTGAGAGAGAAGCCAATTCATAGATTAAGATCAAGATCGAGGTGTCACCCTTCTACTGTCATTGTTGGGGGGGGGGGGGAGGGAGAGAAAGACGTATCGAGAGTGTGCGCACGGTAGGCACAAAGGCACAACTAGCGAGTGTGTGTGTGTGTGAGAGAGAGAGAGAGAGAGAGAAGCCAGTAGCTAGATTAGTATCAAGATCGAGGTGTCACCCTACTCCTTCGGTGTCGGGAAGTGTGTGCGTGTGTGTGTGTGTGTGTGTGTTTGAGAGAGAAGCCAGTAGATAGATTAGTATCAAGATCGAGGTGTCACCCTACTCCTTCGGTGTTGGGAAGTGTGTGTGTGCGTGTGTTTGAGAGAGAAGCCAGTAGATAGATTAGTATCAAGATCGAGGTGTCACCCTACTCCTTCGGTGTCGGGACGTGTGTGTGTGAGTGTGTGTGGGGGGGTGCCAGTGACACTTAGATATAGGGAGAAGGAGTTTGTGTGATACATATATATATATATTAAGGGATAGGTAGATAGCATGTGTGCGAGGCATGCTTAAAGCATCACGGAGATAAACAAGCGGTGTGCATGCAAGTGCTGGAAAAAAATGAAGAGTGAAACAATGTCTGCGCATGCGCACGCGTGTGTGTGTGTTTGTGTGTGTGTGTGTGTGTGTGTGTGAGCGAAATCTCAAAACAAAAGGTGCTCTGCTGGAATCCCATTGTATGTATTCATATGGTTCGGGGACTTGAGTTAACCTTACGCATATGTGTGCGAGACATAGTTATACTTTGAGACATTAGTGGCGGTGGGTGGGCGGAATTAAATGGGTGGGCGTGTTCGACAGAGAGAGCGTGTGCGTTTTTGTGTGAGAGACTTGTGGGACGGGGTAGAAAGATGAATTCTAACCTTGACGGAGGGAGAGAAATACACGAAGTGCGCGTGTGTGATTCCGATGCCCACAGAGAAACGAGATATGTATGCGTGTGAGAGAGATTGCACTATTCATTCACGTATCACTATCTAGCGATCGTGGACGTGCATCGCTTGAACATAATCAATATCTACTTCGTATCATGGCCAACGATACAATATCGATTCAAAGCTACAAAGATTGGACACTCATATATTGCATTTTTTTTCAAATAGTCTTTTTCAATTGTGCATGCCAAAGTTAAAGTGATGTTTCTTCAAACAACCACTGTAGTTATCATGTAAATGCACCATTGTTAGTTTTGCATTCAAATTCATTAGTCTTGGATGATTTAAGGTTCTATTATGAAGTAATATATGTAATATTCATATATGAATTCAACGGGTACGCAATTTATGAAATGGAGGCCATGTAATCATATGAGGTAACACTTTTAAGTAGGGGACTACAATATCCGTTTCTTTTGTGCATCTATATTACCCATTTGTTACTGTGCAATATAATTAAAATTAACACGTCAATGCATTGTGTTTAAAATAAATAACCAATGGCACTAAATTATATACTTACACGAGAAATACATAGGCTGAGCGTTTTATCTGTTTTTTCTGAACGCGCCTCTACACCTGTATGATTGGCCGCGCCCGTGTGAACGTCCAAGTTATCGGTTCATCATCCCGAGTTATTGTCTTTTTTTCTGGGGTGGACTTCATACCAGTTATTAACTGCTGACATGTGCCCCGTGTACACAGTCTCGCATGACCTTCCCGCTAGCACTGTCCAAAATTAGTTGAAACTGGATACGAACGATCCCGCGGGCGGCAAAATCTCCCGCAAATTTCCACCACCTAGTCTTTAGCATGCGAAATTCCCCTTATGTCCTTGGTGCACGGAGAACAATAGTTACAATACGACCCTCATTTACATAATAGGTCGGGGTTGCTTTGGTAACTTCCGGTTCCCCCCACCACACAGCACCCCCATTTCCTCTCCCCTCCCGCAAAAACGACTACTCCACAGCAGCAGAGCATCTTACATCACGCCGTCCATACTTCATCGGCCTTTCTACCCCTTCCCTCTCGAAACCCTAGACTGCTCATCCACCGGCGTACCAGAGCCCATTCACTGCCAGCGTCGTCCACCTCGCCGGATCTGCTTCTGCGGCCGCATCTACCCCTCCCACCTCCCCTAGAAACAAGTAGACTGCTCATCCACCACTGTACCACAGCCCATTCAGTGTCAACCTTGTCCATGGTGCCGGATCTGCTTCACCGGTACTCTCATCAACCGCAGCGCATCTGCAGCGGATCCTTCGTACTCCCCACCGGAGACGCTTCGTCCACACACCCGGAGCCGCCCCACCGACGCCCCCGTCGACGGCCTCTGATCCTCTTTGCCGACACCTTCCTCAACCCTACCGGAGCCGCTTCGCTGACACCATCCTCAACCCTACCGGAGTAGCTTCGCCTATACATTCTCAACCCTACCAGGGCTGCTTTGCCAACGCCTAAGTCCACGGCCTCGGATCCGCTTCATCGCACCCTCGTCCAACCTACCGGAGCAGCTTCTGACACCCCGTCCACGGCCGCAGATCCGCATCATCGACACCATCCTGAACCCAACCACCGGAGCAGCTTCATCGACACCCTCGTCCACGGCCTCAGATCCGCTTCGCCCACACCATAGTCCACCCTACCGGAGTCGCTCCACAAACACCCTACTCCACGGTTCTAGATCTCCTTACCAGACCCCGACAGCCAGTGCAGCATCATCACCCTTGACATTTCTAACCTGATTCCCACCATCTGGTAAGATGCCAAGCACCCACCGCGGCCTAAGTACTTGTCACCTTTAAACCCGTCCAGCACCACCTGCCCGATGTACTTCAAATATACTAACAGGTCGCTGTTACATGTTATGAAACTGGCAAGAACTACAAGGACGATGTTTCTTCTGGATCTAACAGCTTGGCCAACCAAAATCCTGGACAGAGGCATTGCTATGACCTTGTAAGTGCATCTCTCTCTTGTATTGTTGTGTGCCTGCCAGCGTGCTTTGCTAGGATTTTTGACCAGTAATCCCTTTGTGCAGACAATGATTTCCACTACTGGCTGCTAAATTAGAGTTGTAGATGTCATACATGATACTTCCTCCATTCCTAAATATAAGTCTTTCTAGAGATTCCACTATAGACTACATACAGAGCAAAATGAGTGAATCTACACTCGAAAATGCATCTATATACATCTGTATGTGGTCCATAGTGGAATCTCTACAAAGACATATATTTAGGAACATAGGTAGTACATTACACAAAATCGTAGGTGGCATGTAGGAATTCCAGTGCACTACATTAGGCTCCCTTAGAGTGCCTGCTAGTCCAGTACACAGAATCATGGCTAGTTTATGCTACACACACAATCGTTAATTGGTGGTTTAAATATGCGCAAGGGATATGCAATGTATTATCATGTAGAGATATCTCAAATTAGCCGTGTCAACTTGCAGATGGGGTGCCACAATGAAAAAGTACAAGATTTCTTAGTACAAGAGGTATGTGGCAATTTCATGGAACATCACAAAAAAAAAGAGGCAGCAGTGAGCCTATACAGTGTGCTATGGTAGGTCACTCCATTGCAATCATCGTGACATGTTATTGCATGTCAGTGCTGTTGGCCAGGGTTCTTAGGGACATTTATTTCGAGTTATCCTAAGAAAATAAGCACCTTTGAATATAAGCTCCAAATAATAAGCCAACCAGTTCTTTTCATTGCCTGCCTTTTCTGCTTATCTGTGGTATGATCAGTGAAAAGTCTAGATTGCATTATATTTTGTCATTTTGCTGCCCATATGAAAATTAATTTGACTTGCAAACATCACAAATTGAACCCAATGCAGTAATTAATATGATAGGAAAACAGACCATTAATATTTGTTCAAAATGCAAATACAAAGATACCATCTACTTGGCATAATCTACTTTGGTCAATGTCTTCCATAGAGAGCCCATTGCCAAATTTAAATGAAGAACGCATTGCCTAAATTTAAATGAAGAACCATTATTTATCGAAATTCAATGGTCCAAGTGGCTGGTTATTATCATATAGCATCACCACCTGAAAGCATCATATAGCAGCAGCAGCAGCTCATAGCAACTCATCATACAGCAGCAGCAACTAGCAATTCATCATATACCAGCATCAGCTCATAGCAATTCATCATATAGCAGCAGTAGGAGCAGCTCATAGCAATTCATCATATAGCAGCAGCAGGAGCAGCTTATAGCAACTCATCATATAGCAGTAACAGCAGCTCATAGCAATTCATCATATAACAGCAGCATCTCATAGTAATTCATCATATAGCAGCTGCAGGAGCAGCTCATAGCAATGCATCATATAGCAGCAGCATCAATAGCAACTCATAGCAATTCATCGTATAGCGGATCAGAATGAAAATGTGGCAAAAAATCAGAGGAGATCCTCACCTTGTTGGATGAGCTCATCCTTCAACAGCACCTCAAGGCCACGGCCTGGGAGGAGGGGAGGGGGAACGAGGTGCCTTCTTTCGGAGTGGGACATCGGCCATAGTTGTGCGGCGACCGCTGGAGTAGTGCGTTGGACGGACCATAGCGGAGCAGCTGCTGGAGACCATGAGAATGAGGGGCGGCGCCAGAGGGAGGAGCAGCCGGGGAGATTTGGCCCTACCCGCTGGCCATATAGCCTAGCTGGACAGAGCATCATCGAGGAGCAGGCCAGATGGGACCAGTGGCGGCGGCTCGATGGAGGAACCCTAGCGCTGCAGGCAGGGGATTGAGGTAGATGGAAAGGGGAGAGGAGATGCAAGCAGGCAGGGCAATGAACACTTGCGTGTTTGTTTTCACTTGAGGGTCAGGTGTGACGCGGGCGTGAGCAGTGGCATTTTGAGTCTAATATAGGCAGACAACAGAGTCATTTCGCTATTCCCCTTCCCTTCAATTTTTAGTGAGCTTCTACCCAAAGCACCCCCCCAAGGCGAAATAAGTTAAGCCCAAGCCCATAACTCAAAAACGAGTTCTTTACATCTTTTATGGCTTATTTTGACAATAAACTCTAAAAAGGCGGAATAGAACTGGCCCTTAACCTACAATTCAATTGTGCGTGCAATGATGAATCACTCATGCCCGCTATAGTGTACATTTAGGCATCATACATGGCATAACCTAATACATGTGCATTTCATTATAGAATCTGAAATATGCAATGCTTATGTTAGTTCATATGTTGCACATGATGTTTAAATGCCCCTTAAATCTGGTCAGTCAAGTGATGGTCTTTAAGCTTCCTTCTATGCTTCTTTTCTTGATATGTAATTCAGTGTTGTGCAAGATTTGCTCACACATCTGTTCAATTGCTTGTTTGTATCAGCCAGCCATTCTAGGACTATTTGCTTTGATTACTTGTTGTTCTTGACTTAACAAAGCTTGTCAATGATTTAAACACTAAGGGCTGCTGTAGTGGGGGCTTGTATCACTCATAGGTGACATAAAGGTTTGGCTGTACACGAAAGTAGGCTCTCCAAGAGTACCTGGAGGTCTAGTTCGAAGGTATGCCTAGTTTTTACATAGCGCACACATAGTAAATGCTCATTTCATTGTGTGCAAGAGATGTGGCATGTTTCATTATGTGGTGTTTTTTTTGTTATAAACTCATCCTTTGGTGTTGTTCACAGACTGGAAAGTATGCATATTTATCTTCCAAGGAGACCAGTAACTAGTTTGTGTCACCTTGCAGAGGGGGTGCAATGAAGATAAGATTGAGGAGTTCCAAGTAGAAGATGTTAGGAAGGAGCCTTGCAAGAGAAGGAGGAGGAGAGCTAAGCCTGTTCAACCAGTTATGGTAAGTCACTGTATTGCAATTACCTGGACATCCTATTTGTGTGACATTGTGCTTGAGTAGGGTTCTTCACCTATAACCCAGTCATTGGGCCATTGATTAAAACTCCCTCCGCTCACTACTATATCATGTTCTAACTTTTTTGTAATTAGATGTATGTAAACACATTTTAATGTGTCTGTTCACTCATTACGGATGTAGTCTACTTTTAAATATCTAAAACATCTTATAGTAGTGAACAGTGTGAAACTGCTTCCTGCTATGGTAGAGTTGTCGATGTCATAAATGTCATAACCAAACGCATATTCACATCATTAGCCTCCCTATCATTACTAGGATCTTGATTACATACTAGTCGAGATAGTCCATAGGGGGCAAACAATATTACATTACTTGTTCCTTTATATAGTAAATGTAGCTAGGCCATGGATGTTATTGAGGCGTGCATGTATGCATGCTGCCAACTCAACAGTTCAATTGGTTGTTTGTTTTAGGCATAGTTAAATTGCTCTTTTCAATTGCTTTATTTGTCCTCAGTTAATGAGATGCCCAAACAATGATGCCTGATGTAGGGTACTTGTATAACTATTAGTTGACATAATTAAAGGCCTTACCATTTAATTACTCTGGCGAAGTGTGCCTGAAGCTTTGAAGTCTATTAACCAACTATTACTGCATGAGGCTCAGAATCTAGTTTATACGAGGCTAATGAGTGAATAGTTTTGCTTGCTGTAGTAGGTTTGTATGAACCCCTTTGCTGTTCATTATGCTCCCTAAGGCTCTTCTGGAACATGGCACACAATGTTCCAGCTAGTTAATTGAGCTACCGAATGGCCAACTACTTGCTTGCTTATACGCAAGATATATATATATATATATACATATATATATATATATATATATATATATATATATATATATATATATATATATATATATATATATATATGTGTGTGTGTATATATATATATGTATATATAATGTTCAGTAGCTGCGTGTGGTCTAAATTTGTAACCTGTCTGTGTTTTGGATTTGGCCCCAACATCCAGCTCCTCTGGTGAGCTAAGAGAGATTTCTGTATGCGGGCTGCACAGACTACCATTTTTATAATTTTTAAAATATCACCTGCTTATGCTTCATGACGTATAACATTATTGTTAGTCCTATTTTGCCATGTACAAGATAGTCTGTCTTGCTCGCTTCACTATTGTAACTATATTTTTGCCCTAGTCATGTGTACTTACAGAAACATTTCAGGATGAAGTGACATCAACACAAAGATCTCAGAGTAGTGCGTCATGGCCATTACCAAATGATTATGGATTGGAATTGGAATGTGCTGATGTTCTCGAGCATCAACTAGAAGTGGCAAGACAACGTATATATGATTCTCAACATGTAATCAAAATGTTGAGGCTGGAGTTGTAGGTATTAGATGTAGGAGTCAAAAAATGAAACAAGACACTGAGGAAACCACAAAGGAATTGGAGATTTTGCAGACTAAAATTTGTGCTATTTGAATCTGGCCAATCCTATTTTCTGAAGAGATTATAGTTCAAATGGTAAGTTCTGTTGATGCGCGTCCATGATATATGAGCTTTATTTGCCAAGTGTATGTAATTTGCTGTTTCTGTACGCTTTATTATAACTAGTGCCGAACAATAATGCCCAGTGGATATAATCTGTTGTAAATTATTTATTGTATAGTGTAGGATCATTCTTCGTTTTATGCCTTAGTCTCTTTATTGTATAGTGTAGTTTTTTTAGAGGCGATAGTATAGAGTAGGATAATTCTTTGTATATGCTATATCGTTGAAACGGGAGAAAACACGCCCAAACATTACCTGGACGTCATCCGAATGAACAAACATGTGTAGTCAAAGTGAGCCTTAATTGGGCTGGTCAACTAATATTTAGTGGATCCCAATCGCTGTGGCCCACCATAACAACCTTAGCAGGGCGTTAACAGGCCGAAAGCTCGGTAGGGCCGTATAAATGGAAACGGCCCGCGGGCCTCTAGCAGGTCGAAATAAATATCAATTTTGTCTCGGCCCTTTTACTTGACGGGCCAGTAAGAGGCCGAAAGTGTTTTGGGCCAAAAGAGGCCCAATTTACGAACTAGGCTTTTAACAGGCCGAAAGTCCCGTCGGGCTGAAATTGTGCCCTGCTTAAAGTGGGCCGCTAATGGACCCCAATTCATGTGGCACCGACAAAGGCCCAACTATTGTGCAGGCCGTTAACAAGCCGAAAGACAAAATGTGCTAGAAGTTGGCCCATGTACAGAATGGGCCGAGGAAAGGCCGAAAGTCACAACAGGCTAGAAGTTGGCCCAACTACAGAATGGGCCGAGAAAAGGCCGAAAGACGTACCGGCGGCATATTGGTCCATATCTATAATGGGTTGCTGACAGGCCGAAAGAAGGTCGGGCCATAATTGAGCCCAAAGACGTAGCAGGCCGTTAACGGGCTAGAACTGACGATGGGCTAGAAATTGTCAAATCTAAAATGGGCCTTTGATGGGCCGATTCTATGTAACTCGTATGGGCCGTGGTTGTGAATGGGCCTGCCGCAAGTAGGCTGCTAATGGGCCGGCCTGCTTATTCTGACAGGCCCAGCCTTTTAACCTGAATGGGCCACTGTTGGGCCGAGCCACGTGTCGACTTATCATAGGCGCGTCTCGTCCATTGGCTAGATGACATTTGTCCCAAGGCTGAGCTGACACGTGGATCCTCCGCCGAATCAAAATTTTACATGTGGAAAATCCCCATTGGTCCGGGCTGTTAACGGGTTATCAGATCAAAACCGGAACCCGATAGCTTAACGGCGACCCTTTACGGTGGATGCCACGTGTCGGTTACGCTTGACGAAAACACTTCCATGACGCGCCATTTATCGTCATGGAAGTGGACACTTCCGTGATGATAATTTTGGTATTGTCATGGAACACTTCTACGACAGCACAGGTATGACTATCTTGATTCTATCAGAAAATCATCATGGATGTACATGCATGACAGAAAACGTGACCTACTGTGACAAACACATATCATCACGGAAGTGGTTTTTTTTGTAGTGTTCATCACAGAAGTAAATGACATGCCCGTCAATATTTTCTACCAGGAGATCTTTAACCATAGCAACACTAGGTTCTACTTTAATTTGTTCAGCAGGTTTAGGTGCTCTAATATTACTTTTGCGAACCACAATTGAAACCTTAGCATGTTCCTTTATCCTAACAAGGAAAGGTAGTTTTTCAATATAAGCAGTAGGCACAACTGGATCAACATTGTAAATAATATTTTCATCTTTAGCTATGTCGGGTTCTTTAATTTCTTCTTTGATAGGGGGATGATATTTAAACCACTTCTCCTTAGGGAGATCAACATGAGTAGAAAATGATTCACAAAAAGTGGCTTATATCTCAGAGTCAAGTCCATATTTAGTGCTAAACTTGTGAAAAGCATCGGTATTCATAAAGGATTTAACACAATCAAATTCAAGCTTAATACCTGACTCTTTACCTTCGTCGAGTTCCCAATCTTTAGAGTTGCGTTTAATTCTTTCTAAAAGATCTCACCTGAATTCAATAGTCTTCTTCATAAAAGAACCAGTACGAGAAGTATCGAGCATGGATTGATCATCACGAGAAAGTCGAGCATAAAAATTCTGAATGATAATTTCTCTAGAGAGCTCATGATTGGGGCATGAATATAACATTGACTTCAGCCTCCCCCAAGCTAGAGTGATACTTTATCCTTCACGAGGCCAAAAATTATATATAATTCCGATCATGATGAACTAGATGCATAGGATATTTTTTTTGGTGAAATTCCTATTTCAATCGATTCCAGTTCCAAGATCCAATATCATCGCATAGCCTATACCATGTCAATGCTTTTCCCTTCAAAGATAAAGGGAAAACCTTCTTCTTAGCTTCATCTCCGGATAAACCTACAAGCTTAAATAATCCACAAATTTCATCCACATATATCTAGTACATATCAGGATGTTCAGTTCCATCTCCTGCATAAGGATTAGCTAGCAGTTGTTCTATCATACCCGAAGGAATTTCATGACCAATATTTTTAGTAGGTGTAGTAGGTTGAGGGGTAGCTAATTGTGGCTCCGGTCAAGGTGAAGATACCTCGAACAAACCCCTCAAAGGATGATTCTCCATAGTAACAAGTGACAATAAATTTCAGCACGTAGTAATAATTTTCCTTACCAATTTCCACTTACCAAGAGCGCTTCACTCCCCGGCAACGGTGCCAGAAAAGAGCCTTGATGACCCACAAGTATAGGGGATCAATCATAGTCCTTTCGATAAGTAAGAGTGTCAAACCCAACGAGGAGCAGAAGGAAATGACAAGTGGTTTCCAGCAAGGTATTTTCTGCAAGCATTGAAATAGTCGGTAACAAGTAGTTTGATAGTAAGATAATTTGTAACGAGCAAGTAACGGTAATGGTAAATAAAGTGTAGCCCAATCCTTTTGTGGCAAAGGACAGGCCAAAACCGTCTCTTATGATAAGCAAAGCGTTCTTGAGGGTACACGGGAATTTCATCATATCACTTTCATCATGTTGGTTTGATTCGTGTTCGCTACTTTGATAATTTGATATGTGGGTGGACCGGTCCTTAGGTGCTATTCTTACTTGAACAAACCTCCTACTTATGATTAACCCCCTCGCAAGCATATGCAACTACGAGAAAAGTATTAAGATAAAATCTAACCATAGCATTAAACATTTGGATCCAAATCAGTCCATTACGAAGTAGCGCATAAACTAGGGTTTAAGCTTCTGTCACTCTAGCAACCCATCATCTAATAACTACTCCACAATGTTTTCCCTTAGGCCCAAATATGGTGAAGTGCCATGTAGTCGGCGTTCACATGACACCACTAAGGGAATCACAACATACATATCATCAAAATATCAAACACATATCAAGTTCACATGATTACTTGCAACATGACTTCTCCCGTGACCTCAAGACTACTCACAAATAGTAATCATGCTCAAGATTAGAGGGGTATTAAATAGCATAATGGATCTGAAAATATAATCTTCCACCAAATAAACCATATAGTAATCAACTACAAGATGTAATCAACACTACTAGTCACCCACAAGTACCAATCTAAGGTTCCGGTACAAAGATTGAACACAAGAGATGAACTAGGTTTTGAGAGGAGATGGTGTTGTTGAAGATGTTGATGGAGATGGCCCTCCCAAAGATGGGAGAGTGGTTGGTGATGACGATGGCGATGATTTCCCCCTCCGGGAGGGAAGTTCCCCCGGCGGAATCGCTTCGCCGGAGGGCAAAAGTGCTCCTGCCCAAGTTCCGCCTCGAGACGGCGGCGCTTCGTCCCGAAAGTCCCCTCCTAATTTTTTTAGGTCAAAATGACCTATATACTAGAAGATGGGCCGAGGAGGGCACAACCCACCAGGGCGCGCCTGGGGGGCCTGGCGCGCCCAGGTGGGTTGTGCCCACCCGGTGGGCCTCCTCCGGTAGTTATTTGCTCCAGTATTTTTTATATATTGCAAAATAATTCTCCGTAAATTTTCAGCCCATTTGGAGATGTGCAGAATAGGTAACTCTGACGTAGCTTTTTCAGGTCCAGAATTCCAGCTGCTGGTATTCTCCCTCTTTGTGTAAACCTTGCATATTATGAGAGAAAAAGCATTAGAATTACTCCCAAAAGCATTATTATGCATAAAAACATTATAAATAACAGTAGGAAAACATGATGCAAAATGGACGTATCAATGACGCTACTAATGACTCCAACATCTCCTTTGGCACGCATAAGGTCACGAAGCTCAAATAGACAATCATCAAATTTTGGATCACTAGGATCCATATTTTGAAAAGCAATGGACTTTTGAAGAATCTCATCTAGATTTTTCAAGGAATAGTTTGGAAAGCGCTCCTCAAGATATTTCCATATAGTATAAGCACATTCAAAAGTAGGCAAGCATACAAGAAAATTTCTAGGCAATCCTCTATGATAAGATCAATAGTTCTAAGATTGCCGGTCATGTCAAGATGCTCATCGGGGGTAGGATGCAAAGGATCAATGGGGGGCACATAAGGGCTAGTAATATACTTGTTCAAATCATATTCATTGAAAATCTCAAGCATCTCATTCTTCCAAGAATTATAGAACTCTCCGTCAAGCATAGGCACTCTACGTCTAATACTCCCAACCGTATACTCATCCATCTTCCTCCAATGGTGATTAAACCAAAGCAATGGAGACCAATGCTCTGATACCAATTGAAAGGATCGAGAAGAGGGGTCTAGAGGGGGGGTGATTAGACCCTCAACCAGAAAAAGTGGCAATTTTTAAGTTGTTCAAGTTAAGGTGGAGTTTTAGCACAAGTTTAAGCATTCACAATACATTTCAAGCAAGCATTGCAGGAGTATATGCAGCAGAAAGAGTAAAGCATGCTAATTGCAAGAAACTAAAGGGATGGGATTGGAGTGTGCAAACGCAATGAAGACACGGAGATTTTTGGCGTGGTTCCGATAGGTGCTGCTATGGTACATCCACATTGATGGAGACCTTAACCCACGAAGGGTAACGGTTGCGCAAGTTCACGAAGGGCTCCACCCACGAGGGGTCCACGAAGAAGCAACCTTGTCCATCCCACCATGGCCATCGCCCATGAAGGACTTGCCTCACTTGGGTAGATCTTCACGAAGTAGGCGATCTCCTTGCCATTACAAACTTCTTGGTTCAACTCCACAATCTTGTCGGAGGCTCCCAAGCGACACCTAACCAATCTAGGAGACACCACTCTCCAAAAGGTAATAAATGGTGTGTTGATGATGAACTCCTTGCTCTTGTGCTTCAAATGATAGTCTCCCCAACACTCAACTCTCTCTCACAGATTTGGATATGGTGGAAAGATGATTTGAGTGGAAAGCAACTTGGGGAAGGCTAGAAATCAAGATTATCGTGGTAGGATTGGTATATCTTGATCTCAACACATGAGTAGGTGGTTCTCTCTCAGAAAATGTATGCTGGAAGTGTAGGCACGTTCTGATGGCTCTCTCACATATGGAGATGGGGGTGGAGGGGTATATATAGGCTCCACACAAAATCCAACCATTACACACATTTGACCCAACTCGGTCAGACCGAATAGATGAACTCGGTGAGGCCGATTTAGTTCGAAATGTGAACATTAGGAATCTCGGTGGGACCGACTGATAGAACTCGGTGGGACTGATGTGCTAGGGCTTAGGGTAAACCTCATCTCGGTGGCGATGATTGCATCAACTCGGTGAGACCGAAGTGAAGCAATTGAGCAATAGAGAGTTGGTCAAGCCATCTCGGTGAGACTGACCACAATTTTGATCAGACCAAAATAATTGCAACAGGCAACAGAGAGTTGGCAAGGCCATCTCGGTGAGACCAAGATTCGTATCGGTGTGACTGAACTGTTAGGGTTTCTGGCAGTGGCTATGTCATGTGAACTCGGTGGCTCCGGATAGAATGAATCGGTGGAGCCGAGTTGGAGTTTGGGATTTTGACATATTTGGAATGAGAAAGTGGTTGAGGGATGATACGTCTCCATCGTATCTACTTTTCCTGATGCTTTTGCTCTTGTTTGGACTCTAATTTGCATGATTTGAATGAAACTAACCTGAACTGACGCTGTTTTCAGCAGAACTACCATGGTGTTGTTTTTGTGTAGAAATAAAAGTTCTCGGAATGGAACAAAACTTTTTTGGAGAATTTTTATGGAATAAAAGAAAAATACTGGAGCCAAGAACCACCGAAGGGGGGCCCTGGGTGAGCACAACCCACCAGGGCGTGCCCCCCCTCCAGGCGTGCCCAGGTGGGTTGTGCCCACCTGGTGGCCCCATAGACCCTGACTCCGACTCTATAAAATCCTATTTTTGGAGAAAAAATCAGGGAGAAAGAATTATCACGTTTCACGATATGGAGCCGCCGCCACCTCCTGTTCTTCATCGGGAGGCCAGATCTGGAGTCCGTTTGGGGCTCCGGAGAGGGGAATCTTCGATCTTCGTCATCACCAACCCTTCTCAATCGCCAATTCCATGATGCTCCCCACCAAGAGTGAGTAATTCCTTCGTAGGCTCGCTGGTCGGTGAGGAGTTGGATGAGATTCATCATGTAATCGAGTTAGTTTTGTTAGGGCTTGATCCCTAGTATCCATTATGTTTTGAGATTGATGTTGTTATGACTTTGCCATGCTTAATGCTTGTCACTTTGGGCCCGGGTGCCATGATTTCAGATCTGAACCGTTTATGTTATCACCATTATAACTATGTTCTAGATCCGATCTTGCAAGTCATATTCACCTATTACGTGTTATGATCCGCAAAACCCCGGTGTGACAATAATCGGGATACTTTCCGGTGATGACCGTAGTTTGAGGAGTTCATGTATTCATTATGTGTTAATGCTTTGTTCCGGTTCTCTATTAAAAGGAGGCCTTAATATCCCTTAGTTTCCTTATGGACCCCGCTGCCACGGGAGGGTAGGACAAAAGATGTCATGCAAGTTCTTTCCATAAGCACGTATGACTATTTACGGAATACATGCCTACATTATATTTATGAACTGGAGCTAGTGCTGTATCACCCTAGGTTATGACTGTTATATGATGAATATCATCCAACGAATTCACCGATCCAACGCCTATGAATTTTCCATATATTGTTCTTGCTAAGTTACTACTGCTGCTGTTACTGTTACACTTGCTACAAAATCATTGCTATCACTGTTACTGTTACCATCATCACTACTATCAAAATTATCATATAACTGTGCTACTGATCATATGACTGCAGATAATTAATCTCCAGGTGTGGTTGAATTGACAACTCAACTACTAATACTTACAAGTATTCTTCAGCTCCCCTTGTGTCGAATCTATAAATATGGGTTGAATACTCTACCCTCAAAAACTGTTGCGATCCCCTATACTTTTGGGTTATCAAGAACTTTTTCTGGCGCCGTTGCTGGTGAGCATAGCTATATTTGTTGAGTCACTTGGGATTATTATCTATTTATCACAATGAAGAATCTGAAGGATACCAAGACTAATTTTTTTCCCTCTAAGACGGGGGGAGGTAAGGAACTGCCATCACACTCTGCACTTGATTCACCTTCTATTTTGAGTAGACTTGCAACACCACCACATGCTATTAATTCTGATATGTCGCGAGTTATTGATGGGGCTACTTCTGCTATGAATGCTACTCATGATGATGCTAGTACCTTGCTTGATGATAATATGCCACTAGGTGAATTTCTTGATGAACAAATTGCTAGAGCTAAAGATATTGAGAACGCTGAAACTGATGAAATTATTGAAACTGATGAAGTACTTGAAACTGAAAATCTTGAAACACCTATTATGCCTAGCTCTCCTAGATATGAATTGCCTAAGATACCTGAAGGTTATGTTATGGATGAGGAGACAACTAGAGATTTTCTTGCTTGCAAAGATAGAGATGATCTTAAGAAATTACTATGCAAACTGAAAGAAAAATCTTTGAATGCTAGAATGAAATGTGATCCTAAGTTTGCTACTTCACCTATCTTTGTTGATGATAAGGATTATGAATTTTCTGTCGACCCAGAGTTAATTACTTTGGTTGAATCTGATCCTTTCCATGGCTATGAGACTGAAACTATTGTGGCACATCTCACTAAATTAAATGATATAGCCACCCTATTTGCTCATGATGAGAAGATTCGCTACTACTATATTATCAAATTATTTCCATTCTCATTAAAGGGTGATGCTAAGATATGGTACAATACTCTTGCTCCTGGTTGTGTCCGTAGTCCCCAGGATATGATTTACTACTTCTCTGAAAAATATTTTCCTGCTCATAAGAAACAAGCTGCCTTACAGGAAGTATTTAACTTTGTGCAAATTGAAGAAGAGAGTATCCCACAAGCTTGGGGGAGGCTTCTCCAATTGCTTAATACTTTGCCTGATCATCCTCTAAAGAAAAATGAAATACTTGATATCTTCTATAATGGATTAACCGATACGTCTGATACGTCTCCAACGTATCTATAATTTTTGCTTATTCCATGTTGTTATATTATCATTCTTGGATGTTTTACAATCATTTTATAGCAACTTTATATTATTTTTGGTACTAACCTATTGACATAGTGCCCAGTGCCAGTTGCTGTTTTTTGCTTGTTTTTTACTTCGCAGAAAATCAATACCATACGGAGTCCAAACGCAGCGAAAATTTTTGGGGAATTTTTCTGGACCAGAAGACACCTGTTGGGCCAAAGAAGTACCAGTGGGGGGCTCCGAGGGGAGCACGACCCACCAGGGCGCGGTTGGGGGCCCAGGCGCGCCCAGGTGGGTTGTGCCCACCTCGGTGGCCTCCTGCACCGCCTCTTTGCCCTATAAATACCCAAGTATTCCAAAAACCCTAGGGGAGTCGACGAAACACAATTCCAGCCACCGCAAGTTTCAAAACCACGAGATCCAATCTAGACACCATCACAGAGGGGTTCATCATCCTCATTGGTGCCTCTCCGATGATGCGTGGGTAGTTCATTGTAGACCCACGGGTCCGTAGGCAGTAGCTAGATGGCTTCTTCTCTCTTTTTGATGCTCAATACAATGGTCTCTCGGAGATCTATTTGATGTAACTCTTTTTGTGGTGTGTTTGTTGGGATCTGATGAACTTTGAGTTTATGATCAGATCTATCTTTTTATCCATGAAAGTTATTTGAGTCTTCTTTGATCTCTATTTATAAAGTGATTCATGATAGCTCCTTGAATGAAAAGCATGATTGCAATGATGTTATTATAAATTCTATTAATGTCAATTGTGTTTGTGATATGCAAAACCCCAATCTTGCGGATGCTTGTTTTGCTATGTCCACTACTTATTGCAATGATCATGATTGGGGTGATAATGATTCTTATGATCTTGATAATTTATTTAAACCTCATGATGAATATGCTTGCAATAATATTAAAAGTGGGTTTGGAAGAGTGTCAACTTTAGCTAAAAATAATCCCACTTATTTGGAGAGTGTTCAATCTTATGAATTTTTTGATAAAAGTGGGCTCGGAGATGTCATGACTTTATTTGATGATAATCCCACTATTTTGGAAGAGTGTCCACTTTGCATTCATGTGGATCATGAAGAGAATATTTTATGTGATAGTTATATTGTTGAATTTGATTATGATCCTATATGTAATTATTATGAGAGAGGAAAATATGGTTGTAGAAATTTTCATGTTACTAAATTACCTCTCGTCATGTTGAGATTGCTATTGTTTCTTTCTTCTTCCATGCATATGCTATATATTTCTTGTCTTGATAATTTGTTTGCTTATAAAATCCCTATGCATCAGAAGTATGTTAGACTTAAATGTGTTTGTCACATGTATTATGATGCTCTCTTTGTGTTTCAATTCTTTTCTTTCATGCGAGCATCATCAAAATTATTTATGCCTAGCTAGGGGCATAAAACGATAGCGCTTGTTGGGAGGCAACCCAATGAATAAAATTTATTTTTGCCTTTTTATTTATGTTCTTGAGTGTTTGAAAAATTATGCCTCTGTTATGATTGTGTTTTTTATTTTTTTAATTAGTGTTTGTGCCAAGTAAAGCCTTTGGGATAGCTTTGGTGATAGTTGATTTGATCCTGTTGAAAAACAGAAACTTTTGCATCCAGTAACAGAATTGTCTAAATTCACAGAAGCGAAAAAAAATTCTGAGTTTTTTACACAAGATTTATATAAAAATTTCCTATGTTGTCATAATTTTTCAGTATTTTTGGAGTTACATAAGTATGAGAAAAATTCGCATCTTTACAGACTTCTGTTTTTGATGGATTCTGTTTTCTTTGCATTGTGTGCTTATTTTGATGATTCTATGGATTGTATCGGGGGGGTATAATCCATGGCAAAGTTAGAATACAGTAGATATAATGCAATAAAAAAATTTGAATGGGTTTTCTATAGTACTTAAAGTAAAGATTGGTTTTCTTATACTAACGGATCTCACGAAGGTTTTGTTAAGTTTTGTGTGATTGAAGTTTTCAAGTTTTGGGTGAGATCACGATGGATGAAGGAATAAGGAGTAAGAAAATCCTAAGCTTGGGGGTGCCCCATGGCACCCCAAGTTAATATTCAAGGAGAACCAAGCAACTAAGCTTGGGGATGCCCCGTAAGGCATCCCCTCTTTCTTCTAACAACCATGGGTATTCTACTTGGAGCTATATTTTTATTCGTCACATATCATGAGTTTTGCTTGGAGCGTCTTGTATCATATGAGTCTTTGCTTGTTTTGATTTTTAGTTTGTCACAAGTATCCTTGCTGGACACACCTATTTGAGAGAGCCAAATTATGCTATGATTTGTTAGAATTGCTCTATATGCCTCACTTAAATTTTTTGAGCTATGGAATTGCTCTAGTGCTTCACTTATATCTTTTTGAGCACGGTGTGCTTTAATACTTTTGAAGAAATGCTCTCATGCTTCACTTAGATTAATTTGAGATTTAGTAAATTTTGAAGAAATTCTCTCATGCTTCACTTATATTATTTTGAGAGATGGAAAAATTATGCTCATGTTCTTCACTTAGATTTGTTTAAGCTTGTCAAAAGCAAATGCAACATATGAAACTAGTCCCAAAGTGACAGATATTCAAGAGGGATATAATAAAAACTTTCATGAAGATCATTGGACAAAATAAACTTGATTCTTTGTAATAGTTTTGAGATATGATGATAGTGATATGTGAGTCATGTTGGTGAGTAATTATACTTTAGTAAGAATGTTGGTGTTAAGGTTTGTGATTCCCTATGCAAGCACGAAAGTCAATAGTTATGCAATGAAATTACATCCTACTTGTGGTGCATTATTCGGTGTTAGTTATGCTTAATGCTCGCTTATGTTATTTTTCGTTTCTTGGTTGGTTGCTTCTCAATCTTTTTGCTAGCCTTCACTTGTACTAAGTAGAAATACTACTTGTGCATCCAAAATCTTTAAACCCAGTTTTGCCATATGAGTCCACCGTACCTACCTATATGCGGTATTCCCGTGCCATTCTAAGCAAATTTGTATGTGCCATCTCTAATTTTCAAAATAAATTTCCTTTTTGTGTTCTTGTACAGCTCATGAAGCGGCAGGGGGTGGCCAATATTTTCCATGCTAGATGTGTTATTCTCAAGATGAGTGTTTATTCACTTGTCATTGCACGAGAGTGCGGCGGTAATAGGGATGCCCAGTCCTAAAATGAAAAAGAAATTTACTTTATGTTGTCAAATAATAAATTCCTTGGGAACTGTTGGTATGGTGGGCACCCGTGGATACGGCTAGCCATGGAAAGTGAAAGAATGGTGGAAAATGGAATAAACTTTATTTTCTGTTTGGGAACCGCCTATGATATATCTAGCATGGAAAGTGTTGGGAATTACTCGGTCGTCTTCATTGATGGGAAAAGTATGCCTCTCAAAAAAAATTATCTCTCAGTTTAAGCTTTGAGCTCTGGCACCTCTCCAACGTATCTATAATTTTTGCTTGTTCCATGCTGTTATATTATCATTCTTGGACGTTTTACAATCATTTTATCGCAACTTTATATCATTTTTTGGGACTAACCTATTGACATAGTGCCCAATGCCAGTTGCTATTTTTTGCTTGTTTTTTACTTCGCAGAAAATCAATACCAAACGGAGTCCAAACACAGCGAAACTTTTTGGAGAATTTTTTTGGACCAGAAGACACCTGTTGGGCCAAAGAAGTACCAGAGGGGGGCTCCGAGGGGAGCAAAACCCACCAGGGCGCGACTGGGGGCCCAGGCGCGCCCAGGTGGGTTGTGCCCACCTCGGTGGCCTCCCACACCGCCTCTTCGCCCTATAAATACCCAAATATTCCAAAAACCCTAGGGGAGTCGACGAAACACAATTCCAGCCGCCACAAGTTCCAGAACCACGCGATCCAATCTAGACACCATCACGGAGGGGTTCATCATCCTCATTGGTGCCTCTCCGATGATGCGTGAGTAGTTCATTGTAGACCTACGGGTCCGTAGGCAGTAGCTAGCTGGCTTCTTCTCTCTTTTTGATTCTCAATACAATGGTCTCTTGGAGATCTATTTGATGTAACTCTTTTTGCCGTGTGTTTGTTGGGATCCGATGAACTTTGAGTTTATGATCAGATCTATATCCATGAAAGTTATTTGAGTTCTTTGATCTCTTTTATGCATGATTACTTATGTCCTCATATTTATTCTTTGAATCTTTGGTTTAGTTAGGCCGACTAGATTGATTTTTCTTGCCATGGGAAGAGGTGCTTTGTGATGGGTTCGATCGTGCGGTGTTCTTTCCTAGTGACAAAAGGGGCAGCAAGACACGCATGTATCATTGCTATTAAGGTTAACAGGATGGGGGCTATTCCTACATGAATAGATCTCATCTACATCATGTCATCGTTCTTATTGCATTACTCCGTTTCTCCATGAAGTTAATACACTAGATGCATGCTGGATAGCGGTCGATGTGTGGAGTAATAGTAGTAGATGCAGGCAGGAGTCGGTCTACTAATCTTGGATGTGATGCTTATATAATGATCATTGCCTGGATATCGTCATAATTATTTGATGTTCTATCAATTGTCCAACAGTAATTTGTTTACCCACCGTATGCTATTTTCTTGAGAGAAGCCACTAGTGAAATCTACGGCCCCTGGGTCTATTCTTTATCATATTTGCTTTCCGATCTATTTTTATTCGCTTTTATTTTTAGTTATATTATTCCAAAAACCCAAAAATACCTTGCTGCACTTTTTTGCTATT
The DNA here is from genome assembly GCA_011799875.1 of Thinopyrum elongatum. Lineage (NCBI taxonomy): Eukaryota > Viridiplantae > Streptophyta > Magnoliopsida > Poales > Poaceae > Thinopyrum > Thinopyrum elongatum. The sequence goes on along the minus strand of CM022299.1, from coordinate 478,268,966 downwards.
TATTTTATTTCGCGTTTTATCAAGATCTATTTATCCAAAATATCACAATTTTTATCCCGTCAACTTGACAATTTCTGGCACAGTTACCCATAGAGGGATTGACAACCCCTCCTAATCATCGGGTTGCAAGTATTTGTTATTTGTGTGCAGGTACTGTTTACATAGTGTTGCTTGATTCTCCTACCGGATTGATACCTTGGTTTCATAACTGAGGGAAATACCTACCGTAGCTGTGCTGCGTCATCCCTTCCTCTTTGGGGAAATACCGACGTAGTTCAAGCGACATCAATGCCTTTATGAGTTTGACAACTACATTAGAAAACAAGATCACTTCAATGAAAATGTTATGAAACAATTGAAATATAATTCAAATATGATTGCTCGCTTGAGTGACTTGTTATTAAGAATCTCCAATGATGTTAGAGGTGTAGGAAAACATGCTTCTAGGGTTCAAACTCAACTAGAACAAGTTGCTAAATCTCAAAAAGAGTGCTAGATGAAATGAATAATAATATAAATGACTTTGCTGTTAGAGTAGCAACTAGAGGAGGTAAAAGAATTAAACAAGACTCTGCATGCCTCTAGTCCTTCCAGAAAGACGAAGAAAAAGAAAAATGATAGGACTTTGCATGCCTCTAGTGAACTTGAAGTAGAAAAACCTCCTGATAATGATAATGATGTTTCTATTTCTGATGCTGAAACTCAATATGGTAATGAACACTCATCTAGTGATAATGAAAAGGATAATGATGATGTTTATGAAGACACTCAACCAAACAATGATAAACAACCAGATAATGATGTTGAAATAGAACCAGCTGCTGATCTTGATAACCCACAACCTAAGAATAAAAGATATGATAAAAGAGACTTTGTTGCTAGAAAACATGGAAGAGAAAGAGAACCATGGGTTCAAAAACCCATGCCCTTTCCACCTAAATCAACTAAGAAGAAAGATGATGAAAAATTTGAATGCTTTGCTGAAATGCTTAGGCCAGTCTTTTTGCGCACTCGCTTGACTGATATATTATGTAACACCCCATGTATTAAGCTACAGTGATCACCCTTTTGATTATGCCAAGTCATCATGATCAATAGTGCTTAATCATCATTAGTAACATATCCCTTTTTCAAATTCAAATTCAAATGGAAATTCAAACTTAAAGTGGAAAATAAAAGTTGTTCAAATCCAGAAACTAAAATGTTCATAATAATGTAAATAATCCAGAGACTATTCTAAAACTATAATCAACATATACTAAATAAATTAAGTGACTCAAACAGCAACAAAACAGAGATGTTTAATCCAATTTTATTTAATTAAAGTCCAAATAAAATTCATTTGGCTTCAAACCATTTTCTGGCAGTGGCAAATAATGCACCATATTTAATAAGCTAAGTTGCATATTTTACAAAAGTCCATAAGTGGCCTAAAATTTTTTTAAATAGAAAAGAAAAGAGAAAACAGAAAAGGAAAGAAAGAAAAAGGAAAAAAAGGGCCCGAGTGGCTGGGCTCTAGTCAAACAGTGCGGCCCAGCCCACCGCCTGTCGCCTCCCACCTCCCGCTGTTCATCCCAGCGCGCTGTCGACCGCACGCGCACGCCGCGCCCCGGCCCCCCTCCTCCTCGCTCGACACCGCACCTCGCCGCTCGCCATGGGTGGATAAGAGCCCCCTTTGCTCCGCTCTAAACCCTCTGGCTCTCCCCCTTTTCCTCCCCTCGCTCTCCCCCCTCTGTTCCGCTCGGACCCGAGCGCCGCCGCCGCCAGCTCGCCGTCATCTGCGCGGCTAGGAGCCATCCCGTGCCGTCTCGACGTGTCCAGGAGGGCCTTCGTCTTCGTCCACTTCGCGGGCGCTGCCGGATCGGTGCCGGGGCGCAACACCACCCCCGCCTGCGCCCGTTCCCCTCGCCGGACTCCAGCTCGTTCGTCGCCTCGATTCGCCATCGGACGAGCACCCCCGTGTTCGCCAAGACCTCCCCGAGCTCGCTGTAAGGCTCACCACCGTACCCTCCTCCCTTCCCCTCTAAATTATGCCATAGCCGCCGCCCCCAACCGCGCCCGAGCTCGTTGCCGTTGTGACGCGTTGCCACCGCGGCCAGAGCACGCTTTGGACCCATCCGTGCACACGGTCATGCTTCCGCTGCCCCGTAGAACCCCACTAGCTATTTTCCTTTGCTCGCTGGTGCACTGCGGCGATGAACCCGACCAACCCCGGCCACTGCCTCCGCCTCCGCCACTCGCCGTCGCCTACTCCGGCCACCTCGGTGCTCGCTGTCGCCACCAATGGATGTGCACGACCACCAGGGACCCGTCGCAGCAAACCGCGCACCGAATGGACCACCGTAGCTCGATTCCGGCGAACTCCGGCGAGATTCCGGCCGTCGCCGCCGCGCCTCGCCTCACCGGTGGCCGGCGCTGACCAGACGCCCACGTGGCACTGCGTGGGCCCCGCCCCGTGCCACTTACCACGGGTCCCACTGGGCCCTGTTGACCGGTCAGCGTGCTGACTGGGCATAGTGGCCCACTGACATGTGGGTCCCGTTAATAAAATGATTTTTTTTAAATAAATAAAAACACTAATTAAAATGCTAATTAACCTAATTAGTTAAATTAGCAGACACTGACCAGTGGACCCCGCACCCCTAATTAATCAGTAATTAGTTCAATTAATCCTAAAAAACTAACAGAGGCTGATATGTGGGTCCCACACGTCAGGTTTGACCTGGTCAGCCTCTGTTGACCGCTGACGTCACCTCTACATCATGCCGATGTCACCCCCGTACTGTTCTGGATAATGTTGGATTAAAATAATTGAAATAATTCCAGAACATGCTAAAATCTTTAGAAAATCATAGAAAATAATCCGTAGCCCAGATCAAAAAACTTTGTACATGAAAGTTGCTCGGAATTTCGAGACGAATCCGACTAAGCGGTCCGTTCGTCCATCACGCGTCCCTAACTATCCGAACATGGAACCGATCCCATCCGGTCATCTGTCTGACAAATGTCCGGAACCGGGAAAACATTCCCAGATGTTTTCCCTCTTCACCTATATCATGTAGCACCGCGTCAGAACACCCCTAGCTCTGCATATTGTCATGTTATGCTCTTGGTTGCTTTATATTTACTATTTCCTCCCCCTCTTCTCTCTCGGTAGACCCCACTGCAGACGCATTTCCCGAGACCGACGCAACTCAGGAGCTTGACGACACCGTTGACGACCTTGCCTTTGCCGCAGAGCAACCAGGCAAGCACCCCCCTTTGAGCATACCGATATCGCTTATTCTTTCTCTCTCATGCTTGCATTAGAAATGCTGCAGCTTACCTATTCTGATGCATAGCCTGTTTATTGTAACCTACTATTGAAACCTTACCTGCTTATCCTAAACTGTCTAGTATAGGCTGGGTAGAGACCTATCAGTGACCCCACTTGTTCTGATTGCCCCGCTGGATTAACAGAAGACCCGAACGATGGGATCGAGGACAGGCCCCGGCACCGCACTTCACCCCCTTAGTTGTAACGGCACTGCAGCGTTACTATCGAGTGCCGATGGTGATACCTCGTGTAGCACTTCAGATGTTAACTCTGTAGAGTAGCTATTTGGTCATGATCATCGAGGGTGATTCCTCCTTCTCCACTTCTGATACAACCCTGTCGTGCAACACATCAAGTGTGAAACCATCGAGGGTGATTCCTCCTACGTTCACCTTGACAGTTACATTGAGTGGGTATCCGTCGAGGGTGATACCTCGGATTCCCTTGATGTTATGGACACATGGTTACTTGGACTTTACACTGTTACCTGGAAAGGCGGGTCGACCCTGAGGGGTACCCGCGTGTGATGTGAAGACGGGTTGCCTGGATGGTGCCCGAGTGAGAATACAAGGCGTGGCCGGGCATTCTTGGCCCTTGCCGCAAGTCCTCGAGATGGGGCGATGGGGTCACATCGACCGTGAGTCTCTGCTCGTTACCGCAAGCCCCTAGTCCACTAACGATTTGGATATTTGATCCGAGCAGGCCTCTGGCCTGATAGCACTAACCATCACGTGGGCATAGTATGGGCGTTCTGCATCGTAGCATCAGCCGAAAGCTCTGTTAGACGTCCAGTTCAGCATTGCGGCCGGGTCAGATCGTGCCATTGGCGCTGGTATCCACCCTGCTCTCAACGACCCGGAGTGCACAGGGCGATGGCCCAAGACCCCTGAGTGCTTAGGATGTAGACCGGCGGGGACCTCTCTGCTGAGCTCTAGGTAGGGTTGCGGTGTATCGTTTGGCCAAGGCCGGGCATGACCCAGAAAGTGTGTTCGACCGGAGTTAAGTGAGCATGGTGGGTAAGTTGGTGCACCCCTGCAGGGAAGAACTAATCTATGCATAGCCGGATCCTCGGTAACAGACACTCGGAGTTGTATCCCGATCGATACAACTAGAATTGGATACTATGGCTCTGGGATTGCTTCTCGCAGGGAGTCGAGAAGGGATCTCCGGACGAGGTTGATGACAGTATGGCTTTGGGATTGTTTTCTCGCAGGGAGTCAAGAAAGGATCTCTGGGTGAGGTTGATATCATTACTGCTACATCATATTGTACTGTTCTACTCTCTTCTATTGCTGCAAGACCGCTGAAGATGCTAGTCTTCGATATGACTAGGCTTTCCTCTCTATTCTGGCATTTCTGTAGCCCAGTCCACATATACAGCCACTCTTTGAAAATGTTGCATATGTAGTGTAGATCCTTGCTTGCTGAGTACTTCGGATGAGTACTCACGGTTGCTTTGCTTTCTTTTTCCCCCATACCCTTTTGGTGCAACCAGATGACAGAGCCCTGGATACAGCTGCCCACGCCGACGATCGCTACTACTACCCCGAGGGTGGATACTACTACGAGTTGGCCGACGACCAGGAGTAGGTTCGGAGGGTCCCAAGCAGGAGGCCTGCGCCTTTCGATCGTAGTGTTTTATTTTGCCCTGCCTACCTAAAGGCATTTATGTTTCTCTTTTAATATCTGTACTCAGATATCTGATGCTTCCGCTGAGGCTTATATGCCATCGAGCTATGTATTCGAGCCCTCGAGGCCCTGGCTTGTAATATAAAATGTGTATGACTTTATTTATGTTTTAGAGTTGTGTTGTGATATCTTCCCGTGAATCCTTAGGCTTGATCGTGTGCATTTGCGTGTATGATTAGTGCACGATTGAGCCGGGGGCGTCACAAGTTGGTATCAGAGCCGACTACCTCTAGGAATCCCCTTTCCAACTCCTTGGCCGAAGTTGAGTCTAGTAACCGAAAACTGTTTTACTAACTTGGCTGTGTGGCTTACGGGCCCACGTCACCAACTGGGTGGTATTAGGATCTTTTGTTTCTCGTCTATACTCTGGGATCTGATCTCTCTTCCTTTCGGGTTTAAAATTTTACTGACTCCAACATTAGGTTCTCGTGATCACATCCACCCGGTGTTCTGAAATTTCCCCCCTTCCTTCAAGATTGCGGGCCGGGTTCTGCTTACAGGATCCTTTTATCGAGGGCACCCTGTGTTGTCACTTGCAGACTCCTCGCCCCAGCAGTTTTCTCCGCCGTGGATGTAGCCTTTGCTATGTCTCGTTGTGTGCTTCCTTACTGCGTGCCGGCGCGCCGCCTAGTTTGTCTAGCTGCGAGCGTTCCCGGGAGCGTACTATCCGTTTGAATCTAACTCTGTGCATGGATAGGTATGTCTTTAACGACTACTATCATATATCTAATGCCTTTCCTGTTCATTTCCCGTGTTACATCATGAATAACTCCATACACCTGTAGTTTTTCTTGCTAACTGCCCCTGTTGATTTGGCAGGATGGCTGATGATCCCCCACCTCCGCCTTATATTGCCGCAATGATGCAGCAGTTTGAACTGAACCATCAGGTTATGACCGGGATATTGGCTCAGTTCCCAAACCAGAGTGCTCAGCAACAGTCTACTCCAATAACTCTGCCAGAATTCATGCGCCTCAACCCGTCTATTTTCTGCAACTCCACCAATCCTGTGGATGCTGATGATTGGCTTCGTGACATCCTGTTTGAGATGGAGTCAGCTAATGTTGCCCCTAACAGGTACGTCATCTTTGTGACATTCCACCTGAAGGGCCCAACTGCTCAATGGTGGGAAAGCCACCAGGGTATGTTGCCTGCTGAAACTGTAACCACTTGGCAGGAATTTCAGTCAGCCTTTCGTGCACGGTACATTCCTCAAGGTCTGATGGACCAGAAGAAGCAGGAGTTCCGCAAACTCTCTCAGGTTAAAATGACTGTGGATGAATATCAGAGGAAATTTCTTGAATTGTCCCGCTATGCTGAAGATGACGTCTGCACTGACGCACGCAAGCAGGAGAAATTCCGTGAAGGACTGCGTACTGATATAAACCTTGCACTTGCTGTCCATGATTGCACAGACTTCACAACGCTTGTCAGCCAATCTTTCCAAGTTGAAACTGCTCTGATTAAGCACCAGGAATCGCTCAAGTGCACTCGTGATGTGGGCTCATCCTCGGGTCAGCCTGTTCGGAAACGTCGAGTGTGGATTCCACACAATGTACATCATCGACCTGCCCCAACACCAAGGCCGTCATATGTTGCACCTCGTCTACCTTCACCGCCGAGACAGCTAACGGTTCATGATGGACCGCCTAATGCTATGACTTCTCCTCAGGTTGCACCACGTCCTCCTAATGGTCGTAAGAAGAATTGCCGAAACCGCTGACTCAGAAACCGAAATGTCATACCATCTACTGTTGTACTTGGCCATGCCAATCACGTCAACGCTGAAAAGGCTCAGAAGGAACCGACTATTGTGCTGGGAACACTCTCTGTGAATTCAGTGCCAGCTTCTGTTCTTTTTGATTCAGGTGCATCACATTCCTTCGTGTCCCAGCAATTTGCACAATTGCATGGGTTAGTTATGAGCTCATTACCCACTCCTTTAGAAATCATCACTCCCCGTTCCAGGTGGCAAACCAAAATGGTAAGTCACAACAATCAGATCAGAATTGAAGGGTTGATGTTCTCTGCTTCCCTTATTGCTCTTGGACCTTCCGACATAGACATCATTCTCGGTATGGACTGGTTGACCGCCCACAATGCTTTTATTGACTGTGCCACTAAGAAAGTCCAACTTACCCATCCTTCTAGCCAGACTGTCAAATACTCAGCCCGAATAGTTCAGAATGCCGAGACTCATATATATGTTCTAAATGCATTGAATGCTTCACCTCTTGAAGGCATCGAGAAAGTTCCAGTTGTTCATGATTTTCAAGATGTATTTCCAGAAGAACTTCCAGGAATACCCCCTGCTAGAGCTGTCGAGTTTGTCATCGACTTGAAACCAGGCACCACCCCTATTGCGAAGCGTCCTTATAAAATGCCTCCGCACCACCTTCTCGAGCTTAAGGAAGAAATCGACAAGTCACTTAAGAAGGGTTTCATCTGCCCCAGTTCCTTTGCCAGGGGAGCACCTTCACTCTTTGTTAAGAAGAAGGATGGAACTAACCGATTGGTTCAGGATTATCGGCCCATTAACCAAGCCACAATCCAGAACAAATATTCGCTTCCCCGGATCAATGATTTGTATGATCAACTTGCTGGGTCATCGGTGTTTTCTAAACTTGACTTGAGGTTGGGTTGTCATCAGATCCGTGTTCATGAAGAGGATATTCCCAAGACTGCATTTGTTACTCGCTATGGTTCTTATGAGTACACTGTCATGTCTTTCGGCTTGACTAATGCTCCAGCTACCTTCTCCCGGTTAATGAATTACATCTTCATGCATTATCTCGACAAATTCGTCGTGGTATATCTGGATGATATTCTGGTTTATTCGAAGAATGAAGAAGAACATGCTGAACACCTCTGTCTTGTACTGGAAAGGCTCCGAGAACACCAGTTGTATGCCAAATACTCCAAATGTGAATTCTGGCTTTCTGAAGTAACCTACCTTGGTCATGAGATTTCCAAGGATGGAATTGCTGTTAACCCAGAGCGGGTTCATGCTATTCTTGACTGGACTCCTCTGAAGAACGTCAAGCAAGTGAGAAGTTTTCTCGGCCTTGCAAGCTATTGCCGTCGTTTTGTCGAGAATTTTTCAAAGATTGCTAAGCCTTTGACTGATCTGCTTCACAAAGGCGTTAAGTTTGAATGGACAGAAAAATGTCAGGAGAGTTTTCAAACACTTAAAGACAAGCTGACATCTGCCCCAGTACTTGGTCCACCAGATTCTCGCAAAGACTTTGTGATTTATTGTGATGCATCCCGTGAAGGATTAGGCTGTGTCCTAATGCAAGAGTGTAAAGTGATTGCTTATGGCTCTCGACAGTTGCGCCCGCATGAAGAGAACTATCCCGTACATGATCTAGAACTAGCTGCTGTCATCTATGCGTTGTAGTTGTGGCGACATTACCTCCTCTGTAATCGTTGCGAGATCTACACCGACCATAAAAGCCTGAAGTACTTGTTCACTCAGACATCTCTAAACCTCCATCAGCAAAGATGGATGGAGGCCATTGCGGACTATGATTTGGGTATTTCCTATACCCCTGGCAAGGCTAACGTGATGGCTGATGCCTTAAGCCGCAAGTCCTATTGCGATAACCTCATGGTTAGGCGAGCTCAACCTCGTCTTTTTCAAGAACTGCGCAAGCTGAATCTGCGTATTGTTCCACAGGGTTCTCTTAATAACCTTGTGATACAACCAAATCTTGAGAAAGCTGTTAAGAATGCACAAGCTAAAGATGTTGAAGTTGATCTGATGAAGAAAGATCTTCACCTTGAAAAGTGCATGGATTTCTTGCTATCTGAAGATGGAACCTTGTATTTCAGAGACCGCATTGTGGTACCTCGCTTCGAGCTTATGACTGACAAGGTCATGAAGGAGGCACATGATACCCCGCTGTCTATTCATCCGGGTAGCACCAAGATGTATCGTGATCTCCGTCAAAGGTACTGGTGGTCTAGAATGAAGCAGGATATTGCTCGATATGTTGCTGAATGTGATGTTTGCCATTGCGTTAAAGCAGAACATCAAAAGCCTGCTGGAATTCTGCAACCGTTACCTATTCCTTTATGGAAATGGGATAAAGTTCAGATGGATTTCATTACTGGCCTTCCCAAGTCACAGAAGGGTCACGATGCTATTCTTGTCGTCGTTGACCAACTTTCAAAAGTTGCACACTTTCTGCCTGTCAAGGAGATGATCACTGCTAGTCAGTTAGCAGTGTTATATATCTCCAAAATTGTATCACTCCACGGTATTCCGAAGGAGATCAGTTCGGACCGTGGCGGCCTTTTCACTTCAAAGTTCTGGGAAAGTTTCCAAGAAGCTATGGGAACTCATATTACCTGGAGTTCAGCTTATCACCCTCAATCCCAAGGCCAAGTCGAGCGAGTTAATCAAGTGCTTGAAGACATGCTTCGGGCTTGTGTTATATTGTTCGGCAAGAAGTGGGAAGAATCTCTTCCTTATGCGGAATTCTCATATAACAACAGCTATCAAGCCATCTTGAAAATGGCTCCCTTCGAAGTACTTTGTGGACGTAAGTGTCGAACCCCTCTGAATTGGTCAGAAACTAGGGAACGACCACTCGTGGGACCGGACATTATTCAACACGCCGAAGAGCAAGTCCGCGTCATCCGTGAAAACCTCAAGGCGGCTTAGGACCGCCAGAAGAGCAACTACGATCGCAAACGATGGGGTTTGACTTATCAACCAGGTGATCAAGCTTATCTGCGTGTCACCCCTACGAAGGGCACTCACCGCTTCAGAATCAAGGGCAAGTTAGCTCCCCGCTACATTGGTCCTTTCCGCATTGTTGCAAGACGTGGTCAGGTGGCTTATAAACTGGAGTTGCCACCGCAATTCTCTCATATCCACGACGTCTTCCATGTGTCGCAACTTCGTAAATGCTTCAAGGAATCTCTGCACCGAGCAGTGGACCATGAAATGCTCGAATTGCAAGATGATCTATCTTATAAGGAACATCCGATCCGCATTCTCGATGATCTGAACATCGGACCCGTCAGAAGGTTACCAAGTTCCTCAAAGTGCAGTGGTCAAATCATACTGAAGATGAAGCCACTTGGGAACACGAGGAAAACCTCCGTGCTGAATACCCCGATCTTTTCCCTTCTACTTCTTAATTCTCGGGACGAGAATTCTTGTTAGTGGAGGAGATTTGTAACACCCCATGTATTAAGCTACAGTGATCACCCTTTTGATTATGCCAAGTCATCATGATCAACAGTGCTTAATCATCATTAGTAACATATCCCTTTTTCAAATTCAAATTCAAATGGAAATTCAAACTTAAAGTGGAAAATAAAAGTTGTTCAAATCCAGAAACTAAAATGTTCATAATATTGTAAATAATCCAGAGACTATTCTAAAACTATAATCAACATATACTAAATAAATTAAGTGACACAAACAGCAACAAAACAGAGATGTTTAATTCAATTTTATTTAATTAAAGTCCAAATAAAATTCATTTGGCTTCAAACCATTTTCTGGCAGTGGCAAATAATGCATCATATTTAATAAGCTAAGTTGCATATTTTACAAAAGTCCATAAGTGGCCTAACATTTTTGTAAACAGAAAAGAAAAGAGAAAACAGAAAAGGAAAGAAAGAAAAAGGAAAAAAAGGGCCCGAGTGGCTGGGCTCTAGTCAAACAGTGCGGCCCAGCCCACCGCCTGTCGCCTCCCACCTCCCGCTGTTCATCCCAGCGCGCTGTTGATCGCACACGCACGCCACGCCCCGGCCCCCCTCCTCCTCGCTCGACACCGCACCTCACCGCTTGCCATGGGTGGATAAGAGCCCCCCTGGCTCCCCTCTGAACCCTCTGGCTCTCCCCCTTTTCCTCCCCTCACTCTCCCCCCTCTGTTCCGCTCAGACCCGAGCGCCGCCGCCGCCAGCTCGCCGTCATCTGCGCGGCTAGGAGCCACCCCGCACCGTCTCGACGTGTCCAGGAGGGCCTTCGTCTTCGTCCACTTCGCGGGCGCTGCCGGATCGGAGCCGGGGCGCAACACCACCCCCGCCTGCGCCCGTTCCACTCGCCGGACTCCGGCTCGTTCGTCACCTTGATTCGCCGTCGGACGAGCACCCCCGTCTTCTCCAAGACCTCCCCGAGCTCGCTGTGAGGCTCACCACCGTAACCTCCTCCCTTCCCCTCTAAATTTTGCCGTAGCCGCCGCCCCCAACCGCGCCCGAGCTTGTCGCCATTGTGACACGTTGCCACCGTGGCCAGAGCACGCTTTGGACCCATCCGTGCACACGGTCATGCTTCCGCTGCCCCGTAGAACCCCGCTAGCTATTTTCCTTTGCTCGCTGGTGCACTGCGGCGACGAACCCGACCAACCCCGGCCACTGCCTCCGCCTCCGCCGCTCGCCGTCGCCTACTCCGGCCACCTCGGTGCTCGCTGTCGCCACCAATGGGTGCGCACGACCACCAGGGACCCGTCGCAGCAAACCGCGCATCGAATGGACCACCGTAGCTCAATTCCGGCGAACTCCGGCGAGATTCCGGCCGTCGCCGCCACGCCTCGCCTCACCGGTGGCCGGCGCTGACCAGGCGCCCATGTGGCACCGCGTGGGCCCCGCCCTGCCCCGTGCCACTGACCACGGGCCCCACTGGGCCCTGTTGACCGGTCAGCGTGCTGACTGGGCACAGTGGCCCACTGACTTGTGGGTCCCGTTAATAAAATGATTTTTTAAAAATAAATAAAAACACTAATTAAAACGCTAATTAACCTAATTAGTTAATTAGTTAAATTAACAGACACTGACCAGTGGACCCTGCACCCCTAATTAATCAGTAATTAGTTCAATTAATCCTAATAAACTAACAGAGGCTGACATGTGGGTCCCATAGGTCAGGTTTGAACTGGTCAGCCTCTGTTGACCGCTGACATCACCTCTATGTCATGCTGACATCACCCCGTACTGTTCTGGATAATGTTGGATTAAAATAATTGAAATAATTCCAGAAAATGCTAAAATTTTAAGAAAATCATAGAAAATAATCCGTAGCTCAGATCAAAAAACTTTGTACATGAAAGTTGCACAGAATTTCGAGACGAATCCGACATTGCGGTCCGTTCGTCCTTCACACGTACCTAACTATCTGAACATGGAACCGATCCCCTCCGGTCATCTGTCTGACAAATGTTCGAAACCGGGAAAACATTCCCGGATGTTTTCCCTCTTCACCTATATCTGAACATGAACGACTCTGTCCAAGGCCTTCTAATAGGCTTTGAGGTAAGTCAAGTAATACTCTTTCCTCATAATGTGGTTCTAATTTATAGTTCGGGTAGGCCGTGTACGTGCCAGCCCCCGATACTCTGCAAGGACTTCAAAGAAAACTGCAGAGGATCGAATTCGGTAGTCCGACTAATGATGTCGATATTTCTGTGGCTAATGCAGGCATCTTCCGTGGCCGCGGCTGCTAATGCCGCGGCACTAGAGGAGATGGATCGGAAGCTCAAGCTTTTCGACAAAGAGCTTGACCATGTCAACAAACGGCTTGACGAGGCGCTAGGTAAGCCCTGTGACAAGATGTGTAATTTGCTTGACGCTGGATATTGACGATCTGGACTATATGCTAATCGTTTATCTTGATGATCCTGCAGCTGCTGCCGCCGAGGTAGAGGGCTTGAAGGAGGCCCTGAGGAAAGCCGAGGCCGAGGCGGCCGCGAAGAAGACTGCCGCTGAGACGGCGGTGGCCGAGCTTGAGAAGGCCAAGCTTGCTGCTGATCAGCGCGAGGCTCAGGTGACCAAAGTCCAAGTGGAGCTCCAGGATGCCACCAAGAAGCTGGAGGCCCTTGAGAAGGGGTAGGAGGAGCAATCCTCCCGGCTATCCAAGGCAGAGAAGGAGCTTCAGGAGGCGAGGAGTGACGCGCGAGGTGCCCTGGAGGAGCTCCACCAAGCCGCACAAATTGCAAATGGTAAGAAATACTTACTGCAGAGTGTGTTCGGAGGCAACAGGTTCGCCCTGCTGACGCGGGTCTGGCGCTCCGCAGGCATCTTCGCCGAACTTCCGAAGAATACGGCGGCCGCGGCAAGGCACTATGCCACCTTCGAGGAGGACTCCACGCAACGGCTCTTGTGGTCACAGTTTCCAGACTCCGAGCGCCCCTCATTCTAAGCGATCAAATAAAGTAGTCGATGGAGATGCATCAGATGTCGGAGCTGGCCATGAAGGACCTCTATGTCAGTCTGTGACCGGCCGAGGCCATTCTGGACACCTACTTCGGCCTTGTGTAGAAGCTGCGGGAGGCATCGCTCCGGATTGATGCCGTAAAGCGGTCAGTGTGCCTTGAGGGGGCGAGGCTTGCATTTGCGAAGGCCATGGTGCATTGGCCAAGGATTAATCCAATGGAGATGGCCACTGGTCTCCACCCAAGGGGAAGGAGCATCGCCGCCCCGAGCAGTACTTCGTGCAGGTGATAGCCGGAGCGCGGGCGATAGAAGGCCAGTGTTCGAAAGATGTAATTTCTGAGTGATTGTGTTTAAATTTGTACCAAGTGGACCTTATGCTTTATTATGCATCTGCCTGACTTGTTTTATATTGTCATGATTTAATTTTGAATCCTGTGTGGCCGTGTGTTTATTCTGAAAGCTACCAGTCATCGGCTTCTGCCCCCAAGTGAATATCACGAGGGGTGTTTCGTCTCCGCACTGTTACCCGTAGCCAACGTCTTGGTGCCCGGAGGCGGTAGTGCGGGAGCGAGACCAGGCAATCGGGCTATTCGGTTTTATTGCTTTCACTTAGCCGTAGGAGCTTGACGGTGGGGATTAGGGACTAGCCCCCGGTTTATTGTGATGTACTTGGGGATCGGAACCTGCCCTTTTCGATCACATGGTTTGTGTTAAGACGAACCCTTTGTGTGACACGGCGAAATCACGATCGATTTTTAGAGTCAAACCTCGTCATCGGATCGCAGACCAGTTCGCGCTTACTATGACAGTCAGTTTTTGGCTTTTTCCTCCTGAGGTACTTGACCGGGCAAACCAGAAGTACAATCACAGGGGTTCTCCCTTTGCCCTCTTAGCCGAACGTGCAGAACATAAGAGGCAAACACAGGAGCTGGGCAACCCAACTATTGACCCAAGACATAGTTCAGAGAAGATGCATATAGTGCAATATCTGAGACGCTGAACACCTAACAGAAAGCGGTGCCGGACTTGAAGATATTGAGCTGATATATAAATCTAACTCTTGACTAGTTCATATATTTTCATGCCGGGCTGTTCAAAGAGTGAGGGGAGAATCAGAAAGGGAATAGACAAATCGCAGGATGCGGATATCCGAACACCATAAAGGGTATTTTTATTATTTCTCGTAAGCTCGGGACGTCTATCCGTACAATTCAAACTGTGAAGGCAATACTTGTAAAAGAAAAAGAAAGTTTACAGAGTAAAGGTTGACGCAGGGCCTTGATGCGTGAGTTGAAGCCTTCACTGTGCCCTGCTGCACGTCTGCGCCTTTGCTTCTGATAGATGGGGGTTGGGACCTTCGATGAGACCTTGATGGGCGAGTACCCTGCCGATGAAGCTTTATGCTTGGGGGTATCCGGAATTGGTCCCCGGGTCGTCCGAAGACGAAGTAATTCCTAAGTTCGGTTTAACCGAACATGCACTTTGGATTTATTGATATATGCCTCACCACTGCCCATGGTATTTTGAGTGCGAAGTTGTGCTGACGAGGCACGTAGAGAGTGAAGAATGTGGGCGTGCCATGGGGCGCGTATCCCTATTTGCGGCGAACGCATGCGGGTTCCCATGACGGGGAATGGGTTCGAACCCGTTTGCTATTGTCGCCGGCCTTTACGGTGGGCCGGCATCCGGGCCTATATGGGCCAGTGTGGTCTTCGGCCGCTAGGGCCGCAGTGTGCTCCTCGGTTTGAAGTGAGCGTTCCATGTTGCCGTTGATAGTTATGACGCCCGAGGGGTCAGGCATCTTCAACTAGAGGTAAGTGTAACGCGGAACGGCATTGAATTTGGTGAACGTTGTTCGACCGAGGAGGGCGTGATAGCCACTGCGAAAAGGTGCAATATCGAAGATCAAGTCCTCGCTTCAGAAGTTATCCGGAGATCCGAACACTACTTCAAGCGTCACGGTGCCCATGCAGCGGGCCTCCACTCCCGGAATGACCCCCTTAAAGGTGGTGTTACTGGGTTTAATCCTTGATGGATCGATCCCCATTTTCCTCACTGCATCTTCATATATCAGATTGAGGCTGCTTCCTCCGTCCATTAGGACTCTAGTGAGGTGGAATCCATCGATGATGGGGTTTAGCACTAGGGCTGCGGATCCTCCATGGTGTATGCTCGTGGGATGATCCCTGCCATCGAATGTGATTGGGCAAGCTGACCATGGATTGAACTTCGGCGCTACTGGCTCGACTGAGTATACGTCCCGTAGCACTCGCTTCCTCTCCTTCTTTGGTATGTGGGTTGCGTAGATCATGTTTACCGTCTTGACCTTAGAAGGGAAGGGTTTCTGGCCTCCACTATTCGGTCTGCGGGGCTCATCATCGTCCTCGCTTTGTGGGCTTTTTCCCGAGTCTTCGGCTGTGAGTTTGCCGGTCTGTTTGATCACCCAACAATTTCGGTTGGAGTGGTTGGCGGGCTTCTCTGATGTGCCGTGAATCTGACAAGGCCTGTCCAAAATTGTGTCTAGTCTGGATGGGCTGTCATTGTTGCCTTTAGGGGCTTTCTTTTGGGGTCTGGACTTCTGATTTCGGAATTCGGCATTTACTGTCGTATCCTCGCCCTCGCCGTCATTGTGGCGACGTTTATTCTTGCTGCGTCGGGGCTTTCCATTTTCGTCCTGAACCTCGAAGGTACCGGGTGTGTCTGGGTTGGTGTTCTTGCAAGCAAGCCAACTATCTTCGCCGAGCTGCCGTACGAGCCATTCATCTTTGACACTATGCTTGAAGGCAGCCAAGGCTTCAGCATCCAGACAGTCGATGATCTGGTTTTTCTTGGTCAGGAATCGGTTCCAAAATTGTCTGGCAGATTCTCCTGGTTGTTGTGTGATGCGATTTAGGTCGTCAGCATCCGGAGGCCGGACATAGGTGCCCTAAAAGTTTGCTTGAAAAGCATCCTCAAGCTCTTCCCAGTAGCCTATAGAGTCTTCAGGAGGCTGTTCAACAGTGTCGAGTTGGACCTTTGAGCTTTAGTGGCAGATATTTAATGGCATGGAGGTCATCTCCTCGCGCCATGTGGATGTGGAGGAGGAAATCCTCTATCCATATGGCTGGATCTGTGGTTCCGTCATATGATTCGATGTTCACGGGCTTGAAGCCTTCCTGGAATTGGTGTTGCATCACCCTCTCTGTAAAACACAGGGGGTGTGCAGAGCCCTGAATTTGGGCTACGTCACGTCTGAGGTCCTCGGCCTTCCGGGCCTGCTGTTGCTCCCGGATTCTATCATTTCAGTTTAGCCGATCATAGTATCCTTCCCGATAAGCGGGCGGGTCCTCTGTGGGTCCATAGATGGACCTGGTATGGCCTCCACGAGCATCTAGGTCATGGCGGAGGTCGTACTCATAAGTAGGCCGCACTTGATCCTTGCCGTGACGGCGAGGTGGGGCGGCTGGGTGTTCGGCCTCGTCAGCTTCCCTGTCCCACCCTCTAGGGGGGCGGTCCGGCTGTTCGGCGTTTGCGTACGTCGGGCGTGTTGGCTCTATGGTCTCGTCGTCGAACTGGGGCAATAGCCTTCGCTTGGGGTAACTCCTGGTTGGCAGGTCGCGGCCATACCCTTCTTCGGCAGCTAGGACTTTGGTCCATCGGTCGTTGAGGGTGTCCTGTTCGGCTTTGATTTTGCGTTTTTGTTTCTTTAGGCTGCGGGCGGTGGCTAGAAGCCTCCGCTTGAACCGTTCCTGCTCCAGAGGGTCTTTGGGGATGATGAAATCGTCCTCCCCCAGACTGGCCTCCTCTTCAGAGAGTGGGAGGTAGTTGCTATCCTCGGAGTCGTCGGGGTTTTCTGAATTAAGCAGGTCCTCCTGCCCCGCGGGGTCATCCTGATGATGTTCGAAGGCTGTGTCTCCGACGAGGTCATCCGTATTATTTACGGTGCCATTCTCCGTTGAGGCCATGTTGCTCGCATGGCTTCGACATGGCTTTGATCGACGGCACTGTTTTCGGCGTTTGGGCAGCTCATCTCTGGGCTTGCCTCTGTCCTGATTGGGAGTGCTGTCGCCGTCTTTGGGGGTGTCCACCATGTAAATGTTGTAGGTGGAAGTGGCCGACCAGTAGCCGGTGACGGGGGGGGGGGGGGGGCAACATCGGCATTAGCCGTGGCTCCGTCCCCCTCGTCCATGTATTCGGTATTCTCCGAATTATAGTCTAGCATATCGGTTAAATCATCGATAGTGGCTACCAAGTGGGTGGTGGGTGGGACGTAAAATTCCCTATAATACGCCTCGACGGGTTGACGATCGTGAGCGGGGGAGAGGTCCTCCTGGATAGTCATTTTCTGAATTTGGTCCAACGCCTCGTTTATCATAGCGAGGGTCACCGAACTCGAGGGCTCTGAGCCAGATCCCGTTGTAATGGGGGCAGTCAATGCCCTAGCCAGTCCTTTTTTCTACAGGCTGAGCTAAGCTCGTGGTGCGGAACCGGATCCTCGATTAGGTCCGAATAGTCATCGGAAGTCAAGGACGGATTTTGATCCCTGCGTGTGGGTTCCACGCCGGGGTTTGAGATTGAGTTGCTTCGGGCCAGGGGTAATTCCTGGCCATTGGCCGCCACTTCATCGTGGGAGCTCACGGCTGGGTGGGCATTGTCGAGGAACGGTTCGGCCGAGATTGACTCTTGGCTTCTGCCTCCAGATCCTGCCTCGAAGGTCGGGGATAAGTCCTCCGCCAACATGACGGGTTCGAGCGAAGGTGGAGTCTGGCCGCCTCTCGAGGCGGAGTTTTCCTGGCTCGAAGCAGCTGGAGCAGATCCATAGATCGGATCGGAGGGAGACTCCGGGGCGTGCACAACGAGGCCTGCGTGAGTGCGGGGAGGGGTAGTGAGTCCGACGAAGACCAGATCGCCCCATGAGTCCGCCACATATTCCAAGTTGCCGAATCGAATTCGATGTTTGGGGGCGAAGTTGTCGATCTGATCCAAACGACCAGTCGGGTCGGCGTGTAGTACAATGCTGCCGAACGCAAAGAGTTGACCGGGGACGAAGAAGTCCCCGGATCCGATGCCTTCTCCTATGATCAGGCGAGCCATCAATCCTTTGGGCGACCCTACCTCGGAATTCTCAATGAAAGCACCAATGTCGGTGTCAAAACCGGCAGACCTCGGGGTAGGAGGTCCCGAGCTATGGATCTAGGGTCAATGGGTAACAAGGGACGACGAACGCAGTGTTTACCCAGGTTCGGGCCCTCTCGAAGAGGTAATGCCATACGTCCTGCTTGATTATATTGGATGTATTATGTGGTTTACAGAGTAGATCTACCTCGAGATCAGCATGAGCTAACCCTAAGGCTATGAGGTAATGAATGTAGCTCTAACCCTAATGACTACCACCCTCGGTTTATATAGACACCGATAGGGTTAGGGTTACCGAAGCTAGATTACAACAAGGGTTTAAAGAGATACTGCGTCTTCTTGACTTGGAGGGCACACCATGGCTTCATAGATCTCCTGTCAATGTACGGCTTCACTAGTCCGGCCCACGTACGACGGGCCGTCGCCCCGAGGACCCCTTATTCCATGACTCCCTTAGGGGAGTTGATACGTCTCCGTCGTATCTACTTTTCCTAATGCTTTTGCTCTTGTTTTGGACTCTAATTTGCATGATTTGAATGAAACTAACCCGGACTAACGCTGTTTTCAGCAGAACTACCATGGTGTTGTTTTTGTGCAGAAATAAAAGTTCTCGGAATGGAATGAAACTTTTTGGAGAATTTTTATGGAATAAATGAAAAATACTGGAGTGAAGAACCATCGGAGGGGGGCCCTGGGTGAGCACAACCCACCAGGGCGCGCCCCCCTCCAGGCGTGCCCAGGTGGGTTGTGCCCACCTAGTTTTGGAGAAAATCCTATTTTTTGGAGAAAAAATCAGGGAGAAAGAATTATCGCGTTTCACGATACGAAGCCACCGCCACCTCATGTTCTTCATCGGGAGGCCAGATCTAGAGTCTGTTTGGGGCTCCGGAGAGGGGGGGGGTCTTCGATCTTCGTCATCACCAACCCTTCTCCGTTGCCAATTCCATGATGCTCCCCACCGGGAGTGAGTAATTCCTTTGTAGGCTTGCTGATCGGCGAGGAGTTGGATGAGATTCGTCATGTAATCGAGTTAGTTTTGTTAGGGCTTGATCTCTAGTATCCATTATGTTCTGAGATTGATATTGTTATGACTTTGCCGTGCTTAATGCTTGTCACTTTGGGCCCGGGTACCATGATTTCAGATCTGAACCATTTATGTTATCACCATTATATCTATGTTCTGGATCCGATCTTGCAAGTCATATTCACCTATTACGTGTTATGATCCGTAAACCCCGGTGTGACAGTAATCGGGATACTTTCCGGTGATGACCATAGTTTGAGGAGTTCATGTATTCACTATGTGTTAATGCTTTGTTCCGGTTCTCTATTAAAAGGAGGCCTTAATATCCCTTAGTTTCCTTATGGACCCCGCTGCCACGGGAGGGTAGGACAAAAGATATCATGCAAGTTCTTTCCATAAGCACGTATGACTATTTACGGAATACATGCCTACATTATATTTATGAACTGGAGCTAGTGCCTTATCGCCCTAGGTTATGACTGTTATACGATGAATATCATCCAACGAATTCACCGATCCAATGCCTACGAATTTTCCATATATTGTTCTTGCTAAGTTACTACTGCTGCTGTTACTGTTACACTTGCTACAAAATCATTGCTATCACTGTTACCATCACCACTACTATCAAAACTATCATATTACTATGCTACTAATCATATTGCTGCAGATAATTAATCTCCTGGTGTGGTTGAATTGACAACTCAACTGCTAATACTTACAAGTATTCTTTGGCTCCCCTTGTGTCGAATCTATAAATTTGGGTTGAATACTCTACCCTCGAAAACTGTTGCAATCCCCTATACTTGTAAGTTATCAAGGGATTTAGAGCAATATCACTAAGCATTTGAGAAAGCAAGCCATTAAGCAACACCTCATCCCCTTTTAATAGTATTTGCTTTCCTATGGACTCAATGTGATCTTGGATCACTAAAATAGAAATGAAGAGTCTTGAGCTTTTGCCAATATGTGTCCTTAGCATTTTGAAGGGGTTCCACATCCTCTTGTCCTTTCCACACCATTGTTGAACTTGTCTGAAATAAACTAGATAAAGGCATTAGTCCAACAAGAGATATGTTGACATTAATTACCAAAATCACCCAGGGAGCACTTGTGCTTTCACCAGTCCCATGATTAAAATTGCAAATAATTAAACAAAACTCCCCCGGAAAGTTGTTGGTATGGAGGAAACCCGAGGATTCGGCTAGCCATGGTTTGTGTTTGTTGGTGGAGGGGGAGTAAACTTTATTTTTACCGCTAGGGAACCGCCGCTAATGTGTTTAGCGTGGAAGATATTGAAAAATCTTGGTCGTAACGTTGACAGGAAAGGTATACCTCCCAAAATTATATTTATCTCTGATTTAAGCTTTGAGCTCTGGCACCTCTGCAAATCCCTGCTTCGCTCTGCGAAGGGCCTATCTATTTACTTTTATGTTGTTTTACTTTTATTGTTGAGTCATCACCTTCTCAAACAAGCACAAGTCCGGAGAGCACTATATTGTCATCCCCATGCATTGTGTATAGTTAATGTTATGTGCATCATGACTGGATCTTTTATACCATGAATAACAATGTTTAGTTGTTGCTTGAACATTGGAGGTGCTCTGCATTTATGTTTTGCGGTCTCAGAAAGGGCTAGCGAGATACCATGTTGTCATATTATATCATGATTGTTTTGACAAAGTGTTGGCATTTGAGATATTTTATTATTGCTCGCTAGTTGATTATGCCATTGATATGAGTGAATACAATTTCTAAGAGTTATCGTTTGCATGGTTACTCATGATCATCGCTGAAAACCTGGGTATTATTTAAGCATATATATGAACACAAGAACAAAAGAGTTTGTAAAAGTTTTTCTTTGTCACTTTCAGTTTGTCAACTGAATTGCTTGAGGAGAAGCAATGAGTTAAGCTTGGGGGATTTGATACGTCTCCATCGTATCTACTTTTCGAAACACTTTTGCTCTTGTTTTGGACTCTAATTTGCATGATTTGAATGAAACTAACCGGGACTGACGCTGTTTTCAGCAGAACTACCATGGTGTTGTTTTTGTGCAGAAATAAATGTTCTCGAAATTGGACGAAACTTTTTGGAGATTTATTTTGGAATAAAAGAAAAATACTGGAGCAAAGACCCACTAGAGGGGGGCTGCTGCCCACTAGGCACCAGGGCGCGTCACCCCCCTCTGGCGCTCCCTGGTGGGTAGTGGGACCCACAAGACTCTGCTGACCCCAATCTCGACCCTATAAATTTAGATTTCCCGAGAAAAATATAAGATAGGAAGTTTCATCGTGTTTTACGATACGGAGCTGCCGCCACCTCCTATTCTTTGTCGGGAGGCCAGATCTGGAGTCCATTCGAGGCTCCGGAGAGGGGGATCTTCCATCTTCATCATCATCAACCATCCACCATCACCAATTTCATGATGCTCACCACCGGGAGTGAGTAATTCTTTCGTAGGCTTGCTGGACGGTGATGGGTTGGATGAGATTCATCATGTAATTGAGTTAGTTTTGTTAGGGCTTGATCCCTAGTATCCACTATGTTCTGAGATTGATGTTGCTATGCCTTTGCTATGCTTAATGCCTGTCACTAGGGCTCAAGTGCCATGATTTCAGATCTGAACCGTTTACGTTTTCACCAATATATGTGTGTTCTTGATCCTACCATGCAAGTTATACGCACCTATTACGTGTTATGATCGGCATACCCCAAGGTGACAATAATTGGGATTCTTTCCGATGATTACCGTAGTTTGAGGAGTTCATGTATTCACTATGTGTTAATTCTTTGTTTCGGTTCTCTATTAAAAGGAGGCCTTAATATCCCTTAGTTTCCTTATGGACTCTACTGCTACAGGAGGGTAGGACAAAAGATGTCATGCAAGTTCTTTTCCATAAGCACGTATGATTATTTACAGAATACATGCCTACATTACATTGATGAATTGGAGCTAGTTCTGTGTCGCCCAAGGTTATGACTGTTATATGATGAATATTATCCAACGTTATCACCGATCCAATGCCTACGATCTTTTCACATATTGTTCTTGCTAATCTGATTAGGGCTGAACACCAAAACCTTCTAGGTGTTTTTCAGTCAAACCAACCACTCCTATTCAGTCTCACCGATTGCATCTTAGACATATCAGTTTTTCAATCTCGGAAAGACCAAAGTAAAGCCATTAGTGTCACCGAGTTGCACTGTCCCTGATAGTTACACACTTTGGTGTCACCGATTCGTTTCGCTCGGTCAGATCAACAGTGCACGGGTATACATATCGGGCAGACCGTACATTCAAAATTTCTTTGAATGCTTTTCGCCCCCGCACCCCGTCGCTGTCGTTGCCCTAGTCTCCGGATCATCGCCTTTGACTCCTGCGCGCCCTCGCCATTGAACTCCATCGCTGTCGACGATGTTCTTCCCGTCGTTGCCACCGTAGAAAATCTTCACCAAGTTAGGGGAACATTTGACCCCTTCTGTGCTCTCAAATCTGATTCAATGCACAAAAGTTTGCACCAAGATCTTGCCACAGTATTGTGACGCCCCCGATTCAATCATACACTAACCATACACGCAAATGTGTACAATCAAGATTAGGGACTCATGGGAAGATGTCACAACACAACTCTAGACACAAATTAAATTCATACAAGCTTCATATTACAAGCCAGGGGCCTTGAGGGCTCGAATACATAAGCTCGAGTACAAACGAGTCAGCGGAAGCAACAATATCGGAGTACAGACATAAGTTAAACAAGTTTGCCTTAAGAAGGCTAGCACAAACATCAACGATCGAAGAGGAAAGGCCTCCTGCCTGGGACGTCCTAACTACTCCTGGTCGTCGGTGGTCTCCACGTAGTAGTAGGCACCCTCGGGGTAGTAGTAGTAGTAGTCGACGGGGGTGGCATCTGGCTCCTGGGATCCACCATCTGGTCGCAACAACCGGAAGAAGAAAGACGGGGGAAAAGGGGTAGCAAAGCAACCGTGAGTACTCATCCAAAGTACTCGCAAGCATCAGATCTATACTAAGTATGCATTGTTATCAAGGGAAGGGATGTATCTGTGCACTATACTGCAGAATGCCAGAATAGAGGGGAAGGCCTAGCCTATCGAAGACTAGCATCTTCAAGCATCTTGCAGCATTCAGAAGAGTACAGAATAGCATATTAGAATTAATAAGCATGTTGTAGCACTAACGCCCAGAGATCCTTCCTCGACTCCGTGCGAGAAAGCAATCCCGGAGCCAACATATCCATCACATATCTCAAGTATCCATATATAGTTCTAAAAGATCAGGATACAACTCTGAGCATCCATTACCGTGGACACGGCTATTCAAATAGATAACTTCCCTGCAGGAGTGCACCACATTACCCAACATGCTTGATTACTCTGGTCGGACACACTTTCCTGGGTCATACCCGGCCTCGGAAGATCAACACGTCGTAGTCCTACCTAGGCTCCACAGAGAGGTCCCCGCCGGTCTACATCCTAAGCGCTCTGGGATCTTGGGCCCATCGCCCATTGCACTCCGGGTCGTTGCGCGCAGGGTGAATACCAGCGCCACCTCGGTCCTGAATGGCGCGATCCGACCATGCCGCAATGCTGAACTGGACGTCTGACTGAGCTTTCGGAAGAAACATATGACGCCGAGTGCCCATAACTGTTCCCGCGTGGTGGTTAGTGCGTATAGGCTAGTGGCCAACTCAGATCAAATACCCAAACCTATTAGTGCATTAACAATTAAAAGTGACGGCTGTCGGGACAAGTCCAGAGCTACCACCCCCTCCTGGGTGATACCGCTAAACAGCCAGCCACCACCGTAACTCTCGTGGGTGCTCTCCGGGCCCGCCCGACTTTCACAAGTATCTCTCGCGGGTGCTCTCTGGGCCCACCCGACTTTAACAAAGGTCTGAAGTAAAGTCAAGGTAACCGTGTGTCCATAACATCAAGGGGGAAAACCCGAGGAATCACCCTCGATGGATTCCACTCAATGTAATCATCAAGGTGAGCATATGAGGAATCACCCTTGAGGTTCACACTAGAGGTGTTGCACAACAGAGTCATCATTGGGAGTGGTGAAGGAGGAATCACCCTCGATAAACCACGACCGATTAGCTACGCTATAGTTATCATCAGGAGTGCGTTACGAGGTATCACACTCGGTACTCGATAGTAGCTCTGCAGAGTCGTACAACTAAAAGGGGGTGAGGTGATGTGTCGGGCTGTGGTCGTCGATCACGTTGATCGAGTTATCGGTCATCAAGCCAGGGCAACTGGGACAAAGTGGGGGCCACTGGTGAATCACCAACCAACCTATACTAAGCAGTTTAGGTTAAGCAGGCAAGGTACAATGAGCAGGTTACAAAAGCAGGCTATGCATCAGAATAGGAGAAATCAATTACAGTAGCAAAATCTAATGCAAGCATGACAGAGAATGGAATGGGCGATATCGGAATGATCAAGGGTGGTTTGCTTGCCTGGAAGCTATGCTGAAAAGGAAGGAGGGTCGTCGTAGTCGATCACAATGGCATCAGCAACGGTCTCGGGGTCTACCGGAGAGAAGAGGGGAAAGAAACAGTAAATATAAAGCACACAAATGCATGACATGACTACAGGCAGAG
The DNA here is from genome assembly GCA_011799875.1 of Thinopyrum elongatum. Lineage (NCBI taxonomy): Eukaryota > Viridiplantae > Streptophyta > Magnoliopsida > Poales > Poaceae > Thinopyrum > Thinopyrum elongatum. The sequence continues at coordinate 478,244,023 of CM022299.1, read as the reverse complement.
CTAGGGGTGTTCTAACGCAGTGTTACACGATACTGGTGAAGGGGGAAAACATCCGGGAAAGTTTTCTCGAAGTTTGGCATATTCGGACAGATGAAACGGAGGGGGACGGTTCCATGTTCGCTATGATAGGGGCATGTGACAGACGAACGGAGTGTGTATTCGGGTTTGTCATATTTTTCTGAGCAACTTTCATGTACAAAACCTTTTCATCTGAGTTACAGATTATTTTCTATGAATTTCTAAAGTTTTAGCAATTTTCTAAAATTATTATTAATTCGAAAATAAAGATTAAATGCTATGGGTACCCAACTCTGTGTACACAGAAGTGTACACAGAGGATGACATGTAGCCCAGGGGGTCCCAGTTGACCAGTCAAAGTTTGACTGGTCAACAGGCGGTGGGCCCCCTGTCATTGTCCCATCTATCTAATTACAGATTAGATAGTTAATTAGCAGGTTAACTACTGTTAAGTTAATTAAGCAATCTTTAATTAAGTTAATTAATTGATTAATTAATTAATTATTTTTATTATTTGATTAATTAATTAATTATTTTTATTAATTATTTTTTATATCTTTTTTATATAAAACAGGGCAGTGGGGCCCATAGGCCAGTTGCTCAGGGGGGCCTAGTGGAGCGTGGGCTAACGGGGCTGCGGGCGGGGGTGCCCGTCGGGGTGAACCCGGGCGACGGCGCGTCGGTGGCCAGAGGCCTCGGCGGGCGACGGGAATGGCAGCGGGCGAGGCCGGGCGGCGGGAGGTGCGCCGGCGAGGGGAATGGGCGGCCAGGGGCGCGGCCCTGGGCCTGCAGCAAGGGCAGCAGCGCGTGAGGGTGGTGGCTCTAAGAGGAGGAGGTGGGCAGGCGCGGGCGGAGGTAGGCGAGGCGGGGAGCTGCGACGACGAGACGGCACGGGGCGGCTGTGGCAGCGGGGGCAGCGGCGACGGGTGCCGGCAGGGGGCCGCACGGGCGGAGCAGCGCGGCGCAGGCGGCCGCGGGGCAGCGGCAGCGGCGTAGCGGCAGCAGCATGCGGCAGAAGAAGCAGGAGAGGAGGTAGCAAAGCAGCAGCAGCCGTGGCAACACTGCTGGGGCGGGCGCGGGAGGCGCAGGAGGGCGCGGCCTCGTTCAACAGAAGAAGGAGCAGCAGCGCGCTTAGGCATGGGGCAAGGCCGGCGAGCACGCGGGTGGTGGGGCAATGCGGCGCGGGGGCGGGCGCAGCGGCGACCAGAGGTGGGCGCGGGCTGGGGGCGCCGGACGGGGCCAAGGCGCGGCGAGCGCGACCGGGGTGAGCACGAGCAGGGGCGTGCGAGCGCGACGCTGTCGGTGCTACGGCAACTACGGCGATGAGGCAAAGGGGGAATGGGGTGGAACGGGCGGGGCTCACAGTCGCTGCAGAGGAGAGGGGCGGCGTGGCTTGACGATTCCGGCGGGGAGGAGACAGTGACGGGCGTCCACGAGGCGGCGTCCGGTGCGGTGGCGCCGCCGTGCGCTCCAGATCGAGAGTGAGGTCACGAGGAGAGGGAAGAGGGGGAACGGGGTGGGCTAGGGTTCACGTGGAGAGCGGGGGGCGCCGGTTAAGTAGGCACCGGGGGACAGCGGATGGGCGCCACGGCGACGCCCTCTACCGTGGCGGCCATCGCCGGTGCCCACGATCGCGTGAACAGGGGAGAGGGGGGGGGGGTTAGACGCACGTCGGCTGGCCTGGCCAGCAGGCTGGGCCAAGGTCTTGTGAGGGGGGGGGGGAGGTGCTCCTGTTGTTTTTATATTTTGTTTAACCTTTGTTTTTTTTCTTTTTATTACATTCTGTTTCTATTATTTTACTAAGCAAAATAGTTTTACTAAAATATACAACTGGCTCCATAAATTGAGATACAAAATAACCCATAGCCACAAAAAGTTTCACACATAATTAAAATAGTTTGATATTTCAGAAATTATAAAAGGCATTTATTTAATTGTTTTAGCTACTGTTTTATTTATTTGAGTGCATTTAAATGTTTTATAAAAGTGTGGTTTCTTCACCAATATTACCTTTGTATTATTTGCCACAGTTCGAACAATTTAGTTTTTGACATTTTGAAAACTTTAAACTTTGACTTTATTTTAAATTTGAATCCGAACCAATTTTGAATCTAAGCGAGATTAGCAGCAGTAACAGTGGTGACGTGGCATCATCAACAGGGGATTATTGTAGCTTAATTATCCGGGCGTTACAAGTATGCACTTCCTTATCCACCAAACGAGTTCATAAAATTAGGGTTGAAGAAAAATTTTATGTTTAGGTTTCCGCCGTACTCATCTCGGACGGACCGAGTGGTCTGGATAGGAGTCATCGATTTGGCTTAGTCCATTGCAGGCACTATAGCTCAGTGAAACCGATACATACTGATCGGTGAGATCGATACATGTATTTCAGCAGTACCATGAGCGCTTCGGAGAGACCGAGTCACACATCGGTTCCACCGAAACTATTTGACCTAGTTTCTGTTGCTGCCTCGATACATCTGAAATTTTCCTTTCGGTAATTCCATAATGCTTACTGTGAAAACCTAGAACGAAATTTTGAACTCAAATTCTTTCAAAAACCAGCTGCATTTTGTGATGCTCATCTACTCTATCCTACCTACTCTATTCACAGGGTTTGTTGGTCAAGATGTCTGATGCAGAGGACAGTCAAAATAGGTCAGAGGAGGTCAGTATTGACTTGGATGCAAGCACTAGTCCTGAAGCCAGTTTTGAGGATCCATGCACCCCTAGCTCTCATGGGTTGCCAGAGGTTGCTACTAGGGCAAGGAAGAAGAGGAACTCAGATGAGGAGGATGAAGATTTCCAGCCTGAGGAAGTCACCTCTAAGAAGAAAGTTGTGGTTAGAAAAGAGTATGACAATTCCACAAAAGAGTGAGTAACTGCTAGGAAAAGAGAGAGAGGATGCATACAACACATGTGGTGTACAAACCCACATCTATGAGGATTGATGAGGCTACTGCTGAAGAGGAACAGGCCAAGGAGCCAGCTGCAGATGCACCTCCTCCCAAGTAGAGGAAACTTATGGCTGATGCTATGCCTAGGAAGGCACCCACTGCTTCCAAGGCTAAGCCTGCTGCTGCTGCTGTCACCAAACCCAAAGGTAAGACCACAAAAACATCTTAGTTGCAGAGAAGAATGATACGTCCATTTTGCATCATATTTTTATGTAGATATTTATTGCATTATGGGCTGTTATTTCACTGTATGATACAATTCTTATGCCTTTTCTCTGTTATTTTGCAAGTTTCACGTAAGGAGGGAGATTGCCGGCAGCTGGAATTCTGGACCGGAAAGGGCTATATCGGAGGCATTTTTCTGAACATCTCCAAATGAGCTGAAAATTGACGGAGAATTATTTTGGAATATATTAAAATTATTGGTGAAAGAAATACCAGAGGGAGACCCACCAGGTAGCCACAAGCCTGAGGGGCGCCCCACCCCTCTGGGCGCGCTCCTTGAGCTTGTGGCGCCACTGGCAGGCCTCGGGGGCCCATCTTCTCCTATATGATGCCATTTGCCCTAGAAAAAATCAGAAGGAAGGTTTCGGGACGAAGCGCCGCCGCCTCAAGGCAGAACCTAGGCAGGAGCACTTTTGCTCTCTGGCGAAGAGATTTTGCCGGGGAAACTTCCCTCTGGGAGGTGGAAATCGAAGCCATCGTCATCACCAATGATCTTCTCATCGTGGGAGGACCAATCTTCATCAACATCTTCACCAGCACCATCTCATCTCAAACCCTAGTTTCTTGTATTCAATCTTTGTCTCAAAACCTCAGATTGGTACCTGTGGGTTGCTAGTAGTGTTGATTACATCTTGTAGTTGATGCTTGTTGGTTTATTTGGTGGAAGATCATATGTTCAGATCCATTATGCTATTCAATACCAGTCTGATCTTGAACATGAATATGTAAGTACTTATGTTTGTTCTTGAGGACATGGGAGAAGTCTTGTCATAAGTAATCATGTGAATTTGGTATTCGTTCGGTATTTTGATGATATCTATGCTGTTGTTTTCCTTAGTGGTGTTATGTGAATGTCGACTACATGACACTTCACCATCTTTGGGCCTAAGGGAAAGCATTGTGGAGTAGTTATTAGATGATGGGTTGCTAGAGTGAGAGAAGCTTAAACCCTAGTTTATGCGCTATTCCGTAAGGTGCTGATTTGGATCCATATGTTTCATGCTATGGTTAGATATATCTTAATTCTTCTTTCGTAGTTGCGGATGCTTTTGAGAGGGGGTAATCATAAGTTGGAGGCTTGTTCAACTAAGAACAACACCTAAGCACCGGTCCACCCACATATCAAATTATCAAAGTAACGAACACGAATCAAACAAACATGATGAAAGTGACTAGATGAAATTCCCGTGTGTCCTCAAGAACGCTTTGCTTACTATAAGAGTCCGATCTGGTATGTCCTTTGCTACAAAAAGGATTGGGCTACCTTGCTGCACCTTAGTTACAATTACTATTATTTGCTAGTTACAAATTGCCTTGCTATCAAACTATCTGTTACCGACAATTTCAGTGCCTGCAGAAAATACCTTGCTAAAAACCGCTTGTCATTTCCTTCTGCTCCTCATTGGGTTCGACACTCTTACTTATCAAAAGGACTACGATTGATCCCCTATACTTGTGGGTCATCAAAGAACAAGGCCCTAGTGCCTGAGCGGATAGAAGATGATGATGAAGCCGTAGTGCTCAAGAAACTAAGACCCAGATTGCCAGAGCATGATGACACACATCCAGAGGCAGAAAACATGAAGGCGGGAAATGACAAGGGATTGAGGAGATGGAGAGAGGCAGATCCCTATTCCACCAGGAGGAGGACCGCTGTGGACTACAGGTTCCACACCAAGGAGCAACAGGATTTCTATGAGACTATGCTTCTTGACAAGAGCCCATCAGTCAGCGATATGAGATGGGTTGACTGGGAGTACATTGATGAGAATGCAGACAAATTTCCCAATGTGCATGAGAACTTCACGAAATTGGCATTGATGAGTTCATTGGAACCAAGGTGACTACATGGACTGACGAGCTAATTATGCAATTCTACTCTGCCGCACACTTCTGTCAAGATGGGAAGATTGTGTGGATGACAGAGCGAGTGAGATACTAGTGCAGCATTGTTGAATGGGCTGAGCTTATTGGTGTTCCAGATGCTGTAGAAAGGGATGTTGATGTGTATGCCAAAGGAAAGATGGATCACCATTCCATGAAAGACATGTATGGACCGATCCCCAAGTACTATGTGAAGACTCATAAGTTCGTATACGTCTATCATCTCTTGCCTGGACTTGCCACTATCAACACCTTATTGAGGCACACCCTGATGCCCAAGTCTAGAGATGACAAGATGATATGAGGCCATTCAATCAACATGTTGCACCTTGTTGATGGCTTCACCAGATTTAAGGTGATGAATCTTATCATAGAAACTGTGAAGAGGACTATCGTAGATAAAAAATGATCTTGTGGATTTGCACCGCACATCCAGACACTCATCAACTCCAAAGTTGGTAGCAAGGTCTATTTACTTGATCGTCCGCACCTGCCACTACAGCCAAAGCTAGAGGATTGCACTATGACGATGGAAGCATCTCATACTACTTTGGTTGCAGCTCAGGTAGAGGCAGAGGCATAGGCTACTAGAGTTGCTACTGGTCCCAGCTCATCCACAGTCCCCATTCTAAAGACCAAGGCTGATTAGATTATATATCTTCTCCATGCTTCTCAGAGGATTGAGCAGAGTTTGGCCAACCTCATGAACAACCAACAAAGCCTTGAGAGGATAATGGAAACAAAGTTCCATGACTTAGATATCAAAGTCACCGAGCTGAAGACCATATTCGACAGTCTGAAGAAGGAGGTGGATGTAGCCAAGATGGGCTCCAACAGTGATGATGAGGTGATACGTCTCCAACGTATCTATAATTTTTTATTGTTCCATGATATTATAGTATCAATCTTGGATGTTTTATATGCTATTGCATATCATTTTTTGGGACTATCTATTAACCCACTGCCTAGTGTTAGTTGTTGTTTTTTGCTTGTTTTTGGTTTTCCAGAAAATCAGTACCAAACGGAGTCAAACGCTACGAAACTTTTTGACCTTTTTTTCTGGACAAGAGAGACCCTAGAAGCTTCGGGAGGAGACCAGAACGAAAACATGGAGACGGCAAGGCAACAGGGCGTGCCCTGGGGGGCGCCATGTTACCTTGTGGCCCCCTCGTGGCTCCGTATGACCTAATTCCACCTCTATAAATTCTCAAATATTGGTAAACCAACAAAGAGCCACCCAAAATACTTTTTCCGCCGCCGCAAGATTCTATTCTTCCGCGATCCCATCTGGAGGCCTTTTTCGATACTCTGCCGGAGGGGGAATCCATTACGGAGGGCTTCTACATCATCCGTGTTGCCCTTCCGATGATGCGTGAGTAGTTCACCACAGACCTACGAGTCCATAGCTAGTAGCTAGATGGCTTCTTCTCTCTCTTTGATTTTCAATACAATGTTCTCCTCAATGTTCTTGGAGTTCTATCCGATGTAGTCTTCTTTTGCGGTGTGTTTGTTGGGATCTGATGAATTTTGGGTTTATGATCTGAATATTTATGAATATTAATGGAGTCTTTTCTGAACTTTATTATACATGATTGTTATAGCTTTGTATTTCTCTCCGATCTATCTGCTTGGTTTGGCCAACTAGGTTGATTTATCTTCAGTGGGAGAGGTGCTTTGTAATGGGTTCAATCTGGCGGTGCTCTATATCCCAATGACAAAAGGGGACAAGACACATATTTGTATTGTTGCCATTAAGGGTAAAACGACGGGGTTTATTCATATTGATTGGGTTTACTTTGTCTACATCATTTCATCTTGCTTAAGGTGTTACTCTGTATTATACTTAATACCATAGATGCATGATGGATAGCAGTCTATTGGTGGAGTAATAGTAGTAGATGCAGGTAGGAGTCGGTCTACTTGTCTCGGACATGATACCTATATACATGATCATGGCCTTCAATATCGTCACAACTATGCGCTTTTCTATCAATTGCCCAACAGTAGTTTGTTCACCCACCGTATGCTATGTGCTTGAGAGAGAAGCCTCTAGTGAAAACTATGGCCCCCGGGTCTACCTTTATCATATATAAAAACAGAAAAATACCTTGCTGCAATTTTCTGTTTTATTTTATTTTATCTTTAAATTTATCTATCTACCACTACAAGATTTAATCCTTGCAAGTAACCGCCAAGGGGATTGACAACCCTGTTGATCGCGTTGGGTGCAAGTATTTGCTTTTGTGTGTGTAGGTGCTGTTCACGAGGCGTTGTGTGATTCTCCTACTGGATTGATAACCTTGATTCTTAACTAAGGGAAATACTTATCTCTACTGTACTGCATCTCCTCTCCTCTTCGGGGAAATCCCAACACAGCTCACAAGTAGCAGGAAAATTTCTGGCGCCGTTGCCGGGGAGACATCATCAAAACCTATCAAGTACCTTCAGACAAACTATCATCTACTTGCTCTTATTTTTATTTTTCCTTTGCCTCTCATTTTCATCTCCCTCACTTCTATTTTTTTTTTACAAAAACAAAAAAATATTTTTGTTTGCTCGTTTGCTTGCTTTGTTGCTATATCTAGTATTCCTATCCCTCCTTTGTCCCCGGACTTTGAAGTTCTTTACTTTAAACAAAAATAAGGAGAGAATTTAAAAGATGCTTGGTATAGGATAATGGAATCTTATCGTATCTGCACTATAAAAGGGGATACAAAAATTTGGCTTCGAAATTTTTACATGGGGCTAACTATGCCTAATAGACAACTTTTGGATTTTGCCGCTAAAGGAGATTTTTATTGAAAGTGGTGCTAATGCTGCCTATGAAATAATAGAAGGGATAGTGGGAACTCCACCCCCAAAAAAAGGATCCAATTATACTCAAGAGGGATCCAAATCTTGGAGAAACTAGGTGATATGTAGAAAAATTTGGTTGAGTTGAAAAAGTCTAATGAACCTCTTTAAAATGTTAGTGGAAGCCTCAATCGCATGAATAATCTTCTTACCATTTGCAACAAGCGGTTAGATACTTTAGATAATAGAATTGCTTCACTTTCTGAGAGTAATGGAAAATGCAAAGAACCTCCCTACTTTAAGAAAATCCCTACTAGGGTGGTGAAAACTAAAGATGACAACACTTGAAACAATGCCTTACGCCTAGCTAGGGGCGTAAAACAATAGCACTTGTTGGGAGGCAACCCAATAGTTATCTTATTTTTATTTTTACTTTCTGTTTTTTGACTGTTCACACAACTATGCTATTGTTATAATTGTGTTTTTATGTTTCAATTAGTTTTTGTGCCAAGTAAAGCCTTTGGGATGATTTGGTTGATAGTTGACTTGATTCCGTGAAAAAATAGAAACTTTTGCGCTCAGTCCAGGAATTTTTAAAAGAACTAGAACGTGATTTTGATCTGAATTTTTTAGACATGATTTATATACAAATTGCCCATGTTGTCCTAATTTTTCAGAATTTTTAGAGTTACAGAAGTATGGTCATTGTTCAGATCATTACAAACTGTTCTGTTTTAGACAGATTCTGCTTTCGTTTTATAGTTTGCTTGTTTTGATGAATCTATGGATTATATGTGGGGGTATAAATCATGGAGAATTTAGACGACAGTAGGTATATGTAATATTAAAATATGAATGGGTTCATAATAGTACCTAAAGCTTATGATTTGCTTGTTATACTAACGGATCTCGCGAGGTTTCTGTTGAGTTTTGTGTGCCGAAGTTTTCAAGTTTTGAGTGAGATTGCGATGGATGAAGGAATAAGGAGCAGCAAGACTCTACGCATGGGGATGCCCAAGGCACCCCAAGGTAATATTCAAGGAGACTGAAGCATCTAAGCTTGGGGATGCCCCGGATGGCATCCCCTATGTCGTCTACAATCCATCGGTATACTACTTGGAGCTATATTCTTATTCATCACATGATATGAGTTTTGCTTCGAGCGTCGTGTATTATAGTGATATTTGCTTTGTTTGCTTTTTAGTTTGTGACAATCATCTTTTGCTGGACACACCTTTTGGGAGGGACACGCATTTATTTGTGATTTGGTAGAATACTCTATGTGCTTCACTTATATCTTTTAAGCTAGGCAGTTGCTCTAGTACTTCACTTATATCGTTTAGAGCACGATGGTGGTTATATTTTAAAGAAATAGTTCCACTCTCATGCTTCACTTATATCTTTTTGAGAGTCTAATAAATAGTAATTGCAATATGCACATGTTATGAAATTGGTCCTAATATGATAGGTATTCAAGAGGGACATAATAAAAACTTTCTGTAGATCACTGGATATGATAAGTTTGATTCTTTGCAATAGTTTTGCGATATTAAGATGGTAATATGTGGGAGGTACTAGTGAATGATTGTGGTTTAGTAAGAATATTGGTGTTAAGGTTTGTGATTCCCGAAGCATGCGCGTATAGTCTCTAGTTAAGCTAAGAAGTTGGAGCATGATTTATTATTCATTCTCTTCCTTATGAGTGGCAGTCAGGGACGAGAGATGGTATTTTCCTACCAATCTATCCCCCTAGGGGCATGTATAGTAGTACTTTGCTTTGAGGGCTAATATGCTTTCGCAATAAGTACGTCAGTTCTTTATGACTGATGTCAGTCCATGGATTATACGCACTCTTACCTTTCCGTAATTTGCTAGCCTCTTCGGTACCATGCATTGCCCTTTCTCACCTCGAGAGTTGGTGCAAACTTCGCCGGTGTACCCAAACCCTGTGATATGATATGCTCTATCACACATAAGCCTCCTTATATCTTCCTCAAAACAGCAACCATACCTACCAATCATGGCATTTCCATAGCCATTCCGAGATATATTGCCATGCAACTTCCATCGTTCCTTTATTATGACACACATCTTCATTGTCATATTGCTTTGCATGATCATATAGCTGACATAGTATTTGTGGCTCATCCACTATTCATCATTATCATATATGTTACGCTAGCATCATTGCACATCCTGGTACACTGCCAGAGGCATTCATATAGAGTCATATTGTCCTAGTATCGAGTTGTAATATTGAGTTGTAAGTAAATAAAAGTGTGATGATCATCATTATTAGAGCATTGTCCCAGTGAGGAAATAAAAGAGAGAGAGAGAGACAGAGAGAAAGAAAAGAGGCCAAAAAGAGCCCAACAAAAAAGTGAGAGAAAGAGAGAAGGGGCAATGTTACTATCCTTTTCCACACTTGTGCTTCAAAGCAACACCATGTTTTTCATATAGAGAGTCTCCTATGTAGTCACTTTCATATACTAGTGGGAATATTCATTATAGAACTTGGCCTGTATATTCTGATGATGGGCTTCCTGAAATGCCCGAGGTCTTCATGAGCAAGCAAGTTGGATGCACACCCACTTAGTTTTCATGTTGAGCTTTCATACACTTATAGCTCTTAGTGCATCCATGGCATGGCAATCCCTACTCCTCGCGTTGATATCAATTGATGGGAATCTCTGATAACCCACAAGTATAGGGGATCATTTGTAGCCTTTTTCTATAAATAAGAGTGTCGAACCCAACGAGGAGCTAAAGGCAGAAAAAATATTCCCTCAAGTTCTATCGACCACTGATACAACTCTACGCACACTTAACATTTGCTTTACCTAAAACAAGTGTGAAACTATTTTGCAAGAATAAAACTACTAGTACTTTGCGACAATAAAAACTACGAATAAATTGTGAGATAATAATAGTAGATAGCTTTTGTCAACAAGAAAGTCATTCGTCCCTAGGTGATCGATAACTAGACCGGTGATCATTATTGCAACTTTATATGAGGGAGAGGCATGATCTAACATACTTTCTCTACTTGGATCATATGCACTTATGATTGGAACTCTAGCAAGCATCCGCAACTACCAAAGATCATTAAGGTAAAACCCAACCATAGCATTAAGTATCAAGTCCTCTTTACTCCCATACGCAATAGCCCACTTACTCGGGTCTGTGTATTCTGTCACTCACGCCACCCACCATAAGCAAATTATGAACGTATTGCAACACCCAGCAGCGGAGATCCCTCATGTTTGCGCGACATGGAGGCACCATAGGATAGCACCAAAATAAAACATATAACTCACACCTACCACGATCATCTATCAACCCATAGGACAAAACGGATCTACTCAAACATCATAAGATAGCCATAGATCATTGGGAAATAATATATAGCGTTGAGCACCATGTTTAAGTAGAGATTACAGCGGGTAGAAGATAGGTTACACCACTGCATAGAGGGCGCGAGAGAATTGGTGTTGACGGCGGCGAAGTTGTTGGTGTATGATACGTCTCCAACGTATCTATAATTTTTTATTGTTCCATGCTATTATATTATATGTTTTGGATGTTTTATATGCATTAATATGCTATTTTATATTATTTTTGGGACTAACTTATTAACCTAGAGCCCAGTGCCAGTTTCTATTTTTTCCTTGTTTTTGAGTTTTACAGAAAAGGAATATCAAACGGAGTCCAAACGGAATAAAACTTTCGCGATGATTTTTCTTCGACCAGTAGACACCCAGCAAACTTGGAGTTGAAGGTAGGGGAGTCCTGAGGACTCCACAAGCCTAGGGTGGGGGGGCGCTCCCTGAGGGCTTGTGGGCCCCTTGGAGCTCTCCTAACCCTAATTCTTCCTCTATATATTCCCAAATATTCCCAAACGACCAGAGGCGTCCACCAAAATACTTTTCCGCCACCGTAACCTTCTGTACCTGTGAGATCCCATCTTGGGGCCTTTTTCGGCATCCTGCCGGAGGGGGATTCGATCACGGAGGGCTTCTACATCAACTCTATTGCGCTTCCGATGAAGCGTGAGTAGTTTACCTCAGACCTATGGGTCCATAGCTAGTAGCTAGATGGCTTCTTCTCTCTCTTTGATTCTCAATACCATGTTCTCCTCGATGTTCTTGGAGATCTATCCGATGTAATATTCTTTTGTGGTGTGTTTGCCGAGATCCAATGAATTGTGGATTTATGATCAGTTTATCTATGAATATTATTTGAATCTTCTCTGAATTCTTATATGCATGATTTGATATCTTTGTATTTCTCTTCGAATTATCAGTTTGGTTTGGCCAACTAGATTGGTTCTTCTTGCAATGGGAGAGGTGCTTAGTTTTGGGTTCAATCTTGCGGTGTCCTCACCCAGTGACAAAGTAGGGGTAGTGAGGCACGTATTTGTATTGTTGCCATCAAGGGTAAAAAGATGGGGTTTTCATCATATTGCTTGAGTTTATCCTTCTACATCATGTCATCTTACTTAAGGCGTTACTCCGGTCTTTATGAACTTAATACTCTAGATGCATGCTGGATAGCGGTCGATGTGTGGAGTAATAGTAGTAGATGCAGAATCGTTTCGGTCTACTTGACACGGACGTGATGCCTATATGCATAATTATTGCCTTGGATATCGTCATAACTTTCACTACTGGAATCTGGTAATTTGCCGTCTGCCACCTCTTTGCCGTCCGCCAGCTGACGGCAAAGAGCCTCTTAGCCGTCCGCTTCCACAAAGCGGACGGCAAAGAAAGTGCAGATGGCAAAAAGTCTATTTGCCGTCCGCTGTTTCTTTGCCGTCAGCCAGCTGACGGCAAAGAGCTAGAAGGCAGACGGCAAAGGGCCAGGTGGGCCCCACGGGGCACAGCGTGGCTAGGTCACGTTCTTTGCCGTCCGCCAGCGGACGGCAAAGAGGAGACGTGGGCTAGCCCTAAACAGCTGCCCTCTTTGCCGTCTGCTAGCAGACGGCAAAGAAGGCCCACTTAACGGGCCGAGCCGTCTCCCCTCTCTCTCTCTTTCTCTGTTTCCCTCCCGCACGCCCGCCTCTCTCCTCCCCCCCGCTCTGCCGCCGCCGCCCGCCAGCCCCGCCCCCCGGACCCAACCCCCACCGCCGTCCAGCCCTCCCCCCCCCCCGCGCCCCATCGCCCCCCCCCTGTCGCCCCCGCCCCGCCACCGCGCCCCGTCGCCGAGAGGCCTGCACCGGCCGCCCCGTGCCGGACCCCTCCCCACGGCCCTACGCCGCCCCGCCCCGCTGCAGCCCTCCTCCCCGCGGCCCCTCGCCGCCCCGCCCACCGGTCGACCTCGCCCTCCCCCACGATCCCCTGCAGGTTTGTTCTCCCCCCCCTTTTTTTATTTTTGTTTTTTTTAGTTTCTTCTAGTTTAGTTTCTGTTTTTTTAGTTTTAGTTTAGTTATATTTTCAGTTATTTTTTTAGTTTTAGTTTTAGTTTATTTTAGTTTAGTTTATTTTAGATTAGTTTTAGTTTTAGTTTAGAAGAAGAAGAGGAGTAGAAGGAGGAGGAGGAGGGAGGAAGAGGAGGAGAAGAAGAAGAAGAAGAAGAAGAAGAAGAAGAAGAAGAAGAAGAAGAAGAAGAAGAAGAAGAAGAAGAAGAAGAAGAAGAAGAAGAAGAAGAAGAAGAAGAAGAAGAAGAAGGAAAGGAAAAAAGAGGGCGCCCGGGGACGAGTGGGTTAGGGGTTCCTCGGTGTCGATGGAACCCTAAATAGCAAGTATCATCGGTGCGAGATACATGTGGCCGTCGGTGTCGAACACTACATCCATGTCCCACAAGTGACGCCGACGTCCGGCGTCCCAAAGCAACTGTTCTCGGCGTCGATGGCGGTCAAACACCATCGCGAATTTGCCTGGCAGCCTCTGTGATGACGATTAAAAGGCAAGTGTTGAAACTTGAAACACCCAAACTGACTCAAGTCGGTTTGGTTGTTTGAAATTTCAAAACTTGGCTTTAATCCTCATCGCAGAGGCTGCCAGACAAATTCGCGATGGTGTTCGACCATCATCGGCCACCAGAACTATTGTTGCAGGACGCCGGGCGCCGGCTTCACTTGTGGAATGTGGATCTAGTGTTCAACGCCGAGCGCCATATGTATCTCGCACCGATGATACTTGCTATTTAGGGTTCCATCGACGCCAAGGACCCCCTAACCCGCTCTATTCCGGTCTTCGTGCCGATGAAACTTGCTAGCTATAGGTGTCAATCATCAGTATGCATAACCACTATGTGTCTCCCGTTCGAAAGGGTTACATCTATAAATATGCATGCATTTGCATATTTATAATCATGATTCTTTCGAATTGTCCAACGTTATCCATGGACAGCCCGAGTATATGTAGATTGGGTTCGTTTTCCCATATGCTCAGCTCCGGATCCGATGCAGAATTTCGTCAGTGCCTCCCTATTGTTCTCCGGGTACACATTCTCTCTGCTTATTGCCGAGACGTGTATCAGGAGAACAGCGGGGAGGTGCTGCCGAAATTTTGCGTCGGATCCGGAGCAGAGCATGGGAAAACGAACCCGATCTATACATACTCGGGTGGGATTATGACCTATCTTTACCTATTAGCGTGTAGGTTGCATGGACGTAATAAAACTGACAAACTCCATTAACTGATGGATATGGTTTGCTTAATTATGTATATATTTCTTGTGTGTCCAGTAGGAAGTCAATATGAGTGATCGTGCATGGATGTACACCGGTTACACTTGTCAGAAAGTTTGGACCGAGGAATGGTTAACAAAAACCAAGGGGTTTGTTAGAGCCGCATTTGCAAATGGCCAGGAATTTAGCTGGTGCCCCTGTGCCCGTTGCGACAACTATAACAAGAGGGACGAGCTTGAAATGAGTAAAGACCTGCAGAAGTTTGGTTTTACGCCTGGTTACACGGTCTGGACATTACATGGTGAGTCTGCCCAACGTGCCAGAGCCGAGGTTCGTCGTCGCACCGACGAGCATGGTACCGGGACCGCAGACATGGTGCAAGACTTTGACGATGCTCGGGACTCGGACGAGGAGATGAAGGAATCTGCAAAGGCCTTCACTGAAATATTGGAGTCCTCAAAATGTCCTCTCCACGAGCACACTGAGCTTTGTCAGCTGGATGCCATCTCACAAATAATGGCTTTGAAGGCTCAATTCAACTTGGGCAGAGAATGCTACGACGCGATGATGACACTATTTGGACGATTTCTACCCAAAGGCCATGTGCTACCTCCAAACCTGTACCAGTCAGACAAAATCCTTCGTGCTCTTAAGATGCCCTATGAGAAGATACATGCCTGTGAGAAAGGTTGTGTCTTATTTAGGCTTCAGTATGAGGACTTGAACTATTGTCCCATTTGCAATTCTTCCAGGTATGTTGTGGTAGACAACGGTATGGGTGAGAAGACGCAGACCAAAATACCCGTTAATGTTCTTCGGTATATGCCAATCGTACCAAGACTTCAACTCTTTTCATGGTCGAAGAGACAGCCAGACAAATGACATGGCACAAAACGGGCAAAAGAACCGAACTAGATGCAGATGGGAATGTGATGATGGTGCACACATCGGATGGTGAAGCGTGGAAGCGCTTCGATGCATTACATAAGGAAAAAATGGCAGATCCAAGGCATCCTCGAGTCGCCGTCAGCACAGATGGGTTCAGTGTGTTTGGTCAGATGGCAGCCCCATACAGCTGTTGGCCCGTGTTTGTCATTCCACTTAATCTCCCCCCCGGGCAGATTATGCAACGAAAGAATATTTTCCTGGCGTTGATAATTCCAGGGCCCAACTATCCGAGGAAGAATATGAATGTGTACACGCAGCCGCTTAAGGACGAATTGCAAGAAGCTTGGGATAATGGGTTCAAGACATACGACGCCTTTAGCAAACATAACTTCATAATGCGTGCCTGGTACATGTACTCGACGCATGACTTGCCGGCGTATGCGCTATTCGTTGGCTGATGTGTGCATGGAAGGTTCCCGTGCCCCACATGCAAGGGAGCTCTTGAGTTTCGTTGGCTGACGGCAGGGCGCAAGTATAGTTGCTTTGACTTGCATAGACCGTTTCTACATCCTGGCCATAAGTTCAGGAAAGATAAGAAGAACTTCATCAAAGGTAGAGTTGTCAAACACTCTGCACCACCTGCGTTGACAGGCCAACAGACCCTAGATCAGTTAAACGCTCTCGAGCCAGATCCAGAGCGTCCAGGGTATTTCAAGGGGTATAATAAGGAACACGCCTGGACTCACAAGACATGCTTCTGGGATCTGCCTTACTTCAAAGACCTCCTTTGCCCACACAACATCGACGTGATGCACACTGAAAAGAATATCTCCGAAGCCATTTTTGGTACATTGTTCGGCATAGAGGGGAAATCAAAGGATAATCCTAAGGCTAGAGTTGATCAAGAGGAGCTATGTGATAGACCGTTGCAATACATGAAAGAACCGAAAGGAAAGGGGATCAACTGGACGAAGCGAAAGGCATGGTTCAATCTTGGAAGGCCAGCTATGAAGGAAATTATTTTGTGGGTGAAAATGCAGTTGATGTTCCCTGATGGGTATGCAGCAAATCTAAAGAGGGGAGCGAGTCTTCAAAAATTGAAAATATTTGGTCTAAAAAGTCATGATTGGCACATATGGATTGAGCGGATAATGCCGGTGATGTTGCGTGGCTTCATCCCTGAGGATGAATGGCTAGTACTGGCAGAGCTGAGCTATTTCTTCCGTGTTCTTTGTGCGAAAGAACTATCGCCTGGCCTCCTAGAAGAAATGGAACAGTTGGCGCCGGAGTTGGTCTGCAAGTTAGAGAAGATCTTTCCGCCAAGCTTCTTTAATCCAATGCAACACTTGATTTTGCATCTCCCGACCGAGGCACGATTGGGGGGGCCCGTGCAAAATCGTTGGTGCTACTCAACTGAGAGGATGCAGAAGACGCTTCGAGCAAAATGTAAAAATAAACGTAGAATAGAAGCATCGATGGCGGAGGCATTCATCACTGAGGAGGCGGCAAACTTCGTGACCGCACACTACGAAGCCAAAAATCATCATTTGCATAATCCGAAGCCTCGGTACAATGCTGACGAACCTCAAAAGGGTCAATCCAACCTCAGCCTATTCAAAGGGAATCTCGCACCAGCCGGTGGTTGGAAACCAGTAAGGTTGGATGTTGAAGAATGGCGGACCATTTCGCTGTATCTCTTCAACAACCTAACAGAAGTGCGGCCGTACATCGAGTAAGATCTCGGTACATTGTTTCACAACTTCTAATTCCTTTGAACTTCTCTGATTCCTGGATTTTTGATGCAGTCGATACGTTGCCATATTCTCGTATGGAGCGGTGATCCAAAAGGATTCCGTCGAAGAGTATGAGCTTCTGGCAAAACAAGGAGCCGAATTTCCCGGTTTCATCTCTTGGTTAAAAAAAACGGTAATTTCCATTAGACCCTTTTTTTTCTTTGGCTAATTTGCGACTAATGCAACAATCCTTTCGTATTAAACTTGTAGGCTAATTCAGAGATTATGGATGCCGAATTGAGACAAGTAGCTAATGGTTTTGACTATAAGGTCCGTTCATTTGACAAATACGACATCAACGGGTATCGCTTTCGTACCTATGACAAAGAGCTATCTATGGCCGACTGAAAGTCTACAAATTGTTGTGTCTCTGCTATCGGCGAAGGAGGTATCGAGTATTATGGAAGAGTTGAAGCAATTTATGAAATTGAATTCTATGGTGAAAACCCACCAAACATCATAGTCTTCAGATGTTATTGGTTCCAGCCGAGGGAGACTAGAAGGACTCATGAACATATAGGGCTAGTCGAAATCAAAAAAAGCACCCATTTGGAAGTTCCCGATGTCTATATTACGGCTCAACAGGCAACCCAAGTTTTCTATCTACCGTGGGCCTGTCAAAGTGATCCAAATCTCAGTGGTTGGGACGTCGTTTATGAAGTGCCGCCACGTGTTAGACCACCTCCCCCCAATGAAAAGGATTATGGACCTCACATTAACCAAGACACATATGACGAAGGAGAATTCTTCCAAGAAACACGTCTTTCCAAAAAACGTTTCAAGAACCGCTCTACTCCACCACAGAACATTGAAGTAGACAACGATAGTGAATCCGACCTCACCCCTGAGCTGGAACAAGAAGAGCCGGAAGAAGAAGAAGTTACTGCTGCAGATGACCTGTCAATGCTTGAACGATTACGTAAAGGTGGCCTTCCACATGATGATGCATTTATTAATGATGATGATGAGCACGTCATTACCGATAGTGATGATGATGATGCTTTTATTAATGATGATGACAAGCACGTCATTACCGATAATGATTATTAGGTATTCAAATTTTTATGTTGTACTTGATTTATATAGTTATTTGTATGATTGTATGATTTATATAGTTGGTATTTATAATTTTCTTACTTTGTATGATTGTTTCTTATACATAGTGCCATGGTCTTGATTTCCGTCCCGGTTGGCCCTCGCCCGCTTTATGATTCGGATGTGGTAAATTCTCTTTCATAACTATTTGTTGCATTTCGCATTTATGCAAATTATGGCCATCAAGTTGACATAGAGGTATTTTAATCTAGGAGGTATGTGAACCGGAATTTGAAACGGACCCTCTTGTCGAGAAGTTAAATTTAGTTGAAAAAGAAAATGAGTATTTGAAAGAAAAAATTAAAAGAATTGAAGATGAGAAGATGACATTGGAGTTGTATGTTGCCGATGCCATCGATGATCACAAGATGAAGATGAATGCAATGCGCTTGAAGATGAATGCAATGCGCTTGAAGATGGATGCAATGCGCCTGAAGCTTAAGAAGATTAGAAAATATGCCATTGATAATGAGGCTTGGTATCGTTATGCCGTTGGATCAATTGTTACCTTAGTTGTGATCTTCATCACATTTGTTGTGATGAGGGTAAGTTTTCTCTAGTGTTTTGCTTTACAAATGGATACTTAGCTTATTTTCCTCCTAAATGGCATAATTACCTAAGTTAGATAAAAAATGACATAATAACCTTACTAAGCTCCAAAATGACCTATTTACCTACCTTAGCTCTAAAATGACCTACACTTAGCATTTTTACCTAGCTTAGCAATAAAATGACATTTTTACCTACCTTAGTTAGAAGAAGAATAGAAAAGAAGAGGAGAGGAGAAAAAGAAAGAGAGAAGAAAAAAATCTTTGCTTCTTCTAACAGTATTAGGAGGTCTGCTTCTCTGATAAAGAGTAATGAGGAGGATCGGCGGAGGCGGAGGAGGAGGAGGGGAGGAGGAGGAGAGAAGAGGCGAGCGGAGGCAGGACGTGAGGGAGGAGCGTGGGAGAGGAGGAGGGGGGAGGAGGGGAAGGAAGAGGAGCGGTCTCTTCTTCTATAGTCTTCTTCTTCTTTTCTTATAACTAGTCTTCTTCTTCTCTTCTTCTTTCTTCTAACTTTCATCTTTCCCAATTTGCAGATTTGCTTTACATGTGGAAGCTTGGATTCAAGGAGTGTACTATTCTTGTGGTGCTTCCTTGTTGTTTTTGAAAACTTGTTTGGATATGTATGTCTATATGGATATGTTGTTGGAAACTTGTTTCTGGTTATGTATATATTGATATGTTGGACTTTGTTGAACTATGTTGTTGGATTGGATGAAATATGTTGTTGGACATGCTGTTGGATATGTTGGATATGTATGCATGTATATCTGTGTTTGAAACCATGTCTAATTAATGGGATTTAAATAAAAACAGGGGATATATAGCCTCTTTGCCATCCGCTAGCAGACGGCAAAGAGGACACGTGGCAGTCACCTGTGCAAACTGGGAACACTGGCTGCCTATTTGGTCATTTTGCCGCCTGCTGGCGGACGGCAAAGTGACCATCTATGTCGTCTGCCAGCAGACGGCAATGATTCAAACCTCTTTGCCGTCTGCTGGCGGATGGCATATCTGGACACGTGGCAGCTTCCCAGTGCTGCCTAGCTGGGCTCTTTGTCGTCCGCTGGCAGACGGCAAAGAGCGCCGTTAACCCCCTAACGGCTCTGACGCCACCGCACTACCGTCAGCTTTCTTTGCCGTCTGTTGGCCTCGGATGGCGGACGGCGTAATCCTTTGCCATCCGTTTCTAAGAAGCGGACGGCAAAGAAGGCCTTTGCTGGCAGGCTTTCATCCGGACAGTTTGCCGTCCGCTAGCGGACGGCAAAGATGTTTGCCGTCCGGGATCCATGCCTTTGCCGTCCGCCATGGCGGATGGCAAAGAAGCTGATTCCAGTAGTGTTTGCACTTTTCTATCAATTGCTCGATAGTAATTTGTTCACCCACCGTATTATTTGCCTTCAAGAGAGAAGCCTCTAGTGAAACCTATGGCTCCAGGGTCTATTTTCCATCATATATTTTTAGATCTATAAACCAAAAAACCCAAAAATACCTTGCTACAATTTATTTACTTTTATTTTGTTTTACGTTTTACTAATCTTTTATATCTATCTCTATCAGATCTCACTTTTGCAAGTGACCGTGAAGGGATTAATAACCCCTTTATCGCGTTGGGTGCAAGTGTTTGATTGTTTGTACAGGTGCATAGATTGGAGACATGCGTGTATCTCCTACTGGATTGATACCTTGGTTCTTAACTAAGGGAAATACTTATCTCTACTTTGCTGCATCACCCTTTCCTCTTCAAGGGAAAAACCAATGCAAGCTCAAGAAGTAGCAGTGTAGATCGCCGTCATGATGATTGCCCCGGCGGCACTCCGGCGCCACTGGGAGAGAAGGGGAGAGAGCCCCCTCCTTCTTATTCTTCCTTGGCCTCCCCCCTAGATGGGAGGAGAGTTCCCCCTCTGGTCCATGGCCTCCATGGCGGAAGAGGGGCAGGAGCCCCTCCGAGATTGGATTTATCCCTCTGTTCTCTTCTGTTTCGCGTTCCTGTTTTCTGGCCAAAAAACCGTTCCTTATATTCCCGAAGATCCGTAACTCCGATTGCGCTGAGATTTTAACACGATTTTTTCCGGATATAAGCTTCCTTGCGCCCGAAGTAGAGCTCCAACCGACTTACAAGGAGGGCACGATACACCACCATGTGCCTGGGCTGCCTAGCGTGCCCAGGTGTATCGTGGTGGCTGTGGGCCTCTGTTTGCGTTAATTCCAACTCCCAAAAATCATATATATTCCAAAATAATTCTCCATAAATTTTTATCGCGTTTGGACTTTGTTTGATATGGATATTCTGCAAAATAAAAAACATGCAACAAACAGGAACTGACACTGGGCACTGAATCAATAGGTTAGTCCTATAAATTATATAAAATGTTGCCACAAATATGTTAAAGTTGTATAATATTGGCATGAAACAATCAGAAATTATAGATACGACGGAGACGTATCAGCATCCATAGGTTAGTCCTATAATATTGGCATGAAACAATCAAAAATCATATAACCTTGTCATGCTCCATCTTCTTAACACAAAGTATTTATCATGCACAACCCTGATGACAAGCCAAGCAATTGGTTCATACTTTTTAATGCGCTTCAGCTTTTTCAACCGTCATGCAATACATGAGCGCAAGCCATGGATATAGCACTATGGGCGGAATAGAGTATGATGATAGGGGTAAATATAGAGAAGACAAAAAAGTAAGAAAGTCTCACATCGACGCTGCCAACCAACCGGCTATGGAGATGCCCATCAATTGATATCAATGCAAGGATTAGGGATTGCCATGCAACGAATGCACTAAGAGCTATAAGTGTATGAAAGCTCAACATGGAAACTAAGTGGGTGTGCATCTAACTCTATAATGAAAAATTCCCACTAGTATATTAAAGTGACAACATAGGAGACTCCCTATATGAAAACCATGGTGCTACTTTGAAGCACAAGTGTGGAATTAGCATGCCCCTTCTCTCTTTTCTCCCATTTCTTTTTCTTTTTCTTTTTTTTCTTTTTTTCTTTTTTTCCTTTTTTCTTGGGCTCTTTTTGGCCTCACTTTTTTTTAAAAATTCTTTTTCTTTTTTTATATTTGTCCGGAGTCTCATCCCGACTTGTGGGGGAATCATGGTCTCCATCATCCATTCCTCACTAGGACATGCTCTAATAATGAATAATGATGATCATCACACTTCTATTTACTTACAACTCAAAAGAAATAAAAATTACAACTCGATACCTAGAACAAAGTATGACTCTATATGAATGCCTCTGGCAATGTACCAGGATATGCAATGATCTAGCATAACAACGATATCAAGAAACGAACAAGCCATGGAAATATCATGCTAGCTATCTTACGATCATGCAAAGCAATATGACAATGAATGCTCAAGTCATCAAAACAGAAGCGGTGGAAGTTGCATGGCAATATATCTCGGAATGGCTATGGAAAGGCCATAATAGGTAGGTAAGGTGGTTGTTTTGAGGAAGATATAATATGGCTTATGTGTGATAGAGCGTATCATATCACGGGGTTTGGATGCACCGGCGAAGTTTGCACCGACTCTCGAGGTGAGAAAGGGTAATGCAGGGTACCGTAGAGGCTAGCAAATTGCGAAAAGGTAAGAGTGCGTATAATCCATGGACTCACATTAGTCATAAAGAACTCATATACTTATTGCAAAAGTTTATTAGCCCTCGAAGCAAAGTACTACTACGCATGCCCCTAGGGGGATAGATTGGTAGGAAAAGACCATCGCTCGTCCCCGACCGCCACTCATAAGGAAGACAATCAATAATAAATCATGCTCCAACTTCATAGCATAACGAGAGACTATACGTGCATGCTTAGGGAATCACAAACCTTAACACAAATATTCCAACTAACCACAATCATCCACTAGTACCTCCCACATATTCCATCTCTATATCGCAAAACTATTCCAAGGAATCAAACATATCATATTCAGTGATCCACAAGTTTTATGTCAGATTTTATGACTAACCATGCAATTGACCAATTCCTGTTGACTCTCTAAATAGATATAAGTGAAGCATGAGAGTTTAATTATTTCTTCAAAAGACCATGCCCTAACAAATATAAGTGAAGCAAAAGAGCATTCTACAAATAATGGTTTTCCATGTGAAGAGAAACAGGCAATCCAAACTTTAAATGATATAAATGAAGCACATGAAGCATTCTATAAAGCCATACTAAAAAATTATAAGTGAAGTGCAATGAGCATTCTATAAATCAACCATGGACTATCTCATACCAGCATGGTGCATAAAATAAAAATGAAAATTAAACACAAAATACGCTCCAAGATTTACACATATCACATGAACGAAACGAAAACGAAAACATACCGATACTTGTTGAAGAAAGATGGGATGGCTTCCGGGGCATCCCCAAGCTTAGACGCTTGAGTCTCCTTGGATATTTACTTGGGGTTTCTTGGGGATCCCTAAGCTTGAAATCTTGCCTCTCCTCCTTCTCCTCATATCGAGACCTCCTCGATCTTTGAACACTTCATCCACACAAAACATAACAGAAAACTGGAGAGATCCGTTAGCATAATAAAGCAAATTACTACTTTAAGTACTGTTGAAAACCAATTCATATTTTGTTTTTGCATTATAGCTACTGTATTATAACTTTTCCATGGCTCATACCACCGATAGAATCGATAGTTTCATCAAAACAAGCAAACAATGCATCAAAAACAGAATCTGTCAAAAACAGGAGAGTCTGTAGTAATCTGAACTTTGACCATACTTCTGTAATTCCAAAAAATTTGTAAAATTAGGAAAAAATAAAAAATCTGTATAGCAATACTATGAAAAAATTTCATAAACTTTTGATGTTCCAGTAAAAAAATGTAAAATCACGCACTACAGCCAAAGTTTCTGTTTTTGCACCGCACATACCAACAAGCAATCTAATCATCCTAAAGGAAAATCTTGGAAGATTATTTTTATAATACAATGGATTTGTACAAGGGGCTAATTATTTTTTTTGAAAAGTTCCTGTAATTCAAGATTCACAAAGTTTCCATGGGCATGAACAAAGTTCAAGGCATGCTCCCGCTTCCACGGTGCTCGTCCTTCTCACTTTCACTTTTCCTTTTGTAAAGTTTTAAGTTCCCCTCTATATATTTTTGTTTTTAAACTTTATAAAAGCATTCAACAGAATAAAATGACTCTTTAAAACTTTCGGGTTGTCTCCTTGGCAGCGCTTTCTTTAAAGCCATTAAGCTAGGCATAAAGTGCACAAGTAATGGATCCACCCGGATCCCAAGGTATATCAAAGCCAATTTTAATTAACAATGATTTGACATTTAGTAGTGAGCACAAAGCAACATAAATCATGCAATGACGAAGTCTAACTCTCTTCCTATGCATCGGCATGTCATAAAATAACAATTCATGCACATCAAGTAAAGGCCAATACATAGCATAAGCAGTTTCTTGCATTTTTATCGTGTTGGAAACATAGAGAGGTGGAGATGTAGTTCCTCTCTCATAATAATTGCAAGTAGGAGCACCAAGCACGTGCATATTATATTCACCAAAATCATCATGTGTAGTAGTAAAAGGCAACCCATCAATGTAATCCTTAACAAGCGCAAACTTCTCCGATATAGTGTAATTGGGAGAATTCAAAAAGATAATAGGCTATCATGTGTGGGTGCAATAGCAACAATTTCATTCTTAACATAAGGAACTATAGCAAGTTCATCTCCATAAGCATAATTCATATTGGCATCTTGGCCACAAGCATAGCAAGCATCAATTTCATCAAAAAGGGATATTTCAAACGAATCCGAGGGATCATAGCAATTATCATAGCATTCATCCTTCGGTAAGCATGAAGGGAAATTAAACAATGTATGAGTTGAAGAGTTACTCTCATTAGAAGGTGGGCACGGGTAGCTAATCTGCTCTTCCTCCTTTTGTTCTTCGCTCTTCTCGTCATCTTTTTCATCTAATGACCTCACAGTTTCATCAATTCCTTCTTCCATAGACTCCTGCAAAATATTAGTCTCTTCTTGGACAGCGGAGACTTCCTCAATAAATACATCAATATCGAAATTGTATTTATAATTCTCATAGCAATATTTAAGTATACTAAAATTTTCAGGTCTATAAACTGAACCATCATAATCTTCATACTTTTCAAACAAAGATTCAATTTCATAAGCACCCTTAAAAGCAATAAATTCTTCTATTCGTTCCACATCATAGTAATCATATCTACCATTAGCATAAGAAGCCAAGGTTTCATTATCACTAAATTCACATGAAAAGGGAAGGTGTGGAGCCTTCATCCTAGAGCAACAAGTATAATCATATCTCAATCATAGATCCCGAGCATACCAATGCAACATATGAATTTGATCCCATAAAAGTTTCCCTTTTTGAGTCAAGCAATAATCCCTAAAGTATACACGTTGATCCAATGTGTCTCCCATTATAAAGTTGAATGGGGTTTTCTCAGGATTATCAAAGTAGTGCATAATATTTTTCACATAACGAGCATCGAGGGTTTTAGGAGGTTCCCCATCTCCATGAGTAGCAAGTACAACTAATTTTTTTGGTGTTTCGTGTTCCATATCCATAACTAAAGATAGAGAACAACTTAGAACATAAAATAAAAACTACTTAGTGATAAAGCAAACAAGCACACACGAGAATATTCACCCCACGCTATTGCTCCCCGGCAACGGCGCCAGAAAAAGGTCTTGATAGCCCACAAGTATAGGGGATCGTTTGTAGCCATTTTTGATAAATAAGGGTGTCGAACCCAACGAGGAGCTAAAGGCAGAACAAATATTCCTGCAAGTTCTATCGACCACCGATACAACTCTACACACACTTAACGTTTGCTTTACCTAAAACAAATATGAAACTATTTTGCAAGAATAAAACTATGAGTACTTTGAGAGAATAAAAACTATGAATAAATTGCGAGATAATAAAAGTAGATAGCTTTTGTCAACAAGAAAGTCATTTGTCCCTAGGTGATCGATATCTAGACCGGTGATCATTATTGCAACTTTATATGAGGGAGAGGCATGAGCTAACATACTTTCTCTACTTGGATCATATGCACTTATGATTGGAACTCTAGCAAGCATTCGCAACTACCAAAGATCATTAAGGTAAAACCCAACCATAGCATTAAGTATCAAGTCCTCTTTACTCCCATACGCAATAGCCCACTTACTCGGGTCTGTGTATTCTGTCACTCACGCCACCCACCATAAGCGAACTATGAACGTATTGCAACACCCTACAGCGGGGATCCCTCACGTTTGTGCGACACGGAGGGCACCATAGGATAGCACCAAAATAAAACATACAACTCACACCAACCACGATCATCTATCAACCCATAGGACAAAACAGATCTACTCAAACATCATAAGATAGCCATAGATCATTTGGAAATAATATATAGCGTTGAGCACCATGTTTAAGTAGAGATTACAATGGGTAGAAGAGAGGTTACACCGCTGCATGGAGGGGGAGAGAGTTGGTGTTGACGGTGGCGAAGTTGTTGGTGTAGATCGCCGTCACGATGATTGCCTCGGCTGTGCTCCGGCGCTACCGGGAGAGAGGGGGAGAGAGCCCCACTCCTTCTTATTCTTTCTTGGCCTCCCCCCTAGATGGGAGGAGAGTTCCCCCTCTAGTCCATGGCCTCCATGGTGGCAGAGGGGCGGGAGCCCCTCCGAGATTGGATCTATCCCTCTGTTCTCTTCTGTTTCACGTTCCTATTTTCTGGCCAAAAAACCGTTTCTTATATTCCCGGAGATCCGTAACTCCGATTGCGCTGAGATTTTAACACGATTTTTTTCCGGATATAAGCTTCCTTGTGCCCAAAGTAGAGCTCCAACCGACTTACAAGGAGGGCATGATACACCACCATGCTCCTGGGCTGCCTGGCGTGCCCAGGTGTATCGTGGTGGCTGTGGGCCTCCGTTTGCGTTAATTCCAACTCCCAAAAATCACATATATTCCAAAATAATTCTTCGTAAATTTTTATCGTGTTTGGACTTCATTTGATATGGATATTCTGTGAAACAAAAAACATGCAACAAACAGGAACGGGCACTGGGCACTGAATCAATAGGTTAGTCCTATAAATCATATAAAATGTTGCCAAAAATATGTGAAAGTCGTATAATATTGGCATGAAACAATCAAAAAATATAGATACGACAGAGACGTATCAATCTCCATAGCCCGTTGATTAGCCGCTTCAATGTGACACTATCTTCCTTTTTGACTTCCCCTTATTGATCTCTATCACCGCATTCTATTCCACCCATAGTGCTATGTCCATGGCTCGTGCTCATGTATTGCATGGGAGTTAAAAAAGCTGAAGTGCATTAAAAAGTATGAACCAATTGCTCGGCTTATCATCAGGGGTGTGCATGATAAATACTTTGTCTTAAGAAGATGGAGCTTGACAAGACTATATGATTTTGTAGGGATAGTGTTCTTTATCATTTTTATTTTGAAAGGCATTATTGTTTGTTGGTATGCCTGAGTATTGATGTCTTTGTATCAAATTATAGACTATTGCTTTGAATCATTCTGATCTTAATATTCATACCCTAAAAGAAATATTACATTATGAACATGTTAGGTAGCATTCCACATAAAAAATTCTGTTTTTATCATTTACCTACTCGAGGACGATCAGGAATTAAGCTTGGGGATGCTTGATACATCGCCAACGTATCTATAATTTTTTTATTGTTCCATGCTATTATAGTTTCAATCTTGGATGTTTTATATGCTATTTTATATCATTTTTTGGGACTAACCTATTAACCAAGTGCCTAATGCTAGTAGATGTGTTTTGCCTGTTTTTGGTTTTCCAGAAAATCTGTACCAAATGGAGTCCAAACGCTATGAAACTTTTTTCCAATTTTTACTAGACAAGAGAGACCCTAGAAGCTTTGGGAGGAGACTAGAAGGCAAATGAGGAGACGACAAGCCAATAGGGGGCGCCCTGGGCGGCACCCTGTTACCTTGTGGGCCCCTCGTGGCTCCTTCTGACCTAATTCCACCTCTATAAATTCTCAAATATTGGGAAACCAACAGAGTGCCACCCAAAATACTTTTTCCGCCGCTGCAAGTCTCTATTTTTCTGTGATCCCATCTGGAGGCCTTTTCTGGTACTCTGCCAGAGGGGGAATCTCTCAAGGAGGGCTTCTACATCATCTTTGCTGCCCTTCCGATGATGCGTGAGTAGTTCACCACAGATCTACGGGTCCATAGCTAGTAATTAGATGACTTCTGCTACTTCTTGAGCTTGCATTGATTTTTCCCTTGAAGAGGAAAGGGTGATGCAGCAAAGTAGAGATAAGTATTTCCCTCAGTTAAGAACCAAGGTATCAATCTAGTAGGAGGCAGAATCAAGTCCGCAATAGATGCACCTGCACAAACTAACTAACACTTGCACACAACGCGAAAAAGGGGTTGTCAATCCCTTCATGGTCACTAGCAAAAGTGAGATCTAATAGAGATAGGTATAAAAGATAAATAAAAGTCAAAATAAAGTAAATATAAATAAATTGCAGCAAGGTATTTTTGGGTTTTTGGTTTTATAGATCTGAAAATATATTATGAGAAATAGACCCGGGGGCCATAGTTTTCACTAGAGGCTTCTCTCCTGAAAGAACACATACGGTGGGTGAACAAATTACTGTTGAGCAATTGATAGAAAAGCGCAAAGTTATGACGATATCTAAGGCAATGATCATGAATATAGGCATCACATCCGCGACACGTCGACCGGCTCCTGCCTGCATATACTACTATTACTCCACACATCGACCGCTATCCAGCGTGCATCTAGTGAATTAAGTTAACAAGAATGGAGCAACGCCTCAAGCAAGATAACATGATGTAGAGGGATAGATCCAATCAATATGGTAAAAATCCCATCTTTTTATCCTTAATGGCAACAATACAAATACGTGCCTTGCTACCCGTACTGTCACTGGGTGAGGACACCGCAAGATTGAACCCATCATAAAGCACCTCTCCCATTGCAAGAAAAACCAATCTAGTTTGCCAAACCAAATTGATAGAACGGAGAAGAGTTCAGAGAAGACTCAAATAATATTCGTAAATAATCTGATCATAAATCCACAATTCATCGGATCTCTACAAACGCACCGCAAAAGAAGATTACATCAAATAGATCTCCAAGAACATCGAGGAGAACATTGTATTGAAGATCAAAGAGAGAGAAGAAGCCATCTAGCTACTAGCTATGGACCCGTAGGTCTGTGGTAAACTACTCACACATCATCGGAAGGGCAGTAAGGTTGGTGTAGAGGCCCTCCGTGATCGAATCCCCCTCCGGCATAGTGCCGGAAAAGGCCCCAAGATGGGATCTCACGAGAACATAAGCTTGCGGCGGTGGAAAAGTATTTTTGGTGTGACCTCTGGTATACGGGGAATATTTGGGTATTTATGGAGCCAAGATTAGGGTTAGGAGGTCTACAAGGGGCCCACAAGCCTAGGGGGCGCGCCCCTAGGGCTTGTGGCTCCCTCATGGGTCTTCTGGCCTCTTCCTGAAGCTCCGTGGTTGTCTTCTAGTCCAAGAAAAATCCTCGAAAAGTTTCGTTCCATTTGGACTCCGTTTGGCATTGATTTTCTGTAGAAGACAAAAACAAGGAAAAAACAGCAACTGGCACTAGGCACTAGGTTAATAGGTTAGTCCCAAAAAATGATATAAAATAGCATATTAATGCATATAAAACATCCAAGATGGTTAATATAATAGCATGGAACAATCAAAAATTATAGATACGTTGGAGACGTATCAAGTATCCCCAAGCTTAATTCCTGCTCGTCCTCGAGTAGGTAAATGATAAAAACAGAATTTTTGATGTGGAATGCTACCTAACATATTTATCAATGTAATTTTCTTATTGTGGCATGAATGTTCAGATCCATAAGATTCAAAACAAAAGTTTAACGTTGACATAAAAACAATAATACTTCAAGCATACTAATAAAGCAATCATGTCTTCTCAAAATATCATGGCTAAAGAAAGTTATCCCTACAAAATTATATAATCTTGTCATGCTCTATCTTCATCACACAAAGTATTTATCTTGCACAACCCCGATGACAAGCCAAGCAATTTTTTCATACTTTTAATGTTCTAAAGCTTTTTCAACTTTCACGCAATACATGAGCGTGAGCCATGGATATAGCATTATAGGTGGAATAGAGTATGGTGGAGATTGTGAGGAGAAGACAAAAAGGAGAAAGTCTCACATAACCTAGGCAAACTAATGGGCTATGGAGATGCCCATCAATTGATATCGATGCAAGTGAGTAGGGATTGCCATGTAATGGATGCACTAGATCTATAAGTGTATGAAAGCTCAAAAGAAAACTAAGTGGGTGTGCATCCAACTTGCTTGTTCACGAAGACCTATGGCAATTTTGAGGAAGCCTAACATTGGAATATACAAGCCAAGTTCTATAATGAAAAATTCCCACTAGTATATGAAAGTGATAAAATAGGAGACTCTCTATTGTGAAGAACATGGTGCTACTTTGAAGCACAAGTGTGGTAAAAGGATAGTAGCATTGTCCCTCTCACTTTTTCTCTCATTTGTTTTCTTTTTTCTTTTTTTCTCTTTTTTTTTTCTTTTTGGGCTCTTTGGCCTCTTCTTTTTTATTTAAGTCCAGAGTCTCATCCCGACTTGTGGGGGAATCATAGTCTCCATCATTCTTTCCTCACATGGGACAATGCTCTAATAATGATGATGATCACACTTTTATTTACTTACAACTCAAGAATTACAACTCGATACTAGAACAAAATATGACTCTATATGAATGCCTCCGGCGGTGTACTGGGATGTGAAATGATCTAGCATAAAATGTATAAAAAATATGAACGGTGGCCAAGCCACAAATACTATGCCAACTACATGATCATGCAAAGCAATATGACAATGATGGAATGTGTCATAATAAACGGAACGGTGGAAGTTGCATGGCAATATATCTCGGAATGTTTATGGAAATGCCATAATAGGTAGGTATGGTGGCTGTTTTGAGGAAAGGTATATGGTGGGTTTAATGCACCGGCGAAAGTTGCGCGGTACTAGAGAGGCTAACAATGGTGGAAGGGTGAGAGTGCGTATAATCCATGGACTCAACAATAGTCATAAAGAACTCACATACTTATTGCAAAAATTTATTAGCCATCAAAGCAAAGTACTAATAAGCATGATCCTAGGGAGATAGATTGGTAGGAAAAGACCATCGCTCGTCCCCGACCGCCACTCATAAGGAAGACAATAAAAAATAAATCATGCTCCAACTTCATCACATAACGATAGACCATACGTGCACGCTTCGAGAATCAGAAACCTTAACACAAGTATTTCTACTAATCCCCAATTACTCTCTAGCTTGACTCTAATATCACTATCTTTATATCTCAAAACAAATACAAGGAATCAAACTTCTCATATATTCAATGCTCTTTATGAAAGTTTTTATTATATCCCTCTTGGATACCCATCATATTAGGACCAAATTCATAACCTAAGCAACTTGCCATAATATTTTAAGACTCTCAAAATAATATAAGTGAAGCATGAGAGTTCATCAATTTCTTCAAAATAAAACCACCGCCGTGCTCTAAAAAGATATAAGTGAAGCACTAGAGCAACTACGTAGCTCAAAAGATATAAGTGAAGCACATAGAGTATTCTAATAAATTCACGATTAATGTGTGTCCCTCTCAAAAGATGTGTATAGAAAGGATGATTGTGGCAAACTAAAAAGAAAATATTCAAATAATACAAGATGCTCCAAGCAAAACACATATCATGCGGTGAATAAAAATATAGCCTCATGTAAATTTACTGATGGATTGAAGACAAAAGAGGGGATGCCATCCGGGGCATCCCCAAGCTTAGATGCTTGGTTGTCCTTGAATATTACCATGGGGTGCCTTGGGAATCCCCAATATTAGGCTCTTGACACTCCTTATTCGATTGTCCATCAAATCGTAACCCAAAATTTGAAAACTTTACAACACAAAACTTAACAAAAAACTCGTGAGATCCGTTAGTTTGATAAAACAAATCTCCACTTTTAGGTACTGTTGTGAACTCATTCCAATTTTATATTGGTGCTCTATCTACTGTATTCTAACTTCTCCATGGTTCATACCCCCCGATACTACCCATAGATTCATCAAAATAAGCAAACAACACATCGAAAACAGAATCTATCAAAAACAGAACAGTCTGTAAAGACCAGAATATTAGTCATACTTATGTAACTCAAAAAATATGTAACATTAGTAAAACAGAGGAAATTCATATATAAATCTTGTGTAAAAAATTCAGAATTTTTCCACGTTCCAGTGAATTTTAACAATTCTGTTTCTGGACGCAAAAGTTTCTGTTTTTCAGCAAAACCAAATCAATGATATACCAAAGCATCCCAAAGGTCTTGCTTGGCTCAAACACTAATTAAAACACCAAAGACAATTATTACAGAAGTAATATTGCATAAACACATAAAAACAAAAAAGAAAAATATTGGGTTGTCTCCCAACAAGCAGTTTTCTTTAAAGCCTTTTGGCTAGGCATTGATAATTTTAATGATGCTCCTATGAAAGATAGCAATTGAAACACAAAGAGAGCATCATGTAGCATGTGAAAAAGAAATTTAAGTCTAACATAATTCCTATGCATAAGCATTTTATAAACAAACAAATTATCAAGACAAGCAAAAGCTAGCATATGCAAGGAAAAAGAAAGAAACAATAGCAATCTCAACATAACGAGAGGTAAATTAGTAACATGAAAATTTCTACAACCATATTTTCCTCTCTCATAATAATTACATATAGGATCATAGTCAAATTCAACAATATAGATATCACATAAAATTTTCTCTTCATGATCCACATGCATAAAAGTTTTATAATTTTCCAAGATAGTGGGATTAACATCAACTAAAGTCATGACCTCTTCAAACCCACTTTCAATATTATCGCAAACATTATTATCAATATCATATTCATGATGAGGCTTAAATAAATTTTCAAGATCATAAGAAGCATTATCACCCCAATCATGATCATTGCAATAGGTAGAGGACGTAGCAAAACTAGCATCCCCACGCTTGGGGTTTTGCATATTATTAGCACAATTGACATTAATAGAATTTATAGTAAAATCTTTGCAATCATGCTTTTCATTCAAGGAGCTATCATGAATCACTTCATAAATTTCTTGAGACAATAGCCAAAGTACCACTAGTCAAAACCAAACATGCCAAAATACCACTAGTAAAAGCCAACTTGCCAAAATAGCACTCACTTCAGTTTTCTCTAGCCAAAATACCACTAGTTCATAACTGAGACTAACATCATCCAAAAAAGACTTGCATGCCCTTACCTCTTCAACACAGAATGGACATGGACACAGAATGGTTCTCACAACACAGTATAGCAATTAGCAAAAGAGCACCTCCTGATCACATACACCATTCTGCTACTAAGCATGCAAGCACGGTTGCAAACAGTCATCGTACCATAGGATAGGAGTACTTGCTCCGGTTACATAGCATCTAATTAATCTGCTACAAGTTATAATAAAGACAGTTAGAACTGCAACTGACTAAGGAAATGTAGCTCTCTGCTCTCCCTGATCGACGAACCAAAATCCATATAACTGCAAGTTGAAAATGGTATTAGTTAGTATTATGACATTTCCTGAATGTAGATGTCCTAGTGTTGGATGTTTTCTTTCTAGTACTGCCCATAGGATAGCAGAAAAGAAAGGTTGTGAGCAACAGCAGAATAACCAATAGTCACATAACATAAAAGAATAAAGTATGCAACCTGATCTGGAGCGCTCCACATCCAAAAGCTTGCTGATATCCTCCTTCACATGGCATTGCTGTTTTTAGAAAGAACAGAGTAAGGATCAGGATGAAGGCAATTTTGAATCCAAATGTTTTTAGAGAAAATTAATGAACGGACAAGACAAGTGGCTGGTATAATCTGCATTCCAGTACAGAAAAACTCATACCATAAGCAAAAGATCATGGTTCTGACAACCAAATGAACTAAACTCACCGAAGAGGGCTAGGAGCAGCAGTTTTGCTCCTTGTAGATGCACTAGGAGGTGTTGAAGCAATTGCAATAGCTGCTGCCCTTTGCCTTGTCATTGGACTTGTAGGAGTACCAAGTTGAGTACCTTTCTTAGTTGGTGTAATAGGAGAAGAAGTAGCTGCAATGCTTGCTTCAACCTTTGATTTTTTTTCCTATAGTTCAATACAACATTATTAGTAATTAATATGTAAGACATTTGGCAGCAAGTGAAAGAAATTTAGACTCATGAAATAATTACCGTGGAGGAGGAGTAGCATCTCGGTCTGCGTCACTTTCAATCTCTGGCTCCTTGCATGTCTTCCGAAGATGACCTAATGCTCCACACCTTTTGCATTTATGTTTTCTGCCTGTTCCACCTTCGGTGTAATTCTTTATCCTCCTAGTTCTTGGACGTCCAGCACTCTTGGTAAGCTTGGGAGGGATCATATCAAATCCAGGATTTACCTTGGGCCATTGGGACCTGCCCCTAATTGGCATGAGAATTCCCTCATATGCTGCTTTGAACCTTGCCACTAAGAAGCACTCATCAATATAATCCTCAAGCTTGGCTTTTTTGGAGAATATGAACCGAAGAGCATGTGTGCATGGCTTATCACAAATCTGCCATCTCCTACAAGAGCACTCGTTTTTCTCCAAGTTAACGGTGTGCCTCCATCCATTTCCTGAAATCTCAGCTATATTTGGCGATGCTCTTGCTTCCAAATAATGCAGCCCCTTGCTTTTCAAATTCAACTCCTTTATCACACTAGGTAGTATGTAACCTAGAAGCACATCGGCAACGGCTCTCCTTTTCTCCAACAATTTCATTATCATTTCCCTAAGGTTGTCCAAAAGCTCAACCAGTGCAAGCTGCTTCATGTCCTTAATCCAATTATTGAAAACCTCTGCCAAATTATTGCAGACATACTCAACTTTTGTCATTGCTGAAAATTTGCTTCTTGTCCACAAACGGTTGTGATGCATGTTCAAATAGGCTATTGCTTCGGCGCTTTGTGCATGTATTTCTGCCATCCTGGAAGCATGCTTCTCTACTTCATATGTCCAAGCTGCAGGCCACATATTATCTAGTATGTCACCTTTGAACTTTTTCTTGAAGTTAAGCATTAGATGCATCATGCATTCTCTATGTTCACAATTTGGGTAGAGCTTAGAAACGGCATTCTCCAACCCCTTACATGCATCTGTATGGATCGCAAGCCCTTGTGGCTCTCCAATGGCCAATTTTAGCTGCTCCATGAACCATACCCAATTTTCTGTATTTTCTTTCTCAAATATTCCAAATGCTACCGGAAACATCCAACTATGCCCATCCACACCAATTGCGGCTGCCAATTGTCCGGTGTATTTCCCACTAAGAAAAGTTGCATCAACCCCCAAATATGGTCTGCACCCTGCCAAAAATCCATCAATGCATGGCTTGAAGGCAATGAACAACCTATTGACAACATGCACAATGTCACCCTTTTTGTTGGTAGTTGTTTTTATGTCTATCTCAAATATACTTCTAGGATTGGCTGCCAACAATTCGGCTCTGAAGTTCCACAATTGCTGAAAATTCTCCTTATATGTACCTTCCAATTGATCCTTTGCACGAGCTCTTCCTTTCCAAACATCAGTGTACTGAAGCTTAATATCATACTCCTTTTGCAAAGTTTCTCTAAGTTGTTTTGCACTCACCGTGGGATTCTCCTCAAGTGCAGCATTCCCTTTATCAGCAAGCCAATCTCTATTTGCCATTCCTTTGCTACAATTGGTACTCCCACAAGTATGGCCAAAAGGAAGTTTCTTTACCTACAATAACATTAAGAAACATAAGTGCCAAATAAACAACAGTAAAAAGAAAGAAATCAATAATAACATGAGCCAAAGCAAGAAGCAAACAACTGTACTAACCATACCATGAAAGTTTGTGTTCGGTAACTTTGAGGCATGTATCCTCCATGGACAATCCTCATCAGTGCAATTAGCCCTAAATCTCTGAGGGTCACTATACTGCGTGCCAAAGGACCAATCTTCTCTAATTGCTAGTTGTCTCAATGCAACTCTAAATGCTTTAGAGTTAGGAAATGTGGCTCCTACTTCAATTCGAGGATTGTTTTTATCGTGGATATAAGTAGGAGCCATATTGTTCGCAAGTAAAGCCTCATCATCCCCTCGCACATGTTGTGGATCATAAGAGTTGTCAACATCCAAGGTTCCCAATGGAACTCTTGCAGCCTTTGGCTCGACATTTTTCTGTGGTGCGGCATTCTCCTTTGATTCAGCATTCTCCTCATGCAAATAGGTCTTCTCCTGATTCCATCCCACCGGCTCATCATCCTCGTACTCTCCTTCATAGGCTTGCTTCAGCCAAGCAAAGAATGGAGCGTGAACTAGCTGATCATCCATCTCCTCGGTCATGACAGGAGCAGGTTCATTGGGTTGCTGTTTGCTCTCAATGGTCACACCGAACCTTACTACTTTTGTGTTAGAACATGTATCAAACAGTTGAGCTATCTCTAATTCAGAGATCAATGGGATGGCGTTATCTCCGGATCCATACCAAATGGTCATTCTCTGATCATTAGACCATTTGTACCTCTCCTCCACAACCTCCTTTATCCGCGCCACAGCCAAGCCACGACCGGCCATAAAATTCCATGTTTTGCCCCTTGTGTACACTCTTCTGCTGTCTACAATCGTCAAGTAAGACTGAACATCTATTTCTAGTTTGAAATCGCCCATCGAATCTGAAACACGCAAACAGAGGCTCATCATCTAGGAGCATTCACCATTGACAGTAGATACTAGCACCATTCACTGTAGATACTAGTCGCTAGAGACAATACATACTGACAGGTAGAGACTACTACAGAATTGAAATGTTAAATTATTTTAAGAAAGTTGTATTCCATTGCTTCTTTTCCACAAAAAAGTCTATACCTGACAAAACACCAAATATGCCCTTCCACTTGCAATGAAAAATACCAAGGATTTGCTACACTTGAAATGAAAAAAACTAAGGTAACAGGGGGAAAATCATACAAGGTCGAGGGCCCTGGGAGGATGGCGTTGAGCTGCTGGGGAGAGACCAGTCGGAAGCTGCCGTCGAGGGCCTGGGAGGGCGGTGTCGGGAGCCTGGGGAGGCCGCCCCAGCAGCTACCATGGTGGGCCTGGGAGGACGGCATCAAGCCTTGTTGGGGTCCTGTGAGGTCGGCGTTGGGCCTCGTCAGGGTCCTGGGAGGTCGGCGTCGGGAGCCTGGTGAGGGCAGCGAGGCTACGGGATGCGGTGCTGGGCGGTGAGGCTAGGGGAGGGCGGTGGGGCGAGCGGAAGGGCAGCGGAGCGAGCGCCGGCGTGCCGCCATGAGAGTGGGCTGGGAGGAGGAGGATACGGGGGAGAGATGTGTACGAGGATATCAGTTATCTCTTTAGGTTTACCGGGGGCATTTTGGGAATACCAGAAAAACTGACAAGGTGCTAACGGTTTGACTCACAGAATTTGTTTGACATCTAACGGGAGTGCTATTGTGGCCTGAAAAACTGAGAGAAGAGTGCTATTTTGACACTTAGGTTTTTCATAGTGGTATTTTGGCACTCATGG
This sequence comes from Thinopyrum elongatum, assembly GCA_011799875.1. Classification (NCBI taxonomy): domain Eukaryota; kingdom Viridiplantae; phylum Streptophyta; class Magnoliopsida; order Poales; family Poaceae; genus Thinopyrum; species Thinopyrum elongatum. Next base: position 478,206,428 of record CM022299.1, on the reverse strand, counting down.
TTTCCATTAGTGGTATAGTGGCAATTCTATCAAATTTCTTCTTCACAATTTTCAGATTCACGAATCTCAAGGAAAACTTCATAAAGATAATCTAGTGCACTCAACTCACTAGCAATTGGTTCATCATGATTGGATCTTTTAAAAAGATTAGCAAGTGGATGGGGATCCATATCAATAGATTTTTAGCAAGAGAAGATGCAAGCAAATAGAAGGCACATGGTAACACAAGCAAAGATAGTAAACAAGAAAAGGCAAACAAAAAGAAGGCAAATATTTTTGTGTTTTTCTGAAAACATTTTAGAAGTGGGGGAGAGGAAAACGAGAGGCAAATGGCAAATAATGTAAGTGCAAGAGATGAGAGTTTATGATGGGTACTTGGTAGGCTTGATGTAGAACCTCCCAAGCAACGGTGCCAGAAATTCTTCCTGCTACTTCCTGAGCTTGTGTTGATTTTTCCCTTGAAGAGGAAAGGGTGATGCAGCAAAATAGAGATAAGTATTTCCCTCAGTTAAGAACCAAGGTATCAATCCAGTAGGAGGCAGAAGCAAGTCCCCAATAGATGCACCTGCACAAACTAACAAACACTTGCACACAATGCGAAAAAGGGGTTGTCAATCCCTTCACTGTCACTAGAAAGAGTGAGATCTAATAGAGATAGGTATAAAAGATAAATAAAATGCAAAATAAAGTAAATATAAATAAATTGCAGCAAGGTATTTTTGGATTTTTGGTTTTATAGATCTGAAAATATATAATGAGAAATAGATCCGGGGGCCATAGTTTTCACTAGAGGCTTCTCTCTTGAAAGAACACATCCGGTGGGTGAACAAATTACTGTTGAGCAATTGATAGAAAAGCATAAAGTTATGACGATATCTAAGGCAATGATCATGAACATAGGAATCACGTCCATAACAAGTAGACCGACTCCTGCCTGCATCTACTACTATTACTCCACACATCGAGTGCTATCCAGCATGCATCTAGTGAATTAAGTTAACAAGAATGGAGTAACGCCTTAAGCAAGATGACATGATTTAGAGGGATAGATCCAATCAATATGGTAAAAACCCCATCTTTTATCCTTAATGGCAACAATACAAATACGTGCCTCGCTACCCCTACTATCACTGGGTGAGGACACCGCAAGATTGAACCCATCTCAAAGCACCTCTCCCATTGCAAGAAAAACCAATCTAGTTGGCCAAACCAAATCAATAGATCAGAGAGAAATACAAAGCTATCTTAATCATGCATAAAAGAGTTCAGAGAAGACTCAAATAATATTCATAAATAATCTGATCATAAATCCACAATTCATCGAATCTCAACAAACGCACCGCAAAAGAAGATTACATCGAATAGATCTCCAAGAACATCGAGGAGAACATTGTATTGAATATCAAAGAGAGAGAAGAAGCCATCTAGCTACTAGCTATGGACCCGTAGGTCCGTGGTAAACTACTCACACATCATCGGAAGGGCAGCAAGGTTGGTGTAGAGGCCCTCCATGATCGAATCCCCCTCCGGCAGACTGCCGGAAAAGGACCCAAGATGGGATCTCACGAGAACAGAAGCTTGCGGCAGCGAAAAAGTATTTTTGGTGTGCCCTCTAGTATACGGGGAATATTTGGGTATTTATGGAGCCAAGTTTTGGATTAGGAGGTTTGCGAGGGGCCCACAAGCCTAGGGCCCCCCTGGGGCGCGCCCCTAGGGCTTGTGGCTCCCTCGTGGGTCTTCTGGCCTCTTCCTAAAGCTCCGTGGTTGTCTTCTGGTCCAAGAAAAATCCTCAAAAAGTTTCGTTCCATTTGGACTCCGTTTGGTATTGATTTTCTGTAAAAGACAAAAACAAGAAGAAAAAAAACAACAACTGCCACTAGGCACTTGGTGTAACACCCCCTTGTAATAAGCTCTGTGACACTCTGCTAAAACTGCCAAGTCATGGTCATTTGCAGTGCCAAGTCATATGGGTTAATGATCCAATTCAAATTCACATCTGAAAATTAACTTAAATTCAAAAGTGGATTATAAAGTTGGTCAAACTCTGTTGGGAAAATGTTCATTAAATGGCAAATAATCCAGGAACATTGCTAAAACCAATATCAAAATATTTGGAGTTGGACAAGTAACTCAAACAAGATGAAACAGCACCCAAAACAGCAATATTAAATCCATTTAAAATCATTACAGATTCAAATGAACTCCAAATCTGCCCAAACCACTTTTTGGTGAGAGATAATAATGCATTGCAATATTTGGGCCAACATTCACATTTTTCAAAAGAGCACAAGTGGCCTAATCATTTTGAAACAGAAAAAGGGATAAAAGAAAAGGGAGAAGAGAAATAAGAAAAAAAAGTAAAACGCTACTGTTGGCTGGGCCTAAGTGCACAGTGTGCGGCCCAGTCCAACAGCGGCCCACCTCACCTCCCTCCTCGTGCGTGTCGGCGCGCCCCTGGCCGCGCGCGCCAGCGCCAGCCGGGCGGCGACACGCCGACGGCCACCGACGCCGCAGCCACCCGAGAGGATAAGGTCGAGGCCCGGTGCTCTCCCCCTGGCTTCCCCCGTCATTTCTCCTCTCTCTCCCTCGCTCGCCTCTCCCTCTGCTTCCCCAGATCCGAGACGCCCGAGCGCCGCCGTCGCCACGCATCGCCACGCATCGCCACCGCCGTGGTCAGCGGCCTCCCCGCAACGCCTGGAGGTGCCAGGGAGAAGCGCCGTCGTCGGCCACGTCTAACAACGCAGTTAGAAGGAGCCGGGGAGCCCTGAAGCAAGCCAATCGAGCCATCCCCGCACCTCTTTGCCTCCGGCGAGCTTCGTCGTCTCCGGCGCCGTCTGCAGCTACTAAGCCTAACGAGGGCTTTTCTTAGCCGCGCGGTGAGCCACTCTACCTTCCCCGTCTATCTGTTTGGCCTCGCACGCTCCCTAGCCCTAGTCTCACCGGCGCCCGAACGCGCCTCCGCATGAGCTCGCGCCGGCGCCCTTCCGGTGACCAAATGGTCACCGGGCTGAGCCCTTTGCGCTCAGCGCATCGAGTAGGTTCCCAACAGCCTCGCCATTTGGTCACTTGCGCGCTGCTGCCTCGATCTCGTCGATGACCGAACTCCGGCGTCTGCCGCAAAGCTTGCCGTTGGCGACACACATCATTTCCGGCCACCTCACCGCCACCGTTAGACGCGCCGTCGAACGGCCGTTCGAACGCATCCGGCCCCGTCCCATTTGGTGGCCTGTGGGCGAAACCCGCCGCTCGCCCGAGCCGCGCCGCCGCATTCTCGCGCCCGTCGTCGTTTAAACGCCGGCCGCCGACGTGGCTGCCACATGGGACACCCCTGGGTCACTGCCAGTGGGTCCCACAGGCCCACTTTGACCCCGTTGACCATGGTCAACACGGGGTACTGTTCACTAGCCGCTGACATGTGGGCCCCGTTCGATAATTAGACTAATTAAACAGTTAATTAAATAAAGATAATTAGATTAACCTAAATGTCTCACTGACATGTGGGGTCCACCCCCTAATTAACCCCGGTAATTAAATTAATCCACTGATTAGCCTAAACAGAGGCTGACATGTGGGTCCCACTGGACCCACATGTCATATTTGACTGGTCAGCGGCGCTGTTGACCGCTGACGTCACAATGACGTCATGCTGACGTCATAATTCATTTTCTGTAAATAAATAAATTCCAGAAATTCATATAATCTTTGAAAATTAATAACTTTTAAACCGTAGCTCGGATCGAAAAAGTTAAAACATGAAAGTTGCTCAGAACGACGAGCCGAGTCTGATCGTGCCGTCTGTTTCTCCATCGGAACCCCCTACGTAGAAGAACTCGTAACTCCGGACCCGAATCCGGCAGATGAATAGTGCACACACGTCGGATATTAAATCCCAGATTAATTCTAAAAATAACTAAAATGACTTAGATGCATATTTAGGCAACCCTGCACTGCATCATAGCATCACAAGCACCGTATTGCATTTGTTTGCATTATGTTTACCTGTTTCTCCCCCCCTCTTCTCTCTCGGTAGACCCCGACATTGGCGTAGCTCCCGAGGCAGACGCAGCTCAGGAGTACGACTACGTCCCCGACGATACCACTGAAGACCTTGTCCTTGCCCACGAGCAAACAGGCAAGCACCCCCATTTTGAGCATGCCTATATCGCCTATTCCCTTCTCTCTAATGCTTGCATTAGAACTGCTACTGCTACTGTTTTCCTATATCTGCTGCATAGCCTGTTTATTGTAACCTGCCTTGCTACCTTACTGGTTATCCTAGACTGCTTAGTATAGGCTGGGTAGAGACACGACAGAGACCCCCCTTGATCCCGACTGCCCTGCTGGACATCAGAAGACCCGACCATCGGGATTGAAGACTAGACCCTGGCACCGCACCTCACTTCCCCTTAGTTGCCGACACTGCTGGGTTACCATCGAGTGCCGAGGGTGATACCTCGTCAGCACTTCTGATGTTAACCTTGTAGGTTAGTTACTCGGTCATGGTAAGCGAGGGTGATTCCTCCTACACCACCCCCGATAACGACGTCGTCGCGCAACTCCTCAAGGTGGATCTCGAGGGTGATTCCTCCTTCGTTCACCTTGATGATAACATCGAGTGGGAATTCCATCGAGGGTGATTCCTCAGGGTTCCCTTCGGTGTCAGACACACAGTTACCTTGGATATTATGACTTGCACTAAACTATGATACTAAAGACGGGTCGGCCCTGAGGGGTACCCGCGCGAGCTTAACGCGAAGTGATGTGGAGTCGGGTTGACCTGGATGGTGCCCGCGAGATAACTACGAGGCGTGGCCGGGCATTCTTAGCCCTTGCCGCAAGTCCTCAAGACGGGGCGACGGGGTCACATCGATCGTGAGTCTCTGCTCGTTTCCGCGTGCTCCTAATTCACTACGGTTTGGATATTTGATCCGAGGGGCCTCTGGCCCGATAGCACTGACCATCACGTGGGCATAGTATGGGCGTTCTGCGTCGTACACATCAGCCGAAGCTTGTTGGACGTCAGTAAGGAGCGGCACACGCCGAGTTGGACTAGTAACGCAACCGCGCTTGTATAAGGGGTTGCTAGGTCTGCTCTCGGTGGCCCCGTAACGTGCAGGAGTTCCCGGGGCGATGGCCCAAGACCCCTGGGGGCATAGGTTTAGTCCGGCGTGCTGACCTCTCTTATAAGCCTAGGTTGGGTTGCGGCGTGTTGCTTAGCCGAGGCCGGGCATGATCCAGAAAAGTGTGTCCGGCCAGAGTTAAGCGAGCGTGGTGGGTAAGTTGGTGCACCCCTGCAGGGAAGAAACTTCTATCGATAGCCTGTCCTACGGTAACGGACACTCGGAGTTGTATCCCGATCGGTACAACTAGAACATATGATGAGAACTGGATAGTACGGCTCTGGGATTGCTATCTCGCAGGGAGTCGAGAAAGGATCTCAGGTCGAGGTTGATGATACTACTACTACTACTTTACATTATGTTCATCTGCTCTTTCCTGATGCTGCAAGACTGTCGAAGAATGTTGAAGATGCTAGTCTTCGATAGGACTAGGCTTTCCCCCTCTATTCTGGCATTTCTGCAGCCCAGTCCACATATACAGCCCCCTTTGAAAATGATGCATATGTAGTGTAGATCCTTGCTTGCTGAGTACTTCGGATGAGTACTCACGTTTGCTTTATTTTCTTTTTTCCCCATTTTCCATTTGATGCCACCAGACGACGGAGCCCCTGAGCCAGACGATTCAGCCGACGACCAATACTACTACCTGCCTGGCGAGTACTACTACTACGAGGAGCCGACTGACGACCAGGAGTAGGGTTGGAGGGTCCAGGGCAGGAGGCCTACGCCTTTCGATCATAGTATTTTATTTTACCCCGCCTCTGTGAAGGCTTATCTCTCTCTCTGTAATATATCTGTACTCAGATATCTGATGCTTCCGCTGACGCTTGTATGCCATCGAGCTATGTATTCGAGCCCTCGAGGCCCTGGCTTGTAATATTAAGCTTGTATGACTTTATTTATGTTTTAGAGTTGTGTTGTGATATCTTCAAGTGAGTCCTTAGGCTTGATCGTGCGCATTTGCGTGTATGATTAGTGCACGATTAAGCCGGGGTCGTCACACTTGGTTAATAGGTTAGTCCCAAAAAATGATATAAAATAGCATATTAATGCATATAAAACATCCAAGATGGATAATATAATAGCATGGAACAATAAAATATTATAGATACGTTGGAGACGTATCAACTTCTTCTCTCTCTTGGATTTTCAATACAATGTTCTCCTCGATATTCTTGGAGTTCTATCTGATGTAATCTTCTTTTGCGGTGTGTTTGTTGGGATCCGATGAATTGTGGATTTATGATATGAATATTAATCGAGTCTTTTCTAAACTTTTTTATGCATGATTGTTATAGCTTTGTATTTCTCTTCGATCTATCCATTTGGTTTGGCCAACTAGATTGATTTATCTTCAGTGGGAGAGGTGCTTTGTAATGGGTTCAATCTTGCGGTGCTCTATATCCGAGTGACAGATGGTGACAAAAACGTATTTTTATTATTGC